>OZ014522.1:383818494-384428780 GCA_963966055.1 Lathyrus aphaca | reverse complement strand
ATATACATAGTAAAATCAGCAAGACATGGCACTAACAGACAGAAAAAACAGCCACAAAAAAAGCAGGACAGCAACACACAACACACAAACAGGCTGCTCCACCTCCCCACTACTGCTGCAAAATTCAGAACTGTCCACCTTGTCCCAACCCTTCATCAACAAGCAACAAGGACACAAATTCAAACCAAAAAAAACCCTAATCTCATCCTACATATATGAGACTGTTTCATTCATCACAAACACAGAAAAATTCAGCAACTTTCTCACCACAAAAAAACCACAAAAAAGGCATCACAAAAACAAAATTCAGCAACATCATAAACAGCCACACAACCATTGGAAAACAGACCCAACACCAGCAGTAGCAAGGAGTAGAAGCAACACTTACCATTGCGGATTCTTCACCCCGATAACTTTCGGGTCGATAATGTTCTCCCTTTCCTTCACCTTTTTTCAACATTTTGTTCATAGCTAGTTTTCCTTTTTTAGTTTCATTTCAGATTCAAATCTGCATACACAAAACAAAACTTCATATTAAAAACTTCAAAAAAAAACACTTAAAGTCATACACAAATCAGCAGCCAACTCTATCACTATAACCAGCCACAATTTCACAAAAAACTACAACCAAAAACAGCAGCAAAACACCAACAGAAACACAAACTGTAAAGAAAAATAAAAAGAAAAGATTAGAAACCTTAACCTCAACAACCAACCCCTTCACTTTCCTCCACATCGCACAACACAAATCAACAACAACTCATCTTACAGCTCCAAAGTAGCAACAACAAAACAGACCCTCACGCTCACTCATTTCCTCTCTGAACAAAACAACCACCTTCATATCACCATTTCTTCGTCTCACAACCAACAAAAACCTTCATTCAATCTCGTTTCTGCAAAAAACACCATTGCAGAGATCTGAAACCATTAAGAAACATGACTGTAAACCTCCATCAAAACCCTCACCAAGCCGTGAATCTGCAACCTCAAAACACAGCACCAAAACCTTCATCACTTGTCAACACCCTTCATCAAAAAATCCAGCAGACACCACAAACCGTGAAGCAGCCCTATACCACCTCAAATCCTCCGCGAAACTCCGCTAAAACCATCCTAATCTTTCCCTTCAATAAACCCTCAACCAATCTCTACCTGCATAACACAACTGTGAAGCAACAGAACACAAAAAACCAGAAAACAAATCACCACCTTCGAAACTTTTCCTTCGAATAAATCTCATCATCATGTACCTATTTCATCACCAAAACTCCAGGTTGAACCCCTACACATGCCTCTCATTCAGTACCTACTTTGAGTCCTTTGCCAAATGTAACTTTTGCTCATGCTGAGCCACCACCTAAACCGTGACGAAACCGTGTGAACCACCATCCATCATCTTCTTTCACAACTAACACCTGCACAAGAACAGAACCAAACTTCAAAAAAATAACTCAAAAAAAATTCACAGCAAAATAAATCACTCTTCATCGTTTCATACCACAAACACAAACCTGTTAATAAAAAAAAAAACAGAAATCCGACACCAGTTTTTTCACCTTCAACTTTCCTCCAAAACTCTTCACAACCACACTATTACAAACAACAAACTCAACACTGATTTTCAAAATCCCGAATCAAAGAACCACCCTTCACTGTGAACAACCATAATCAGCAGCGTACCTAAACCAATCCTCACTTCCATATTAAATATTCACTAAACATCACCTTGTTATTCCTCCATAACCTTTAACAAGACATTTCCAACATTCACACATTAATACTCCATTGTCTTCTCCGACCCTCACCCTGTTTTCGGCTTCTGCTCACACCTCCACTGCCGTGAACACAAACCTGCAACTCAAAACAAGCCCAACAAACCTTCTGCATCATCTTCATCACTCAAACCGCCATCACTCATAACCTCACCTCTAACAGCCAAAGTCACAAAATCCCTTTCTCAAACTGAAACTTCGAAGCCAAATCGCATAGACGCTCAAAACCGCAGCAAATGGCCATTGCATAAGGCCATCATAAACTCACAAATCACAAAACAACCAACCGCAAACCGTCAGCTCTCATCCACCACCGAAGCCCTTTCCTTTCAAACCGCAGCCAAACAAACCCTTAAATTCTGCAGAGAATAAAAAACAGAGAGATTAAGGGAGTGTTGTGAGAGAGATTGAAACTGGAAATGTTAAGGAGGGTTTGAACGAAACCACCGAACTCACAACCATCTAACCCAGAACCGCCGTCATCAACAAACCCCTTCGCCAACCGCGAAAACTCCGCCGACGCGAAGTCCTCCCACCGCCATCATCAACGACCACAAACGCCGTGAACCACGAGTGGGCGAGAACGGAGAACACAACGTTGAATCCCAGCCAGAGCCGCCACTGTTGAGTTGATTTTCGAGGATAAGGTTTTGAGTTGAATCGCGTGTTGGGGGCGGAGAAACTCGTTTTCTCGTCAATCGTTTCTCTCCTTTTTTGTTTCCTTTTCTGAAAACACAGACTGAGTTCTTTGTTATTTGTTTTTTTATTTTTTTTATTTTTTTATAAGTATTATTTGGTTCATTTGGGCTGAGCCCAACCTTGGCTTTTGTTCACACCACTCAACCATGTGCCTAACTCATTCCCCCTTTCTCTTTATTATTTCTGCTTTTTGTATTATTCACAGTTTTGTTTTTTAACTCTCTTGTTATTATAATTGTCCTTTAGATATTAAGTTATATTTTGTTTCTAGGTTTTTTTATAGATTTAGTTGACTGTTAATATTTTTAATTTTATTTAATTTCTTTATTATTACTTGGGCCGATGATATGACAAAAAATCACGGTAAATTGTTTTCGATTAATCGTGACCAATATGAGGCCATTTATTTATTTTTATTTTCATTCTATTTAATTTATTCTATTTCACAATTTATTTCACTTTATTTGTTTTTATTTATTTCTCGCACTTTTACACCATATTAACTTTAATTTTCAAGATAATAAATCCTTGGTCCAACGCCAAGTTGAGTTCACATACACTTCACACACGTAAGTCGGTCGTTTTACGATTGCCATCTGCACATTCCTTACACTTCACAGCTTTCTAACTTAAGCAAATTGACCCACCACGCTTGTTTTCCACCTCAGCATTCTCGATCCATATATCGAGTCATAGCCCGGTTACTAAGCCCTTTATCTTGCATTTCCATTTACTTTATCCAATTTATTTTTGCAAGTTGCAACCTATGCCTTAGACTTAGGAGCTTGCACCCTCATTTATCTACTTTACTTTCTTTGCATTTAAATCCAAAAGGGAAAGAACTCCTGCAGTTGACTCAATGTCATAGGAAGTTTAGCCATCCCTAGTTACCTTTTTGACCTTAGCCATTAGGACTTTTTATTTTAGAACCTTTTTGTGACTTTCCTAAAGTCACGTGAGTGTTTGCCATAACACTTACCTTCCCCCGCGAACCTTGAGCGTAACCAAGTGTTCGTTAATCCTTAGGAGAACTACGAGTGCTCTGATTCTACACCTGATACGTAGGCATCGATGCGATGTTGTGCGAGCACCATTAGAAATAAAAACCTTAGGTTCCCTTAATTTTAACAAGCAATAAATAACAATAACACAAATATTAACAAGAGGTTCCCGTAGGATACTGCGGATGCTTGGGATGCTAACACCTTCCCTAGGTATAATCAACCCCCGAACCTAGTTTATCCTCATTTAGGGTTTTTACGATCTTTTTCCCTTTTCCCTTTGGATTAAATTAAAGTCGGTGGTGAACATAAAAGTTTTGCGATTCAAGCTCAATCAATAGTTTGGTATCCGATTCTCACCGCGACAGTTTGTGATCAAGCTGGATCTGATTACTGCCTTGGTATGAGTCCACGTATGTTCAAGAAATCCAGATGGAGGTTCATAAGTCCAGTAACCAAGGTGGGGGACTCAAATAAAGAGCCACAAATCCAGGGTTAAAAATCACAAGAACTGTCCAAAGTGGAGTACTCTTAATCAAACAAAGTATCAGGGTATGCTGAGGTCAAGGGTACCTGCAAACCTGTAAACAACCCAACCCCCTCACAAGTGATGTTCTAAAACAAGGATCCTCAGACTTGGATCAGTTATGAGAAGTGTAAACACTTCTAACCCGGAGGTACAGTGTTTACAATAACCATAAAAGATCATCCTCTAATTCACCTCAGTTTCTGAAGGTCATAATAAAGGTCATCCAGACTTAGCAGGCTTCCCAGATAGCCCTAGCACTACAGGAAATCTGTAGCACAGAGTTCTCAAGAAGAAACCCATATCTGAACCGTGTTTCATATTCCCGCACCAGACCGAAATGGAATGGGAAAGAATATGAACCACTCTAGCCTAGGTGTCACTCAGGTCCCAGGTATAGGACCTTAAACTCTCAATAGAACACCCACCCACCAAAGCAACAAAACCAGATCCAGCCAGAATAGTATGACAGTATGATGTATATAAAGCTGTAAAGAAAGCAGTAAACAAACTGTACATAAAGCAATAAACAAAACAAATATACAGACACAAATAGCACATAACACCCCAGTAAACACAAATCAAACAAGCGCTAGGAGGAACCCACAAAAAGAACCAGAAGCCCTGGCTACAGTATAAGGGTCCCCAGCAGAGTCGCCAAGCTGTCGCTCCCGATAAATGAGACTGACTCAAAATAAAGGTACAGACGCGAACGGTCGGCGAAAGGATGAAATGAGAACACACAGGAGTGAACTCAAGGGAATGAAAGAGTCGCCAGCTTGGCATTTTTATCCCGAGGGAAAGGTAATGCTGCATAAACCTAGAAAAAGGATGGATAAGGCGGATGCGAACCAGAGAGACTGAGAAAGGGGGTTGGTTACAACCTGGGAAGGTATTAGCACCCAGATTGTCCGTCGTACTCGACGGGATCCACGCTTAAAAGATTTGTGTTTTAAAGGGGTAATGTCAGTGCAATTTGTGTATAAAGACTGGAAAAGGATGCAAGTGTCAATGTGAAAGAAGTGTGAAGTGTATAAATATACAGTGTCAGTGTGAGAACAAGAATAAAATGCTCAAGATCATGAGGCTAAAAGAATAGTGCTGGGAGGAGGGGGGATATACAGAGACTTTTGTTCGATAACTGTTAAGTTATGCCTACGTATCCTCTCGTGCAATGAGGAAGTCAGAACACCGTAGTTCGACCCAAAGAGACTGAAAGGATGAATTGACTTGTGAACTGCTTACTTGCCTATGCTCAAGTGTATGACCTGTCTGGCTCAGGTGCAAACTGTCTTGCATTAGACGGAAGAAGCAAGTTCTCGCTTATGAGTGAATTAGATGAGAAAAGAATCCCGGAGGAGACGATTATTGTTTGTTTTTGAGTTTTCAATCTTTTATTGCTTTTGAAAGTTTATCATAAGAAAATGAGCTTAAGCCTAAACCAATGGATTTAGCAAACTCATCACATCTTCCCTCTGATTAGGGGTAATGAGAATACCTTAAGTGTGAAGTCAGCTTCTCACACTTAATCACCATGATGTAGGATTAAGATCATTAACCTACTTGTGATTAATTAGATGTTTTTGGTGTTTTGTTTAGTGTTAAGTAATGAGATTAAGCCATAATCAGGGATTAAACAGACTCATTACACCATCCTAATAGAAGGATAATAGATGAGAATGTTTAAGCTGAGGAAAGCTCCTCAACTTAATCCATGATTAGGGATTAAACTCATGACAAAACAAAGCCTTTATTAAGTGGATTTTAGTTAATGGTATGATGAAGAAGTGATTTTTATGGTTTGTAAGACAACTTGAGGGGGACTTGTCCATTAACACTAGGGTTAGTCCTTCTTAACCAATTAAGGAAGAATTAGAACCCTAATGCAAGGCCCAAGTTACAATCTTGATGTCTTGATGATTATTAAGTGAATTAATTAAAGGATTTAAACACATTAAGGGTCTAACACTTAGGATTAAAGTTATACACTCCATCCTAATAGAAGGATGCAGGTATAAGCTTAATCACAAAGCCTTAAAGCCTTTAGGGTTTAGTCCCTGATTATGAGATGAGAAGAGAAGACTCAATGAGACACAAAGGTAAAATCTAAATGGGGGACTAATCAAAACCCTAATTATTGTTATGCTTGGTTGTTCCTAAGGTTTGTGAGGTTTACAAGAAAGATCTTCAGAGAAACCACCAGGAAGCAGATGAAAGGGGCAAAGAGAAGCAAAACAACTTGCTTCACTTAAGAAGTCAAGTTGCTTGGGGAAAGAAAGTAAGATGAAGAAGAATGAGCAAGCTCAATCTCAAACACAAGACAAAATGCAGCAATGATGCATAAGAGGGATGAAAAGAAATTGTGAGAAGTGAAGGCAAATTCACTTCTCAAAGTTACTTACCACCTGAAAAGTTAGTGAAAGGAATGCAATGCAATGCAAAATGAGATGAAATGGGATGATGCAAACCAAAACCAGAAGCATGAGTATGATGATAATGATGTTAAGAGATGATGTACACACATGACAAGAGATGGGAATGATCATACAAGCACATGGATGCAAGAGAAGCATGCTTAGAACCATGAACATACATGAAAAGTTATGAAATGCAAATGGCATACAACATGACAAATGAAAGATGCAATGATCAAACATGATTCTAACATGTCTTAAGATGTAATATGAATCAAATGAATGCACAAAATGTCATGGCAAGTCATGGTATGCAAGCAAATGGAAGATGAATGCAAATGAAAGCCCAAACTAGGGTTTATGATCAATGCACAAAACAAAAATCAAAACCAGAAGCAAACATCATGATGAAAAATTGAAAATGCATTCAAAGGAACCCTAAACCTACACAAACTCACTGCCCAAAGGAGGGGTTCTAACTCTTAACCTAATGAGGGTTATGAATTTATTAAGAATTCAAGGGTTTTAAGGTACCTTGTCAAGAAAAATGCCAAACAAATAGGAAATGCAAGATCAATTCATGCCAATTTAATCTTACAAACTACATGCTAAACATGATGCAATGCAAAAAGAATCAAAGTCCAACTCTCAAAGGCTAGGCAGAAATGAATTTTTGAAGATTGGATCAAAATAATGCCTTGAAATGAAATTAATTCCATGGAAAATTGTCAAAAGACATCAAGATCAAAAAAGAAATTTGGTTTGAGAGTTGGACAATGTTTCTAAATGATTTTAAATGTTTCATGAATTTTTTTGTGATTTTTAAATACCTAAAAGTATTTTTAATTAATTAATTCTCATTAACTAATTAAAAATAAACTTTTAAATGATTTAAAAATATTTTTTAATGCAAAAAATAAAAATAAAAATGTTTTTGGTTTCTGAAAATTAATAAAAGCTTGGATAAAAATTTTCAGAATTTTTCAATGATTTTTACTATTTTAGATAAAATGTAGAAAACAAATGAAATAAAAAGAAAATAAAATGAATTTAAACTGAAAAATAAGAAAGTCAGCAAGATCAAAGCTGAGGTTTGAACTCACACACGCGCGAATTGACCTGGCGCGCATCTGGACGGCCAGCATTCAAATTTGCTAATTATGATTAGTGCCCTAATTAAATGCCCTAATGACTTTCAGATGACCGGAACAGTGGTTCCGGTCATCTTCTCCGACGAGCCAAATCTCTAACTCTCTCTACACGCAATAAAAATGAAATCTAATTGCCCATAAATCATCCCCATTCAACACTGAATCAAAACCCCCAAACAAACATCATTTTTCATTCATTAATCAAGCAAATCGAAGCAAAACACATTTAGGGCAAAAAGTTTCAGACAGCTCATACATGCTCAATATTCCACCATTTTCATTTTTAAACACATCATGATGATCAGGATATCATATAGAATCAGTTTATAACAAGTAAAATGAGTTCTGGAAAATTTGTCCTTGATGGATACCTGAGCTGAAGTCCTTCGAACAGGAGCTTTCTGACCCTTTCTCTTATGCAAACTCACTCCTTTGACCCTCCTGAACTCAATGGGATGCTTCACAACTCTTGTTGATGGCTGGTTTGAGAGATGGCAGAAGTTCTGTTCAAGGGAGGGTGGTGATCGTGTTTTTGATTCAGGGAGTTCCAGGCTATGGTGATGGGTGGTTTTTGATCAGTGAAGCATGATGAGTTTGTTTGTGAAGTTTGTTTGTGTGTTTGGAGCTTGTGGAGAGTGTTTCGAAAGTTTTTGCAAATTGGGTGGAAAATGAGAGAGTTGTGTTCTTGGTGCTTTCAGGCTTGTGTGTTATGTGAAATATCTTGCTTTTGGTTTGTATAAACAAATGGGATTGGTCAGATGAGTTGATGTGTACTGCTGTGATTGGTATGGCTCAAGTTGCCAAAATGTCAAATTTGTGTAAGAGAGGTATGGGTTGCTAGCTAGCCAAGGACAAATGGGGTGTCCTGCGCAGCAAGATGTGTGGAGAGCCATAGGATTGTTTGTGGAGTCAGCAAGCAAGTGGATTCAAACTTGAGTGAGTTTTTGCAACTTGCTTCACTTTTGTTTCCTTTGAGAATTCTTGCTCCATAAGTCATGAAAATGAGTGATCCCTTGGCCCATTCTGAATTTTAGAGGTCATATGATCATGTTGTGAAGAAATGGTACACCTTTGAGGCCTTTAGAACACTTGATCATAGCATTTTACAAAATGCCTCTTTGGTAGAAAATTTCAAATTTTGTGATTTTAGCCAACTTTGACAAGCCATAACTTTTGATCCAAAATGAATTAGGTCATGTTCTTGTACTTTTTGAAAAGGGAATGATCCATTCTACAACTTTCATGACCAAAGTTTTTCCATTTGAAGCATTTTTGAATCAAAAAGCAAGGTTTGAAAAAGTTTCCCAAAATGGCAATTTTCATTAAAAGTCAAACTTCCCAAAAAAGTCAACTTTGCAAATGACTTGAAATTATTCAATTTTGTGAACTTCCAACATCTTCCATGATCAAATAAAGATCATATACAATCAAAATGATGAAGAAAACCCTTTGGTTGGGTCATTGGGGGCCTCAGATGCCCTTATTTTACACTGACTTGCCTAGAAAGTCAACCCTTGATCAGATGACTTCCCCATTGAATTTCTTCATGAAAATTGATATGCATGATCCCTATACCATATAGAGACAAATAGAAACAATAATGACCAAAAAAATTGGAGTTATGGTCTTTGAACCCAAAACCCTAATTCTAGGTCATCTGTGCAGTCAAACCTGGCTCTGCTTCCATACCATTCTCAGTTCTTGTGATTTTTTGACATTCTTGACTTTGAGAGGACATAATATGATGCTTGAAAATACATGGACCCCTTTGAAGTGATTGATGACCTTTGGAGTGGCTCAAGAAGCTCTTGGATTGCTCAGATCACAAACCCTAGATGCAGATGACTTTGAAACAATGCAATGAATCAAAAATGTGATATGAGATGCTATGATTGGATTTATGCATATGAAAAGATCACAAGCCATGGTGTGAATGGGTGAGGGCAAATTTGGGGTGTTTACAGACGTCTTCTGAGTTTCTTTAGCAGATGGATCTTCAGATACCACATTCTTTCCTTTTGCCCTAGCAGCAGCTTCTGCTTCAGCATTGGGCCTTGGTGTTTGTGAAGCAAAAAGGCGTCCGCTTCTAGTGAAGCCTCCGCCTCCCCCAACATTGTCAACTTGTGGTGAAGAGGTTGATGAATCCAGAGTGATTTTCTCCCCATTGCAGTAGAGATCAGAGCCGTAGTGCCAAGGTATGGCATTACTGCTTTCATAAGGAACATGCCCAGGCACCGTAATGGTAACTGGACTGATTGCTGCAGCGGAAGGAACTGTGATGGTGTACGGATCGTAGTAGATCGTGACTGGAGATCTGATAGGAGGTGTTGCAGCTTGTTGTTGGAAATTGTTGTTGGGATGAACATTTGCGGGGTCATAATAGATCGTGACCGTTGAGACATCTTCATTAATGTTTGTTGGTGTTGTAGATGATTTTGTTGATAAAATGGGTGCTGATGTTGTAGAAGCGAATGTTGCTGAACTTTGACTTGTTGAAATAATGGACGGAGTGATTGCTGGTGTTGTTGATGAGTCAGTAGGAATGATAGTTGTTGCTGTTGTAGGAGAAACTGTTGAAGGAAGAATTGTTGGTGTTGTAGGAGAGTCCATTGTTGTTGAAACAAGAGTTGTTGAAGGAGTTGTTGAAGTAATTTGCAAGATTCCATCTTTGATGAGGCCATCTATGCCAAACCTTAGCTTTTCACAACCATTAATAACAGTTTTGCACGATTCACAACAGGCCCCACAGCCCGAGAACACTTGGCATCTTAAAAGTTGAACTTTGACCTCAGCCAGCGGTGTTTGAATCTGTGCAACATTATCAATTAGTGTGGATGGTTGGTCCTCTTCAATGGCATTAATCCTAGGCCCACCATGATTAGGCATAGGATTTATGTTAACATTCGGAGAAGATGCGAAATTGAGAGCTTTGGAATCGACCAGATCTTGAACCTTCATTTGCAGGGCTCTGCACTTCTCAATATTGTGTCCAGGTGCATTGGAGTGAAAGGCGCACCTGGCATTAGCATCATAATTCTTCGGGAGATTGAGAGGATCTGGTGGTGCCAACGTCCTTAACACAACCAGGTTAAGCTTCAGTAGTTGTGGCAATAAAGCAGCATAAGGCATAGGGATAGGGTCAATCACCCTGTTTGATTGGGATGGCCTCTGTTGAAAAGGGCGCTGCTGTTGGTTGCTATTGTTGTTGTTGTAAGTTCTTTGCTGCGGAAAATGAGATTGTTGCTGATAGTGATGTTGTTGTTGTTGTTGAGGATATAATGGTTGTTGTGGAACCGGAGCTGGGATGGTAACAGCTGCTACTGATTTGTGAGAATACTGAGGTCTGCCCCTGCTTGCATGAATAGCATTTGTTTCACCCGCCCTTCGGGGTCCTGCAAAAGGTTTTCTGGGGTTGCTGGAGGAATTTGCACCATTGTCAGAGATTTTGCCCATCTTCAAAAGACTCTCAATTATCTCACCAGCTATAACCACATCAGCAAAACTAGTAGAGGAGAAAGCAGCGAGTCTATCAATATAAGTTCCCTGCAAGGTGTTCATAAACATGTCAGCCATTTCTCTTTCTGACATGGGTGGCTGGACAGTAGCAGCAAGCTGTCTCCACCTCTGAGCATAATCCCGGAAGCTCTCCCTTGAAAACTAAGACATGCCCATTAGAAGAGTTCTATTGGGGGCCATGTCTAGATTATACTGGTATTTCCGGATGAAAGCCTCGGCCAAATATTTCCAACACCTTATAGTGGCCCTTGTCACATGCGAATACCATTCTCTTGAAGCTCCAGTCAGACTGTCCTCAAAATAGAAAATCCATAACTTCTCATCCATGGTATAAGCCTTGAGTCTTCCTAGGAAAGATTGCAGATGAGTGCGCGGGCAGGAGGTACCATTATACTTCTCAAAGCAAGGGGGTTTGAATTTGTGGGGAATCCTCACCTCATCTACCAGCCCCATATCCATCACGTCGAAGCCTAAAGAATTATGAGATTGTTCTTCTTGGGGATCCTCTTGCAGGATTGTTCTTCTTGGGGATCCTCTTGCAGGATTCTACCCCCAGCAGTATTACCTTGAACATTCATCAGGATGTTAACATCTGGATTCAAATGGGGCCCATACTCTGGTGGGTCAATACGAGGCTGTCCCCGTTCATTATTGCTGGTTCCTCCTGTCCCGAGGTGGGGTTCTTCAGGTGTCTGTCTTTCTACCAGCTCTCTCAACCTTTCTTGACTCTGGGCTAAGCCAGTCATTACAGCCATAAACTGAGACATTTGGTTTCTCATTTCAACCCTTTCATTCACCATCTGATTTCTGACCTCATTCAGGTCCTGCTGTACCTGTTCCATCTGAATGCCTGGAAGGTTGTTACGAGTTGGGTACCGGTGTGTGCGGTTGACAGGGAACACTCGGCGAAGATCAATGTTTCCTGAAAGCACAACAAAGTGAGAAACAAAAATAACAAAAACCTACAAAACAAAGACAAAGTTAGTATGAAATGCAGTATGCTTATTTGTTTTTCAAGGTATCCGGTTTGGTTCTTGGTTTTGACCTTTCCAGACCTCGAGGAAGATGCTTGATGTTGTTGAGAAAAGAAACCCAATGGAAACAAACTAAATATATTACAAATGATGAAAAATACATAGTCTGTTTTACAATACATGCCCATGGAGGGTCAAAAATACAACAAAAGGAAAACTACATCAAAAGGAAAGAACAACAAGCAAAGAGGAATCAGACATCCAATCCATAATCATCTTCCCTGACCTCCTTCAGGAGTGCCTCAGTCACCGGACCAGCTGGGTGCTCCGTAATGGTCCTAATGAGGAGGTTCCTAGTAGAAATGGCAGTAGTCAGCTTCTTATGCCTGTCTTGATCCTCAGATCTCTTTAACCCTGCTCGTAGCTTCAATTCTGATATCTCCTTTTGAGCTGCCAACAAAGCTTCCTGCTGCTTCTTCTCATTGGCCTCCAACTGATCAATCTTGGCCTGAGTCCTCTGGTCTTCTTGTGCACGGGCTTCGGTGATCCCGATCCACCTAGCCTGACTTTCCTCCATATAGTGCTCAGCCCTAGCTTTCTGAATCTTGGCCTTTGTACAGGCATTCTTCAATATATGTTCCCCAGCTCTTGCTCTCCTTATGTAGTCATATGTTCTTTCAATCTTGGTAAGGTGCTCAGTCTTGAGTCTTTCCAATCTTTCAATGTCCAGGCGACCATCATTTCTTTCCCAAAGAGTCTTTTTCAGGGCTTCAGACAGCTGATTATTCCTCTTTTTCAGCTTCTCAAATTCCTCCAGGCTAACTTTTGTTGCAGGCTGTACTGTAGATGGTCCAGGTGTGTCTTCCAAAGTGAAAGGCATTCCGGTAATCCTAGCTCTAGTACGGGACTAGTCAGAGTACTGAGCTGAAGCAACATTGTTACATCTTCCAAGAATGGCTGTCCCTTTGGTCTGGATGTTGTCCCAAGCCCAGGTTGCTTGCTTGACAACAACTGAATTAGGTTGCACTTCACAGTATAGGGTCTCAGCTAAATCCTGTCCTCTAGGAGGGTGAACTAAGGAATAGCCCAATTGTCTCTTAAACAGTAAAGGGTTGTAGTTGATGCAACCTTTTACTCCTATCAGAGGCACATTTGGGTATTGTCCACAATTTGTGATAATGTCCTTGCCTTTGGTGCTCTGGGTGCACCATTTGATATCTTTTGAAGTTAAGGCAATGAACCTCTTGGCCCAATTGCTCTGCTGATGTGGGTTCAAAAAGGCATCTGATTTAGGCAGGTGTCTGAGTAGCCAAGAGTAGAACAAGGGAGCACAACATCTGACCAACTTCCCCCTTTGTTTTTCATTCCTCTGATGAATAGAATAGTAAAAATCCCCTAGCAGTGTAGGTACTGGGTTCCTTAGAAGAAACAAATGGATGGCATTCTTACTGACAAATTTTGGCTCATCTGCAAACAATATAGCCCCATATATGCTGAGGGCTAAAAGTGCACAGACTGCCCTCCATTCTCCCAAGGTAGCCTTCAGGATGGCCTGAGAAATCAAGAAGTCCAGATGTAAACCAGGAATCCCAACTTTTGTTGTCATATTTTGCTCAACAAGGGCAGGCTCCAAGTACAATGCCCTTGCTATTTCCTCACTTCTAGGAGCAGTCATCTCTGGATTGAAGGGGATCCCTCCTCTGATAGGTGCTCCAATCAATAAAGAAAACTCTTCCAATAGAGGCCCTATCTGAAAGTCAGGAAAGGTGAAACACCTGAGTGGAGGGTCATAGAACTGCAAGCATGTGTGGATCATGCTTCTCTGAGAAGAATCAAGGTCCATAACCATGTCTAAAATACCTCCATAGTGCTCTCTGAACAGTGGGATGTGGTCAGGTGTGATGAGTGACTGGACCTGCCTGATACCAGTCAATACAGGCTCAAAAAAGTGATAAGATATGTTGCTTTTCCTGGGAGTAGCCATGAGTGCTGCTGAAGAAGGTGAAGACAAATGCTGATGAGGATCACAAACTGAAGCTGGAGGTGAGTCTCTGACAGACTGATGCAGGTGATGATGGAGATAACTGAAGCAGACAGCTGAAGAAGACAGTTGAAGCAGAGGTCTAAGCAATAGAAGGGGTCAAAACCAAACCAAGTATGATGTGATGGATACCCTGAAAAACAAATAAACAAATGTTAAATGATGCAATGATGATATATGTAAATGATATGCAAGGGTTTGTGATCAAGAGCTGGATCTGATTATCTGTCTTGACATAAGATCCATGTATGTTCAAAGGTCCGGATGAAGGCTCAGAAATCCAGTAACCAGGGTGGGGGACTCAAATAAAGAGTCACATATCCAGGGTCAATCACAAGAACTATCCAAAGTGAAGTATTCTTAAACAAAACAGTAACAGGGTATGATGTGGTCAAGGGTTCCTACAAACCTGTAAACAACCCAACCCCCTCACAGGTAATGTTCTAGAACAAGGATCCTCAGACTTGGATCAGTTATGAGAAGTGTAAACACTTCTAACCCGGAGGTACAGTGTTTACAATAACCATAAAAGATCCTCCTCTAATTCTCCCCAGATTCTGAAGGTCATAATAAAGGTCATCCAGACTTAGCAGGCTTCCCAGATAGCCCTAGCACTACAGGAAATCTGTAGCACAGATTTCTCAAGAAGAAACCCACATCTGAACCGTGTTTCATATTCCCACACCAGAACGGAATGGAATGGGAAAGAACATGAACCACTCTAGCCTAGGTGTCACTCAGGTCCCAAGTATAGGACCTTAATCTCTCAGTGGAACTCCACCCACCAAAACAGAAAACCAGATCCAGCAATGACAGTATGAAATATGCAAAACACTATAAAGAAAGCAATAAATAAAGCTGTACATAAAGCAATAAATAAAACAAAATAAATAAACACACATAGCACATAGCACCCCAGTAAACACAAATCAAACAAGCGCTAGGAGGAACCCACAAAAAAAACCAGAAGCCCTGGTTACAGTATAAGGGTCCCCAGCAGAGTCGCCAAGTTGTCGCTCCCACCAAATGACACCTGGTTAAGAGGGGTACAGACGCGAACGGTCGGCGAAAGGAGAGAACACAGGGGTGAAATTGAAAGAGTCTCCAGCTAGGCATTTTTATCCCGAAGGAAAGGTAATGCTGCATAAACCTAGAAAGAGATGGATAAGACGGTCGCGAACCAGAGAAACTAAGAAAGGGGTTGGTTACAACCTGGGAAGGTATTAGCACCCAGATTGTTCGTCGTACTCGACGGGATCCACGCTTGAAAGTTTGTGTTAAAGGGGTAGTGTTTGTGCTATCTGTGTGCAAAAGCTGGAAAAGAATGTACAAGTGTCAGTGCAAGGAAGTGAAGTGAAATGCTCAGGAATAAGGCTTAAAAGAATGCTGAAAGAGGGGAAGACAGAGAGACGTTTGTTCGATAACTGTTAAGTTATGCCTACGTATCCTCGCGTGCAATGAGGAAGTCAGAACACCGTAGTTCGACTCAAAGAGACTGAAAGGTAAATTGACTTGTGAACTGCTTGCTTGTCTATGCTCAAGTGTATGACCTGTCTGGCTCAGGTGCAAACTGTCTTGCATTAGACGGAAGAAGCGAGTTCTCATTTGTGAGTGAATGAGATGAGAAAATAATCCCGGAGGAGACGATTATTGTTTGTTTATGGAATCTTCAATCTTTTATTGCTTTTTGAATTTTGTCATATGAAAATGAGCTTAAGCCTAAACCAAGGGTTAGTAAACTCATCACATCCTCCCTCTGATTAGGGGTAATGAGAATACCTTAAGTATGAAGTAAGCACTTCACACTTAATCACTATGATGTAGGATTAAGATCATTAACCTACTTGTATTTATTTAGATGTTTTTTGGAGTTTTTGTTTAGTGTTAAGTAATGAGTTTAAGCCATAATCAAGGATTTAATGGACCCATTACACCATCCTAATAGAAGGATAATAGATGAGAACATTTAAGCTGAGGAAGGCTCCTCAACTTAATCCATGATTAGGGATTAACCTCATGACAAAACAAAGCCTTTATTAAAGTGGATTTTAGTAAATGGTAAGATTAAGAAATGGATTTTATGATTTGTAAGACAACTTGAGGGAGACTTGTCCATTAACACTAGGGTTAGTCCTTCTTAACCAATAAAGGAAGAATTAGAACCCTAATGCAAGGCCCAAGTTACAAGCTTGATGTCTTAGTGATTATTAGGTGGATTGATTAAAGGATTTAAACACATTAAGGGTTTAACACTTAGGATTAAATTTATACACTCCATCCTAATAGAAGGATGCAGGCATAAGCTTAATCACAAAGCCTTAAAACCTTTAAGGTTTAGTCCCTGATTAAGAGGTGAGAAGAGAAGACACAAAGATGATACAAAGGTAAAACTAATGGGGGGACTAATCAAACCCTAATTGTGATCATGCTTGGGTATTCCTAGGGTTTATGAGGCTTGCAAGAGACCTTCAAGGAAAAGCCACCAAGGAAGAAGAAAGATGGAAGGAGGAGAAGCAGAAAGAAGCAAGACAACTTACTTCAATTAAGAAGATAAGTTGCTTGAAGAAAGAAATTGAGGAAAGAGCATGAATGAGCAAGCTCACTAATAAAAAATTAAAATGCAGAAATGAATGCATAAGAGAGATGAGAACAGATTGTGAGAAGTTAAGGCAAATTCACTTCTTAAAGACTTACCACCTGAAAAGTTAGTAAAAGGAAATGAAATGAAATGAAATGCAAGGATGAAGACCAAGATCAGAAGCATGTTCATGATGTTAATGATGCAAAGAGATGATATAAATGTATTTCATGAGATGAAGATGATCATACATAGGATGGGAATGCAAATGAAGCATAAAGGAAGCATGAAAGTTCATGAATGCACATGAAATGAAATGAAAGCATAACATGGCAAATGGATGATGCAATGATAAATCATGATTCTAATGTGCCCTAAGGTGTCTTATATGTCATGTGGATGCACAAAATGTCATGGCAAGTTCATGTATGCAAGCTTATGCAAGATGAATGCAAATGAAGATGCAAATTAGGGTTATATGAACATGTGAGATGCAAAACTCAAAAACAGAAGCAAATCATA
This sequence comes from Lathyrus aphaca, assembly GCA_963966055.1. Lineage (NCBI taxonomy): Eukaryota > Viridiplantae > Streptophyta > Magnoliopsida > Fabales > Fabaceae > Lathyrus > Lathyrus aphaca. Next base: position 384,411,583 of record OZ014522.1, on the reverse strand, counting down.
AGATAAAAAATTGAAAATAGACTTAAAGGAACATTAAACGCATACTAGTTCACCATCCAAAAGGGGAGGTCAGAAGCTAAACCCTAAGGGAGTTATGAATTTCCTAAGTTTCTAGGGTTTAAAGGGTGATCCTAAAGGTAAAATTCAAAACAAATTGAAAATGAAAGATAAAAATGAAACAAAAATCTTTTTAGATGCTTGAAACCATGCATAGCACAATGCAAAAAGAATCATTCACAAACTCAACTTGGATCAAAAGTTATGAATTTTTGAAGTTAGGGTTAAAAATATGCAAATTTAAGAACCCTAATTCATTTGAAAAATGTCAAAGCATGATCAAAACCAAAAAGAAATTTGTGTGGTGAGTTTGTAAATGCTTCTAAATGTTTGAAAATGTTCTCTGAATATTTTTGTGATTTTTAAATACCTAAATGTATTTTTAATTAATTAATTCTCATTAACTAATTAAAAATAACATTTAAATGATTTAAAAATATATTTTTAATGCAAAAAATAAAAATAAAAATATTTTTGGGTTCTGAAAAATTAATAAAAGGCTGGATAAAAAATTTCAGAATTTTTTGATGTTTTTTCTATTTTTAAAAATTCGTACAAATTAAATAGAAATAAATGAAATAAAAATTAATAAAAACAGAAGTATGCAGAATGGAGAGCTGAGATTGAAACTGGGTTTGAAAGGGTTGACTGGGCGCCACATCCAATGGCCCAAATTCAAATCTGACTAAACTTAATTAATTAAATATTAATCCTATACTTAAAACTAAACACAAGATCCAGACCCTTCAAACACGCGTGGGAGAATCAATCCAAGGGCCCAGATTCAAATACGAAGCCCTAACCCTAATTAGCCTTAATTACTTTCAGGTGGCCGGAAATGACCTCCGGTCATCTTCTCCGGCCACACCCTTCCCTGAGAATTGCTATCTCACTCCCTAGGCCATTTCTGGAGCTCTAAAGCTCCAGATTCGTTCCTTTCACTCCCCTAAACCTAAATCCACCCTCAAACAAAATTTATTTTCAGCCATTAACAAGATTCGAATCAAAGAACAAAAAATGAAAAACTTTCAGACAGACCATACATCCTCATTTCTTCACTATTTTCAATAATTCAAAGTTCATTACACTCAGGGGATCAAACTTAACCATTTAAGAACTTAAAACAAAGATTCTGGAAAAATGTTTTCACATGGCTACCTGAGATGAAGCTTTTAACCCTGGAGCTTTCAGGCTGCTTCTTTGCTTCAAAACGCCTCCAATGACCTCCCTGAAGAAGCTTTGAAGCTTTGCTGAAGTGTTTGTGACCTCCTTTTGAAGTTTGATGAAGTTCAGTTCAAAGGGGGAAAAATTGTGTTTTGTGTATGGTGGCTTTTAGGGCAAAGTGAAGGGAGGGAAATTATCAGTGATTGATGCTGAGATGAATGGTGGTGTTGGTTTGAAGAATGAGTGGCTGAGTTGTGTGTTTCGATAGAAAATGCAAAGATGGAGGTTTTTGTGAATGCTGAGTTATGGGAGAGTTCAGGCTTGCTTCTTGTTATGTTTGGCTTGCTTTTGATTAGTATAAGGTATTGTGATTGGTTAGAAAGTTGGTAATGGCATAGTGTGATTGGTATGGTGCAAAATGCAAAAAGTCAAGGTTTGTTGTCCTTTGAGGTATGGGCTGTTTCAGGCCAAGGACAAGGGGGTGTCTGGCGCAGCTTGATTCAAGGATGTCCATGGAATGCAACTTGTGGCAATTCAGCAAGTTTGTGAGGAGTTGTGGGAGGTTTTGCAATTTTGTGAACTTTTGCCCCTTTATGTGCAAGTCATGGGAATGTGAAATTCTTTGGGCAATTTGCAGCAAAATGGATCATGTAATGTTGTTATGATGTTTTGAGGCCAATTAGAAACCAAATCAATCATTAGAAATCCTTCTTGCAAAAATCCCTCTTTTGAGAATTCATGAAAAATGACTTATGGAGGCTTGTGATCCAAGGCATGAAACTTTGTGAATTTGTGCAATTCTGATTTTGGCAAGTTGTAATGATGCCTAGAAGTCATTTAGAAGTCACAAAATGGTTTGGCATGAGGTTTTGCAAAAAATCCCTTTTGGCATGAAACATGAAATTATGTGATTTTTGCCAACTTTGGAAAGCCATAACTTGAGTTCCAAAATGAATTAGATCTTGTTCTTGTAATTTTTAAAAAGGGAATGATCCAATCTACAACTTTCACGACCAACAATTTTTCATTTGAAGCATTTTTGGTTAAGAAAGAGGAGGTTGAAAAACTTTCCCAAAATGGAAAGTTTACATTACAAGTCATTTCCATTTTTGGCAACTTTTGGTTTTGCTCATTTTTCTTCAAATTTGTGAACTTCTAAGCACTTCAATGATCAAATAAAGACCATATAACTTCAATTTGATGAAAAATCCACTTTGGATCCATTGATGGGGGCCTCAGATGCCCTGATTTGGCTCTGACTTGATCAAGAAGTTACCTAGTGATCAAATGACTTCCATAATGAATTTTTCCATCAAACTTGGTATGTATGATACCTATATCATATTGAGACTAATAGAAACAATAATGACCAAAAAATTTGGAGTTATGGCCTCTGAAGCCAAAACCCTAATTTTAGGTCATCTGTGCAGTTAAACCTGACTCTGCTTCCATGCCTTGCCAGTTCTTGTAATTTTCTGACTTCCTTGATCTTGGGAGGATAAAATATGATGATTGAATATACATGGACCCTCTTGGAATGATTTGAGACCTTTGGAGTGGCTCAGATGGCTCCTGGATTGCTCAGATCACAAACCCTAGATGCAGATGACTTTGAACCAATGCAGTGAAGTAAAAAATGCAATATGAGATGATATGATTGAACTTATGCAAATAAAAAGATCACAAGCCATAGTGTGAACTTAGTGAGGGAAAATTTGGGGTGTTTACATTTTCCTGGATCGCTTGTTGGGCCTTGCCCATTGTTGGATTGGATTGGGCCTTGCCCAACTGTAGGGCACCTGCAAGTCCATTCCAGAACAACCCTCATATATTGTCTCGTGGGGTTTTCAAAAAACTTAAGGAAATATTTATTAATGAAAAAAACGAGAGATGAGGACTCCATGAGTTGTGATCGTAATTCATCTCCAACATTATGACATGAGAAATGGGAGATGGATTGACAAAGATCAACTGAAGAGTTCAATTCAAAGGCCTCACGAGCAGTCACTGCAAAAATTGTAAATATTTTTTTTTTCAATTTGAATATTAAATGTAGGGTTTGTTATGCGTATGATTTGTTATATGTAATTTAAACCGCTTTGGTAACAATATCATATTCATGTTGTGTATGATTCATTGATTAATATGGTCAGTCAAGGTTCCTTTGTTCCATAACCACAACATGATATATTAGTATAAGAAATCAGAACAAAGGAGCATGATGGATGTGTATGTGGTATTGGAGAAGACAACAACCTAAGATTATTATTTGGTACGTCGAGAAAGACCAAAGAATTGGAAAAGAAAGAGATGAATGAGATTATTGATATGAAGTTATAAAGTGAACATGAATCATAAAAGAAAGAGTTGGAAGATTTAGAGGAGATGTACAATAAGAAGTTGGAAGATGCATTAGCATAGGAGTGGGAAATTATTAGGAAATAGATGGATGAGCTCGTTGCGGTATGTGAAAATAGTGTTTTATATGGATAAATAGGATTTTAATGTTTATGCTGAAATTTAGAATAAGTAGGATAAATAGAGTTTTAGTGTTTATGTTGAAATGTAGGATATATAGTGTTGAATCTGTTATATATTGTTGTAGGATATTTAACATGCATTTTGATGACCTTTAGACTAATAGTAACAATTTCTATTTTCAACTCCTAATAACTCTAATTTATGTAGGTTTGGTGGTAGTTATTGTTATCCTAAACATTTTACTTGTGCTTTGATGAATAATTAATTTTCATACTGTCATTGGTTGTAATCTTAATGATATAAATTTTAAGGGTGATATCTTTACTTGAGCAGATAACTAATTAGGCTTTAAACACATTCAGTCAAGGCTGGTCAAATTCCTAGTCTTGAACAATTGGCCGAATAATCACAATGATTTCTCCAACATGTTCTCCTTAAAATTGTTACTAAAACCATATCTAACTAAATCAAACCTCGTCTTAATTCTACTACTAAATAATTTCATAGTGCTTTCATCCCAAGCAGACTTATTAGTTATTATAGATAATGTTATGATAACTTATGAATCTTTCCTTTCCTTTATTAACAAAAGTCATTATATTAACAAGAATCATGAGCTAGTTATCACCAAAACAATCCAGACTATTTCTCATTTGTTCTTTGCTGATTTCAGTTTGATTTCTCTTCGACAATAGAAAAAGATGCTAAAGAATTGTACATTTTCAATACCTATTAGAAGATTTTCAAGTTAACTCATAAATTATGACAAGTTCAAAATAGTTTTTGATGGTAGAGTGACCAATGCCAACAATTTTTTTTATAGATATTAAATACCTTGTAAAGATTTTTAAAATTAATTAGTAGAGATACGTTTTTAGGTAGGATATGATTTTAGACGTACATTTAATTGTAGACTGTAATAAAAATAAGAAGTTGAAGAAAAATAAAACTTAAAAATAATAGTGAATTTAAATTGAAATAATAATACATATAAAACATAAAATGTAAACTATATTATAAATAATATGATTAAAAATAAAAGCTATTTAACTTTTATTAGATAAATCTATTGTTTTTTTTTTAATTTTTAAATAAGACAATTATTTTATAAGTTTTAGTTTTTTATAAATAAGGAAATTATTTTAAAAGAGAGAATACAATTTAAAATATCTATTCAATTTTTTTAAACTTTTTTACATATTTTAAAAAAATGATCGATAAATTTCAATTATTCAATATTTGAATCAGTAGTTACATTTTTCATGTTTCATATAATTTCCACGATATGAAAAAAATAATATTACCTCCCTATTAGATCAGAAACTAAATAATATGATTAGTAAAATTTTATTTCCATAAGTAGCTTTATTTGAAATCTCACTTCAAAATTATCCAATTGATATTGTTAGTTTACTTTATTTACTTAGTTGATTTATTAAGCAGTTAACTGATACATATTGTATCCATGTGCAGGAACTACATGGAGCTCGTGTGTGGAAACTACAAACATAGGAATTGATACATTACACATCCAAATATGTCAGGTTCTTAAGCATATCTCTGCTAAAACGTACTTCTTATTAGTTATGCTTTAACCGGTAAGATACTCGTACTCCCGTACAGGTAAAATTATTTGATACGGTATAAAATATATTTAAATGTGCATTAGAACGTTATAAATGTATTTATATGAATATTTAAATTTGAAATTAGTTATTAATTTTTAAATGAATAATAATTATATAAATTCAATTGTATTAAAATACAAATAGAAAAAAGGGACTCGTGAGATGAAAAAAATTAACATTTGATAATAATGGTTTTATCTTTCAAATTAAGATAATTATTGATTAAAATAAAACATGCATTATGTTTATAGTAACCCGTGAAATATAAAGAATATTTGATTTAATATAAAATGTATTTATATATTGTTCCGGGCTGGGCCTCGAGGACACTGCTGACCCATAACCCAACTTGTCGGGTAGAGGCTCATCCAATCGGCCATATCTTCTACATCGTCGGGCAGACTTACAACTACCATAGCAGGTACTTGGTGCTTCGGACAAGCACCCTATCTATTAGACTGATGGCGGGGAGACCATGTTTGCCACGTAACCTAACCGTCCACTATTATCTCCTGAAAGATAGGGGCAGTTGGACCAAGGGCAAGACCATGTTCTAGGTCTTACACGCTCCTACGCGTACCTTGGCAGTTCTTCCTTGGGCCTATCTAATCCAGCCCAAAGAAAAACATTGGCCCAACGCTGGGGGCTCACTATAAATACCCTTTTTCACTAAAGGGTCGGGTATTCTGAAACATTTTCTCTCTTACCATTTTGTGTCGTATACTTACTTTGGCATCGGAGTGCCTTGCAGGTACACCCCCTTCTCATTTTTCAAACCCTTTATTGTTCGAGTTCGACCACTGGAAGGCCTTCCTGATCAGGTAAGATCAGTGGCGCCGTCTGTGGGAAACTAGCTATCCCCTTCTTCCACAACAAAAGATTAAAGCTCAAATCCATCTTCCATCCTTCCAGTATGGCCGAAGAGCACGTCGACAACCATCACATTCCCCTCGTCGACTACACGACGGAGGACAATATGAACTACAACGAAGCTGATGTTAGAGACGGGCAACCTTTCACCCCGTCACCTGAACCCGAAGATAATGGGGCTCCACAACCTCAATCTCAAATTCCGCCGGTCGCTCCATTTCAGCCCATCCCAGTGCCTGTTGAAGGAGACGTCACTATGATTGCTATGGTGAATGCCCTCAACTAAGCCAGCTCCATGCTCTACCAGCAGCACGAGAGGATCATGGCCCTGGAGGTTGACCGATGGGAAGATCGCCCCCAACAAGGACGAAGGATGCTGCATGAGAAGTAACATCCGGAAGCTATAAAGAAACGATGACATTCTCCTCCACGGCGGGGAAGACGCTCTCCCGAGCCCAAGAAGAACAGATCCAGGATACACCATGAGACCGATCGATCGAGGACCTTGCCCCAACGCGAGCAGAGTCCTAGGAACGATGAGATGTCCCTGTTGAGAAGTGATGAGCAAGATCCCCATTGCCCGCTCTCCCGAGCAATTATGGAGGCACCACTCCCCAAAGGCATGGAGAAACCCCCACACTTAGCCATCTATGTTGGGACCACTGACCCTGATGATCACGTCGACAACATCAATGCTATGCTCGACTACCGCAACGACATCACCGGTCATCTCAAATGCATATTGTTCTCAACAACTCTCAGAAAATGAGCCATGGCCTAGTACAAAAGCATGGCCTCGGAGTCCATCACATCTTGGAGAGTCATGAAATCCACATTCACGAGGAACTTTACAACCTCCCGACGTCATCCCAAAACTGAGGCAACCCTTGAAGCTATAGTGCAGAGGAAGAATGAGACACTGCGCTCGTACATCGAGCGGTTCAACCAAGAAGCTGTCGAGGTAGACACAACGGAGCACATAAAGAAATACCTCCTCGAGAGAGGACTCTTTCCCGGAAGCGAACTCAGTAGAACGATCGAGATAGAGCCTCCCCATACCCTGGACGAGCTCCTGCACAAAGCCCAAGCTTACATCAGATATGAAGAAAAACAGGTTGCACACAATGCCTGGAATAACCACAATACCAGTGAAATCGATCACCCCAAGCGCGAGGATCCCAACACTCCCCGCCGTAATGGGAACAAGAGTAGGGAGGAGAAACCCCATGAGACCCGTGAAGGAAGGGGGCCCGCGTGTTGCTCCTAGGATTTCCATCCTGGTACAAACGCGAAAGTGGCGCAGAAAAGAGGTAGAGTCGCCAGCCAGGCATTTTTATCCCGAAAGAACGGGAATGGTAATGCTGCATAAACCAAAGAAAAGAAAAGGAATGACACAGGTCCTGCGAACCAAAGAGACGGGTTCGGGAGTCGGTTACGACCTGGGAAGGTATTAGCACCCCAAATCGTCCACCGTACCCGACGGGATCCACGCTTGCAAAGAAACTGTTTCAAAGGGTGAAGAAATGAAAGCTGTTGCAAAGAGAAAGACTGGAACTGGATAAGAAAAGAAAAGAAGGGGAAAATGTAGGTAAAATAAAAGAGTGCTCGAACGGGCCCTACCCCACTACCTACGTACCTCATATGGACATGAGGATCAGATTCGTCGTAGTTCCCCTAACTAGGGTTGGAAAAGATTGCATGTGTCTTAAGGCTTGAACTGCCTATGTCAATGCTCAGGTGCTGCAAGCTCGGACGACGAGTGCATTACCATCTTGCAAAATGACAAGTAGGAGCAAGTTCGCACGTAAGGAGTGAGTGAGATGAGAAAAGAAGTCCCGAAAGAGAGACGTTTATGTTTGTCCAGTGTTTTTTATGAGTTTTCTGCTTTGAGGTTTGCATAGGTAAGTGTACCTACGTCTTACTTAATGAGATGTGTACTTCTTACATCATCCTGAAATTGAATGTGCAAGAGGCACACCTAGCTATGGAGGAAATCCCCAAATCTAGTTTCACAAGTGAAGGCTCAAACACACTGACCTACTGGCATTTATTAAGTGTTTTTTATGGCTTTTTGATTAAGAAATGTTTTTTATGTTTTCTTTGTGAAATCTTCTCATGCTAAGACCTATCCACCATGAGGGATATCCTACACCTCGCCCTGAAATGGAACACATGCAAGTATCTCATAGAAAAGTCTCGTGTCACATGAGAAGACTCGTCGTTTATTAAGTGATTTGAGATTATATTTGAAGATGAGAAGAGAAAGCACCAAAAAGATCTTTAAAGGTAAAAAGACTAATGGGGAAAAGATAATCCTAAAGTTGTCATACATGGATGAACCTAGGTTAGTGTGGTCTCAACTATCCTAATAAAGAAGAAAGAAAAAAGGAAGAAGGAGAAAGAAGTGGAAAATAGACTTACTTCTTCTAAAGAAGTTAAGTTGTTTTCTAAGAGGGATGAAAGGAGTTGAACAAATGATGGCCTAAGCACATCTCAAAGACAAATATGAGAGCATAAATAAGGAGAGAAAAGAATTGGATATGTGGAAATCACATCCACACCTCTCACTTACCACATCCCCTGAAACTGTTAGAAGAAAATCACAAATGGCAAGCACAAATCAAATGATATTAAAGAAAGTAAGAACAAGAAAAGACTCCATACCAAGAACAGATTTATCATACCATACCCAGGGATCAAGCAACAAGTTAAGAAGCAAAAAGAACAAGTCTTAGGAGTTGGCACAAGTGCCATCATATCCTAACAACCAAGATATGACCAAATAAGCCTCAAATAATGACATGTCAATCACAAAATTCAAACAAATATCAATTGAGTCCTAAAACAATCCACAATTAAGCATCAGGACACTTTAAACATGTGAAAACAAAATACCAAAACCACATAGCAAGAATCAGAAGCAAACTCACTCAAACAATGGCTCAAAAATTCAATAGGGTTTCATATACTTCATCACAAAGAAAACTCTTAAAACATAAGCAAATGAAACTTAAAAATCATGGAAAAAATCTCAAACCATCCTCAACATGTTAAGAATCAATACCAACAAGAATCAAGTTAATAACTATCTTCAAACTCATGTTACAAAATCAAAAAGGCAGATCATGCATAAAAGAAATTAAAAATAAATAAATAAAAGTCCACAAATAATTCACCAATGAAAATTAATAAAAAAAAAGAAACAAGAATTATGGAAAATTTAAGGAAATTAAAATAAACATCTATGATTTTTCTCAAGATTTTTAGATATGTCTAACTATTTTTAAAATTGAGAAATGAAAAAAATATTAAAAATGGAAAAAAAATTGAAATAAAACTGGAGGAGGTGAGAACATCAAAATAAACATGTTTAAATCACGATTGGGCCCAAAAGGGGGTGCGGACAAAATATGTCCCTAGGTCCACCCGAAAATCCACTCATCTTAATATTATTTGAGCAAGAAGAAAAATAATATGAACAAAAATAATAATAAGAACAAAAACTATGTAAACCTCCTCTCAATCGGTCCATCCCATTTTAAATGAAATAAAAACATCAAAACACAAGAATAAAATGACGGGCCCAATAGGATGCTGCCACGACATCATCTTCTTCACCTGGCCATGAAAACCAACATACAAGAGCAAGAACGAAACAGGGGAGCCGAACACCATCATCATCAATTCATCTTACCATAACTATGTCAATTCTCCATGAAAATAAAAAATTCCAAAACCAAAAATGTTCTATGAAGCACGAGGAACAAAAATACACAACTAATTTCCATAAAATCTCAATATTCAATAAGAAACGAAACCAACAAAGTGATGTTATGAAAATGGAAATCAAGAAATAATGCATCACAAAGCTTCTAGACAACTCAAACAACACATGTCTAGCATACATATATATATATATATATATATATATATATATATATATATATATATATATATATATATATATATATATATATATATATATATATCACAAAACAATCAATAAATCATCAAAACTGAAGCAATCAAAGGTTAATGTTCAAACCTAGTGTGAATCTTTCCTTGAAACTTAAAGAAATCCAGAGGTCACACATGCTTCCTTATGTCTTCTCTGATATTCCTTGAGCCAAATAAATGCAATGGACTTCAATTAAGAGAAAAAATAGAAGAAATCCGAAAATGAGAAAGATAGTCAATGAAGCTTCCTCAAGCTAACAATTAATGGAGAAGGATGATGATGTGGCCATATGATGATATTCAGAAATCTCTAGGGTGAAGAATGAAGTATGAATGGAGAAAACCAGATCTAGAATCTATTGTGGGAGGATGAAGTGTTTTTTAGCACTATGAAAGAGAAAACAAGGTTATGCTAAGAATGTGACGAAAATGATGTGTTCCCCTCAAAACCGTGCGAATGACCTCTTATATATCAAAGGTGTATGGATAAAATTTGTGGTGTGAGAACCAAGTTTTGTTACTCCAATGCAGAGCCCATGCGTGTGTGAGTTCTTCAGCTCCTTTCCAATTTTCAAACTTAATCATGTACAAGGTGGTGCAGGTTAGTATAATGGTCTTGCATGTGCTGTTGTGATGATGGTGAAAAACGAGGAAAAGCAAATAGGATCAGCGGGTGTTGATTGAGTTGAGTTGGAGTGACGCATGGTAAGAGGATCACGTAATCCTTCTCCTTATTTTGTGTATCATGTGAGGATGCTAGTGGAAAAATCGTGACTTGATGAGAAACAACAAGTGGGGTGCTCCAGGTGAGTGCAAGAGAGAGGGAAATACGTGTAACTTTGTCATTTCATAAGGACATGAGGCAATGCAAGACCTTCAAGAGAGTGGCAAATTTTATTTCAGAAGCCTAGTACACAACCTGGATCTCTAATGTAGTCCTCGTTAAGAAAAATAATGGAAAATGGTGTATGTGTGTTGACTATACTGATCTCAATAGGGCTTGTCCCAAAGATGTTTTTCCTCTGCCTAACATAGATAAACTGGTCGACAACTCTGCAGGTTTCGAGCTCTTGTCTTTTATGGAAGCATATAGTGGATACAACCAAATCCTTATGTCGGACATAGACAAGAGACACACGGCCTTCATGACCCTGACGGGCAATTACTATTACAATGTAATTCCCTTCGGGCTAAAGAACACCGGGGCCACATACCAACGAATGATGAATAAGGTCTTCTGAGGAGATATCGGGGACATGCTCGAAGTATACATGGACGACATGATTGTGAAGTCGCACGAGGAAGTCGACCATGCGCAACACCAAAAGGTTTTTGAGCAGGTGAGACAATGCAAAATGAGGTTTAATCCTGGAAAATGCACCTTTGGTGTCCGGGCAGGTAAATTCCTCGACTTCTATCTCACCGAGCGTGAAATTGAGGCCAACCCCGACAAATGTCGAGTGTTTTCAGAGGTCCCAACCCCAAATTAAAAGAAATCCATTCAGTCCTTAAACGATATGCTCGCCTCCTTATCCCGCTTCGTCGCCAAGTCTGCCCAACACGCCTTGCTTTTCTTCAAACTATTACGAAAAGAGGCCACCTTCGAGTGGACCGAAGAGTGCGAGCAGGCATTACTCCACCTGAAGAAGGCACTCTCCGAACCTCTGGTCCTATCCCGACCACTGGAAAAGGAGACCATATACATATACCTGTCCATAGCGACTAAGGTCGTCAGCGCCATCCTCATCCGAGAAACCATCGAGGGGCAAAACCCTATTTATTTCACAAGCAAAGCTCTCTAAGGCCCCGAGCTTAGGTATCAACAGATTGAGAAAGTCGCCTTAGCACTGATAAACACCGCGAGGAGACTACGACATTACTTCCTTTCCCATACGATTAAAGTTCGAACCGACCAACCTATAAAGCGACTCCTCGGCCGACCAGACATGGTCGGTTGGATGCTGAAATGGTCGCTGGAGCTATCGGAATTCGACATCCAATATGAAAGCAGGAAAGCTCTAAAATCTCAGGTCCTAGCCGATTTCATCGCAGAAATGACGCATAGCCCGATCCAAACTAGCGGCACCCACAAGTGGACGATTTTCGTCGACGGTGCCTCTAGCTCGACGGGAAGTGGCATAGAAATCATCCTCGAAAATGAGGACGGTATTCTGATCGAGGTCTCGCTGGCATTGGCCTTCCCGGCCTCTAATAACCAGGCCGAGTATGAAGTATTCATCGCAGGTTTAAGATTAGCCGAGGTCTTAGGGGCGAAGGAAGTAAAAATATCAACAGACTCTCAACTTGTGGCATCATAGGTACGAGGAGAATATCAGGCTAAGAACGTCAACCTCATCAAATACTTAGCCTTAGTGAAAGAAAAACTCGAAAAATTCGATGTATGGGAGGTCCAACACGTCCACCACGAGCACAACACGCAAGCAGACGTTCTGTCTAAACTGGCAAGTACGAGGAGGAAGGGCGGAAATAAGTTCGTGATCCAGGAAATCCTTCCCCGACCAAGCATCGAACGGTCACCTCCCCTTCTCTAAGTAGACGCAGTTGGCGATGCTCACTGCTGGATGACACCCATTTACAACTACCTCACGAGGGACGAACTCCCTACGGACCCCAAGGAGGCAGCCACGACCAAGAGAAAGGCGTGCTCGTACGTTCTCCTTGAGGGAAAACTCTACTGAAGGGGATTCTCCATTCCGTTACTCAAATGTGTCAAAGAGGAAAGGGTCCCCGACATACTGGGAGAAATACACAGGGGGATCAACGCTCAACATCTCGGTGGAAGGTCATTAGCTTGCAAAGCCTTGCGAGCAGGCTATTACTGGCCAACAATGCAACACGAATCTATAGAACATGTAAAAAAATGTGGCAAGTGCTAAAGGCATGCCGAAATGCATCTCGCACCCCCAACGAACTAAAGACGCTCTCTTCTCCCTGGCCCTTCACCTGGTGGGGGATGGACATCTGTAACAACCCAAATTTTCCCTCTCCCTTTTATCATCATAATCGTCATAAGCATATCATATCCTTAGCATCTAGCATAGAAAAATGATGTATAACACTCACATGTTCTAGCATTGGGCATGTGATCAATCATCTGAGAAGGGCGAAGGACCATAAGAAGATCAAGGATGCAACTACTTCGTACACAAGTGAACCCTAAATTAGGGTTTTGCTTTTGAGCAGGGATCTCTTGCATCTTTGACCAATTCTTGTGTTCAAATTTCTTTATATGGTATTTGAAGCCTAGGGATGAAATTTGGTGTGAAAACTGATTAAGGAGGTCAATCAATTCATCAGTTACTTGTGGAAGAAGAAATTAGTCAACTGTGCAATTAAAAAGTCTACTGTGGGAACTCAAGGGGTCCAATCCAATTTTTCAAGTCAATGGATGTCCTTAAGGTCAAATAAGGGCTTTGGTGGTGGCAAAAATCAAGAATCAAGAGGTTTTGAAGGACTTTCCATTTTTGGCATGTGACTTGTAATGAAAGTTACTATTTTTGGCAAGTTTTGCCCTAATCTTCAAGGGGTTCTTTCATGACCAAGATGACCTCAAATGATTTTTCCTTAAACATGAAGTTTGTAAAGTTTTTTCTCCCCTTTCCAAAAATTACAAGAACTCATCCATAGCATTTGTAGTTTGGAATTTATGATCATTTGAAGTTGGACTTATTTTAGGGTTTTACATGAAAACCAATTTTCTACCAAGTTGCAAATTGGTTTGTAACTCATTTCTAAGTTGTTTTGTAGAAAAAATAAAATCCGAATATCATAATGCATTGCATGAAAGGCATTTGGCTTAAAGAAATTCAAGAAAATCGTGCATGGAAAGAGGTGTAATTTATAAAGTGCAAAAATGCAAAACATTAAACAAAGCATGATCTAGGGTTTCTTTTGGTCCAAGTTTGATCCAAGTGTGGAGAATGAGTGAGTGCAAGTCAGCATGTGCACAATAAAGAGGGAAGGCACGAGCAAAGTATGAGATCACGCTCTTCATGCCAATTTGAAAATTCATTCCATCCACACTATGCTCACGTGCACCATTCCTAAAACCCTAATCATCATGGTATACACATCATATATAAGCAAAGCATGCCTTTGAATCACCAGATTTCGCTCCCATTCTCTCACTCTCAATTTTCTTGCACCATTTCATTTTACTTCGAATCTCTTCACACACTCACACGTTGCCAAAACAAACCACAGATTCTTGATCCTTGAAGCATAAGGAATACAGATCCACCATCAATTTGAGCTAAAACCAAAGATTTCATACCTTGCAAGTTTGGTGCATCTGCATTCAGATTCCAATATCTAGAGAGTTTCAAGCTTTCCCTTGCATTTATTTTTAAAGGAGAGGATTAAAGGCTTTGATCTGCATCATTTGGAGCTTTTTCTTGACCTATTTCAAGCTCTACAAATCTCAGGTGAGCTCTAAACTCGTGGATCTGAATCTTGAAATTTTTGTGTGATAAATGATCCTAATGATTCTCTGAGTCCACTGATCTGTTTACTTTTGGAAATGAGTGAGAAATGAGCTTGCTATGTGGATTTTCAGTTTGATGTGTGATTTTGTTCTTCTTCGATTTGCTTTGCTTGTTGATCTATTGGGAAAATTATTGTCATATTTGAAATCTACATGTTTAAATTGTTTGATCTGGAAGTTTGTAGCCATTTCTGTGTGGTTTTGTTCTTATGGTTGAATTTTCCGGCACCGGAGCTAGGGCTCCGGTCGCCGGATTCTTGAATTGTGTTTTAAATTTGAATTGAGGAAGATGAAGTTCTAGCCATTGGATAATTGATCTGGAGGGTTCACATAGTGACAGCACATTAAAAATGAAACACCTACCTCACGTGCCTTGCTCCTTATATTTTAATCTGATTAATCACTGTGTGTGGCTCCACATGATAGCTACGGTACACTCAAATGTTGGCGTATTGGTTTGTTGACTAAGGATTTTTGTTGACTTGATATGGTGTGTTCATGTGATCCATTGGCTCTCTATTTTCCTGATTTAATTGAATTTCCACCATAAGTATTTGTGAAACACACAGGATCCATTGGGCCTTGTATGCTATTCACGCCCCCTTTGTTGCAAGCCCAATTATTTGAACTGAATTAGTTGCTTGTGGCACCTCCATTGCTCTTTTGTTTTTTATTTATATTTTATTTTATAATTTATTTGCTTTCTGATTTTTAAAAATAGTTAGGAGTTTCTAAAAATTACCAAAACAATCATGGATATCAATTTTATTTTTCTTTAATTTTGTATATTTTTCTTTTCCATTTATTTTTATTTTTCATATTAGAATTAATTGTTTAGTTTAATATTCCTTTTAATTCTTTAAAAAAAATGCATGATGTCTTGTTTAATTTCTATTTTGAGCATTGATTTGAATTTTGATTGGGTTCTTTTTGCTCTGGATCATAGACATGATGTAGTTTACTAGGGATTTATCTCTTATTTTTTAGGAATTTGTAAGTTGAATTTTGTCAAGTTTCTTTGTGCATGATCTTCAAAACCCTAGTTGCAATGTAGGACCTCCATTACCCTAGTTTGCTTTTGTTTGTGGACCTCTCCTTTTGGCATATTGTTTTTATGAGTCTAAGGAACATTTGTGTTTAATTGTGGAATTTTTTAGTGAAGTTTAGATTTAATGTGAATTTTCTTGCTTACTTGCCCTAATTTGTGTCCTTTCTTGCTACTTGTTTGCTTCTTAGGTTAGGAGGGCACTTGTGCCAACTCCTATAGGTTGTTTAGAGTCTTTTTGAGATGTGTATAGGTTCCTGGTCCTTGTATGATGTTTTCATCTTGATTTTTTTTTAAGTACTTGTTCTTAAAGGTTCTCACATGTATATGTATGCTCACTTCACTCCTTAGGCCTAATATCTTCTCTTGTTGAACTTATATGCTCCCTTTCTTGATTTCTTTTGTTGTTTAGGCACTCCTTTGATATGTTAGGGTTCTGGTATTAAATTGCATGATGCTTGTTCATTTTGTATGCCTTTTGTTATCTCATAAGTGTTTTGTTCTTTCATAAGTGACTTGAATTGCTTTTTGGTGAGTTGCTCTAATACTTTCATGGTTTTGTGTGTGTAATCATAGCATGTGATTGGTGTGTGTTACTTCTGGTTGTGATGTTTTAAATTGATCTTGTTTGGTTTCAATTGTTTCTTTTATTACTTGTGTATGATCTAACCTTTCTTTGTAGGGGCCCATGGTAAGTGAAGTGTGGATGATATCCACATTTCAAGTCTTTATCTCATCTTCTTATTCTTTGCTTTCTCATTTGTCTTTGTGATGTGCCTTATTCCATCTAGTGTTTAACTTCATCTTTTCCCCTTTTAGAAACAACTTATCTCCTTTAGAGGAGTAAGTTGTATTCTAGTTCTTCTTTCTTCTTTCCTTCTTCATTAGGATAGATTTCAAACCACACTAACCACAGGACTACCTTTGCATGATAAATTTAGGATTAGACTTTCCCCATTAGATTTTACCTTTAAGATCCTTTTGTTTCTTCACTCTTCTCATCTCAAAATAAAAACCTAAAAAACCTTAATAATGGTTGAGGTAGCCTTGTGTGTATGGACTTATTCCATGGGGCACTTGTAGTCTTTCCATCTTGGGATAGTACAAGGTTGTCTAGCATGATGCACAAGTCTAATCATGAGACTACTTTCACAAAGAAAATCATAAAAAAGACTTCTTCACAAAAATTACAAAAAACACTTAATAAAATCAACGAGTTAGTGAGCTTATGCCCTAATCTCTGGGACCATGTTTCGCTTCCGAAGATTTGCATCTCGGTGCAGACGCGAACGGTCGGCGAAAGGAGAGAAAATGAAGGTGAAGTGAGTAGAGTCGCCAGCTAGGCATTTTTATCCCGAAGGAAAGGTAATGCTGCATAAACCTAGAAAAAAGATGGATAAGACGGTTGCGAACCAGAGAAACTGAGAAAAGGGGTTGGTTACAACCTGGGAAGGTATTAGCACCCAGATTGTCCGTCATACTCGACGGGATCCACGCTGACAAGATTTGTGTTAAAAGGGGTAAGTGTATGTGA
Organism: Lathyrus aphaca; assembly: GCA_963966055.1. Taxonomy (NCBI): domain Eukaryota; kingdom Viridiplantae; phylum Streptophyta; class Magnoliopsida; order Fabales; family Fabaceae; genus Lathyrus; species Lathyrus aphaca. The sequence goes on along the minus strand of OZ014522.1, from coordinate 384,394,343 downwards.
TATCTGTGTGCAAAAGCTAAAGAAAAGAATATACAAGTGTCCGTGCAAAAGGGTGAATTGCTCAGGAACTGAGGCTTTTAAAGAATGCTGAAAGAGGGGGAAGACACATAGACTTTTGTTCAGTAATTGTTAAGTTATGCCTATGTATCCTCTTGTGCAATGAGGAAGTCAGAACACCGTAGTTCGACTCAAAGAGACTGAAAAAAAATTGATTGTGAACTGCTTACTTGTCTATGCTCAAGTGTATGACTCGTCTGACTCGAGTGCTAATTGTCTTGCATTAGACGGAAGAAGCAAGTTCTCGTTTGTGAATGAGTGTGATAAGAAAAGAATCCTGGAGGAGACGATTATAGTTTGTTTTTTTGTGTTTTCAGTTTTGTTATTGTTTTTTGGTGTTTTGCATAAGTTAATGAGCTTAAGCCTAAATCAAGGGTTATAAACTCATTATATCCTCCCTGATTAGGGATAATGAGCCTACTTAAGTATGAGATAAGCATCTCAACTTAATTTCCAGGATGATGTAGGATTAAGATCATTAACCTACTTGATATTATTTAGATGTTTTTGAGTTTTTGTTTAGTGTTAAGTAATGAGTTTAATCTCTAATCATAGATTAGTGAACTCATTACACCATCCTAATAGAAGGATAATAGGTGAGAACACTTAAGCTAAGGAAGATACCTCAACTTAATCCATGGTTAGGGATTAAATTCATTATATAACAAGCCTTTATTAAGTGGATTTTAAATAAGGGATGAGATTAAGAAATGGATTTTAAGTTTGTAAGACAACTTGAGGGGGACTTGTCCATTAAACACTAGGGTTAGTCCTTCTTAACCATAAGGAAGAATTAGAACCCTAATGTAAGGCCCAAGTTACAAGATAAAGTCTTGGTGATTATTAGTGTGATTTGATTAAGAGGTTTAAACAAATTAAAGGTTTAACACTTAGGATTAAAGTTATACACTCCATCCTAAGAGAAGGATGCATGCATAACCTTAATTCCAAAGTCCTAAAACTTTAAGAGTTTAGTCTCTGATTATGGAGATGAGAAGAGAGACTCAAGGAGACTCAAAGGTAAAAGGCTAAAGGGGAATAATTACAACCCTAATAATTATCATGCTTGGATGTCCAATGGTTTGTGAGGCTTAGAGAAAAGATCTTCAAGGAAGCCACCAATGGAAGAAGCAGATGAAAGGAGGAGGAAGCAGAAGAATAAGTTACTTACTTCCTAAGAAGATAAGTAACTTAAAGGAAGAAAGTGAGAAGGAACACAAGTAAATATAATTCACTTCAAAGACAAGTTAAAAAATGCATATAAAATTGATAAGAAGGAGTGAGAGGTGAAGGAAAATCCACCTCCCAAAATAACTTACCAAAAGTTCCTGAAATGGTTAGTATGAATGCATAAGGTATAAAGCATAAAGAAATGAAGTGAAATGAGGTGAAATGAGATGCAAAGACCAAAGTCAGAAGTATTTATGTAATGCAAATTACATATGAGATGATTCAATGTCATACAAGATGCACATGAATGATCATACAAGGATGAGATGTTATGGAAGCATACTTAGAAGCTTGAAAACACATGGATGTTTATGAAATGAAATGAATGCAACATATGGAAAATGAATGAAGAAATGATCAAGAAATGTTCTAACATGTCCTAAGATGACTAAGATGACATATGAATTCTTTAAATGTCATGGCAAGTTCATGTGATGATGAATATGCAAGGTGAATGCCAATGAACATGAGAAAATAGGGTTTTATGGACATATGGGATGCAAATGAACAAGACGGAAGCATACAACAAGATAAAAAATTGAAATCAAGCTCAAACAAACCCTAATCCCATACTAGGTCACACCCCAAAGGAGGAGGTTAGAAGCCTATCCTATTGCAAGTTATGATTTTCCTAAATTTTCTAGGGTTTTTGGGTGATTCAAAAGGAAAAAATGCAAATTAATTTGAAAATGGAAGATACATTCATGAGAAAAATGACCTATAAACTACATGCAATACATGAAACAATGCAAAAAGAATCAAGTTCAAACTCTTCTTGGTTAGGCAGAGATGATTTTTCAAATTAGGGTTGAAAAATGTGATTTTAAAGACCCTAAATTCAAAGAAAATTGGTAAGCTATGATCAAACCTAAAAAGAAATTTGTATGAAGAGTTTGAAAATGTTTCTAAATGCATTAAAATGGTTCATGATTATTTTGGTGATTTTTAGAAACCTAAATGCATTTTTAATTAATTAAAATACTTTAATTAATTAAAAATAACATTTAAATATTTTAAAAAATACTTTTTTAATGCAAAAAATAAAATAAAAATTATTTTTGGATTGAGAAAAATATTTGAAATCAGAATGAAAAGGGAAATATTTTGTTGATGATTTTTGGTATTTTAAATTAATTATGCAAAAGAAATGAAAAGAAATGAATTAAAATGCAATAAAATGAGAAGTCAACTGATCCAATGGCCCAGGTTCAAAGGCTAGTTGACTGCGCGCGTGAATGTGAGGCTAGGATTGAATCTAGGTTAATTAATTGACTAACCTAATTAATTGAAAATTAGGGCTAACTGAAATGATCTGGACCCTTAAAAACACGCTAAGCATAATCTAACGGCTCACGTTTAAACTGGCAAGATTAAACCCTAATCAAACCCTAATGACTTTCAGGTGACCTGAGCAAGCTCCGGTCATCTTCTCCGGCAAGTCACTCAAGCTAACTTCTTACCTAGGCTATCCCAACCCCCCAAACTCTCCAGAATCAACCCCATAATCATTCTAAATAAGAATCAGGTCACAAACAACATTTATCTTGCATCAAACGCACGAATCAAAGAAAAATATTTTCAGATCAAAAAGTTTCAGAACAAACATACATACTCATTTCTCAACCATTTTCAATTCTAAACATATCAGAGTGATAAGCTAAACATCTAGAATCATTTAGAAACTTAAAATAAAAGTTCTGGAAAAAAAGTTCTTCATGGCTACCTGAGTTGAAGCTTTGGAAACCGGAGCTTTCTGACCTCTTCCTTTGTGCAAAATGCCTCCAATGATCCCTCTGATGCTTCTGGAAAGCTTGAATGGAGTTTAAATGAGCTGGTTTGAGTGATTCAGTTCTGATAGGTAAAACATCGTGTTTCATGTGTGATGAGTTTCAGGCCATTCTAATGATTGGGATTTGTTCCTTAGGTGATGTTGAGTTGAATGGTGAAGAAAATTTGAAGTTTGAGTGGTTGTGTTATGAAATTCGATGAGGGGAAGGTTTTTGCAAGTTTTTGTGAAATCTGATGTTGTGTATGGATTCAGGCTTGTGTGTTGTGTTGTTTGAGGTCCATGAGGTTCACATAAGTCATGTTGATTGGTTCAGAGAGTTGGTGTGGCATAGTTTGATTGGTATGGGCCAAATTGCAAAAAGTCAAGGTTATGTGTACTTGAAGCATGGCACGGGTCAGAGGTGTTGCTATGGCTTGTCCTTCCTCATCTTGATTCATGGAGGACCATGGGATTGAATTTGATGAGCTGGAAGGCTTGGATGAAGAGTTTTCATGGTTTATGCAAATTTCCCCCTTTGGTGTTTCTTGTGATTCAAGCCATGAAAACCCTAGGTCTAAAGGCCAATTCTGATCTTTTGAGATTGCTTTGACATGTTGTAACATATTTGTGCACATTAGAAGTCATTTAGAAGCTTGAACATGCCAAAATGAAAAATCCCTCTTTGACATGAAACTTGAAATTATGTGATTTTTGCCAACTTTGAAAGGCCATATCTTGAGTTCTAGGATGAATCAAGACATGTTCTTGTACTTTTTGAAAAGGGAAAGACCTAATCTACAAGTTTCATGCCCAAGAATTTTTCATTTGAAGCATTTTTGGTCATGAAAGAGGAGGTTGAAAATCTTTCCAAAAATGGAAAGTTTACATTTCAAGTCATTTCCAAAAATAGCAAGTTTGCAATTGGCTCAAAATTCTTCAATATTGTGAACTTCCAACCACTTCTAAGATCAAATAAAGATCATTGAACTTCAATTTGATGAAAATGACCATTTGGTTCCATTGTTGGGGGCCTCAGATGCCCTGATTTTGACTTAACTTGCTCAGGAAGTTATCCAATGATCAGATGACTTCCACAATGAATTTCTTCATCAAACTTGGTACACGTGATCCTTATAACATATTAAGAACATTAGAAACAAGAATGACCAAAAATTTTGGAGTTAAGGCCTCTGAAACAAAAACCCTAATTTTGGTCATTTGTGCAGTGAAAACCCTAGCTCTACTTCCATGCCTTTGCCAATTCTTGTGATCTCTTGACTTTCATGAACTTTGAGGAGCATAATATGATGATAGAACACACATGGACCCTCTTGGAAAGCTTCAAGACCTTTGGGATGGCTCAGATGGATTCTTGGATTGCTCATATCACAAACCCTAGATGCAGATGAAATTGAACTATGCAGTGAAACAAAAAATGCAATATGAGATGGTATGCTTATGTTAATGCAAAAATGAAAGATTGCAAGCCATGGTGTGATAAAGAGTGAGGGAAAATTTGGGGTGTTTACAGTTTCCCCTATTCAAACATGAGTTAGCTGTGCAGGATGTAATTGCTTGGCTTAACAGACAAACAAGATAACTTGTGGTTGAATACCAAAGACAGTCCGAAATTTGCACTCGCTGGGGAGAAGAAGAAAAGGGATATAAATTGTAAAAGATACTATAGTATGATTATCAAATGAAGGCGATGGAGGACGACCATCGAGCATAGGACGACTGCTGGGGGTAAAATGGTAAGTAAAACAATGACGGGAACAACCGACAAGCTGGGTAAATAAAGAGACTACGACAGGGACGACCATCGGGTAATAAAATAAAACTCTCTGGGGATTAAAGCAACGAGAAAAGCAATGATGGGGACGGCCATCAATCTTTGAAAGTGAAGTAAACAATGATGGGGATGACCATCGGGTTAAAGAATAAATGAAATACTGATGAGGGACGATCATCAAGAGGTGAAAGACGATCACCTAGCTGGGGACGGCTGCTGAAAATATCACAACATAGGACGAATGTCGGATAGAAAAGGTCAATGATGGGGACGGCCATTGGGTAAGCATGATGAAGGACTATCATCAAGAGGTGAAGCACGATCACCTAGCATGGTACGACTGCTCTCGGGGTTTATCATGACATAGGATGAATGTCGGATAACAAGATCAACAATGGGGACGACCATCAGATAAAATGATGAGGGACGGTCATCAAAAGGTGAAGGACGATCACCTAGCAGGGGACGACTGCTAAAAATATCATGACATAGGACGAATGCCGGATAGAAAGTTCTAATAATAGGAATTCCACAGGGGAAAGAATGAGGGACGGTCATCCAAAGGTGAAGGACGATCACCTGGCAGGGGACGGCTGCCGAAAGTATCACGACATAGGAGGAATGTCGGATATAGGATAGTTGTTTTGTTGGCGACCTACTGGGGAATGGTAAACATGGACGAGTGCTTACGCTTTCAGAAATAAAAGGTATAAGTGTTTGACAATGTGTATAAATTAAAGATGCGGACGAGCATCCTTAGAACCACGATACGGACAGGTATCGGTAGAAACAAACGCTGACGCATGTTCAAAGATGATGATACGGACGACTACCAACCGGTTAACAAGGAACACGGACGAGTGTCGAATCTGCTAAGGAGGTGATATAAACAAGATACGGACGAGTATCAAAGACATGGACGGGTGTTTGACTTGCTGGGGGAAGTATGACACAGACGAGTGTCAAATATGTATATATATAAACAGGCATATGTCTTGGGAGTGAAAATGAGATGCTTTGGCTTTCCGTGGGGAGATAAGATGACATGTACGAGTGTCAAGAAAAGCATGTTATGGCCAAGTATCTGCTTGCAGAAGGTGTTCTGGCGACCTTTCTGGGGAAGAATGACACAGACGAGTGTCAAAAAGAGCATGCATAGGTATCTGTATTTGAGAGTGCAAAGGGGGCGCTTTGGCTTTTATGTGCAGGGGATGCATTTTGTATATTGCTGATGAAATATTGATGGTAATTCCAGGTGACTGGCTCGAACCTGGCTTGTGATCATGTAAATGTTTGATTTTTTTTCCGTAATGCTCCGTGTTAGATGGAATGTTATGCTTATTTGGTGTACATGATGTGAATGCTATGATTATGCAAAAGAGAAAATGATTCGAGACTCGGATCCTGCGGGGACAAAGATCTCTGGCTGATCTGTTTGGAGGGATAACCCGGCTGGGGAAGAGATCATTGATGGATCTGTACGGAGGGAGAACTCTGCTTGGGGGAATAGATCATTGGTGGATCTATCCGAATGGAGAACTCAGCTTGGGGAGAAGGAAGTTTCATCCACTCTGTTGGGTATGGGTTTCAGGCATTGCTCTACAGGGGAGAGAATGGAAACTCTGTGGGGAATTGGTCCATCGACTCTGCTGAGGATGAGGGAAATTTGGCACTCTGGAGGGGAACAGAGAGTTCTTGACCACCTTGATGTGGAAGAGTTGTCAGGTATTGCTCGGGAGGTCCTGCTTGGGAAGGAGATAACTTATGGGAAGTATCATGTTGGGGATTCAATGCTTGATGTGCCCCATGCTGTGAAAGAATGTCTGTCTTGATAGCCTGCAACCTGTTAAGACAAAGGAAAACATACAAGTATCCCGAGGTATCCCTAACCGGATTCCGTCATAGGAGTTAGACTTACCTGCAAGTAATATATTTCCTGCAAGCATTTATTAGAAAAAGGCTCATTTGTTTTATGCAAGTGTTGTATTATGAACATTGGACATTTTGCAAACGAAACAAAAATGTACAAAAACGAGGTGTGACTGAAAATTCTGATTTCATTAATTTGGGTGCCCTGAATTGGCAAGTACAGTCAAAGAAACAAATCCCCTGAAATGAGGAGAATGCTATAAATTGAGAAAAATAAAAGTGTTGGAAATGTTGACGATGACGCTCCAGTGAGCTTCCTTTGCCATTACCTGTATGACCTTGACGTTCTTCTTATCTTGCTTTCTGAAGAAGGCTGATTCTGACTGACGCTTTTCCCGTTTGAATCTTGCCATGTTGTGAGTGATACAGACGAATTCAGAATGCAGTTGTTCGCTTATTCCCTGATTTTGCGTGGATCGCCCTTTCGGGTTTTCAATCCACCGGGATACCCATTTTTGTCTGAGTTGTCCAATGCGGCTTTTCAACTTAGCGGGTGTAAATTTTTTTTAATTTTCCCTTATTTTTGCCCGAGTCTTTTTATTCTATTTTTGACTCGTTGGGATGCCCTATTTTTGCCTGGACGTACATTCTGTTTTTATGTCCAGCGGGTCATTTGTATGCGAAGTATTTTTTAACTGCATCTGAATTCACAGGGGATAAGAAATCCTCGCCATCCATAGTAGTGAGCATCATTGCTCCACCAGAGAAAACTTTCTTTACTATGAATGGGCCTTCGTAGTTTGGCATCCATTTTCCCCTGTGGTCTGTATGAGGAGGAATAAGTCTTTTCAGCACAAGCTCCCCCACTTGGTATTCCCGAAGCCTGACTTTCTGATCGAAGGCTTTCTTCATCCTTTTCTGATATAACTGCCCATGACAAATTGCAGCTAATCGCTTCACTTCGATCAGATTCAGTTGATTGTACCGAGATCGGATCCATTCTGCTTCATCCAGTTTCACATCCATCATTACCCATAAGGAGGGTAGCTCCACTTCAACAGGTAGGACAACTTCCATACCGTACACAAGCTGATAAGGTGTTGCCGCAGTAGACGTTCTGATTGAGGTTCGGTACCCATGCAAAGTAAATGGTAGCATTTCATGCCAGTCTTTATAAGTAACCACCATCTTCTGCACAATCTTCTTGATGTTTTTGTTGGCTGCCTCAACAACGTCGTTCATCTTTGGCCTATAAGGAGAAGAGTTTTGGTGTTAGATTTTGAAGTCCCGACATAGTTCTGCCATCATTTTGTTGTTTAAATTGGAACTATTGTCAGTAATGATTCGCTCGGGAACTCCATATCGATAGATGATGTCTCTTTTCAGAAATCTGGCTACTACTTGTCTGGTGACGTTAGCGTACGAAGCTGCTTCAACCCATTTGGTGAAGTAATCAATGGCTACCAGGATGAATCTGTGGCCATTTGAAGCAGTCGGTTCAATCTTTCTAATCATGTCAATGCCCCACATGGCAAAGGGCCAAGGTGAAGACATCACGTTCAAAGGATTTGGAGGAACATGCACTTTATCTGCGTAGATCTGGCATTTGTGGCACTTTCTGGCATAGGCATAATAGTATGTATCCATTGTGATCCAGTAGTAATATGATCTTAATAATTTCTTAGCCATTGCATGTCCCCCGTGTTGCACCCCAAAATTTGCCCTCACCTAGACAAGACATTGTGTACTAAGGTGTCCCAAGAGGTTAACAAGGTTCACAAGGTTCACAAGGTATCCCAAGAGGTTCACAAGGTTCACAAGGTATCCCAAGAGGTTCACAATTAGTCAGAAAGTTTGACAATCCCCTCAGACAAAGCATTTTCCTAAGCAATGCATCCTAAACTAGGGTTTTGGATTTCATCAGGCTAAATGGACTTCCAAGGCTTCAAGTGAGCTTCATAATATCCTATATGTCTTCAAGAATCCCTATGTCATGTTTCAAGGCTTTCCCAAAAGGTTTGCTCAGTCAGATGATCAGATACGCAAAAATCAGTCAAAGTAGTTAAAAAGTCAAACTGAGGTCAACTGTGGTCAAACCAAAGTCAAACTTCATGATTTTTTGCCAACATCAAGTTTATGAAGTAAAATTCATCATTTTATCAAGGGTTGATCATGATTCATCAAGGAGATTTCAGATCATCAAGAATCAGGAGTTTCTAAATTAGGGTTTTCATAGGAAAAGTCAACTGAACTTTGACCAACCATAACTTTCACATGCTTCATCAAAATTTTTCCATCCAAAGCTCATTTTGAAGGAAATTGAATTCTATACAACTTTGTGTCTCACAAGCCAAGCCTAAAAATGCTTCATTTGGAAGGTATGAGCTAAGACATTATAGGTCATTTTAAAAGTCATCAAAAAGTCAACATCTTCCAAAGGGCATAATTTGAAAACGGTAAAGGATATGGACATGAGACCAAAGAGGTTGGTTAAAGGACTTTCTAAGCTTTCCAAAATGTCCAAGAAAACCTTCATAGCCTTAAAATTGAGGTATTTGTGCCTTTGCAAAGTTGGGAAAATTTTAAGAGGTATATTGAGCAAATGGGGTCTTAAAACCAATTCTTTCCACATGGGCCTACCATTGTACAATCCAATCCTTGTGATATCATCCCACACGACCCAATGACAAACAATTATGATTTTTTTATATTTTATTTGATATTTATTTGAATTTTATTAATTTTAATTCAAATTAAATCAAAATAAAATCTAAAAATCAATATTTAGACATGATTCTTCTTCTAGAAATTCATCAATGCTATTTAACATGATTGGATCTTATTCAAATTCGTGCTAGAACAGATTGGTATACAAATATTTGATTTTTCACATATTTTGATCATGAGGTTTCTTCACATTCAAGTCATTCAAAAAAGCCCATAAATCCACAAACTCTTGACCTAATTTACATCACCATATATACACAAACCTATTACAAAGACAAGGGACGAATTTCCAGCCTCCAAGAACATCATTCAACCTTCAACTTTTCAAAGAAAAAGTCAAATTCGGATTTTAGTATTGAGGCTTCTTACAAGTGATTTTAAGGTTGCAAATCACTTATGGACAATCATTGAATGAGTTTGCATTGTTCAAAGCATTGAAAACCCTCACATACTCCATAACCAAATTCATGTTCATGTCATATTTGCAATTTTTCGTTTTCGTGAATTTACTTATTTTTAATTGATTTTGATTGTCTAACCTTGCTTGTTTCATTGTACTAGAGCATTCTAGGCGAATAGATTGAAGCTTCACTGTAAGATTCGAGTTACACCATGTTTAGGGTTCTTGAACTCACGAATTAGGGGTTCGGCATAAGAGTTATTCCACGTGAAATTAAGGGTTTAATTGGACTCATTGGACCATAATAAGTTGAATTATATGATTAGAATGAATTTATTTGAGGTATCATGAGTGTTCTGATTTGCAGGTTCTGTAGTGACAGATGAAAACCGTCACAAAAACCTCTTGCTACGGACAAACCGTAGCTATATGCTAACTGGACGGACCAGCGAAGAAGAAGACCTTGGCGCGCTTCAGAAAATTAAAAATTGATGTTTAATATTTCTTTTATTTGTTTCGGTTTATTATTACAATGCGTGCGTTGGTCTGGTGGTTAAGGACTAGTTTTGTTACACTGAGATCAAGGGTTCGATCCTTGGCTCCAGCAATTCTTTTCATTTTTATTTTTGTTTTGCAGGATTGAACATATGAGGATTTTGGTTCATAGCATTAACACCAGCACGCGCTGGCCCAATTGGTTTTGTGATATGTTGTTGAGGTAAAGGACCTGGGTTCAAATCCCAGGTCCTATCTTTTTAGTAATTTTTCTTATTTTATTCAAGTTTCTCATTTATTTATTTATTTTTGTTTTTAATAATATAATTAAAATATTTTCTAATCAATAATATGTTTTTATATATAAATTTTATATTTTCTAAAATCCATAATTATTTTCTTAATGCTTATTAATTATATTAATTATTTTTTTTTGTATATGATATATTTGTATATAAATTTTATTATATATAATTGGTAAATAATTTATTTAAGTTAATTCTTTAAACCTAAATACTAACCCTAATTTTTTCTTAATTAAAATGTTAACCCTAATTTTTTTCTTCTAACCCTAAAAATTAACTTATTTTTTCTAAACCCTAATTATTAATCCTTATTTTTATTAATATGTAAATAACTTTAATATTTTGTTTATTACTATTAAATTTATTATATTTTCTTAATTAACTTCTAAAAATTTTCCAATATTTATTTAACCTAAAAATAATTTTTCTTTTTAAATTCTTATTTTCTTTATTTATTATTCTAACCATTATTATTATTATTATCTTATTTTTGCTAATATTTGATTATTATTTATTATTCTTATTATATTTATTATTATCATTATTATGTAACTGCTAAAGTCATGTAATATTTGTAGGTTTACTTTATATCTTTATTTTATTTTGTAAATATTTTTATTGTATGGTTAGTAATCTTAGGGTGTGCATAACCTATATGTAATTAAAAATAGCCTAGAAAATTAATTTAAATAAGATAATATTTGAAACAAAACACTCACACATGTAAGTCAATCTTTGATCGCCATCTTGCACTTCCTAAGGTGTCTCTCTCAGTTGCCTTAAATATGGTCAAGTCCCTCGAATATAGGGGTGTCTTAAGCAAAGTCCCTTCATAAAATCATCAAGTCCCTACAGTTTAAAAGATCAAGTCTCTTCGAGGTTGCCTACGGAATAATGATCTCGTCCCTTCGAATAAATGATGATAGTCCCTACGAATTGCTAAAGACACCCCTCAAAGTTGCTTTCTATGACCATGCGATGACCATACGCTTGTCCGTTCACATCCAAGGTAATGACTACCTATTCCTTAATAATAGGGATAGTTTTATCATTGAAAGAACATACGAGAACACGAAAGACTTAATCTAGGGTAGGTACCTTATAGTTACTTGCTCACACTCTTCAAAAATACTTTTACACCTCACAATCTCTAAATTAGGCTTTGTATACACCCATACGAGGGTCATTACCAAGTACTTAAAGAAATTTTTCTAATCACACACTACACTCTTCAAAAAAACAATTTAAGTGAGCTAAGTAACTAAGAGCCCATGGATAACCATGGATATAAAGGGTGCTAACACCTTCCCTTTATATAACCTACCCCCCAAACTCAAGTCTTTTAAAATAGGTCTTTCCTGTTCTTTTATGTCCTTTTCTTATGGATAAAATAAAAGTCGGTGGCGACTCTTGCTATCCGCAACATGACTAAAAGTCAGTTCTCCCACCGTGTTACACCCCGGCATGGGTACCAAAAGAACCTTCATGCACCTCGTGCATCAGCAGGTCTGCTTCCTTCTTGTCAACACATCTGAGCAGGACCATGTCGAAGTTTCGCTTGTATAACGAACCATCAGCATTGAGAAAGAACTGTCGGCCAACCTTCTCAATGTCTTCTTATTATTGGATGATGCCCCAGGTGGGTATGTCTGATTCTCCAAGAAGCATTTGATGTCGTGGAACCAAGGCTTGTCATCACTAGCAGCGTCCACAGAGAATACATATGCTGGTCGGTCCAGTCTGGATACCGAAATCCGAGGCACATAATTGGCAGCTTGAACTTTGATCATGGAGGAAATGGTAGCTAAAGCATCTGCAAACTGATTTTCGTCTCGAGGGATGCATTCAAGTTTGACTGTTGTGAAGAAAGTCAATAATCTCCTCGTATAGTCACGGTATGGAATCATATGCTCCTGATGAGTGTACCATTTGTCGTTGGTCTGATTGATTACCAAAGTTGAATCTCCGAATACATTCAAAGTTTTAACCCTGAAGTCAATGGCTTCCTCAAGTCCCATGATACATGCTTCTTATTCTGCTTCGTTGTTAGTGCAGGCAAAAGTGAGTTTTGCCGAGAAAGGCATATGAACTCCTTTAGGTGTAATGAGCACTGCACCAACTCCACGACCATTTAATTGGCAGCCCCGTCAAACATCATAGTCCATTCATCTTCTGGATCAGGCTTTTCAGTGTGAACCGGCTCTTCACAATCTTTTGATTGTAAGAACATGATATCTTCATCAGGGAAGTCAAATCTCATGGGCTGGTAATCATCAATGGGTTGCTCAGCCAGATAGTCAGACAGTACACTGCCCTTGATGGCCTTTTGAGATGTGTACTGAATGTCATACTCTGTCAGAATCATTTGCCATCTTGCAACCCTTCCGATAAGTGCTGACTTCTCATATATTTACTTGACGGGGTCTATTTTTGAGATCAACAAAGTAGTGTGATTCAGCATATACTGTCTTAGTCGGCGAACAGCCCACGCTAAAGCACAACAGGTTTTCTCGAGCAGTGAATAATGTTGTTCAGAGTCGGTAAACTTTTTGCTTAGGTAGTATATTGCATACTCTTTTCGACCAGACTCGTCATACTAGCCCAACACACACCCCATTGACCCTTCTAATACTCTCAGGTACATTATCAGGGGTCTTCCTTCAATTGGAGGCATGAGAATTGGAGGTTCTTGCAGGTACTCCTTGATCTTGTCAAAAGCTTTATGACAATCGTTGTTCCACCTGACTGTTTGCTCCTTTCTTAACAGTTTGAACAGGGGCTCATAGGTTGCAGTGAGGTGAGATATGAACCTTGAGATGTAGTTCAATCTACCCAAGAAACCCCGAACTTCTTTTTCAGTCCTAGGTGCAGGAATCTCCTGAATGGCTTTGACTTTGTCGGGATCAACCTCAATTCTCTTTTCACTTACGATAAATCCCAACAACTTACCAGAACGTACCCCAAATGTGCATTTGTTGGGGTTCAACTTCAGCTGATACTTCCTCAGACGCTTGAACAACTTCAGCAGATTTACTAGATGGTCTTCTTCAGTAAGGGACTTGGCAATCATATCATCCACGTAGCATTCAATTTCTTTGTGGATCATATCGTGGAATAATGTTACCATAGCCCGTTGATACGTTGCACCGGCATTTTTTAATCCAAATGGCATTACCTTGTAACAAAACGTCCCCTAAGGTGTGATGAAGGTTGTCTTCTCCATGTCTTCGGGTGACATCTTGATCTGATTATACCCAGAAAATCCTTCCATGAAAGAAAATACCGAGAATTGAGTTGTGTTGTCGACCAATACATCAATGTGAGGTAATGGGAAATCATCCTTCGGGCTAGCTCTGTTCAGGTCCTGATAATCCACACACATAAGCACCTTGCCATCCTTCTTAGGCACAGGTACAATATTAGCAACCCACGGCGGGTAACTAGTTACAGCAAGGAAACCGGCGTCCCACTATTTTTGTACTTCCTCCTTAATCTTCATGGCCATATCTGGGCGAGTACGGCGTAACTTCTGTTTAACTGGAGGGCAGTCTTCTTTCAAGGGTAGCCTATGCACGACAATTTCCGTATCTAGACCTGGCATGTCTTGATAGGACCAAGTAAAGACGTCGACGTATTCTCGAACCATGCTGATAAGCTGTCCTTTTACAGAAGCTTGCAGACTGGCCCCAATCTTTACTTCTTTCAAATCCTCCTCGGTACCAAGATTAACAGTTTCAACCTCCTCCTGATGAGGAGTAATCACTTTCTCTTCTTGCCTCAACAACCTGGCTAATTCTTCAGGTAACTCATAGTCTTCATCAACCCCTTCATCTGCTTGATTAATTGGATTGTCGAAGTCATACAAGGTCATAGTAGTGTTGTTGTCGGTGCAATTTGGAGGATAATCTCTGCAAGGGTTGAGATTTGTTCTTTTTAGTGATCAATTTTAATCTTGTTCAGAAAAAATGAAGTTATTTATTTTGAAAACATTTCCATTTTATTGTTTTGTGCGAAAAATAACAAAAATGCAAAGACAATGAGCGAAAAAGAAAATTGTTTGCAAAAGATGTCCATTGTTCATTGATATTCCATTTGCACAAAAATATAAATATGTCCCTATTACAAAATGAGTCCTGACACCTTGGGCAAGATGCAGGACTTGATGCATGCTGAAAAAAGCAGGAAATAATAATTACTCTGCAGGAGTAACTCTTATAATTTCCTGGGAAGACCAGTTAAGGACTTGTTGACCCGAGATCCTTGGACGAATCCAGCTCTCCAGATTGAGGTCGCTTTCCACCTCGTCTTCCATGTTATTGACATCATCTGGGGTTAGCATCCCCCCACTTATGAACTTGGGCTCCTTAGCAGCCTCTGCTTGATCTTGTCGGAATGGTTTGTAACCCAAACCGAATTTGTCCTCCTTCTTCTCCACTGGTAGCAACTTGCCCCAGCCTTGGGCGTTTCCATCTTCAACAACCTTCCGAGCTTGTTGGTAGGATACAATTGAAGTACCCATCCTATCCTCCTGGGATGCAGCAAATACTTCCGTTGTCGCCTCATTGACGTTTAGTGCTTCGAAACCCTGGATCATGGTTTCGTGGATTTCACCATCCATCTCAATGTATTTGTAGGTGGCCAGATGGCTAACAAAAATATCCTCTTCACCACAGATTATGATAATCTACCCTTCCCACTCATATTTCAATTTCTGGTGAAGGGTCGACCTAACTGCGCCGGCGACGTGAATCCATGGTCGACCCAACAAACAGTTGTAGGCCGACTGAATGTCCATCACGTAGAAAGTAGTTTGAAAGACCTGCGGGCCAATTATCACAGGAAGCTCCACCTCTCCAAGAACAGACCTCTTGGAACCATCAAAAGCTCTAACCACCAGATTGCTTGGTCGGAGAGCTATACCATCATATTCAAGCTTGATAAGGGCTTTCTTTGGCAAGACATTGAGTGAAGACCCAGTGTCAACTAGGACATGTGAAAGCACAGCCCCTTTACACTCCAGAGTGATGTGTAAAGCCTTGTTATGATGACGACCTTCCGTAGTCAAATCAGTGTTGGTGAATCCTAGCCCATGGCTAGTATTAACATTAGACACCACTGTCTCAAGCTGATTTACCGTGATCTCCTCAGGCACGTAGGTTGCGTGCAGGACTTTAAGTAATGCATCCCGATGAGCTTCGAAACACAATAGAAATGATAAAATGGAGATCTTGGAAGGAGTGTGGTGGAGCTGATCCACAACCTTGTAGTCGCTTCTCTTGATTATCCTCATAAATTCATCCACATATTGATCAAAGGATGTTTTATGGGCTTCTTTTGGTACAGGTTCCTCAGGCACCACATTTTTACCTTTGGCTTTGGCAGCAGCCTCTGCCTCAGTATTAATTCTTGGAATTTGTGACGCGAATAGGCGTCCTCTTCGGGTGAAGCCTCCACCTCCCCCGACATTATCCACCTGTGGTGTAAGGGCTGAAGAATCAAGAAGGACTCTTTCCCCGTTGCAGTAAAGGTCTGAACCATAGTGCCATGGTACATCATTATCTTTTTCATATGGAATAGGTCCAGGTACCGTGATGGTGACTGGACTGACTGCAGCAGAGGTAGGCACTGTTATTGTCTGTGGATCATAAAATATGGTGACAGGACTTTTGACTGATGTTGGTGGTGATTGACTGAAGCTGGGTTGAGACTGTTGCTGAGATTGTTGTTGAAAATTGTTGGAATCAGGGACCATTGTTGGGTCGTAGTATATGGTGACTGTAGAAACGTCGTTGCTAATGGTTGTTGTAGTTGTAGAAGCGGATGCGGTTGAAGTGATGGAAGAGGTGGTTGCTGATTTTGTGGATGAGTCTGTCGGAACAATTGTCTTTGCAGTTGTAGGAGAAGTACTTGTTGTTGCTGTAAAAGGAGTTGCTGATGTTGTAGAAACCGTTGTTGTTACTTGAAGGATACCTTCTCTGATAAGGATATTGATGCCATTTCTCAAGCTTGCACATCCATTGACGGAAACTTTGCAAGATTTACAGCAGGCCTCACAACCTGGAAACACCTGGCATTTTAAAAGCCGAGCCTTAACCTCTTCCAAAGGTGTTTGAATGCTTGCAGTATCTTCAATTAAATTCATGGGTTGATCCTCCTCAATTGCATTTATCCTCGGCCCACCGTGACTGGGCATAGGATTCTTCGTGACATTAGGAGGTGGTGCAAAATTTAGGGCCTTTGAATCAACTAGACCCTGGACCTTCATGTGCAAAGCTCTACACTTTTCTGTGGTGTGACCAGGTGCATTAGATTGGAAGGCACATCTGGCATTGATGTCGTAATTCCGTGGAAGGTTCTGAGGATCTGGTGGAGCTAAAGTCCTTAATTCCACAATATTGAGCTTCAGAAGTTGTGGCAACAAGGTGGCACAGGGCATTGGTATAGGCTCAATTACCCTGTTGACTTGAGATGGCCTTTGCTGGAAAGGATGTTGTTGTTGGTTGTTGTTGTTGTTATAAGACCTTTGCTGAGGAAAATGTTGCTGCGGAAATTGTTGTGGTTGCGGAGTGTATCGTTGTTGAAGAGGTGGAGTAGGAATTGTGACAACGGAAATTGATCTTAGCATATACTGGGGCCTTCTTCTGCCCATGTGTACAAAATTGGTATCACCCGACCTGCGAGGCCCTGCAAATGGTTTCCTTGCAATGCTTAAGCTGGCGCCATTATCAGAAATCTTTCCCATTTTCAGTAAACTCTCAATCCTTTCTCCATCTATAACCACGTCTGTAAAGCTAGTGGAAGAGAAAGCAGCCAACCTATCAATGTATGTCCCCTGGAGGGTGTTCATAAACATATCCGCCATTTCTCTTTCTGACATTGGAGGTTGAACGGCAGCATCTAATTGCCTCCATCTCTGAGCATACTCTTTGAAGCTTTCCCTAGAGGACCGTGACATACCCATTAGAAGTGTTCTGTTAGGAGCCATGTCTAGATTGTATTGATATTGGCGAATAAAATCCTTGGCCAAATCTTTCCAATTTCTTACTGTGGCCCTAGTTAAATGAGAGTACCACTCACGGGATGCCCCTGTCAATCTATCCTCAAAATAGAACATCCATAGCTTTTCATCCATGGTGTAGGCCTTTAATCTTCCCAGGAAAGATTGGAGATGGGTGCGAGGGCAGGATGTACCGTTGTATCTTTCGAAGCAGGGAGGTTTGAATTTGTGAGTAATTCTAACTCCCTCTACCAGCCCCATATCCATAACATCAAAGCCTAAGGAGTTTAAGACTCCAGAGACCTCAGCTTTTCTGCTATCTCATCTAGCCGTCAATCATAGACTTCATCTCCTGCCCCTACTACAATGAATTGTTCCTCCTGAGGGTCCTCTTGCAAGGCACGCCCTCCAGTATTACCCTGGGTATTCTTGATAGCATTAATGTCAGGGTTAAGATGAGGTCCAAACTCTGGGGGATCAGTACGAGGTTGTACATGATCATTGTTGTTGGTACCCCCTGTACCTGGGTGGTTTTCTTCAGGAGTTTTCCGCTCGACCAACTCCTTTAGTCTTTCCTGGCTCTGGGCTAACCCAATCATCATTGCCATAAACTGGTTCATCTAAGCCCTCATCTCAGTTCTTTCATTAGCCATCTGGGTTCTCACGTCAGTCAGATCTTGCTGAACCTAGTCCATTTGTAAGCTCGGAAGGTTGTTTCTTGTCGGGTACCAGTGAACTCTGTTGATGGGGAAAACCCTCCTACGAGCAATGTTTCCTGAAACCACAACAAACTGAGAAACAACAAAAAAAAAGCCTACAAAACAAAGAAAAGAGGTTAGTATGCAATGCAAGATGTCTATTTATCTTCCAAGGGTATCCGATTTGGTTCTTTGGTTTTGACCTTCCAGACCTCGAGGAATGATGATGTTGAAGAGAAATGAAGCCCGAAAGATAACACAAACCATATATTACAAAATATAAAGATACATAGTTTGATTACAATAAAGTCCCCATGGTGGGTCAAAATACAACAACAAAAGTACAACCAAAATGAAGTACAAATACAAAGAAATCAAACATCCAACCCATAATCATCCTCTCTGACTTACTTCAGGAGAGCATTAGTCACTGGTCCAACTGGATGCTCTGTGATGGTCCTGATAAAAAGGTTCCTGGTGGCAATGGCACATGTCAACTTCTTATGCCTGTCTTGGTCATTTGATCTCTTTAACCCCGCCCAGAGTTTCAACTCAGAGATCTCTTTCTGTGCTGCTAACAAGGCCTCCTGATTCTTCTTCTCATTAGCTTCCAGCTGCTCTATCCAAGCCTGGGTCCTCTGATCTTCCTGTGAACGAGCCTTAGTAATCCTGATCCACCAAGCCTGACTCTCTTCCAAGTAGTGCTCAGCTCTGGCCTTCTGAATCTTGGCTTCCTTGCAAGCATTCTTCAATACCAACTCCCCTGCTCTAGCCCTTCTGATGTAATCATCTGTCTTCTCAATCTTGGTTATATGCTCGATCCGGAGCTTCTCTAACCTCTCATTGTCCAGACGACTATCATTCCTCTCGCAGAGGGTTTTCTTCAGAGCTTCAGATAACTGAGTATTCCTTTCCTTCAACTTCTCAAATTCCTCTAAGCTGACTGTAGCTACAGGCTCTACTGCTGATGGTCCATGCACATTCTCTAAGGTGAAAGGCATGCGGGTGACCTGTCCTCTGATACGAGACCAATCAAGATACTGAGCTGAAGCTATGTTGTTGCACTTGAGAAGAATGGCAGTCCCTTTTGTCTGAATGTTATCCCAAGCCCAAGCTGCTTGTTGGGCAATCGCAAGGTTATGTTGAATATCACAGTAAAGGGTTTCTGATAAGTCTTTCTCTCTTGGTGGATGTACCAAAGCATATCCTAATTGCCTTTTGAACAACAAAGGATTGTAGTTGATACAACCCTTCACTCCAATCAGGGGTACATTGGGATACTGCCCACAGCTGGTGATGATATCTCTGCCCTTGGTGCTCTGAGTGCACCATATGATGTCTTCTGAAGTAAGGGCAATCATTCTCTTAGCTCAGTTTCTTGACTGATGAGGATTTAAGAAAGCTTCTGACTTTGGAAAGTGCCTCAATAACCAACAATAGAAGAGAGGCGCACAACATCTAACTAATCTTCCCCTCTGTTTCTCATTCCTTTAATGCATTGAGTAGTAAAAGTCTCCAAGCAAGGTAGGGACTGGATTCTTCAACAAGAAGAGGTGGATAGCACTCTTGCTTACAAACTTAGGATCGTCTGCAAACAAGATGATTCCATATATGCTGAGGGCCAAAAGAGCACAGACAGTGTCCCACTTCATTGCTGCAGCATGAATGGTGGCCTGAGTAACCAAGAAGTCCAAATGAAGGCCTGGGGTTCCATCCTTGGTGGTCATATTCTGGTCAATGAGGATGGATTCTAAGTACAGAGCCTTAGCTATATCTTCATTCCTAGGAGCAGTCATCTCAGGGTTGAAAGGAATCCCTCTCCTGATGGGGACACCTAACAACATGGAAAACTCCTCTAGCAAAGGGCCCAACAGAAAGTCTGGAAAAGTGAAACATCTGAGAGGAGGGTCATAGAACTTAAGGCAAGTGTGGATCATAGTCCTCTGTGATGCATCCAAGTCCATGATCATGTCCATGATACCACCATAATGTTCCCTGAATAAAGGGACATGATCAGGAGTGATGAGTGTCTGAATCTGCCTAATGCCTGCTATGGAGGGCTCAAAGAAATGGTAAGTAATGTTGCTCTTCCTGGATGGGTCCATGCTGACAATGGATGCTGATGAAGAAGACTGAGGAGAAACACTGATGAAGGTAACTGGTGAAGGTACTGAAGAAGAATCTTTGATGAAGATAACTGAGGCAGAAGGCTGAAAAGAATCTCTGATGAAGATAGCTGATGAAGGTGGCTGATGCAGATAGCTGAAGAAATCTGAGCAGTAGAACAGGTCAAAACCAAACCAAAGATAAAATGTGGATACCATGTAAAACAAATAGCCAAATGTTAAAATGATGCAAAATGATGTATGCAGAATGATATGCAAGGGTCTGTGATCAAGTGTTGGATATGTTATCTGCCTTGATAGGGTCCATGTGTGTTCATAAGTCCGGATGAAGGCTTAGAAAACTAGTAACCATGTGGGGGACTCAAATAAAGAGTCACAAGTCCAAGGTTTCACAAGAACAGTCCAAAATGGTGCAATCTTAAAAATAAACTGGTAACAGGGTATGATGAGGCCAAGGGTTCCTGCAAACCTGTAAACATCCCAACCCCCTCACATGTATTGTTCTAGAACAAGGATCCTCAGACTTGGATCAGTTATGAGAAGTGTAAACACTTCTAACCCGGAGGTACAGTGTTTAGAATCATCATAAAGGATCCTCCTCTAATTCACCTCAGATGCTGAAGGTCATAAAAAGGTCATCAAGACTTAGCAGGCTTCCCAGATAGCCCTAGTACTACAGGAAATCCGTAGCACAGAGTTCTCAAGAAGAAACCCATGTCTGAACGGTGTTTCATATTCCCGCACCAGACCGAAATGGAATGGGAAAGAATATGAAGCCACTCTATCCTATGTGTCACTCAGGCTCCCGGTATGGAACCTTACTCACTCAATATCCCTCCCACCAAGGCAAACCAAAGATCCAACACAATGATATGATGATAGTAATGAAATGCATAAAAACAGTAAATGAAAGCAATGAATAAAGTTGTACATAAAGCAATAAATAAAGAAATAAAAAACAAGCACAGGTAGCACATAACGCCCTCATAAACATAAATCAAACAAGCGCTAGGAGAAACCCACAAAAAGAACCAGAAGCCCTGGTTGCAAGATAAGGCTCCCCAGCAGAGTCGCCAAGCTGTCGCTCCCGAAGATTTGCATCCCGGTGCAGACGCGAACGGTCGGCGAAAGGAGAGAAAATGAAGGTGAAGTGAGTAGAGTCGCCAGCTAGGAATGTTTATCCCGAAGGAAAGGTAATGTTTCATAAACCTAGAAAAAATATGGATAAGACGGTTGCGAACCAGAGAAACTGAGAAAGGGGTTGGCTACAACCTAGGAAGGTATTAGCACCCAAATTGTCCGTCGTACTCGACGGGATCCACACTTACAAAATTTGTGTTAAAAGGGGTAAGTGTATGTGTTATCTGTGTGCAAAAGCTAAAGAAAAGAATATACAAGTGTCCGTGCAAAAGGGTGAATTGCTCAGGAACTGAGGCTTTTAAAGAATGCTGAAAGAGGGGGAAGACACAGAGACTTTTGTTCGATAAATGTTAAATTATGCCTATGTATCCTCTCGTGCAATGAGGAAGTCATAACACCGTAATTCGACTCAAAAAGACTGGAAAAAAAATGATTGTGAACTGCTTACTTGTCTATGCTCAAGTGTATGACTCGTCTGGCTCGAGTGCTAACTGTCTTGCATTAGACGGAAGAAGCAAGTTCTCGTTTGTGAATGAGTGTGATGAGAAAAGAATCTCGGAGGAGACGATTATAGCTTGTTAGGAATAATGAGCCTACTTAAGTATGAGATAATGAGCCTACTTAAGTATGAGATAAGCATCTCATTATATCCTCCCTGATTAGGAATAATGAGCCTACTTAAGTATGAGATAAGCATCTCAACTTAATTTCTAGGATGATGTAGGATTAAGATCATTAACCTACTTGTGATTATTTAGATGTTTTGGGGTTTTTGTTTAGTGTTAAGTAATTAGTTTAATCTCTAATCACAAATTAGTGAACTCATTATACCATCCTAATAGAAGGATAATAGGTGAGAACACTTAAGCTGAGGAAGATACCTCAACTTAATCCATGGTTTGGGATTAAATTAATTATATAACAAGCATTTATTAAGTGGATTTTAAATAAGGGATGAGATTAAGAAATGGATTTTAAGTTTGTAAGACAACTTGAGGGGGACTTGTCCATTAAACACTAGGGTTAGTCCTTCTTAACCATAAGGAAGAATTAGAACCCTAATGTAAGGCCCAAGTTACAAGATAAAGTCTTGGTGATTATTAGTGTGATTTGATTAAGAGGTTTAAACAAATTAAAGGTTTAACACTTAGGATTAAAGTTATACACTCCATCCTAAGAGAAGGATGCAGGCATAACCTTAATTCCAAAGTCCTAAAACTTTAAGAGTTTAGTCTCTGATTATGGAGATGAGAAGAGAGACTCAAGGAGACTCAAAGGTAAAAGGCTAAAGGGGAATAATTACAACCCTAATCATTATCATGATTGGATGTCCTATGGTTTGTGAAGCTTAGAGAAAAGATCTTCAAAGAAGCCACCAATGGAAGAAGCAGATGAAAGGAGGAGGAAGCAGAAGAATAAGTTACTTACTTCCTAAGAAGATAAGTTACTTAAAGGAAGAAAGTGAGAAGGAACACAAGTGAATCTAATTCACTTCAAAGACAAGTTAAAAAATGCATATGAAATAGATAAGAAGGAGTGAGAGGTGAAGGCAAATCCACCTCCCAAAATAACTTACCAAAAGTTCCTGAAATGGTTAGTATGAATGAATAAGGTATAAAGCAGAAAGAAATGAAGTGAAATGAGGTGAAATGAGATGCAAAGACCAAAGTCAGAAGTGTTTATATAATGCAAAGGACATATGAGATGATGCAATGTCATACAAGATGCACATGAATGATCATACAAGGATGAGATGTTATGGAAGCATAACTAGAAGCTTGAAAACACATGGATGTTTATGAAATGAAATGAATGCAACATATGGAAAATGAATGAAGAAATGATCAAGAAATGTTCTAACATGTCCTAAGATGCCTAATATGACATATGAATGCTTTAAATGGCATGGCAAGTTCAAGTGATGATGAATATGCAAGGTGAATGCCAATGAACATGAGAAAATAGGGTTTTATGGACATATGAGATGCAAATGAACAAGACGGAAGCATACAACAAGATAAAAAATTGAAATCAAGCTCAAACAAACCCTAATCCCATACTAGGTCACACCCCAAAGGAGGAGGTTAGAAGCCTATCCTATTGCAAGTTATGATTTTCCTAAATTTTCTAGGGTTTTTGGGTGATTCAAAAGGAAAAAATGCAAATTAATTTGAAAATGGAAGATACATTCATGAGAAAAATGACCTATAAACTACATGCAATATATGAAACAATGCAAAAAGAATCAAGTTCAAACTCTTCTTGGTTAGGCAGAGATGATTTTTCAAATTAGGGTTGAAAAATGTGATTTTAAAGACCCTAAATTCAAAGAAAATTGGTAAGCTATGATCAAACCTAAAAAGAAATTTGTATGAAGAGTTTGAAAATGTTTCTAAATGCATTAAAATGGTTCATGATTATTTTGGTGATTTTTAGAAACCTAAATGCATTTTTAATTAATTAAAATACTTTAATTAATTAAAAATAACATTTAAATATTTTAAAAAATACTTTTTTAATGCAAAAAATAAAATAAAAATTATTTTTGGATTGAGAAAAATATTTGAAATCAGAATGAAAAGGGAAATATTTTGGTGATGATTTTTGGTATTTTAAATTAATTATGCAAAAGAAATGAAAAGAAATGAATTAAAATGCAATAAAATGAGAAGTCAACTGATCCAGTGGCCCAGGTTCAAAGGCTAGTTGACTGCGCGCGTGAATGTGAGGCTAGGATTGAATCTAGGTTAATTAATTGACTAACCTAATTAATTGAAAATTAGGGCTAACTGAAATGATCTGGACCCTTAAAAACACGCTAAGCATAATCTAACGGCTCACGTTTAAACTGGCAAGATTAAACCCTAATCAAACCCTAATGACTTTCAGGTGACCGGAGCAAGCTCCGGTCATCTTCTCCGGCAAGTCACTCAAGCTAACTTCTTACCTAGGCTATCCCAACCCCCCAAACTCTCCAGAATCAACCCCATAATCATTCTAAATAAGAATCAGGTCACAAACAACATTTATCTTGCATCAAACGCACGAATCAAAGAAAAATATTTTCAGATCAAAAAGTTTCAGAACAAACATACATACTCATTTCTCAACCATTTTCAATTCTAAACATATCAGAGTGATAAGCTAAACATCTAGAATCATTTAGAAACTTAAAATAAAAGTTCTGGAAAAAAAGTTCTTCATGGCTACCTGAGTTGAAGCTTTGCAAACCGGAGCTTTCTAACCTCTTCCTTTGTGCAAAATGCCTCCAATGATCCCTCTGATGCTTCTGGAAAGCTTGAATGGAGTTTAAATGAGCTGGTTTGAGTGATTCAGTTCTGATAGGTAAAACATCGTGTTTCATGTGTGATGAGTTTCAGGCCATTCTAATGATTGGGATTTGTTCCTTAGGTGATGTTGAGTTGAATGGTGAAGAAAATTTGAAGTTTGAGTAGTTGTGTTATGAAATTCGATGAGGGGAAGGTTTTTGCAAGTTTTTTTGAAATCTGATGTTGTGTATGGATTCAGGCTTGTGTGTTGTGTTGTTTGAGGTCCATGAGGTTCACATAAGTCATGTTGATTGGTTCAGAGAGTTGGTGTGGCATAGTTTGATTGGTATGGGCCAAATTGCAAAAAGTCAAGGTTATGTGTACTTGAAGCATGGCACGGGTCATAGGTGTTGCTATGGCTTGTCCTTCCTCATCTTGATTCATGGAGGACCATGGGATTGAATTTGATGAGCTGGAAGGCTTGGATGAAGAGTTTTCATGGTTTATGCAAATTTCCCCCTTTGGTGTTTCTTGTGAATCAAGCCATGAAAACCCTAGGTCTAAAGGCAAATTCTGATCTTTTGAGATTGCTTTGACATGTTGTAACATATTTGTGCACATTAGAAGTCATTTAGAAGCTTGAACATGCCAAAATGAAAAATCCCTCTTTGACATGAAACTTGAAATTATGTGATTTTTGCCAACTTTGAAAGGCCATATCTTGAGTTCTAGGATGAATCAAGACATGTTCTTGTACTTTTTGAAAAGGGAAAGACCTAATCTACAAGTTTCATGCCCAAGAATTTTTCATTTGAAGCATTTTTGGTCATGAAAGAGGAGGTTGTAAATCTTTCCAAAAATGGAAAGTTTACATTTCAAGTCATTTCCAAAAATAGCAAGTTTGCAATTGGCTCAAAATTCTTCAATCTTGTGAACTTCCAACCACTTATAAGATCAAATAAAGATCATTGAACTTCAATTTGATGAAAATGACCCTTTGGTTCCATTGTGGGGGCCTCAGATGCCCTGATTTTGACTTAACTTGCTCAGGAAGTTATCCAATGATCAGATGACTTCCACAATGAATTTCTTCATCAAACTTGCTACACATGATCCTTATAACATATTAAGAACATTAGAAATAATAATGACCAAAAAATTTGGAGTTAAGGCCTCTGAAACAAAAACCCTAATTTTGGTCATCTGTGCAGTGAAAACCCTAGCTCTGCTTCCATGCCTTAGTCAATTCTTGTGATCTCTTGACTTTCATGAACTTTAAGGAGCATAATATGATGATAGAACACAAATGGACCCTCTTTTAAAGCTTTAAGACATTTGGGATGGCTCAGATGGATTCTTGGATTGCTCAGATCACAAACCCTAGATGCAGATGAAATTGAACTATGCAGTGAAACAAAAAATGCAATATGAGATGGTATGCTTATGTTAATGAAAAAATGAAAGATCACAAGCCATGGTGTGATAGATAGTGGGGGAAAATTTGGGGTGTTTACACCATGTTTTGGGTATATTCTCCTTACTTGGTGTGCTTGTTCTATTATTCCATCTTGGAACGTAGTAGCAAGTACACATTCCATTGAAAAGAGTTTGAGTTCACTTCTTTATGCCACACTCATAAAAAAATCATAAAAAACACTGGACAAACAATAAATGTCTCTCCTTCGAGATTTCTTTTCTCATCACCTTCACTAAGACGTGCGAACTTGCTCCTATTTGTCACTTTGCAAGACGGTAACGCACTCGTGCCAGACGAGCCTGCAACACCTGAGGATTGACATAGGCAGTTCAAGCCTTAAGACACAATCAATCTTTTCCACCCCTAGTTAGGGGAACTACGACGACTCTGATCCTCATGTCCAGATGAGGTACATAGGTAGTGGGGTAGGGTCCGTTTGAGCACTCTTTTATTTTCCCTAAATTTTCCCCTGTTATTTTCTCTTATCCAGTTCAGTTCCTTTTCTTTGCAGCAGTTTTCATTCTTACACCTTTTGGAGTAGTTTCTTTGCAAGCTTGGATCCCATCGGGTACGACGGACGATCTAGGGTGCTAATACCTTCCCAGGTCGTAACCGACTCCCGAACCCAGTCTCTTTGGTTTGCAGGACCTTTGTCCTTCCTTTTCTTTTCTTCGGTTTGTGCATCATTACCATTCCCGTTCCTTTGGGATAAAAATGCCTGGCTGGCAACTCTACCCTTTTTCCGCGCCACTTTCGCGTTTGTACCAGGATGGAAATCCAGGGAGCGACAACATCCTCGACCCTTTTGTGACCGGCTCCTACCAAAACAAATATCTCATTATGGGGGTGGACTACTTTACTAAGTGGATCGAAGCAAAAGCCCTGGCCAAGATAACGACACATAACATTCTCTGATTCTTCAAAAGAAACATTCTCGCACGCTTTGGCGTACCCAAGTACTCATCACCGACAATGGGACACAGTTCATAGACGGAAGATTCCGAGACTTCGTCACCATCTTAGGCACAAAACAACATTTCACGTTTGTCGACTATCCTCAAACTAACAGGCAAGACGAGGCGGAAAACAGGGTCATCCTACGTGGATTAAAATGTAGACTCGACGAGGCGAAAAAGGCGTGGGTAGAGGAACTGCACAACGTCCTTTGGGCGTATCGCACAATTCCATATTCTATAACTGGGGAAACTCTGTTCAGGTTAACATACGGTACCGAGGCGGTCAACCCAGTAGAAATTCGAGAGCCGGTGAGGCGCACAAAAGCACCCATTGACGAGGAGTTGAACGATGAAGCGTTACGAGTCGAACTAGACCTCGTCGAGGAAATCCGCTATGAGGCAGCCCTAATGGAAGCCTCCCTTAAGCAAAAAATAGCTTTACGCCACGACGCAAAAGTCATAAAAAGAGAATTCCATGTGGGCAGCCTGGTCCTCAGACGAAACCAGAAAAACCCACGAGAGGGAAAACTAGCTGCCAACTGGGAAGGTCCGTACTGTGTCCGAGATAAGACGGGCAACAGGGCCTACTATCTTGAAAACCTACAAGGTGAAGAACTTGCTCGACCATGGAACGCAGAAAAACTTAAGCAATACTACAGCTAAAAACAATTTAGGAAGGCTCCCTTTTTCACCTAAGTCAATAAGTTGAGTGATGCCTTCACTCAAGGATTCGTAAAGAGTCCCTAAGATCTTTTCGCACATACACACATCACGACCATTATGAAGTTTATTATCCAGAGTGACAAATTTCTAAGATACTTGGAGGGATTTTGAGCAGAAGACGTAGTGGTATAACCATGTAGCCAGGAAAGCTATGTGGTCCACATCCGAGATATTATCAGTTTCTTTATCATGGTAATGTGTTATGTGGGTCGAATATACAACCCTAGAGGTTGAAAAGAATATTGGGTCGTATAGTCTAGATCTGGATCATGGGTTCTTCTAGTGGGTTTGAGCCCTGTTATAGTGGCTACATCGAACAAGTTTGGTGTCATCATACCACAAGGAAGGTGGAAGGTATAATAGGTGGTATCCCAAAAGTACAAATAAGAGACCATCATGGTCGAACAATAATTGAGACATGTCTTTAAGAACATGATAAGAAAATAAATGCCCATGTCCTTCCAGGTTTGGGATTTTACCTTTTCTACTTTGGCTAACCAATTTAGATAATTGCTAGGATCCTTAAAGGAAGCGGTCGCTCGAAAGACTCTGAAGCCATCATTCATATACCTTAAATATATGGTATTTAGCATTACTGCATAAGGGGAAGTCTCTACAACCATATATTTCTAAGAAAAATTAACCTTAAGGTGGTGAGGATATGAGACTGAATGGTTGAATATAAGTTTATAATTATTTATTTGTATTTCCAATAAAAACAAGATGAATCTCCTTTCTGGATGTCCACACCATAAGAAATCCATAATTAAATGTAATTGGCTTGATGCACTCTTTGGAAGAGTGAACTTATAGTATGATTTTTAGAAAGTGTGTGGGAGACAAGACAATGCATTATGAAAAACGCGTGTTTGTTTGTGAGATCATTCGATAATTCTTAAAGTTGTTTGGGATATTATAAGTTTTACAACAAATATCATACTATTTAATATGATAATTTTAATCAGAAAGGCTTCCCAGATTTGCAGTGATTCTATTTCTTGAGCTTTAGTCGGAGTTCGAAAGGTTCTAGGGAACCACTCTGGACCATACTTTCTTGCAACAAAGGGAGCCATATTCAACGTGAACTCATGGCGTTTGGCAAACAACATTACATAACTTAAGAATGTTGGCCTAATGGATTTCCATTCTTCACTAGGAGTGAGCTGGGCCAAGCAAAATCCTTTGACTCGTCTGTT
Organism: Lathyrus aphaca; assembly: GCA_963966055.1. Taxonomy (NCBI): domain Eukaryota; kingdom Viridiplantae; phylum Streptophyta; class Magnoliopsida; order Fabales; family Fabaceae; genus Lathyrus; species Lathyrus aphaca. The sequence continues at coordinate 384,365,118 of OZ014522.1, read as the reverse complement.
CTTAATTTCCCCAGCATCTTCATCGCCAAGCTTTTTGTTGGGAAGGTTGGCTTCGAAGGAGGCATTCAGCCAAAGTTGCAGCAACCAAAAAGGACCAGCAAGGAGGAGGTTCCTTTTTTCACCTAAGTCAATTATTTGAGTGATGCCTTCACTCAAGAATTTGTAAAAAGTCCCTAAGATTATTTCGCACAGACATACATCATTGCAATTATGAAGTTTATTAGCCAAAGTGACAAATTTCTGAGCTATTTAGAGGGATTTTGAGTAGAAGACGCAGTGGGACAACCATATAGCCAGGAAAGCTATATGCGCCACATCCGAGACATTATCAATTGCTTTATCATGATAAAGTGCTATGTGGATCGAATATACAACCCTAAAGGCCAAAAAGACTATTGGGTCGTCAGATTCTATCACTGGATCGTGGGTGATTCTAGTGGGTTTGAGCCCTATGATAGCGACAACGTCGAACATGTTTGATGTCATCATGCCACAATGTAGGTGGAATGTATAATACGTGTTATCCCAGTAGTACAAAGAAGAGACCAACATGGTCGAACAATAATTGATACATGTCTTTGACAACATGATAAGATCATAAATTACCATGTCCTTCCATGTTTGGGATTTTACCTTATCTACTTTCGCTAAACAATTCAGATAATTGCTAGGATCCTTAAAGGAAGGGGTCGCTCGAAAGACTCTGAAGTCATCATTCATATACCTTAAATCTATGGTATTTAGCATTACTGCATAAAGGAAAGTCTCTATAACCCTATATTTCTAAGCAAAATTAACCTTAAGGTGGTGAGGATATGAGACTGAATGGTTGAATATAAGTTCATAATTATTTATTTGTATTGCCAATACAAACAAGATGAATCTCCTTTCTGGATATCCATTCCATAAGAAATTCATAATTAAATGTAATTGGCTTGATGCACTCTTTGGAAGAGTGACCTTATAGTATTATTTTTAGAAAGTGTGTGGGAGACAGGACAATGCATTGTGAAAAGACTTGTGTTTATTTGTGAGATCATTCGATAATTCTTAAAGTTGTATGGGATATAATAAGTTTTACAACAAATATCATACTAGTTAATATAAAAAAAAATTTAAAAAATTGTTTAACCATTAATTGATTAATACTATTTATAGTTATAATTACTTATTTATATTAAACAAATTTTTTTTTACACAAGTTGCCCTTATAGCTCAGTGGTAGAGCGCCAGTCTTGTAAACTGAAGGTCCGCAGTTCAATCCTGTGTGAGGGCAGTCATTTTTTATATACTAAAGGTCCGCAATTCAATCCTGTGCAAGAGCAACATTTTTTCTAATAAAATTAAAAGCAACTAGTCACAAATTTAAATCATAAGCATCTTCTTTAATTTGGGGCACACCAATAAAAAAAGTACACAAATTATTTTTATATGCATATAATTTCCTATTTTAATTAATATTGATATTTAATGTTTTGATCTCACCCTACTTTGTGACACCAACATAACATATAAAATTACCATAAATACATATTACATGTAGTACGAACTCTGGGTGTAGGCATTTGTTGAAAAACATAAAGATGACATTTTGAAAAATAAATAACATGAATATAAAAAAAAGTATATGAAAAACTACCATAATATAATCAATAATGATAATGAGAAAAAATAAAAATGAAAATAAATAATAGAACTATAACACTCATATATAATATAGTCTAGAAATACATTATATATAGTGTAAACTAGTACCAATACAACATAAGACCTATCAACATTAATTATATATACATGCCCAAATAAAATATACAACTATGGCTAATGATATACAACAATGCCTAATAAAAAATTAAGATCTATATACAATATCCACATATGCACATAAATCCACAACGGAAGATCAAAATAACAAGTCTTCAAAACATCATCAAACGAGTTTTCCTTTGCCATTGACCTGTAAATAACCACTTGAAAAACAATAATAATAGTGGGTGAGATAATAATCTCAGTGAGTTTCTCTATTTTATGGGTCCACTCGGCTCTAAAGGGATCTCTTATCAATTTCTAACTTAATCCATTCAACTTCATCCTACTTATGTACACATACACAGTAGAAAAATGACTTAAATATCTAAGGGAATTTAGGCTTTGTATGGAAAAACACAACATGAGTTCACATAACTCAATGAATCACTAGTCGAGAATGCAAACTATAACACAAGAGTGATTAGCCCAAACCGATCACAAAGATCTGCTAATATTAATTTTGTGATGCCCAGATATGACATGGGCAATGAGTGACTACAATGTACAAGAATTGGATAATGAGCCAATTTTAGAAGTTTCTAAGCAAAATTAACCTTAAGGTGGCGAGTATATGCAACTGAATGGTTGAATGAAAGTTTATAATTATTTATTTTTATCCTGCCAATAAAACAAGATAAATGTCCTTTTTGGTTGCCAATACCATAAGAAATCCATAATTAAATGTAATTGGGTTTATGCACTCTTTGGAAGAGTGACCTTATAAGATGATATTTAGAAAGCGTGTGAGTGACAGGATAATGCATGGTGAAAAGACTTGTGATTGTTTGTGGGGTCATTCGACAATTCTTAAAGTCATTTGGAATATTACAAGATTTACAACAAATATCATACTAGTTAATATGATAATTTAATAAATTTATTTAACCATTAATTGATTAATACTATTTGTAGTTATAGTTACTTTTTAGATTAAACAACTAACTTTTTATATAAGTTGCCCTTATAGCTCAGTGGTAGAGCGTCAGTCTTGTAAACTGAAGGTCCGTAGTTCTATCCTGCGTGAGGGCAATCTTTTTTATATACTAAATATATGCAGTTCAATCCTGCGGAAGGGAAATTTTTTTTTTAAAATAAAATTAAAAGCAATAAATAATATTCTCGAATCTAAATCTTTTCGAAAAATATGGAGGTAAGAAAACTCTATATTTACCTTATTATCACCATTATTTGATGCACATGCATTATAATAAAAAAGAGTACACAAATTATTTTTATGTGTATAATTTCTTATTTTAATTAATATTGATATTTAATATTTTGATCTCACCCTACTTTGTGACACCAACATAACATATATAATTACCATAAATACATAATATATGTAGTACTATTTCCTGGTATAGGTATAGACATTTGTTAAAGAACATAAATATGACATTTTGAAAAATAAATAAAGAGAATATCAAAAAAGTATATGAAAAACTACCATAATATAATCAATAATGATGATGAGGAAAAATAAAAATGGAAATAAATAATAGAACTGTAACACCCACATATAATATAGTATACAAATATATGATATATAGTGTAAACGGGTACCAATACAAACTAATCACCACATACTTTGGTGATTAAGTTACAATACTCTTGAACAATTTGAATAAGATTGATTCTTGAAGTAATTTCAAGATGAAAATTGAGAGTACCTTTCAATTTTATAATTCAATAATATATAAATCTTAAATGCTCAGAGTTTATAATGAAACTTTGCAATGATTTGAATTGTATGTAAAATTTATATAAAAGAGGTAGTTTAAAAATCTGATGTATCTGACCTTAAATAAACCCTAAGAAACCTCTGAAATCAGATGCATAAGTTAGTAGCATTTCCGTGAAGCTTTACAAAGGTTTGGAATGATAATGGTTCATGAAAAGATGCATTTTTCATGTGTGTAACCGGTTGCGTAAAAGGTGTAATCGGTTACCACCCTGAAAATGTTCATATTTTTCAAACATAATTGACATGTAACCGATTACGTTTTTTGTGTAGTTGGTAACCACTCTTTTATTTTTCAAATTTTTGAAATAGATCGCGTATGTAACCGATTACGTCTTTTATGTAACTGGTTACCCCCTTTGAAAAATTGAAAATTTTGTTTTCTAATTACTTAGCTTGAGTGAATTTATAGCTTCACTTGAATGGTAGTGTGTAATCTTTCCTTCCATTCAGAAGTTAACATCATAGCCAAAGGCTTCACACTATCATAATACCTACAGTGAAGAAATATTTAGGACTGGTTAACATCATAGCAATCAAAAGGGAAGAAAAATTCACATTGTTGTTAATCGATCAACAATCCAAAATTTGAATTTTTCATGTTTGGAATTAACACATTGTTGTTGTTTTGGATCGATTTATTTGCGCGTCAAAGAAGGTATGGAAATAAACACATGAACCTTGTAATTCCTTAAACAAATCAATTAAAACTTGAGGAATCTCGTATCAGATAAATTGACATGATTGCGAATCAACTTTGAATTTCATTCATCTTTGCTTCGTGGATAACTCATCAACCTCACTTGATTATGTATAGAGATTATGCCAGAAGGATATCGACTTTCTTCACTAAAGTTGAGTTTCATTATGTTCCTCGACATGAGAATCAGATAGTAGATGCTTTGGAAACTATAGCTTCTATGATAAAAGTGAATCAATGGAATGAAGTTCATATGATTAGTGTGATGTGTCTTGAGAGACCAACTCATGTGTTTGCAGTTGAAGAGGTAAAAAATGATAAGCCTTGGTATTATGATATTAAATGTTTTCTCCAGAGTCAGGAATACCCACTTGGGGCATCGAGTAAAGATAGAAGGACTTTGAGGAGATTGGCCATCAACTTCTTTTTGAATGGGAATGTGTTTTACAAGAGAAATTTTTACATGGTCTTGCTCAGATGCGTGGATAGACACGAAGCAAACATGTTAATGAAAGAAATTTTGATATGGTTTTGCTCAGATGCGTGGATAGACACGAAGCAAACATGTTAATTGAAAGAAAAGATGAATGGTGGTCAAAGTTGATCCGCAATCATGCCAATTTATCATATCAAGGATTCCTCAAGTTTTAATTGATTTATTCGAGGAATTCCAAGGTTCATGTTTTTATTTCCATGACTTTTTGACGTTGAAAGAAGGGGGAGTTGTGTTCCCATAGACGGCACCACCATTATGATGTACTCTGAACAAATCTTCCTGGCCTTCAGCGTGGGGTAGCAACAACAGTTGTAGGGGAGGGGGTGGTGTACCTACAAGGTACTCCGAGGCTCAAGTAAGTTTCAGTGGGAGGATGAAAGCAAAGCAAAAGCGTTAAGGTAAGTAAAGAAGTGAATATAATTGAATACCTGACCCTCCAAAGGGGGGGGGAGTATTTATAAGGGCATATGGCCGGAATAAGTGGGCGTGTGGTTCATGACTTGGTCTAACTGTATCCATGAGTTTCGGAGTGGCAGTTAGTCGTTGGTAACTGCCAAGCGTGTGAGGGGAGATCCCCAATGACAATAATCGTAACGACCATATATTCCCCAATGGCCGTATTTTCCTGGATCGCTTGTTGGGCCTTGCCCAGTGTTGGATTGGATTGGGCCTTGCCCAGCTGTAGGGCACTTGCCAGTCCATTCCAGAATAACCCTCATATATTGTCTCGTGGGGTTTTCAAAAAACTTAAGGAAATATTTATTAATGAAAAAAAACGAGAGATGAGGACTCCATGAGTTGTGATCATGATTCATCTCCAGCATCATTACATGAGAAGTGGGAGATGGATTGACAAAGATCAACTGAAGAGTTCACTTCAGATGCCTCACGAGCAGTCACTGCAAAAATTGTAAATATTTTTTTTCAATTTGAATATTAAATGTAGGGTTTGTTATGCGTATGATTTGTTATATGTAATTTAAATCGCTTTGGTAACAGTATCATATTCATGTTGTGTATGATTCATTGATTAATATGGTCAGTTAAGGTTCCTTTGTTCCACAACCACAACATGATATATTAGTATAAGAAATCAGAACAAAGGAGCATGATGGATGTGTATGTGGTATTGGAGAAGACAACAACCTAAGATTATTATTTGGTATGTCGAGAGAGACCAAAGAATTGGAAAAGAAAGAGATGAACGAGATTATTGATATGAAGTTATAAAGTGAACATGAATCACAAAAGAAAGAGTTGGAAGATTTAGAGGAGATGTACAATAAGAAGTTGGAAGATGCATTAGCATAGGAGCGGGAAATTAGTAGGAAATAGATGGATGAGATCGTTGTGGTATGTGAAAATAGTATTTTATATGGATAAATAGGATTTTAATATTTATGCTGAAATTTAGAATAAGTAGGATAAATAGAGTTTTAGTGTTTATGTTGAAATGCAGGATATATAGTGTTGAATCTGTTATATATTGATGTAGGATATTTAACATGCATTTTGATGACCTTTCGACTAATAGTAACAATTTCTATTTTCAACTCCTAATAACTCTAATTTATGTAGGTTTGGTGGTAGTTATTGTTATCCTAAACATTTTACTTGTGCTTTGATGAATAATTAATTTTCATATTGTCATTAATGATATAAATTTTAAGGGTGATATCTTTACTTGGGCCGATAACTAATTAGGCTTTAAACACATTCAGTCAAGGCTGGTCAAATTCCTAGTCTTGAACAATTGGCTGAATAATCACAATGATTTCTCCAACATGTTCTCCTTAAAATTGTTACTAAAACCATATCTAACTAAATCAAACCTCGTCTTAATTCTACTACTAAATAATTTCATTGTGCTTTCATCCCAAGTAGACTTATTAGTTATTATAGATAATGTTATGATAACTTATGAATTTTTCCTTTCCTTTATTAACAAAAGTCATTATATTAACAAGAATCATGAGCTAATTATCGCCAAAACAATCCAGACTATTTCTCATTTATTCTTTGTTGATTTCAGTTTGATTTCTCTCCGACAATAGAAAAAAATTCTAAAGAATTGTACATTTTCAATACCTATTAGAAGATTTTCAAGTCAACTCATAAATTATGGCAAGTTCAAAATAGTTTTTGATGGTAGAGTGACCAATGCCAACAATTTTTTTTTATACATATTTAATATCTTGTAAAGAATTTTAAAATTAGTTAGTAGAGATACGATTTTTAGGTGGGATATGATTTTAGACAAACATTTAATTGTAGACTGTAATAAAAATAAGAAGTTGAAGAAATTTTTTTTTTAAAATAATAGTGAATTTAAATTGAAATAATAATACATATAAAACATAAAATGTAAACAATATTATAAATAATATGATTAAAAATAAAAGCTATTTAATTTAAAATATCTATTCAATTTTTTAAAACTTTTTTACATATTTTAAAAAAATAATCGATAAATTTCAATTATTCAATATTTGAATCAGTAGTTACATTTTTCATGTTTCATATAATTTCCACGATATGAAAAAATAATATTGCCTCCCTATTGGATCAGAAACTAAATAATATGATTAGTAAAATTTTATTTCCATAAGTAGCTTTATTTGAAATCTCACTTCAAAATTATCCAATTGATATTGTTAGTGTACTTTATTTACTTAGTTGATTTATTAAGCAGTTAACTGATACATATTGTATCCATGTGCAGGAACTACATGGAGCTCGTATGTGGAAACTACAAACATAGGAATTGATACATTACACATCCATATATGTCAGGTTCTTAAGCATATCTCTGCTAAAACGTACTTCTTATTATTTATGCTTTAACCATTAAGATACTCGTACTCCCGCACATGTAAAATTATTTGATACGGTATAAAATATATTTAAATGTACATTAGAACGTTATAAATGTATTTATATGAATATTTAAATTTGAAATTAATTATTAATTTTTAAATGAATAATAATTATATAAATTCAATTTTATTAAAATACAAATAGAAAAAAGGGACTCGTGAGATGAAATAAATTAATATTTGATAATAATGGTTTTATCTTTCAAATTAAGATAATTATTGATTAAAATAAAACATGCATTATGTTTATAGTGACCCGTGAAATATAAAGAATATTTGATTTAATATAAAATGTATTTATATATTGTTCCGGGCTGGGCCTCGAGGACACTGCTGACTCATAACCCAACATGTCGAGCAGAGGCCCATCCAGTCGGCCACATCTTCTACATCGTCGGGCAGACATACAACTACCAGAGCAGGTACTTGGCGCTTCGGACAAGCACCCTATCTACTGGACTGATGGCGGGGAGACCATGTTTTGCCACGTCACCTAATTGTCCACCATTATCTCCTGAAAGATATGGGCAGTTGGACCAAGGGCAAGACCACGTGCTAGGTCTTACACGCTCCTACGCGTACCTTGGAAGTTCTTCCTTGGGCCTAGCTAATCCAGCCCAAAGAAGAAGCTTGGCCCAGCACTGGGGGATCACTATAAATACCCTTTTTCACTAAAGGGTCGGGTATTCTGAAACATTTTCTCTCTTACTATTATGTACCGTATACTTACTTTGGCATCGGAGTGCCTTGCAGGTACACCCCCTCGTCATTTGTCAAACCCTTTGTTGTTCGAGTTCGACCACTGGAAGGCCTTCCTGATCAGGTAAGATCAGTGGCGCCGTCTGTGGGAAACTAGCTATCCCCTTATTCCACAACAGAAGATCAAAGCTCAAATTCATCTTCCATCCTTCCAGTATGGATGGAGAGCACGTCGGCAACCATCACATTCCCCTCGTCGACTACACGACGGAGGACAATCTGAACTACAACGAAGCTGATGTCAGAGACGGGAAACCTTTCACCCCGTCACCTAAACCCGAAGATAATGGGGCTCCACAACCTCAATCTCAAATTCCGTCGGTCGCTCCATTTCATCCCATCCCAGTGCCCGTAGAAGAAGACGTCATTATGATTGCAATGATGAACGCCCTCAACCAGGCCAGCTCCATGCTCTACCAGCAGCACGAGAGGATCATGGCCCTGGAGCCTGACCAATGGGAAGATCTCCCCCAACAAGGACGAAGGACGCTGCACGAGAAGTAACATCCGGAAGCTATGAAGAAACGAGGACGTTCTCCTTCACGGCGGGGAAGACGCTCTCCTGAGCCCAAGAAGAACATATCCAGGATACACCATGAGACCGATCGATTGATGACCTCGCCCCGACGCGAGCAGAGTCCTGGGAACGATGAGTTTTCCCCGTTAAGAAGTGATGAGGAAGATCCCCATTGCCCGCTCTCGCGAGCAATTATGGAGGCACCACCCCCACACTTGGCCATCTACGACGGGATCACTGACCCTGATGATCACGTCGACAACATCAATGATATGCTCGACTACCACAACGACATCACCGTACATCTCAAATGCAGACTATTCTCAACAACTCTCAGAAAATGAGCCATAGCCTGGTACAAAAGCCTGGCCTCGAAGTCCATCACATCCTGGAGAGTCATGAAATCCATATTCACAAGGCACTTTACAGCCTCCCGACGTTATCCCAAAACTAAGGCTTCCCTTGAAGCTATAGTGTAGAGGAAGAATGAGGCACTGCGCTCGTACATCGAGCGGTTCAACCAATAAGTCATCGAGGTAGACACAACGGAGCACATGAAGAAATACCTCCTCGAGAGAGGACTCCTTCCCGGAAGCAAACTCAGCAGAGCGCACTATGCCAAAAATGACATTTAACAGCGCACTTTAGACAGCGTTTTATTAAGAAAGCGCTGTTAAAGGTTAAAATTAAAATAAAACACGGAAAATGTTCCAAAAAAATAATGAAAGCGTTGTCTAAGGGGGGGGTCTTAGACAGCGCTTTTTAAAAAGCACTGTCTAAGACCCCCCCTTAGACAGCGCTTTTGGAAAGTGCTGTCTAAGGCATACCTTAGAAAGTGTTTTCCACAAAAGTGCTGTCTAAGGTCTAATTAAAATAAAATTTAAGACTCAGTTTCTATTTTTGTTCTCTGTTCTTTCGTTTTCCCTCCTGCGAACGTTGAAACCTAACAGCGAAAACCATAAACCCTAATAGCGAACACTAATCCACTTCCATTTTTCGGTTTCGATCATTGAACGTGTTTGAAGAATCGTACGTGTCTCGACATTTGCGTGTTGACTTTGTTTTTCGTTTCTACTGTTCTTCATTTCTTGGAGGTTCTTGCAAGTACTCCTTAATCTTGTCAAAATCTTTCTGACAATCGTCGTTCCACCTGACTGTTTGCTCCTTTCTTAACAGTTTGAACAGGGGATCACAGGTTGCAGTGAGGTGAGATATGAACCTTGATATGTAGTTCAATCTACCCAAGAAACCCCGAACTTCTTTTTCATTCCTAGGTGCAGACATCTCCTGAATGGCTTTGACTTTGTCGGGATCAACCTCAATTCCCTTTTCACTTACGATAAATCCCAACAACTTACCAGAACGTACCCCAAATGTGCATTTGTTGGGGTTTAACTTCAGCTGATACTTCCTCAGACGCTTGAACAACTTCAGCAGATTTACTAGATGGTCTTCTTCAGTAAGGGACTTGGCAATCATATCATCCACGTAGCATTCAATTTCTTTGTGGATCATATCGTGGAATAATGTTACCATAGCCCGTTGATACGTTGCACCGACATTTTTCAATCCAAATGGCATTACCTTGTAACAAAACGTCCCCCAAGGTGTGATGAAAGTTGTCTTCTCCATGTCTTCGGGTGACATCTTGATCTGATTATACCCAGAAAATCCTTCCATGAAAGAAAATACCGAGAATTGAGTTGTGTTGTCGACCAATACATCAATGTGAGGTAATGGGAAATCATCCTTCGGGCTAGCTCTGTTCAGGTCCCGATAATCCACACACATAAGCACCTTGCCATCCTTCTTAGGCACAGGTACAATATTAGCAACCCACGGAGGGTAACTAGTTACAGCAAGGAAACCGGCGTCCCACTATTTTTTTACTTCCTCCTTAATCTTCATGGCCATATCTGGGCGAGTACGGCGTAGCTTCTGTTTAACTGGAGGGAAGTCTTCTTTCAAGGGTAGCCTATGCACGACAATTTTCGTATCTAGACCTGGCATGTCTTGATAGGACCAAGTAAAGACGTCGACGTATTCTCAAAGCATGCTGATAAGCTGTTCTTTTACTGAAGCTTGCAGACTGGCCCCAATCTTTACTTCTTTCAAATCCTCCTCGGTACCAAGATTAACAGTTTCAACCTCCTCCTGATGAGGAGTAATCACTTTCTCTTCTTGCCTCAACAACCTGGATAACTCTTCAGGTAACTCATAGTCTTCATCAACCCCTTCATCTGCTTGATTAATTGGATTGTCGAAGTCATACAAGGTCATAGCAGTGCTGTTGTCGGTGAAATCTAGAGGATAATCTCTGCAAGGGTTGAGATTTGTTCTTTTTAGTGATCAATTTTAATCTTGTTCAGAAAAAATGAAGTTATTTATTTTGAAAACATTGCCCTTTTATTGTTTTGTGCGAAAAATAACAAAAATGCAAAGACAATGAGCGAAAAAGAAAATTGTTTGCAAAAGATGTCCATTGTTCATTGATATTCCATTTGCACAAAAATATAAATATGTTCCTATTACAAAATGAGTCCTGACACCTTGGGCAAGATGCAGGACTTGATGCATGCTGAAAAAAGCAGGAAATAATAATTACTCTGCAGGAGTAACTCTTGTAATTTCCTGGGAAGACCAGTTAAGGACTTGTTGACCTGAGATCCTTGGACGAATCCAGCTCTCCAGGTTGAGGTCGCTTTCCACCTCTTCTTCCACGTTATTGACAACATCTGGGGTTAGCATCCCCCCACTTATGAACTTGGGCTCTTTAGCAGCCTCTGCTTGATCTTGTCGGAATGGTTTGTAACCCAAATCGAATTTGTCCTCCTTCTTCTCCACTGGTAGCAACTTGCCCCAGCCTTGGGCGTTTCCATCTTCAACAACCTTCCGAGCTTGTTGGTAGGAGACAATTGAAGTACCCATCCTATCCTCCTGGGATGCAGCAAATACTTCCGTTGTCGCCTCATTGACGTTTAGTGCTTCGAAACCCTGGATCATGGTTTCGTGGATTTCACCATCCATCTCAATGTATTTGTAGGTGGCCAGATGGCTAACAAAAATATCTTCTTCACCACAGATTATGATAATCTGCCCTTCCCACTCATATTTCAATTTCTGGTGAAGGGTCGACATAACTGCGCCGGCGGCGTGAATCCATGGTCGACCCAACAAACAGTTTTGTAGGCCGACTGAATGTCCATCACGTAGAAAGTAGTTTGAAAGACCTGTGGGCCAATTATCACAAGAAGCTCCACCTCTCCAAGAACAGACCTCTTGGAACCATCAAAAGCTCTAACCACCAGATTGCTTGGTCGGAGAGCTATACCATCATATTCAAGCTTGATAAGGGCTTTCTTTGGCAAGACATTGAGTGAAGACCCAGTGTCAACTAGGACATGTGAAAGCACAACCCCTTTACACTCCAGAGTGATGTGTAAAGCCTTGTTATGATGACGACCTTCCGTAGTCAAATCAGTGTTGGTGAATCCTAGCCCATGGCTAGTATTAACATTAGACACCACTGTCTCAAGCTGATTTACCGTGATCTCCTCAGGCACGTAGGTTGCGTGCAGGACTTTAAGTAATGCATCCCGATGAGCTTCGAAACACAATAGAAATGATAAAATGGAGATCTTGGAAGGAGTGTGGTGGAGCTGATCCACAACCTTGTAGTCGCTTTTCTTGATTATCCTCATAAATTCATCCACATATTGATCAAAGGATGTTTTATAGGCTTCTTTTGGTACAGGTTCCTCAGGCACCACATTTTACCTTTGGCTTTGGCAGCATCCTCTGCCTCAGTATTAATTCTTGGAATTTGTGACGCGAATAGGCGTCCTCTTCGGGTGAAGCCTCCACCTCCCCCGACATTATCCACCTGCGGTGTAAGGGTTGAAGAATCAAGAAGGACTCTTTCCCCGTTGCAGTAAAGGTCTGAACCATAGTGCCATGGTACATCATTATCTTTTTCATATGGAATAGGTCCAGGTACCGTGATGGTGACTGGATTGACTGCAGCAGAGGTAGGCAATGTTATTGTCTGTGGATCATAAAATATGGTGACAGGACTTCTGACTGATGGTGGTGGTGATTGACTGAAGCTGGGTTGAGACTATTGCTGAGATTGTTGTTGAAAATTGTTGGAATCAGGGACCATTGTTGGGTCGTAGTATATGGTGACTGTGGAAACGTCGTTGCTAATGGTTGTTGTAGTTGTAGAAGCGGATGGGGTTGAAGTGATGGAAGAGGTGGTTGCTGATTTTGTGGATGAGTCTGTCGGAACAATTGTCTTTGCAGTTGTAGGAGAAGTACTTGTTGTTGTAAAAGGAGTTGTTGATGTTGTAGAAACCGTTGTTTTTACTTGAAGGATACCTTCTCTGATAAGGATATTGATTCCATTTCTCAAGCTTGCACACCCATTGACGGAAACTTTGCAAGATTCACAGCAGGCCTCACAACCTGGAAACACCTGGCATTTTAAAAGCTGAGCTTTAACCTCTACCAAAGGTGTTTGAATGCTTGCAGTATCTTCAATTAAATTCATGGGTTGATCCTCCTCAATTGCATTTATCCTCGGCCCACCGTGACTGGGCATAGGATTCTTCGTGACATTAGGAGGTGGTGCAAAATTTAGGGCCTTTTGTCGCTCCCACCAAATGAGGATAGGTCAAATGGGGTACAGACGCGAACGATCGGCGAAAGAAGAGAGAATACACAAGGGTGAACTCAGAAAGACAAGAGTCGCCAGCTAGGCATTTTTATCCCGGAGGAAAGGTAATGCTTCATAGACCTAGAAAGATATATGGATAAGACGGTCGCTAACCAGAGAAACTGAGAAAGGGGGTTGGTTACAACCTGGGAAGGTATTAGCACCCAGATTATCCGTCGTACTCGACAGGATCCACGCTTAAAAGATTTGTGTTTTAAAGGGGTAGTGTCAGTGCAATCTGTGTATCAAAGCTGGAAAAGAATGCAAGTGTCAGTGTAAAAGAGGTGTGAAGTGTATAAGAGAAGTGTCAGTGTAAGAACAAGAGTGAAATGCTCAAGACTATGAGGCTTAAAATAATGCTGGAAGAGGGGGGAATATACAGAGAATTTTGTTCGATAACTGTTAAGTTATGCCTACGTATCCTCTCGTGCAATGAGGAAGTCAGAACACCGTAGTTCGACCCAAAGAGACTGAAAGATAAATTGACTTGTGAACTTCTTACTTGTCTATGCTCAAGTGTATGACCTGTCTGGCTCAGGTGCAAACTGTCTTGCATTAGACGGGAGAAGCAAGTTCTCGTTTGTGAGTGAATGAGATGAGAAAAGAATCCCGAAGGAGACGATTATTGTTTGTTTTTGTATTTTCAGTTTTTTTATTGCTTTTTGAAGTTTGTCATAAGAAAATGAGCTTAAGCCTAAACCAAGGGTTAGTAAACTCATCACATCCTCCCTCTGATTAGGGGTAATGAAAATGCCTTAAGTATGAAGTAAACACCTCACACTTAATCACCATGATGTAGGATTAAGATCATTAACCTACTTTTGATTATTTAGATGTTTTTGGAGTTTTTGCTTAGTGTTAAGTAATGAGTTTAAGCCATAATCAAAGATTTAATGGACCCATTACACCATCCTAATAGAAGGATGATAGATGGGAACATTTAAGCTGAGGAAGATACCTCAACTTAATCCATGATTAGGGATTAACCTCATGACAAAACAAAGCCTTTATTAAAGTGGATTTTAGTTAATGATAAGATGAAGAAGTGGATTTTATGATTTGTAAGACAACTTGAGGGGGACTTGTCCATTAACACTAGGGTTAGTCCTTCTTAACCAGTTAAGGAAGAATTAGAACCCTAATGCAAGGCCCAAGTTACAAGCTTGATGTCTTAGTGATTATTAAGTGGATTGATTAAAGGATTTAAACACATTAAGGGTTTAACACTTAGGATTAAAGTTATACACTCCATCCTAATAGAAGGATGTAGGCATAAGCTTAATCACAAAGCCTTAAAACCTTTAGGGTTTAGTCCTTGATTATGAGATGAGAAAAGAAGACTCAAAGATGACACAAAGGTAAAACTAATGGGGGACTAATCCAACCCTAATTATTATCATGCTTGGTTGTTCCTAGGGTTAATGAGGTTTGCAAGAAGATCTTCAGATAAACCACCAGGAAGGAAGCAGATGAAGGGAGCAAGGAGCAGAGAGAAGCAAGACAACTTGCTTCACTTAAGAAGACAAGTTGCTTGAAGAAAGAAAGTAAGATGAACATGAATGAGAAAGCTCACTCCAAGGCAAAGATAAAATGCAGCAATGATGCAAGAGAGATGAGAAGAGAATGTGAGAAGTGAAGGCAAATTCACTTCTCAAAACAACTTACCACCTGAAATGTTAGCAAAAGAAATGAAGTGCAATGCAAATGAGATGAAGTGCCATGGTGCAAACCAAAACCAGAAGCATAAACATGATTTTAATGATGCTAAGAGATGATGCAAACACATGACAAGAAATGAGAGTGATCAAACAAACATAAGAATGCAAATGAAGCATGCCTTGAGCCAAAAAGATTCATGAATGTTTATGAAATGAAATGAACATATAACATGGCAAATGAAAGATGCAATGATCAAACATGATTCTAATATGTCCTAATATGTATTATGAATCATGTGGATGCACAAAATGTCATGGCAAGTTATTGGATGCAAGCAAATGAAAGATGGATGCAAAGGAAGGCACAAATTAGGGTTTACATACATCATGCAATGCAAAAATTCAAAACCAGCAGCAAATGACAAGATAAAAAATTGAAAATGGGATCAAAGGAACCCTAACCCTACACAAGTTCACTGCCCAAAGGAGGGGACCTAACTCTTATCCTAGTGAAAGTTATGATTTTCTTAAGCCAATTAGGGTTTTAAGGTGCCTTATCATGAAAAATGCAAAACAAATTTAAAATGGAAGATCAATTCAAACCAATTTTATCCTATAAACTACATGCCATGAAGGATGCAATGCAAGAAGAACCATCATCAAACTCTCAATGGTTAGGCAGAATGGATTTTTCCAAGTTTGAACAAAAATATTGCCTTAAAATGAATTTAATTCCAATGAAAATTGTCAAAATGCATTAAGGACCAAAAAGAAATTTGTTTTGAGGGTTTGATCATGTTTCTAAATGTTTTTAAATGCAATGTGAATTTTTTTGTGATTTTTAAATACCTAAATGCATTTTTAATTAATTAATTTTCATTAACTAATTAATAATAAACATTTAAATGATTTAAAAATAATTTTTAATGCAAAAAATAAAAATAAAAATATTTTTGGGTTCTAAAAATTAATGAAATGTTTGACAAAAATTTTCAGAATTTTTAAATGTGTTTTGCTATTTTAAATAATTCGTAAAAGATAAATCAAATAAAATGAAATAAAAAATGAATTAAAGAGGAAGTATGCAGATCCAGAGGCTGAGGTTCAAACAAATTTGGAGGGAATTGACCCGCGCCATATCCAATGGCTGAGATTCAAACTGGCTGGATTTATTTAAACTTAATTAATTAATCTAATTAATTAGGATTAGGGTTTTAATGAAAGATCGAGGCCCTTCAAACGCGCGGGAGTCAATCCTGGTCAACTAAATCCATGGTCCAAATTCAAACTGAACCCTAAATGTAATTAATGAACTAATGACTTTCAGGTGGCCGGAAATGACCTCCGGTCATCTTCTCCGGCCACACCCTCCCTGAAAATTGCTAACTTCTTCCCTAGGCTTTTAAAATCCAATCTCTCTGCCCAGAAATGATCCCCATACATCATACATCAAAAATCAACCAACAAACAACATTTAAAACACATCAATAGTGAGAATCGAATCAAAACAGTTTTAGGTCAAAAAATTCCAGAACACGAATACATACTCATTTCTCAATCATTTTCAAAACAAAACACATCAACATGATCAGTGAAGCATAAAGAATCATTTGGTAACTTAAAAACAAGTTTCTGGAAATAATTATTCTTGAGCTCACCTGAACTGGAGCTTTGATCTTTGGAACTTTCTGGCTGCTTCTTTGGTCCAAGATGCCTTTAGTGAACCCCCTTAGAAGCTTGCAATGCTTGGTTGGAGTTTAATGTGGCTGGTTTAAGAGTTTGATGAAGTTCTGTTGAAGGGAAGTGAAAAATCGTGTTTCTGTTTGAGGGCTTTTCAGGGCAAATTGATGGTTGGGAAATGATCAGAGGATCATGTTGAGTGGTTTTATGAAGTTTGTTTTGATGTTTGTGGCTTGTATGGAGAGATTCGAATGAAAATGCATAAGAGGTGAGTTTAGAGGATGCTCTCTTGTGGGATGTTTCAGGCTATCTTGTGTTATGTGTTGAGTCTCATTTGGTCCATGTATTAAGCTTGGATAGGTCAGAGAGTTGTTGCTGGCCTAGCTTGATTGGTATGGGCCATTTTGCATAAAGTCAACTTTTTGTGTAAGAGAGGTATGGGCTGGTTCAGTCAAGGTACAAAGGCATGGCTTGGCTCAGCTGTGATCAAGGAGGACCATGGAAATTAGTTTGAGGCAATGCAGCAAGTGGATTAGGGTTTATGTGAGTTTTTGCAATTTCACAAAGTTTTGGCCCTTTTGAAGTTTCTTAATGCACAAGTCATGAAAATGGACAATTCTTTGGTGCATTCTGATTTTCAAGTCATGGTTCATGATTGTGTAATGCATAGAAGTCACATTGAAGTCACATTTTGCCTTGGCATGAGGTTTTGCAACTTTGCCTCTTTGGTGTAAAACTTGAAATTATGTGATTTTTCCCAACTTTGCAAAGCCATAACTTTTGATCCAAAATGAATTAGGATGAGTTCTTGTACTTTTTGAAAAGGGAATGATACATTCTACAACTTTCATGACCCAAGTTTCCTCATTTGAAGCATTTTTGAATCAAAAAGAGAAGGTTGAAAAACTTTCCCAAAATGGCAAGTTTTCATTACAAGTCATTTTCCCAAAAAGGCAACTTTGCAAATGGCTTGAAATTCTTCAATTTTGTGAACTTCTAACACCTTCTATGATCAAATAAAGATCATACACATTCAAAATGATGGAGAACCCCCTTTGGTTGGGTCATTGGGGGCCTCAGATGCCCTGATTTTGCACTGACTTGCTCAAGAAGTCATCTCTTGATCAGATGCCTTCCCCATTGAATTTCTTCATGAAAATTGATATGAATGATCCTTATAACATGTAGAGACCAATAGAAACAAGAATGACCAAAAAATTTGGAGTTATGGCCTTTGAAACCAAAACCCTAATTCTAGGTCATCTGTGTAGTTAAACCTGGCTCTGCTTCCATGCCTTTCTCAGTTCTTGTGATTCTTTGACTTCTTTGACCTTGTGAGGATATAATATGATGATTGAACAGACATGGATCCCTTTGGAGTGATTGAAGACCCTTGGAGTGGCTCAAATGGCTCAGGGATGGCTCAGATCACAAACCCTAGATGCAGATGACTTAGAAACAATGCAGTGAAGCAAAAGTGCAACATGAGATGCTATGATTGAACTTATGCACATGAAAAGATCACAAGCCATGGTGTGAATGGGTGAGGGAAAATTTGGGGTGTTTACACCTTTGAATCAACTAGATCCCGGTCCTTCATGTGCAAAGCTCTACACTTTTCTGTGGTGTGACCAGGTGCATTAGATTGGAAGGCACATCTGGCATTGATGTCGTAATTCCGTGGAAGGTTCTGAGGATCTGGTGGAGCCAAAGTACTTAATTCCACAAGATTGAGCTTCAGAAGTTGTGGCAACAAGGTGGCACAGGGCATTGGTATAGGCTCAATTACCCTGTTGACTTGAGATGGCCTTTGTTGGAAAGGATGTTGTTGTTGGTTGTTGTTGTTATTATAGGACCTTTGCTGAGGAAAATGTTGCTGTGGAAATTGTTGTGGTTGCGGAGTGTATTGTTGTTGAGGAGGTGGAGTAGGAATTTTGACAGCGAAAATTGATCTTGGCATATACTGGGGCCTTCCTCTGCCCATGTGTACAGAATTGGTTTCACCCGACCTGCGAGGCCCTGCAAATGGTTTCCTTGCACTACTTAAGCTGGCACCGTTATCAGAAATCTTTCCCATTTTCAGTAAACTCTCAATCCTTTCTCCAGCTATAACCACGTCTGTAAAGCTAGTGGAAGAGAAAGCAGCCAACCTATCAATGTATGTCCCCTGGAGGGTGTTCATAAACATATCCGCCATTTCTCTTTCTGGCATTGGAGGTTGAACGGCAGCAGTTAATTGCCTCCATCTCTGAGCATACTCTCTGAAGCTTTCCCTGGAGGACAGTGACATACCCATTAGAAGTGTTCTGTTAGGAGCCATGTCTAGATTGTATTGATATTGGCGAATGAAATCCTCGGCAAAATATTTCCAATTTGTTACTGTGGCCCTAGTCAAATGAGAGTACCACTCACGGGATGCCCCTGTCAATCTATCCTCAAAATAGAACATCCATAGATTTTCATCCATGGTGTAGGACTTTAATCTTCCCAGGAAAGATTGGAGATGGGTGCGAGGGCAGGATGTACCGTTGTATCTTTCGAAGCAGGGAGGTTTGAATTTGTGAGGAATTCTAACTCCCTCTACCAGCCCCATATCCATAACATCAAAGCCTAAGGAGTTTTGAGACTCCAGAGACCTCAGCTTTTCTGCTATCTCATCTAGCCGTCAATCATAGACTTCATCTCCTGCCCCTACTACAATGAATTGTTCCTCCTGAGGGTCCTCTTGCAAGGCACGCCCTCCAGTATTACCCTGGGTATTCCTGATAGCATTAATGTCAGGGTTAAGATGAGGTCCAAACTCTGGGGGATCAGTACGAGGTTGTACATGATCATTGTTGCTGGTACCCCCTGTACCCGGGTGGTTTTCTTCAGGAGTTTGTCGCTCGACCAACTCCTTTAGTCTTTCCTGGCTCTGGGCTAACCCAGTCATCATTGCCATAAATTGGTTCATCTGAGCCCTCATCTCAGTTCTTTCATTAGCCATCTGGGTTCTCACGTCAGTCAGATCTTGTTGAACCTAGTCCATCTGTAAGCTCGGAAGGTTGTTTCTTGTCGGGTACCGGTGAACTCTGTTGATGGGGAAAACCCTCCTACGAGCAATGTTTCCTGAAACCACAACAAAGTGAGAAACAACAAAAACAAAAGCCTACAAAACAAAGAAAAGAGGTTAGTATGCAATGCAAGATGTCTATTTATCTTCCAAGGGTATCCGATTTGGTTCTTTGGTTTTGACCTTCCAGACCTCGAGGAATGGTGATGTTGAAGAGAAATGAAGCCCGAAAGATAACACAAACCATATATTACAAAATATAAAGATACATAGTTTGATTACAATAAAGTCCCCATGGTGGGTCAAAATACAACAACAAAAGTACAACCAAAATGAAGTACAAATACAAAGAAATCAAACATCCAACCCATAATCATCCTCTCTGACTTACTTCAGGAGAGCATTAGTCACTGGTCCAACTGGATGCTCTGTGATGGTCCTGATAAGAAGGTTCCTGGTGGCAATGGCACATGTCAACTTCTTATGCCTGTCTTGGTCCTTTGATCTCTTTAACCCCGCCCAGAGTTTCAACTCAGAGATCTCTTTCTGTGCTGCTAACAAGGCCTCCTGATTCTTCTTCTCATTAGCTTCTAGCTGCTCTATCCAAGCCTGGGTCCTCTGATCTTCCTGTGAACGAGCCTCAATAATCCTGATCCACCTAGCCTGACTCTCTTCCAAGTAGTGCTCAGCTCTGGCCTTCTGAATGTTGGCTTCCTTGCAAGCATTCTTAAATACCAACTCCCCTGCTCTAGCCATTTTGATGTAATCATCTGTCTTCTCAATCTTGGTTATATGCTCGATCCGGAGCTTCTCTAACCTCTCATTGTCCAGACGACTATCATTCCTCTCGCAGAGGGTTTTCTTTAGAGCTTCAGATAACTGAGTATTCCTTTCCTTCAACTTCTCAAATTCCTCTAAGCTGACTGTAGCTACAGGCTCTACTGTTGATGGTCCATGCACATTCTCTAAGGTGAAAGGCACGCGGGTGACCTGTCCTCTGATACGAGACCAATCAAGATACTGAGCTGAAGCTATGTTGTTGCACTTGCCAAGAATGGCAGTCCCTTTTGTCTGAATGTTATCCCAAGCCCAAGCTGCTTGTCGGGCAATGGCAAGGTTATGTTGAATATCACAGTAAAGGGTTTCTGATAAGTCGTTCTCTCTTGGTGGATGTACCAAAGCATATCCTAATTGCCTTTTGAACAACAAAGGATTGTAGTTGATACAACCCTTCACTCCAATCAGGGGTACATTGGGATACTGCCCACAGCTGGTGATGATATCTCTGCCCTTGGTGCTCTGAGTGCACCATATGATGTCTTCTGAAGTAAGGGCAATCATTCTCTTAGCCCAGTTTCTTGACTGATGAGGATTCAAGAAAGCTTCTGACTTTGGAAAGTGCCTCAATAACCAACAATAGAAGAGAGGCGCACAACATCTAACTAATCTTCCCCTCTGCTTCTCATTCCTTTGATGCATTGAGTAGTAAAAGTCTCCAAGCAAGGTAGGGACTGGATTCTTCAACAAGAAGAGGTGGATAGCACTCTTGCTTACAAACTTAGGCTCGTCTGCAAACAAGATGATTCCATATATGTTGAGGGCCAAAAGAGCACAGACAGTGTCCCACTTCACTGCTGCAGCATGAATGGTGGCCTGAGTAACCAAGAAGTCCAAATGAAGGCCTGGGGTTCCATCCTTGGTGGTCATATTCTGGTCAATGAGGATGGATTCTAAGTACAGAGCCTTAGCTATATCTTCATTCCTAGGAGCAGTCATCTCAGGGTTGAAAGGAATCCCTCTCCTGATGGGGACACCTAACAACATGGAAAACTCCTCTAGCAAAGGGCCCAACAGAAAGTCTGGAAAAGTGAAACATCTGAGAGGAGGGTCATAGAACTTAAGGCAAGTGTGGATCATAGTCCTCTGTGATGCATCCAAGTCCATGATCATTTCCATGATACCACCATAATGTTCCCTGAATAAAGGGACATGATCAGGAGTGATGAGTGTCTGAATCTGCCTAATGCCTGCTAGGGAGGGCTCAAAGAAATGGTAAGTAATGTTGCTCTTCCTGGATGGGTCCATGCTGACAATGGATGCTGATGAAGAAGACTGAGGAGAAACACTGATGAAGGTAACTGGTGAAGGTACTGAAGAAGAATCTCTGATGAAGATAACTGAGGTAGAAGGCTGAAAAGAATCTCTGATGAAGATAGCTGATGAAGGTGGCTGATGCAGATAGCTGAAGAAATCTGAGCAGTAGAACATGTCAAAACCAAACCAAAGATAAAATGTGGATACCCTGAAAACAAATAGCCAAATGTTAAAATGATGTAAAATGATGTATGCAGAATGATATGCAAGGGTCTGTGATCAAGTGTTGGATCTATTATCTGCCTTGATAGGGTCCATGTGTGTTCATAAGTCCAGATGAAGGCTTAGAAAACTAGTAACCATGTGGGGGACTCAAATAAAGAGTCACAAGTCCAAGGTTTCACAAGAACAATCCAAAATGGTGCAATCTTAAAACAAAACTAGTAACAGGGTATGATGAGGCCAAGGGTTCCTGCAAACCTGTAAACATCCCAACCCCCTCACATGTATTGTTCTAGAACAAGGATCCTCAGACTTGGATCAGTTATGAGAAGTGTAAACACTTCTAACCCGGAGGTACAGTGTTTACAATCATCATAAAGGATCCTCCACTAATTCACCTCAGATGCTGAAGGTCATAAAAAGGTCATCAAGACTTAGCAGGCTTCCCAGATAGCCCTAGTACTACAGGAAATCCGTAGCACAGAGTTCTCAAGAAGAAACCCATGTCTGAACCGTGTTTCATATTCCCGCACCAGACCGAAATGGAATGGGAAAGAATATGAAGCCACTCTATCCTATGTGTCACTCAGGCTCCTGGTATGGAACCTTACTCACTCAATATCCCTCCCACCAAGGCAAACCAAAGATCCAACACAATGATATGATGATAGTAATGAAATGCATAAAAACAGTAAATGAAAGCAATGAATAAAGTTGTACAGAAAGCAATAAATAAAGCAATAAACAACAAGCACAGGTAGCACATAACACCCTCATAAACATAAATCAAACAAGCGCTAGGAGAAACCCACAAAAAGAACCAGAAGCCCTGGTTGCAAGATAAGGCTCCCCAGCAGAGTCGCCAAGCTGTCGCTCTAGAAGATTTGCATCCCGGTGCAGACGCAAATGGTCGGCGAAAGGAGAGAAAATGAAGGTGAAGTGAGTAGAGTCGCCAGCTAGGAATGTTTATCCCGAAGGAAAGGTAATGCTGCATAAACCTAGAAAAAAGATGGATAAGACGGTTGCGAACCAGAGAAACTAAGAAAGGGGTTGGTTACAACCTAGGAAGGTATTAGCACCCAGATTGTCCTTCGTACTCGACGGGATCCACGCTTACAAGATTGGTGTTAAAAGGGGTAATTGTATGTGCTATCTGTGTGCAAAAGCTAAAGAAAAGAATATACAAGTTTCCGTGCAAAAGGGTGAATTTCTCAGGAACTGAGGCTTTTAAAGAATGCTGAAAGAGGGGGAAGACACAGAGACTTTTGTTCGATAAATGTTAAATTATGCCTATGTATCCTCTCGTGCAATGAGGAAGTCATAAATCCGTAGTTCGACTCAAAGAGACTGGAAAAAAAATTGATTGTGAACTGCTTCCTTGTCTATGCTCAAGTGTATGACTCGTCTGGCTCGAGTGCTAACTGTCTTGCATTAGACGGAAGAAGCAAGTTCTCGTTTGTGAATGAGTGTGATGAGAAAAGAATCCCGGAGGAGACGATTATAGCCTGTTTTTTTGTGTTTTCAGTTTTGTTATTGTTTTTTGATGTTTTGCATAAGTTAATGAGCTTAAGCCTAAATCAAGGGTTATAAACTCATTATATCCTCCCTGATTAGGAATAATGAGCCTACTTAAGTATGAGATAAGCATCTCAACTTAATTTCTAGGATGATGTAGGATTAAGATCATTAACCTACTTGTGATTATTTAGATGTTTTTGGGTTTTTGTTTAGTGTTAAGTAATGAGTTTAATCTCTAATCACAGATTAATGAACTCATTACACCATCCTAATAGAAGGATAATAGGTGAGAACACTTAAGCTGAGGAAGATACCTCAACTTAATCCATGGTTAGGGATTAAATTCATTATATAACAAGCCTTTATTAAGTAGATTTTAAATAAGGGATGAGATTAAGAAATGGATTTTAAGTTTGTAAGACAACTTGAGGGGGACTTGTCCATTAAACACTAGGGTTAGTCCTTCTTAACCATAAGGAAGAATTAGAACCCTAATGTAAGGCCCAAGTTACAAGATAAAGTCTTGGTGATTATTAGTGTGATTTGATTAAGATGTTTAAACAAATTAAAGTTTTAACACTTAGGATTAAAGTTAACACTCCGTCCTAAGAGAAGGATGCAGGCATAACCTTAATTCCAAAGTCCTAAAACTTTAAGAGTTTAGTCTCTGATTGTGGAGATGAGAAGAGAGACTCAAAGGTAAAAGGCTAAAGGGGAATAATTACAACCCTAATCATTATCATGCTTGGATTTCCTATGGTTTGTGAAGCTTAGAGAAAAGATCTTCAAGGAAGCCACCAATGGAAGAAGCAGATGAAAGGAGGAGGAAGCAGAAGAATAAGTTACTTACTTCCTAAGAAGATAAGTAACTTAAAGGAAGAAAGTGAGAAGGAACACAAGTGAATCTAATTCACTTCAAAGACAAGTTAAAAAATGCATATGAAATAGATAAGAAGGAGTGAGAGGTGAAGGCAAATCCACCTCCCAAAATAACTTACCAAAAGTTCCTGAAATGGTTAGTATGAATGAATAAGGTATAAAGCAGAAAGAAATGAAGTGAAATGAGGTGAAATGAGATGCAAAGACCAAAGTCAGAAGTGTTTATGTAATTCAAAGGACATCTGAGATGATGCAATGTCATACAAGATGCACATGAATGATCATAAAAGGATGAGATGTTATGGAAGCATAACTAGAAGCTTTAAAACACATGGATGTTTATGAAATGAAATGAATGCAACATATGGAAAATGAATGAAGAAATTATCAAGAAATGTTCTAACATGTCTTAAGATGCCTAATATGACATATGAATGCCTTAAATGGCATGGCAAGTTCAAGTGATGATGAATATGCAAGGTGAATGCCAATGAACATGAGAAAATAGGGTTTTATGGACATATGTGATGCAAATGAACAAGACAGAAGCATACAACAAGATAAAAAATTGAAATCAAGCTCAAACAAACCCTAATCCCATACTAGGTCACACCCCAAAGGAGGAGGTTAGAAGCCTATCATATTGCAAGTTATGATTTTCCTAAATTTTCTAGGGTTTTTGGGTGATTCAAAAGGAAAAAATGCAAATTAATTTGAAAATGCAAGATAAATTCATGAGAAAAATGACCTATAAACTACATGCAATAAATGAAACAATGCAAAAAGAATCAAGTTCAAACTCTTCTTGGTTAGGCAGAGATGATTTTTCAAATTAGGGTTGAAAAATGTGATTTTAAAGACCCTAAATTCAAAGAAAATTGGTAAGCTATGATCAAACCTAAAAAGAAATTTGTATGAAGAGTTTGAAAATGTTTATAAATGCATTAGAATGGTTCATGATTATTTTGGTGATTTTTAGAAACCTAAATGCATTTTTAATTAATTAAAATACTTTAATTAATTAAAAATAACATTTAAATATTTTAAAAAATACTTTTTTAATGCAAAAAATAAAATAAAAATTATTTTTGGATTGAGAAAATTTTTTGAAATCAGAATGAAAAGGGAAATATTTTGGTGATGATTTTTGGTATTTTAAATTAATTATGCAAAAGAAATGAAAAGAAATGAATTAAAATGCAATAAAATGAGAAGTCAACTGATCCAGTGGCCCAGGTTCAAAGGCTAGTTGACTGCGCGCGTGAATGTGAGGCTAGGATTGAATCTAGGTTAATTAATTGACTAACCTAATTAATTGAAAATTAGGGCTAACTGAAATGATCTGGACCCTTAAAAAACACGCTAAGCATAATCTAACGGCTCACGTTTAAACTGGCAAGATTAAACCCTAATCAAACCCTAATGACTTTCAGGTGACCGGAGCAAGCTCCGATCATCTTCTCCGGCGAGTCACTCAAGCTAACTTCTTACCTAGGCTATCCCAACGCCCCAAACTCTCCAGAATCAACCCCCTAATCATTCTAAATAAGAATCAGGTCACAAACAACATTTATCTTGCATCAAACGCACGAATCAAAGAAAAATATTTTCAGATCAAAAAGTTTCAGAACAAACATACATACTCATTTCTAAACCATTTTAAATTCTAAACATATCAGAGTGATCAGCTAAACATGTAGAATCATTTAGAAACTTAAAATAAGAGTTCTGGAAAAAAAGTTCTTCATGGCTACCTGAGTTGAAGCTTTGCAAACTGGAGCTTTCTGACCTCTTCCTTTATGCAAAATGCCTCCAATGATCCCTCTGATGCTTCTGGAAAGCTTGAATGGAGTTTAAATGAGCTGGTTTGAGTGATTAAGTTCTGATAGGTAAAACATCGTGTTTCTTGTGTGATGTGTTTCAGGCCATTCTAATGATTGGGATTTGTTCCTTAGGTGATGTTGAGTTGAATGGTGAAGAAAATTTGAAGTTTGAGTGGTTGTGTTATGAAATTCGATGAGGGGAAGTTTTTTGCAAGTTTTTGTGAAATTTGATGTTGTGTATGGATTCAGGCTTGTGTGTTGTGTTGTTTGAGGTCCATGAGGTTCACATAAGTCATGTTGATTGGTTCAGAGAGTTGGTGTGGCATAGTTTGATTGGTATGGGCCAAATTGCAAAAAGTCAAGGTTATATGTACTTGAAGCATGGCACGGGTCAGAGGTGTTGCTATGGCTTGTTCTTCCTCATCTTGATTCATGGAGGACCATGGGATTGAATTTGATGAGCTGGAAGGCTTGGATGAAGAGTTTTCATGGTTTATGCAAATTTCCCCCTTTGGTGTTTCTTGTGATTCAAGCCATGAAAACCCTAGGTCTAAAGGCCAATTCTGATCTTTTAAGATTGCTTTGACATGTTGTAACATATTTGTGCACATTAGAAGTCATTTAGAAGCTTGAACATGCCAAAATGAAAAATCCCTCTTTGACATGAAACTTGAAATTATGTGATTTTTGCCAACTTTGAAAGGCCATATCTTGAGTTCTAGGATGAATCAAGACATGTTCTTGTACTTTTTGAAAAGGGAAAGACCTAATCTACAACTTTCATGCCCAAGAATTTTTCATTTGAAGCATTTTTGGTCATGAAAGAGGAGGTTGAAAATCTTTCCCAAAATGGAAAGTTTACATTTCAAGTCATTTCCAAAAATAGCAAGTTTGCAATTGGCTCAAAATTCTTCAATCTTGTGAACTTCCAACCACTTATAAGATCAAATAAAGATCATTGAACTTCAATTTGATGAAAATGACCCTTTGGTTCCATTGTGGGGGCCTCAGATGCCCTGATTTTGACTTAACTTGCTTAGGAAGTTATCCAATGATCAGATGACTTCCACAATGAATTTCTTCATCAAACTTGGTACACATGATCCTTATAACATATTAAGAACATAAGAAATAATAATGACCAAAAAATTTGGAGTTAAGGCCTCTGAAACAAAAACCCTAATTTTAATCATCTGTGCAGTGAAAACCCTAGCTCTGCTTCCATGCCTTAGCCAATTCTTGTGATCTCTTGACTTTCATGAACTTTGAGGAGCTTAATATGATGATGGAACACAAATGGACCCTCTTTTAAAGCTTTAAGACATTTGGGATGGCTCAGATGGATTCTTGGATTGCTCAGATCACAAACCCTAGATGCAGATGAAATTGAACTATGCAGTGAAACAAAAAATGCAATATGAGATGGTATGCTTATGTAAATGAAAAAATGAAAGATCACAAGCCATGGTGTGATAGAGAGTGGGGGAAAATTTGGGGTGTTTACACCATCTTTTGGGTATATTCTCCTTACTTGGTGTGCTTGTTCTATTATTCCATCTTGGAACGTAGTAGCAAGTACACATTCCATTGAAAAGAGTTTGAGTTCACTTATTTATGCCACACTCATAAAAAAACTCATAAAAAACACTGGACAAACAATAAATGTCTCTCCTTCGAGATTTCTTTTCTCATCACCTTCACTAAGACGTGCGAACTTGCTCCTATTTGTCACTTTGCAAGACGGTA
The DNA here is from genome assembly GCA_963966055.1 of Lathyrus aphaca. Classification (NCBI taxonomy): domain Eukaryota; kingdom Viridiplantae; phylum Streptophyta; class Magnoliopsida; order Fabales; family Fabaceae; genus Lathyrus; species Lathyrus aphaca. The sequence goes on along the minus strand of OZ014522.1, from coordinate 384,336,834 downwards.
ACGCACTCGTGCCAGACGAGCCTGCAACACCTGAGGATTGACATAGGCAGTTCAAGCCTTAAGACACAATCAATCTTTTCCACCCCTAGTTAGGGGAACTACGACGACTCTGATCCTCATGTCCAGATGAGGTACATAGGTAGTGGGGTAGGGTCCGTTTGAGCACTCTTTTATTTTCCCTAAATTTTCCCCTGTTATTTTCTCTTATCCAGTTCAGTTCCTTTTCTTTGCAGCAGTTTTCATTCTTACACCTTTTGGAGTAGTTTCTTTGCAAGCTTGGATCCCATCGGGTACGACGGACGATCTAGGGTGCTAATACCTTCCCAGGTCGTAACCAACTCCCGAACCCAGTCTCTTTGGTTTGCAGGACCTTTGTCCTTCCTTTTCTTTTCTTCGGTTTGTGCATCATTACCATTCCCGTTCCTTTGGGATAAAAATGCCTGGCTGGCAACTCTACCCTTTTTCCGCGCCACTTTCGCGTTTGTACCAGGATGGAAATCCAGGGAGCGACAACATCCTCGACCCTTTTGTGACCGGCTCCTACCAAAACAAATATCTCATTGTGGGGGTGGACTACTTTACTAAGTGGATCGAAGCAAAAGCCCTGGCCAAGATAACGACACATAACATTCTCTGATTCTTCAAAAGAAACATTCTCGCACGCTTTGGCGTACCCAAGTACTCATCACCGACAATGGGACACAGTTCATAGACGGAAGATTCCGAGACTTCGTCGCCAGCTTAGGCACAAAACAACATTTCACGTCTGTCGACTATCCTCAAACTAACAGGCAAGACGAGGCGGAAAACAGGGTCATCCTACGTGGATTAAAATGTAGACTCGACGAGGCGAAAAAGGCGTGGGTAGAGGAACTGCACAACGTCCTTTGGGCGTATCGCACAATTCCATATTCTATAACTGGGGAAACTCTGTTCAGGTTAACATACGGTACCGAGGCGGTCAACCCAGTAGAAATTCGAGAGCCGATGAGGCGCACAAAAGCACCCATTGACGAGGAGTTGAACGATGAAGCGTTACGAGTCGAACTAGACCTCGTCGAGGAAATCCGCTATGAGGCAGCCCTAATGGAAGCCTCCCTTAAGCAAAAAATAGCTTTACGCCACGACGCAAAAGTCATAAAAAGAGAATTCCATGTGGGCAGCCTGGTCCTCAGACGAAACCAGAAAAACCCACGAGAGGGAAAACTAGCTGCCAACTGGGAAGGTCCGTACTGTGTCCGAGATAAGACGGGCAACAGGGCCTACTATCTTGAAAACCTACAAGGTGAAGAACTTGCTCGACCATGGAACGCAGAAAAACTTAAGCAATACTACAGCTAAAAACAATTTAGGAAGGCTCCCTTTTTCACCTAAGTCAATAAGTTGAGTGATGCCTTCACTCAAGGATTCGTAAAGAGTCCCTAAGATCTTTTCGCACATACACACATCACGACCATTATGAAGTTTATTATCCAGAGTGACAAATTTCTAAGATACTTGGAGGGATTTTGAGCAGAAGACGTAGTGGTATAACCATGTAGCCAGGAAAGCTATGTGGTCCACATCCGAGATATTATCAGTTTCTTTATCATGGTAATGTGTTATGTGGGTCGAATATACAACCCTAGAGGTTGAAAAGAATATTGGGTCGTATAGTCTAGATCTGGATCATGGGTTCTTCTAGTGGGTTTGAGCCCTGTGATAGTGGCTACATCGAACAAGTTTGGTGTCATCATACCACAAGGAAGGTGGAAGGTATAATAGGTGGTATCCCAAAAGTACAAATAAGAGACCATCATGGTCGAACAATAATTGAGACATGTCTTTAAGAACATGATAAGAAAATAAATGCCCATGTCCTTCCAGGTTTGGGATTTTACCTTTTCTACTTTGGCTAACCAATTTAGATAATTGCTAGGATCCTTAAAGGAAGCGGTCGCTCGAAAGACTCTGAAGCCATCATTCATATACCTTAAATATATGGTATTTAGCATTACTGCATAAGGGGAAGTCTCTACAACCATATATTTCTAAGAAAAATTAACCTTAAGGTGGTGAGGATATGAGACTGAATGGTTGAATATAAGTTTATAATTATTTATTTGTATTTCCAATAAAAACAAGATGAATCTCCTTTTTGGATGTCCACACCATAAGTAATCCATAATTAAATGTAATTGGCTTGATGCACTCTTTGGAAGAGTGAAATTATAGTATGATTTTTAGAAAGTGTGTGGGAGACAAGACAATGCATTATGAAAAACGCATGTTTGTTTGTGAGATCATTCGATAATTCTTAAAGTTGTTTGGGATATTATAAGTTTTACAACAAATATCATACTATTTAATATGATAATTTTAATCAGAAAGGCTTCCCAGATTTGCAGTGATTCTATTTCTTGAGCTTTAGTCGGAGTTCGAAAGGTTCTAGGGAACCACTCTAGACCATACTTTCTTGCAGCAAAGGGAGCCATATTCAACATGAACTCATGGCGTTTGGCAAACAACATTACATAACTTAAGAATGTTGGCCTAATGGATTGCCATTCTTCACTAGGAGTGAGCTGGGCCAAGCAAAATCCTTTGACTTGTCTGTTATTAATTTCCCCAGCATCTTCATCGCCAAGCTTTTTGTTGGGAAGGCTGGCTTCGAAGGAGGCATTCAGCCAAAGTTGCAGCAACCAAAAAGGACCAGCAAGGAGGAGGTTACTTTTTTCACCTAAGTCAATAATTTAAGTGATGCCTTCACTCAAGAATTTGTAAAGAGTCCCTAAGATCATTTCGCACAGACATACATCATTGCAATTATGAAGTTTATCATGATAATGTCACATCCGAGACATTATCAATTGCTTTATCATGATAATGTGCTATGTGGATCGAATATACAACCCTAAAGGCCAAAAAGACTATTGGGTCGTCAGATTCTATCACTGGATCGTGGGTGATTCTAGTGGGTTTGAGCCCTATGATAGCGACAACGTCGAACATGTTTGATGTCATCATGCCACAATGTAGGTGGAAGGTATAATACGTGCTATCCCAGTAGTACAAAGAAGAGACCAACTTGGTCGAACAATAATTGATACATGTCTTTGACAACATGATAAGATCATAAATTACAATGTCCTTCCATGTTTGGGATTTTACCTTATCTACTTTCGCTAAACAATTCAGATAATTGCTAGGATCCTTAAAGGAAGGGGTCGCTCGAAAGACTCTGAAGTCATCATTCATATACCTTAAATCTATGGTATTTAGCATTACTGCATAAAGGAAAGTCTCTATAACCCTATATTTCTAAGCAAAATTAACCTTAAGGTGGTGAGGATATGAGACTGAATGGTTGAATATAAGTTCATAATTATTTATTTGTATTGCCAATACAAACAAGATGAATCTCCTTTCTGGATATCCATACCATAAGAAATTCATAATTAAATGTAATTGGCTTGATGCACTCTTTGGAAGAGTGACCTTATAGTATGATTTTTAGAAAGTGTGTGGGAGACAGGACAATGCATTGTGAAAAGACTTGTGTTTATTTGTGATATCATTCGATAATTCTTAAAGTTGTATGGGATATAATAAGTTTTACAACAAATATCATACTAGTTAATATGAAAAAAAAATTTAAAAAAATTGTTTAACCATTAATTGATTAATACTATTTATAGTTATAATTACTTATTTATATTAAACAAATATTTTTTTACACAAGTTGCCCTTATAGCTCAGTGGTAAAGCGTCAGTCTTGTAAACTGAAGGTTCGCAGTTCAATCCTGCGTGAGGGCAGTCATTTTAATCCTGTGCAAGAGCAACATTTTTTCTAATAAAATTAAAAGCAACTAGTCACAAATTTAAATCATAAGCATCATCTTTAATTTGGGGCACACCAATAAAAAAAGTACACAAATTATTTTTATATGCATATAATTTCCTATTTTAATTAATATTGATATTTAATGTTTTGATCTCACCCTACTTTGTGACACCAACATAACATATAAAATTACCATAAATACATATTACATGTAGTACGAACTCCGGGTGTAGGCATTTGTTGAAAAACATAAAGATGACATTTTGAAAAATAAATAACATGAATATAAAAAAAAGTATATGAAAAACTACCATAGTATAATCAATAATGATAATGAGAAAAAATAAAAATGAAAATAAATAATAGAACTATAACACTCATATATAATATAGTCTAGAAATACATTATATATAGTGTAAAATAGTACCAATACAACATAAGACCTATCAACATTAATTATATATACATGCCCAAATAAAATATACAACTATGGCTAATGATATACAACAATGCCTAATAAAAAATTAAGATCTATATACAATATCCACATATGCACATAAATCCACAACGGAAGATCAAAATAACAAGTCTTCAAAACATCATCAAACGAGTTTTCCTTTGCTATTGACCGGTAAATAACCACTTGAAAAACAATAATAATAGTGGGTGAGATAATAATCTCAGTGAGTTTCTCTATTTTATGGGTCCACTCGGCTCTAAAGGGATCTCTTATCAATTTCTAACTTAATCCATTCAACTTCATCCTACTTATGTACACATACACAGTAGAAAAATGACTTAAATATCTAAGGGAATTTAGGCTTTGTATGGAAACACACAACATGAGTTCACATAACTCAATGAATCACTAGTCGAGAATGCAAACTATAACACAAGAGTGATTAGCCCAAACCGATCACAAAGATCTGCTAATATTAATTTTGTGATGCCCAGATATGACATGGGCAATGAGTGACTACAATGTACAAGAATTAGATAATGAGCCAATTTTAGAAGTTTCTAAGCAAAATTAACCTTAAGGTGGCGAGTATATGCAACTGAATGGTTGAATGAAAGTTTATAATTATTTATTTTTATCCTGCCAATAAAACAAGATAAATGTCCTTTTTGGTTGCCAATACCATAAGAAATCCATAATTAAATGTAATTGGGTTTATGCACTCTTTCGAAGAGTGACCTTATAGGATGATATTTAGAAAGCGTGTGAGTGACAGGATAATGCATGGTGAAAAGACTTGTGATTGTTTGTGGGGTCATTCGACAATTCTTAAAGTCATTTGGAATATTACAAGATTTACAACAAATATCATACTAGTTAATATGATAATTTAATAAATTTATTTAACCATTAATTGATTAATACTATTTGTAGTTATAGTTACTTTTTAGATTAAACAACTAACTTATTATATAAGTTGCCCTTATAGCTCAGTGGTAGAGCGTCAGTCTTGTAAACTGAAGGTCCGTAGTTCTATCCTGCGTGAGGGCAATCTTTTTTATATACTAAATATATGCAGTTCAATCCTGCGGAAGGGAAATTTTTTTTTTAAAATAAAATTAAAAGCAATAAATAATATTCTCGAATCTAAATCTTTTCGAAAAATATGGAGGTAAGAAAACTCTATATTTACCTTATTATCACCATTATTTGATGCACATGCATTATAATAAAAAAGAGTACACAAATTATTTTTATGTGTATAATTTCTTATTTTAATTAATATTGATATTTAATATTTTGATCTCACCCTACTTTGTGACACCAACATAACATATATAATTACCATAAATACATAATATATGTAGTACTATTTCCTGGTATAGGTATAGACATTTGTTAAAGAACATAAATATGACATTTTGAAAAATAAATAAAGAGAATATCAAAAAAGTATATGAAAAACTACCATAATATAATCAATAATGATGATGAGGAAAAATAAAAATGGAAATAAATAATAGAACTATAACACCCACATATAATATAGTATACAAATATATGATATATAGTGTAAACAGGTACCAATACAAACTAATCACCACATACTTTGGTGATTAAGTTACAATACTCTTGAACAATTTGAATAAGATTGATTCTTGAAGTAATTTCAAGATGAAAATTGAGAGTACCTTTCAATTTTATAATTCAATAATATATAAATCTTAAATGCTCAGAGTTTATAATGAAACTTTGCAATGATTTGAATTGTATGTAAAATTTATATAAAAGAGGTAGTTTAAAAATCTGATGTATCTGACCTTAAATAAACCCTAAGAAACCTCTAAAATCAGATGCATAAGTTAGTAGCATTTCCGTGAAGCTTTACAAAGGTTTGGAATGATAATGGTTCATGAAAAGATGCATTTTTCATGTGTGTAACCGGTTGCGTAAAAGGTGTAATCGGTTACCACCCTGAAAATGTTCATATTTTTCAAACATAATTGACATGTAACCGATTACGTTTTTTGTGTAGTTGGTAACCACTCTTTTATTTTTCAAATTTTTGAAATAGATCGCGTATGTAACCGATTACGTCTTTTATGTAACTGGTTACCCCCTTTGAAAAATTGAAAATTTTGTTTTCTAATTACTTAGCTTGAGTGAATTTATAGCTTCACTTGCATGGTAGTGTGTAATCTTTCCTTCCATTCAGAAGTTAACATCATAGCCAAAGGCTTCACACTATCATAATACCTACAGTGAAGAAATATTTAGGACTGGTTAACATCATAGCAATCAAAAGGGAAGAAAAATTCACATTGTTGTTAATCGATCAACAATCCAAAATTTGAATTTTTCATGTTTGGAATTAACACATTGTTGTTGTTTTGGATCGATTTATTTGCGCGTCAAAGAAGGTATGGAAATAAACACATGAACCTTGGAATTCCTTAAACAAATCAATTAAAACTTGAGGAATCTCGTATCAGATAAATTGACATGATTGCGAATCAACTTTGAATTTCATTCATCTTTGCTTCGTGGATAACTCATCAACCTCACTTGATTATGTATAGAGATTATGCCAGAAGGATATCGACTTTCTTCACTAAAGTTGAGTTTCATTATGTTCCTCGACATGAGAATCAGATAGTAGATGCTTTGGAAACTATAGCTTCTATGATAAAAGTGAATCAATGGAATGGAGTTCATATGATTAGTGTGATGTGTCTTGAGAGACCAACTCATGTGTTTGCAGTTGAAGAGGTAAAAAATGATAAGCCTTGGTATTATGATATTAAATGTTTTCTCCAGAGTCAGGAATACCCACTTGGGGCATCGAGTAAAGATAGAAGGACTTTGAGGAGATTGGCCATCAACTTCTTTTTGAATGGGAATGTGTTTTACAAGAGAAATGTGTACATGGTCTTGCTCAGATGCGTGGATAGACACGAAGCAAACATGTTAATGAAAGAAATTTTGATATGTTTTTGCTCAGATGCGTGGATAGACACGAAGCAAACATGTTAATTGAAAGAAAAGATGAATGGTAGTCAAAGTTGATACGCAATCATGCCAATTTATCATATCAAGGATTCCTCAAGTTTTAATTGATTTATTCGAGGAATTCCAAGGTTCATGTTTTTATTTCCATGACTTTTTGACGTTGAAAGAAGGGGGAGTTGTGTTCCCATAGACGGCACCACCATTATGATGTACTCTGAACAAATCTTCCTGGCCTTCAGCGTGGGGTAGCAACAAAAGTTGTAGGGGAGGGGGTGGTGTACCTACAAGGTACTCCGAGGCTCAAGTAAGTTTCAGTGGGAGGATGAAAGCAAAGCAAAAGCGTTAAGGTAAGTAAAGAAGTGAATATAATTGAATACCTGACCCTCCAAAGGGGGGAGTATTTATAAGGGCATATGGCCGGAATAAGTGGGCGTGTGGTTCATGACTTGGTCTAACTGTATCCATGAGTTTCGGAGTGGCAGTTAGTCGTTGGTAACTGCCAAGCGTGTGAGGGGAGATCCCCAATGACAATAATCGTAACGACTATATATTCCCCAATGGCCGTATTATCCTGGATCGCTTGTTGGGCCTTGCCCAATGTTGGATTGGATTGGGCCTTGCCCAGCTGTAGGGCACTTGCCAATCCATTCCAGAATAACCCTCATATATTGTCTCGTGGGGTTTTCAAAAAACTTAAGGAAATATTTATTAATGAAAAAAAACGAGAGATGAGGACTCCATGAGTTGTGATCATGATTCATCTCCAGCATCATGACATGAGAAGTGGGAGATGGATTGACAAAGATCAACTGAAGAGTTCACTTCAGATGCCTCACGAGCAGTCACTGCAAAAATTGTAAATATTTTTTTTTCAATTTGAATATTAAATGTAGGGTTTGTTATGCGTATGATTTGTTATATGTAATTTAAATCGCTTTGGTAACAGTATCATATTCATGTTGTGTATGATTCATTGATTAATATGGTCAGTTAAGGTTCCTTTGTTCCACAACCACAACATGATATATTAGTATAAGAAATCAAAACAAAGGAACATGATGGATGTGTATGTGGTATTGGAGAAGACAACAACCTAAGATTATTATTTGGTACGTCGAGAAAGACCAAAGAATTGGAAAAGAAAGAGATGAACGAGATTATTGATATGAAGTTATAAAGTGAACATGAATCACAAAAGAAAGAGTTGGAAGATTTAGAGGAGATGTACAATAAGAAGTTGGAAGATGCATTAGCATAGGAGCGGGAAATTAGTAGGAAATAGATGGATGAGCTCGTTGTGGTATGTGAAAATAGTGTTTTATATGGATAAATAGGATTTTAATATTTATGCTGAAATTTAGAATAAGTAGGATAAATAGAGTTTTAGTGTTTATGTTGAAATGCAGGATATATAGTGTTGAATCTGTTATATATTGATGTAGGATATTTAACATGCATTTTGATGACCTTTCGACTAATAGTAACAATTTCTATTTTCAACTCCTAATAACTCTAATTTATGTAGGTTTGGTGGTAGTTATTGTTATCCTAAACATTTTACTTGTGCTTTGATGAATAATTAATTTTCATATTGTCATTAGTTGTAATCTTAATGATATAAATTTTAAGGGTGATATCTTTACTTGGGCAGATAACTAATTAGGCTTTAAACACATTCAGTCAAGGCTGGTCAAATTCCTAGTCTTGAACAATTGGCTGAATAATCACAATGATTTCTCCAACATGTTCTCCTTAAAATTGTTACTAAAACCATATCTAACTAAATCAAACCTCGTCTTAATTCTACTACTAAATAATTTCATTGTGCTTTCATCCCAAGTAGACTTATTAGTTATTATAGATAATGTTATGATAACTTATGAATTTTTCCTTTCCTTTATTAACAAAAGTCATTATATTAACAAGAATCATGAGCTAATTATCGCCAAAACAATCCAGACTATTTCTCATTTGTTCTTTGTTGATTTCAGTTTCATTTCTCTCCGACAATAGAAAAAGATGCTAAAGAATTGTACATTTTCAATACCTATTAGAAGATTTTCAAGTCAACTCATAAATTATGGCAAGTTAAAAATAGTTTTTGATGGTAGAGTGACCAATGCCAACAATTTTTTTTTATACATATTTAATATCTTGTAAAGAATTTTAAAATTAGTTAGTAGAGATACGATTTTTAGGTGGGATATGATTTTAGACAAACATTTAATTGTAGATTGTAATAAAAATAAGAAGTTGAAGAAATTTTTTTTTTAAATAATAGTGAATTTAAATTGAAATAATAATACATATAAAACATAAAATGTAAACAATATTATAAATAATATGATTAAAAATAAAAGCTATTTAATTTAAAATATCTATTCAATTTTTTAAAACTTTTTTACATATTTTAAAAAAATAATCGATAAATTTCAATTATTCAATATTTGAATCAGTAGTTACATTTTTCATATTTCATATAATTTCCACGATATGAAAAAATAATATTGCCTCCCTATTGGATCAGAAACTAAATAATATGATTAGTAAAATTTTATTTCCATAAGTAGCTTTATTTGAAATCTCACTTCAAAATTATCCAATTGATATTGTTAGTGTACTTTATTTACTTAGTTGATTTATTAAGCAGTTAACTGATACATATTGTATCCATGTGCAGGAACTACATGGAGCTCGTATGTGGAAACTACAAACATAGGAATTGATACATTACACATCCATATATGTCAGGTTCTTAAGCATATCTCTGCTAAAACGTACTTCTTATTATTTATGCTTTAACCATTAAGATACTCGTACTCCCGCACATGTAAAATTATTTGATACGGTATAAAATATATTTAAATGTACATTAGAACGTTATAAATGTATTTATATGAATATTTAAATTTGAAATTAATTATTAATTTTTAAATGAATAATAATTGTATAAATTCAATTGTATTAAAATACAAATAGAAAAAAGGGACTCGTGAGATGAAATAAATTAATATTTGATAATAATGGTTTTATCTTTCAAATTAAGATAATTATTGATTAAAATAAAACATGCATTATGTTTATAGTGACCCGTGAAATATAAAGAATATTTGATTTAATATAAAATGTATTTATATATTGTTCCGGGCTGGGCCTCGAGGACACTGCTGACCCATAACCCAACATGTCGGACAGAGGCCCATCCAGTCGGCCACATCTTCTGCATCGTCGGGCAGACTTACAACTACCAGAGCAGGTACTTGGCGCTTCGGACAAGCACCCTATCTACTGGACTGATGGCGGGGAGACCATGTTTTGCCACGTCACCTAATTGTCCACCATTATCTCCTGAAAGATAGGGGCAGTTGGACCAAGGGCAAGACCACGTGCTAGGTCTTACACGCTCCTACGCGTACCTTGGCAGTTCTTCCTTGGGCCTAGCTAATCCAGCCCAAAGAAGAAGCTTGGCGCGGCGCTGGGGGCTCACTATAAATACCCTTTTTCACTAAAGGGTCGGGTATTCTGAAACATTTTCTCTCTTACCATTATGTACCGTATACTTACTTTGGCATCGGAGTGCCTTGCAGGTACACCCCCTTCTCATTTGTCAAACCCTTTGTTGTTCGAGTTCGACCACTGGCAGACCTTCCTGATCAGGTAAGATCAGTGGCACCGTCTGTGGGAAACTAGCTATCCCCTTCTTCCACAACAGAAGATCAAAGCTCAAATCCATCTTCCATCCTTCCAGTATGGCCGGAGAGCACGTCGGCAACCATCACATTCCCCTTGTCGACTACACGACGGAGGACAATCTGAACTACAACGAAACTGATGTCAGAGACGGGAAACCTTTCACCCCGTCACCTAAACCCGAAGATAATGGGGCTCCACAACCTCAATCTCAAATTCCGTCGGTCGCTCCATTTCATCCCATCCCAGTGCCCGTAGAAGAAGACGTCACTATGATTGCAATGATGAACGCCCTCAACCAGGCTAGCTCCATGCTCTACCAGCAGCACGAGAGGATCATGGCCCTAGAGCCTAACCAATGGGAAGATCGCCCCCAACAAGGACGAAGGACGCTGCACGAGAAGCAACATCCGGAAGCTATGAAGAAACGAGGACGTTCTCCTCCACGGCGGGGAAGACGCTCTCCTGAGCCCAAGAAGAACATATCCAGGATACACCATGAGACCGATCGATTGATGACCTCGCCCCGGCGCGAGCAGAGTCCTGGGAACGATGAGTTTTCCCCATTGAGAAGTGATGAGGAAGATCCCCATTGCCCGCTCTCACGAGTAATTATGGAGGCACCACTCCCCAAACGCATGGAGAAACCCCCACACTTGGCCATCTACGACGGGATCACTGACCCTGATGATCATGTCGACAACATCAATGATATGCTCGACTACCACAACGACATCACCGGGCATCTCAAATGCAGACTGTTCTCAACAACTCTCAGAAAATGAGCCATAGCCTGGTACAAAAGCCTGGCCTCGAAGTCCATCACATCCTGGAGAGTCATGAAATCCATATTCACATGGCACTTTACAGCCTCCCGACGTTATCCCAAAACTGAGGCTTCCCTTGAAGCTATAGTGTAGAGGAAGAATGAGACACTGCGCTCGTACATCGAGCGGTTCAACCAATAAGTCATCGAGGTAGACACAACGGAGCACATGAAGAAATACCTCCTCGAGAGAGGACTCCTTCCCGGAAGCGAACTCAGCAGAGCGCACTATGCCAAAAATGACATTTAACAGCGCACTTTAGACAGCGTTTTATTAAGAAAGCGCTGTTAAAGGTTAAAATTAAAATAAAACACGGAAAATGTTCCAAAAAAATAATGAAAGTGTTGTCTAAGGGGGGGTCTTAGACAGCGCTTTTTAAAAAGCGCTGTCTAAGACCCCCCCCTTAGACAGCGCTTTTGGAAAGTGTTGTCTAAGGCATACCTTAGAAAGCGTTTTCCACAAAAGCGCTGTCTAAGGTCTAATTAAAATAAAATTTCAGACTCAGTTTCTATTTTTGTTCTCTGTTCTTTCGTTTTCCCTCCTGCGAACGTTGAAACCTAACAGCGAAAACCATAAACCCTAATAGCGAACACTAATCCACTTCCATTTTTCGGTTTCGATCATTGAACGTGTTTGAAGAATCGTACGTGTCTCGACATTTGCGTGTTGACTTCGTTTTTCGTTTCTACTGTTCTTCATTTCTTGCGGCATGTTCTTCATTTCTTATGGTTTTTATAAGTTGTTATTAATCTTTGATAAAATACAGAAACCGAGTTTAGAAGTAGTTTACTACTATTGAGAATGTGCATAATCTTGTTGACTGAGTTTAGTGTATTATTCTTGTTGAAGTTGTTTTGATTCATTCTAGCTATTTTTGTAAAAACTGAGTTTAGAAGTTGAGTTTAGAACCCTTATTGTAGAAACTGAGTTTTGACTCATAAGGTACATTGTTGTTGTTATGTTTGATAAGTAATAATGTTTGTAATAGAAAAATGTTGATAGAAAAATTGTTAAAGTTAAGAGAAAAGTAATGGAAGAAAAAGTTTGATTCTTGTAATAGAAAAAATGAAAGTGATGAGCTAATTAAAGTTGTTATGTTTGATCAGTAATAATGTTGTAATAGAAAAATGTTCTTCCTTGAAAAATATTGTAATACTAAAATGTTTGGTAATAGAAAAAAGTTGTAATAGAAAAATGTTTGATAATAGAAAAATGTTTGATAAGTAATTAACGTTAGTTATAGAAAATTTAAAGTTGTAGAAAATTATAGGTATAGTTATAGGTATATTCTAATAGAAAATTAAAGTTAGTTATAGAAAAATTAACGTGTTATAGGTATATTGTAATAGAAAAAGTTTGATTCTTGTAATAAAAAAAATGAAAGTAATGAGATAATTAAAGTTGGTGTATCGGCTCGGATACGTTATTGAAGTTTGTATTAACATTGCTTATGTATACATTATTGAAGTTGATATTGATTGTTTACCTTAATAAGTAGGAAAACCATGGATAAAACATGGATGTGTGCCGATCGATTGTCTAAAGAGTACGAGAATGGGGTTGCGGAATTCGTTAAGTTTGTTGTTCAACACGTTGAAAACCCTAGAAGAATGAAATGTCCTTGCTTGCGTTGTTGTTATATTGGTAAGGTTGACGCAGATGGATTGAAATCACATTTACTGAGCCATGGAATTGATCAAAGTTATCAGTGTTGGAAATTTCATGGTGAGAAAATTAGCGAGAATGTTGAACTGAGTGGGAAAAGTAATACGACCTATGCTTCAGACACGGAAACATACAATTGTGATCGAGTTGAAGAGATTTTAGAAGCACTTGAAGAAGATCTTCATGATTGTCCTGAAATGTTTGAGAGGTTAGTAAGCGATTCAGAGAAACTGTTGTATAAAGGTTGCACTAAATTCTCAAGACTGTCTGCGGTATTAAAGTTGTACAACTTAAAGGCGGGCAATGGATGGTCGGATAAAAGTTTCACAGAGTTGTTGGCCCTTATGAGAGAAATGCTACCGAAGGATAATGTTCTTACTAATCGAACCTATGAGGCAAAAAAAAAATGTTGTGCTCTATTGGCATGAGCTATGATAAGATACATGCTTGTCCTAACGATAGCGTTTTGTTTCGTAACGAATATGCATCGTTAACTGAGTGCCCTAAATGCAGTTTGTCTCGATATAAGAAAAAATTGTCTCCAGGAAAAGTCTTATGGTATTTTCCTATAATTACGAGATTTAGGCGCATGTTTCGTAGTGAAACCGATGCAAGACACCTGACTTGGCATGTAGATGAAAGAATTATTGATGGAAAGTATCGGCATCCGGCTGATTCACTACAGTGGTCGAAGATTGATAATGATTATCCTGAGTTTGGAGAATAAGCAAGAAACCTTCGCTTGGAATTATCTACTGATGGAATGAACCTGCGTGGTATTCAAAGTATCTCACATACCACATGGCCTGTGATTCTTATGATTTATAACCTACCTCCATGTTTATGTATGAAGCGTAAGTACATGATGTTATCTATGTTAATCTCTGGGCCTAAACAACCAGGGAATGACATGGGCGTATACTTGACACCTTTGATAGAAGATTTAAAGATTTTGTGGGAGAACGGTGTGGAGGTTTATGATGGATATAAGAAAGAAAGTTTCAATTTGAGGGTGATGTTGTTTGGCACAATTAATGATTTTCCAGCATACGGGAATCTATCTGGGCATAGCATTAAAGATCAACGTGCGTGTCCTGTTTGTGAAGACGGAACTGATACGATTCGATTATAACTTTGTCAAGAGAATGTGTTTCTCGGTCATCGTAGATTCTTACATTCTAAACATCACTACCGTGGGTGGAGAAAAGCATTCAATGGAGACACCGAACAACGTAAAGCTCCACCCGCATTGTCAGGTGAACAAGTTTTTGAAAAGGTAAAAGATGTGCGTACTGAGTTTGGCAAGCCTTTTGAACATAAGGTTGTCAAAGGTGGGTGGAAGAAGAGGTCGATATTTTTTGAATTGCCATATTGGAAGTCTTTGTACGTGAGGCATTTTCTCGATGTTATGCATATTGAAAAAAATGTATTTGAAAGTGTTATCGGTACGTTACTCAATATAAAAGGAATGTCTAAGGATGGCCTTAAAGCAAGGGAGGACATGTTAAAAATGGGAATGAGAACTGAATTAGCACCCGTGAAGAAAGGAAGACGGGCATATCTACCACCTACTGCTTTTACTCTATTTAGAAAGGAGAAACAAATTTTGTGTAAGTTTCTTAGTGAAGTTAAGGTTCTAGAAGGAAACTCATCAGATTTAGGAGACTTGTGTCTATGAAAGACCTTAAGTTGAAGAGTTTGAAGACACATGATTGCCATGTTATAATGGAACATTTTCTACCAATAGGTATATATTCTATTTTGCCAGAAAAAGTAAGAAGTGCCATAACTAAATTGTGTTTTTTCTTTAGGTCAATCTGTAGTAAGGTGATCGATCCCGAGATCTTACCAACACTACAAAAAGAGATTGTAATTACCTTGTGTGAGCTTGAAATGTATTTTCCTCCCCCTTTTTTTGACATAATGGTTCATCTAGTTGTTCATCTTGTGAAAGAGATATAGTTGTGTGGACCAGCTTATATGAGATGGATGTACCCTGCTGAACGGTATATGAAAATATTAAAAGGGTACGTGAAATCCCGAAGTCGACCAGAGGGTTGTATTGTTGAATGGTACATTGTTGAAGAAGCTGTTGAGTTTTGTACTGAGTATTTGTCCAACGTTCAATCGATTGGACTCCCCAAAGCTCAGATTTTTGAAAAAAAGGAAGGTAAAAAATTAATTGGAAATAAAATTGTGACAGTATCAAGGGATGAACGGGATCAAGTTCATTTGTATGTTCTGCACAATGATAATGAGGTTGAGCCATATGTTGAAATGCACAAGGATGTACTCCGAAGGTTAAATCCGAACAGAAATCAAAATTGGATAGTAAGAGAGCACAATCAAAGTTTCATACAATGGTTAAAGGATCATATTTATTCGAAGTGCTATCCAGATCCTACTTCGATAACAGAAAGGTTGATATGTTTGGCATATGGTCCAAGTTTATATGTGTTTTCTCATAGCGCATACGCAATTAATGGATACACTTTTTATACCAAAGAACAAGATGATAAGAGTACTATGCAAAATAATGGTGTCACCGTGCTAGCTGAAGCAATGCATATATCAAGTATGAAGGACTTAAACCCCAAATATGCAAATTTGTCATATTTTGGAGTTATTGAGCACATTTGGGTGTTTGATTACGAGAAGTTTCAGATTCCCATATTTGGTTGCAAGTGGGTAAATAGTAGTGGCATACGAATGGATAAGTCTGGATTTTTGCAAGTTGATCTTACTAGGGTGGGGTACAAAGATGAACCTTTTATTCTAGCATCTCAAGCTAAACAAGTGTTCTATGTGAATGACCCGACGAGTACAAAATGGTCTATAGTGCTTTTCTCTAACAAAGTGGTTGATGATAGCGGTGTTGATCAATGCGATGTTGATGTTCAGAATGAGTCATGCATTAGACAGAATGAGTTGAATAGAAATGATCAAGATGAGGAACATATAGCGGATGAGTCATATATCATAAATGATCATAACGAGGGAATTTGGATCAATTCATCCGTCTGCATTGCTAAGAAACAAGTCATTAATATTCCAACAAAGAAAAGAAAGAGATGTTAGTGAAATAGGTCAATTATATTTGATATCCTTGTTTTCTTTATATTTCATTTTCAATTGCTTTCGTTATAACTTATATTTGATTGCAATGATTTCTTTATATTACCTTTTCAATTGCTTTTATTATAACTTATATTTGATATCCTTGGTTTCTTTATTTTTTGTTTTCAATTGCTTTCATTATAACTTATATTTGATCATCCTTGGTTTCTTTATTACAGGTTAGATATGGCCACTAATGATGATAACCCACATGATGATGATCATTCTACGCACGAAGGAGGTAGTAAAAAAGTATCTACCAAAGAAGAGATCAGAAGAGGTATAACAGTAATGAGGAGAGTTGTTCATGGTAGAGACCGAGGCATCATTCTAGATGTCCGTTGGGGCCTGCAGGGGCAACTTATAGAACCTAATGGTCATACTGTCATACCCCAAATTTGTCCTACCCGCATCATTTTACTATCTAACCATATTTCAAAAATCCAAAAATATGTACCATTTTACTTTTCTGTCTGATATTCGAAAAATCCAAAAATAGGTCGTTTATTCTTATTATCCAAATTAGTCTTTCATTCGATTATCACCTTTTTTTTTCTTAAAAAAAAATATATCCATTTATTTCTTATTTTTATTATTTTATCCATTACTTCTCATTTTTATTTCATTTCTATTATTATTAATATTTTCCTTTTTATTTTATTCCCATTATTAATCTTATTATTTTCATTATATGTTTTATCACCATTGTTATTACCTTTTCTTTTAATATTATTATTATTATTATTATTATTATTATTATTATTATTATTTTATTGTTGTTTTCTTTATTCCAAATGTGTTCCAACAACCAAGGCAGCAGATCCATCCACAATCCCGTATTCATAAAACGCAAACACCCTTTTCACTTTCTGAATTTCCTGCGGACCCCACCTTGTACAACAGAATTCCACCTCTCACAAACCGTACCCACTCAATAACAACTTTTTTTCCACTCACAAATGCAACTCATATCCCAGCATCAACAATAACAAAATTTTCAACTTCACAATGTGCATCCTTATCCCAATTCCTCTGATTTTTCCTTTTATAACCCTCTCAAATACTTCCTATAAATAAACTCTCATCCTCTTCTCACACCAATAAACATGACTGTTCCCCTTTCTTTTTTTTTGACACAGACCATAAACCAATTCCAACCGATCTGCAAACCTTACACACAAATCCTTTAAGCACCATATTACACAAATAACAACAGCAACATCTCACCACCACCACCATCGAAAACGCAATTGTACGAACCTTTCAACCACCGTGAAAGAACCTGAACTGCCGCTATCCAAACCTTGACATACAACCAAAATCACCGCTCAACCCACCTTCACTCCCAAGCGAACCACATAAAACTGACACTGTGAAACACAAATGCAGACAAACCCACATCCACAAATCGATTTAAATCAAAAAACAGAACAACAAGAACCGCAAGTCATAACTGAGATAGAACGAAACCGAGTCACCAACAACACGCCGTGAAACCCAAACCGAAAACCGCCGTGAAACACAAACACAAACTGTCGCACAACCGCGAAACGGAGTGAAACGGACCTTCAAATCACAGCGAACCGAGCAAAGAAAGCCGTCCTAGGCCCATCCGCGCGAGAGTGAATCGATTGAGAGGCGAGTTTGAGAGGAAATCGAGCTGAGACAGAGAGTTCACCGTGAGAGTGATGAAATGACAAAACGGAGGGTGGGTTATTCTGTGCATCCTTTCTGATTTGTGATTTTGAAACCCTTTTCTGTTTTTTTAATATTTTAATATTTTTGTTGTTGTATGGTTATAGATTCATGATGGAGTAGGATCAGTAGCCCAATCTGTTTCTTCTCACACAAACCTTTCTCCTTTAACTTTTTTTATATTTTATTTATTTATTTTTATTCTATTTTATTTTATTTTTCTGATAATTTGATTTGGGTCTCTTGGGAGCCCATTTGTTTTACTTACTCTACCACTGACCCATTCGATGCACCCCATCCCCTTTAGAAATTTATTTCCTTTGATTTTAGTTATTTTTAATTTTTTGTTATCTTATAAGTTTTTAGTATTTGATCATTCATTATTCTGGGTTTATCAGTTCCCTCCATGCTTGTTTTTATGTTGTTATTTTAATTTTTTTTTTACATTTGTTTTAGAAAATATTTTATCTTTGCTTATCTTATTATTTTAGTTTGATTTTATTTACCGTGTGGGGCCGATGACTTGATAAAAGGCCAATTTTTCGCCCGATTTTAATCGGTGATATTTGGTCAATATGAGGCCCTCCTTGTAATTAATTTTTCATTATTTTATTATTTCGATAAACAAACATTAAATTAATTTATTTTATTATTCTTGATATTATTTGATTTATTTATTATTTATATTCATTATTTTATTTTTAATTTTTTGCAATTCAATTTATTTAATTTATTTATTTTCGCATTTAAAAAATCACGTTTCGACTCCTTATAGAATGATTCCAATTTTGAATCGATTCTAAGGTAGTTCACGAAATAAATTTCGCCGCGTCCCGAAAAAGGTCCAACGCCTTCGAATAGTTGCGTCTCGATTAAAAGGTCCAACGCCTTCGAATAGTTGTGTCCCGATTAAAAGGCCGAACGCCTTCGAACCGTTCAAAACACTGCACACACGCTTCCTCTTGGGCAAACTACAATGATACCATTTATTTCGCGCAATCCCCTGTATTTATTCTGTATCCCTCTCCCATTACTTTGTACATATTTTTATTTCCTGTATTTTATTTAATTTCGAATCTCTTTGCAAGCCGAGCGCTTCGTGCCTCGCTAACAAACCACAAAATAAACTTCCAATTTCATTTACCCTCTAACCTCAAAAAAAAACCAAAACGTTTCGATTAGATCCAAACCCTTAATCCAACGTCAAGCGGTCTTAGGAAATAAAACATTCTAATAATACGAGAAGATCTGTATGCCACGAGCCTTAAGCGGTAGAAAGGGGGATAACGAGCTCTCGTTACTCGCTCCGATTATTTCGACGCATGACGCTCGTCTTGTTGGGCGAGATAAACTATCCATAGTCTTTAGTACATTCGACTCCTAAACCCTTTCATCGATGAAAGGTAATAAAATCAACATCCATTACCCTTAGTAGGCCGAACTACGAGGCTCTGACTTTCCCATTGCACACGAGAGTACGTAGGCACGAGGATCTCCATCCTTGCCGAGCACCTAGGATCAATCTAACTTATAATTCAACTCATTTCCCTCTAGCAAGTAATTCGTTTAAGCATAGACATCCTTTCGAGCGTGATAACTTAGATGGTTCCCATCGAGTACGATGGATGTAGGGGGTGCTAATACCTTCCCCCTGCATAACCGACTCCCGAACCCAGGCAATGGTTTCGTTGACCTTTGTCCTCATCCTTTTCTTCCCGGGTTGTATCTATATCTTCCCTTTCCCCATTTCGGGAATAAATAGAATTAGGTGGCGACTCTTCAGTCCGTCCAACGCGTGACTCCGTCCATTCGGATCGCGTGAGGTCGTATTTTTCGGGGTACGACACATACATTGACTAGTTTCATTGGAGCACTAGTAAGGAATGAGATTCCTGTTACTTGTGATGATTGGAGAAACAAAAACCCGAATGAATCCAAAGAAAGAATTTGGACCGAGATAAAGGTATAATAATTATGTGAACTAATTATGTTCTTTAGCGGTGTATGTTTTTCTTACTAACGCACAATCTGTATGTTTTTCTTAGCGGTGTTTTGACATCGAAGACGATAGAAGAGCCTTTTGTATGAAATTGGCTGGAAAGCTCCTAAGAGGATTTATAACATTTTTATCATCTAAGTTTCTTAAGGATGAAGATGGTAATCATGTTGATGCGGAGCTTCCAAAAAAAATGAAAGCTTGATTTCACCGGAAGAATGGCAATCGTTCAAATCCAAACGACAGGACCCAAACTTTAAAAAATTAAGTGACACAAATCGGGAAAGAGCATCAAGTCTCGTGTATCCATACTAAAAAGGACGGGTCGATATGGACGCTTAGAACAATCCATGGTAAGTATCTATAAATTGCAATAATACATTTGTTCATTATATATGAGTTTTATTTGATCATATTGTATGACTTAATGTGTAGTTGCAGAAGGAGAAAAGTTCTGAAACATCTCTTCTTGCACATGTTTTGTGGAAGGAAGCCCGTGTGGGAAAATCTGAAGTTGTTAGAGAAGATGTTCTACAAGTCTATGAAAAATGTGTAAGTATAACATTATTTCTTCAATTAAATAAAAACTTTATTAACAAATATTTGACAAGTATACGATAAATATTTGATTTTCAGGAGGCGCTGTCTCAGTCACCTTTATCTCCAAATGATACCAGGAGCATACTTAGTCGGGCATTAAATGTCCCTGAGTATTCGGGTCGGGTGAGGGGTAAAGGATTTGGTGTCACTCCAACCTCCTTGAGCCTTAAAAAAGAAAGGGCTCCTACTCCTCGAGAGCTTAATGCAAATTTGATTGCAATGCAAGTTGAGATTGATGCATTAAGGAAAGAAAAAGAGGCTAGCACTTCACATTGTTTCAAAGATGGTTCGGACAAAGATAATATCAACTGTAACTATCAACCGAACATTCCAGAGGTAATTATATATATATATATATATATATATATATATATATTTGTCTTAAATTGAACTATTAGCTTAAATTATGTATTTGACATATATACACATTAACAATTTCATTTTATTATTGGTTTTAGGGCATTTCCCATTGTCAGCTATATTTATCGTCACCATATTATCGGATGGTTGGCAAGGGAAAAGTGCATAACAGCAGCGGAGAATTACTCCACACTAGAGAGCTCCCTACTGGTTGTTTGAAAGTATCGGTTGATATTGCAGTTGAGCCGAATGCATCATTACCATATCCTGACGATGTTTCAGATGCAACAACGGTGGAACAAGCATTAGGTTCGTTTGTTGCATGGCCGATAAGCCTCATAGTCGTAGGATATGAGGTATGACTAAAAACTTTGTTAACCTTAATGTGTAGATTCAAAGTTTTTACACGCATTTTACATACATTTTTTACTTGGTTATGTTAATTAGACTCCAACAAGATCCAAATCAAAAGACATGGCTATTCTGCGGCATACTGAGTCCGTTGTGTCAAAAAAACAGGTACATTACAATTATACGATATTTATGCAGGGAAGATGTTCAATTCTTAATTTTATACTTCATCTAACTATTTATATGATATGTTGCTTCATGATAAGAAGGCTAGCAACGTCTCCACACAACGTGCTAAGAAGGTCGCGGTTAGGAAAAAACCTACCTCCAAGTATAGGTCGTGCCTTCTGACGTTTCTTGAGCTGACAGATATTCCGACCGGAGGTATTCGGCTTATACATATGGAGGAAGGTATTTTTGGCTTTGAATATGATCAATCAATTGGTCATGAAGAGTTTACGCAACTTTTTGGTCGTGAAGAAATAGGCGTTAGTGTTGTCAATACATACGTGAGGTATATCCGGTCTACTTTGTTATATTAATTGAACAACTTATTTACTTTATGTTTCAAATTAATGAATAGTCTAATGTTAATGATGTTTTTATTTAAGGTTTATGTATGACAAATTGATGCGCCCAAATGGGTTGGAAAAACGACTTAGATTCTTAGCACCCACGTCCGTCAACTTATCTTTAATCTTAAGTAGACCAGACGACGTGATGGTGTACGTTCTCAACCTCTTCATGGCCAACAAAGATGCGGAGAAGTTGTTTTTTATACTGTTTAATATCGAGTTAGATTTTCATCATAAATTCATCTATTATAATTATTTTTTATTTTGACGTCGTGTAGAAAATTTTCATCTAACATTTGTTTAATCATACAGTGGACATTGGTTGTTGCTCGCAATCAATCCTATCAGAGAAATTGTTTACTATCTTGACTCGTTAGGAAATGATTGGACAACATACCCAGATATGAAGAACACGATTGACACGTAAGTGAGATTGTTCTAAATATTCTTGTGTGTATTTATTAATTTATGTGAATTGTTCTAATTATTCATTTATATTTTATTAGCATCATACAAGCTTTTCGAGCCCAACGTGATATACAACCATCAAAGAGGAGAGCCGACATCACATGGTTAAAAGTGGAGGTATATTATTAATTATCACATTTTTTATTATATTAGTGATGATAAAACTTAGGATTTATCCATATTTTCTTTTCATTTGTAGTGTCCTCAGCAACGTAATCAAATAGATTGCGGATATTTCATGTTGAGGTTTATGAGAGATACTCTTTCTTTAGGCCGATTAGAGATTCCCACTGATGTATGTATTTCTAACTTATGAGTTATTTTAATATTTAACACATATATCTCTCATATAATTAAATAGTTGAAATTAAATCAAACTATGTTATATTATTATGCAGTACTTTGATGAATTCAAGTGTGCATATTATTCAAAAGATCAAGTGGATGAAATTAAAGAGGAATGGTGTCAATTCATTATAGAGCTCGGTGTTTTATGAGGTATAATATTGTACTCTTTCTTTAATTGACGTATACCTTAAATATGTGTAACGTTATAACTATAATATTGTATTCTTTTAATTGAATTACAAAAAATCTTTGTGTTGTTTCAGGGCCAGATTTGAAGCAATACTTTGGTTGGATAAGTAATATGTAATAATATGTACATTTGTAGAAAAATGTAATGATTTTTAATTATAATTTTGGTACATAAATTGATATGTATATTGGTACATGTAATTGTAATATGCACATTTGTAGAAAAATATAATGATATGTAATTATACTTTTGGTTTGAATTGGTATATATATTGGTTTGAATTGCCAAATTGGTGCATAAATTGGTACATTAAAATATGCCAAATTGGATTGATTTGAATATCCAAATTGTGATATTTATCTGGAAAAAAATTGGTTGAAAACAGGTCAAAATTCTGGTTGAAAAACCTGGTAAAAAAAGTGGTTTTAAAAAATTTATTTTAAAATTTTCGTATACCTTAGGCAGTGCTTTACACCAAAAGCATTGTCTAAGGGAGGCCTTAGAAAGCGCTTTTGCCGAAAGCACTGTCTAAGGTATACCTAAAAAAATTAAAATTGTTGGGGCTTAGAAAGCGCTTTTAAGAAAGCGTTGTCTAAGGGGTGCCTTAGAAAGCGCTTTTACTAAAAGCGCTGTCTAAGGTATACCTAAAAAAATTAAAAAATATGGGGCTTATAAAGCGCTTTTGAGAAAGCGCTGTCTAAGGGGGGCCTAAAAATGTTCAAAAGCGTTGTCTAATGGTACCTTTAGACAACACTTTTGAGATTTAAAAAAGTGTTGTCTAAACCTTTGCAAGTGGAGGTTTAGACAGCACTTTAAAGCACTGTCTAAGGCCAAAAAAAAGCGTTGTCTAAGGTCTTGTTTGGCATAGTGGCGGTCGGGATAGAGCCTCCCTGTACCCTGGACGAGATCCTGCACAAAGCCCAAATCAGATATGAAGAAAATAAGGTTGTGCACAATGCTCAGAATAACCGCAATACCAGTGAAACCGATCACCCCAAGCACGAGGATCCCAACACTCCCCTCCGTAATGGGGACAAGCGGAGGGAGGAGAAACCCCGTGAGACCCGTGAATTAAGGGGGCCCGCGTGTTGCTCCCAAGATTTCCATCCTGGTACAAACGCGAAAGTGGCGCAGAAAAGAGGTAGAGTCGCCAGCCAGGCATTTTTATCCCGAAGGAACGGGAATGGTAATGCTGCACAAACCAAAGAAAAGAAAAGGAATGACACAGGTCCTGCGAACCAAAGAGACGGGTTCAAGAGTCGGTTACGACCTGGGAAGGTATTAGCACCCCAAATCGTCCGCCGTACCCGACGGTATCCACGCTTGCAAAGAAACTGTTTCAAAGGGTGAAGAAATGAAAGTTGCTGCAAAAAGAAAGACTAGAACTGGATAAGAAAAGAAAAGAAGGGGAAAATGTAGGTAAAATAAAATAGTGCTCGAACGGGCCCTTCCCCACTGCCTACGTACCTCATATGGACATGAGGATCAGATTCGTCGTAGTTCCCTTAACTAGGGTTGGAAAATATTGCATGTGTCTTAAGGCTTGAACTGCATATGTCAATGCTCAGTTGCTGCATGCTCGGACGACGAGTGTGTTACCGTCTTGCAAAATGACAAGTAGGATCAAGTTCACACGTAAGGAGTGAGTGAGATGAGAAAAGAAGTCCCGAAAGAGAGACGTTTATGTTTGTCCAGTGTTTTTATGAGTTTTCTGCTTTGAAGTTTGCATAGGTAAGTGTACATACGTCTTACTTAATGGGATGTGTACTTCTTACATCATCCTGAAATGGAATGCACAAGAGGCACACCTAGCTATGGAGGAAATCCACAAATCTAGTTGCACAAGTGAAGGCTCAGACACACTGACCTACTGGCATTTATTAAGTGTTTTTTATGGCTTTTTGATTAAGAAATGTTTTTTATGTTTTCTTTGTGAAATCTTCTCATGCTAAGACCTATCCACCATGAGGGATATCTTACACCTCGCCCCAAAATGGAACGCATGCAAGTATCTCATAGAAAAGTCTCATGTCACATGAGAAGACTCGTCGTTTATTAAGTGATTTGAGATTATATTTGAAGATGATAAGAGAAAGCACCAAAAAGATCTTTAAAGGTAAAAAGACTAATGGGAAAAAAATAATCCTAAAGTTGTCATACATGGATGAACCTAGGTTAGTGTGGTCTCAACTATCCTAATGAAGAAGAAAGAAAAGAGGAAGAAGGAGAAAGAAGTAGAAAATCAACTTACTTCTTCTAAAGAAGTTAAGTTGTTTTCTAAGAGGGATGAAAGGAGTTGAACAAATGATGGCCTAAGCACATCTCAAAGACAAATATGAGAGCATAAATAAGGAGATAAAAGAATTGGAGATGTGGAAATCACATCCACACCTCTCACTTACCACAACCCCTGAAATTGTTAGAAGAAAATCACAAATGGCAAGCAAAAATCAAATGATATTAAAGAAAGTAAGAACAAGCAAAGACTCCATACCAAGAACAGATTTATCATACCATACCCATGGATCAAGCAACAAGTTAAGAAGCAAAAAGAACAAGTCTTAGGAGTTGGCACAAGTGCCCTCCTATCCTAACAACCAAGCTATGACCAAATAAGCCTCAAATAATGACATGCCAATCACAAAATTCAAACAAATATTAGTTGAGTCCTAAAAGAATCCACAGTTAAGCATCAAGACACTTTAAACATGTGAGAACAAAATACCAAAACCACATATCAAAAATCAGAAGAAAACTCACTCAAACAATGGCTCAAAAATTCAATAGGGTTTCATATACTTCATCACAAAGAAACCTCTTAAAACATAAGCAAATGAAACTTAAAAATCATGGAAAATATCTCAAACCATCCTCAACATGTTAAAAATCTATACCAACAAGAATCAAGTTCATAACTATCTTCAAACTCATGTTACAAAATCAAAAAGGCAGATCATGCATAAAAGCAATTAAAAATAAAGAAATAAAAGTCCACAAATAATTCAGCAATGAAAATTAATAAAAAAAAAGAAACAAGAATTATGGAAAATTAAAGGAAATTAAAATGAACATCTATGATTTTTCTCAAGATTTTTAGATATGTCTAACTATTTTTAAAAATGAGAAATGAAACAAATATTAAAAATGGAAAATAAAATTGAAATAAAACTGGAGGAGGTGAGAACAGCAAAATAAACATGTTTAAATCACGATTGGGCCCAAAAGGGGGGTGCAGACAAAATATGTCCCTAGGCCCACCCGAAAATCCACTCAGCTTAATATTATTTGAGCAAGAAGAAAAATAATATGAACAAAAAAATAATAAGAACAAAAACTATGTAAACCTTCTCTCAATCGGTCCATCCCATTTTAAATGAAATAAAAACATCACAACACAAGAATAAAATGACGGGCCCAATAGGATGCTGCCAAGACATCATCTTCTTCACCTGGCCATGAAAACTAACATACAAGAGCAAGAATGAAACAGTGGAGCCGAACACCATCATCATCAATTCAACTTACCATAACTCTGTCAATTCTCCATGAAAATAAAAAATTCCAAAACCAAAAATGTTCTATGAAGCACAAGGAACAAAAATAGACAACTATTTTCCATAAAATCTCAATATCCAATAAGAAACGAAACCAACAAAGTGATGTTATGAAAATGGAAATCAAGAAATAATGCATCACAAAGCTTCTAGACAACTCAAACAACACATATCTAGCATGCATATATATATATATATATATATATATATATATATATATATATATATATATATATATATATATATATATATATATATATATATATATCACAAAACAATCAATAAATCATCAAAACTGAAGCAATCAAAGGTTAATGTTCAAACCAAGTGTGAAGTTTTCCTTAAAACTTAAAGAAATCCAGAGGTCACACACGCTTCCTTATGTCTTCTCTGATATTCCTTGAGCCAAATAAAGGCAATGGACTTCAATTAAGAGCAAAAATAGAAGAAATCTGAAAATGAGAAAGATAGTCAATGAAGCTTCCTCAAGCTAACAATTAATGGAGAAGGATGATGATGTGGCCATATGATGATATTCAAAAATCTCTAGGGTGAAGAATGGAGTATGAATGGAGAAAACCAGATCTAGAATCTATTGTGGGAGGATGAAGTTTTTTTTAGCACAATGAAAGAGAAAACATGGTTATGCTAAGAATGTGATGAAAATGATGTGTTCCCCTCAAAACCGTGCCAATTACCTCTTATATATCAAAGGTGTATGGATAAAAATTGTGGTGTGAGAACCAAGTTTTGTTACTCCAATGAAGAGCCCGTGCGTGTGTGAGTTCTTCAACTCCTTTCCAATTTTCAAACTTAATCATGTACAAGGTGGTGCAGGTTAGTATAATGGTCTTGCATGTGTTGTTGTGATGATGGTGAAAAAAAAGGAAAAGCAAATAGAATTAGCGGGTGTTGATTGAGTTGAGTTGGAATGACGCATGGTAAGAGGATCGCGTAATCCTTCTCCTTATTTTGTGTATCATGTGAGGATGTTAGTGGAAAAATCTTGACTTGATGAGAAACAACAAGTGGGGTGCTCCAGGTGAGTGCAAGAGAGAGGGAAATACGTGTAACTTTGTCATTGCATAAGGACATGAGGCAATGCAAGACCTTCAATTTTCGGTGAAGAATCTGTGACTACATGTGAGTGGAAAGGCAAAAAATCTTTCTTTGTGACAATCACGTGAGGAGGGAGCATATGATAAGCATGCATCTGCTGATCCCTTTCCTTGCAACCAATCAAGTGCAAACATGTATTACCATTTGTATTATTTTTTTCTTCTCAAAATTTCCATTAAGACAACCACAACTAATGTGATTCATGCACCCTTTTGGTCACGTACAACTAAAATGTCACATTAGAAAAAAGTGTAGAAACTAATATAATAAAAATGTGACACTCACATAAAATGGGTGGACCAATGAGAAATCAACAAAAATTCACCAAAACCCTTAAAAATGCTTCAAACTTCAAAAAAATCATATCTTGAGTTCTAAAAATGCTATGAATGTGTTCTAGGACTTTTTCGAATGGGAAAATCATGCTCTACAACTTTCATCGTCTGGAGCTTTTTTGCACATGAAATAATAGCTTGAAGATTTAGGACAAAAATTTCTAAAAATAGAAACTTCTAAATTTCCAAATTTAGCAACTTTTTGCATATTCCTGATTTTTGACTTTTGAGCTCGTTTAAACTATTCCTTTACATGATATAACTTCCAAAGATTGATGATCCTGATCAAAACCCTAGAAATCCTTCAGTTGACTTTTTGAACTGCACAATTGACTTTCTTGCTTCACCAACAAGTAATTGCTTAAATACTTGACTTTCTCAGTGATTTTTTGCCTCAAATTTCAAATATAAGCCTTGCAGATCATATGAGAGCCTTTGACCATAAGAATTGGTCAAAGCTAAGAGGATTCCCTGATTTGGAGAAAAACCCTAGTTAGGGTTTATCTATGTAGGAGAAAATGCACTGTTGGACTTCTGAAGAAATTCCAACCTTCTAAGGCCTTGAGGATGACTTTGGGCTTGTATAAGATATGATGAGACTTTGTGAGATTCTTGCAGTGGCACCTGGCTCTTCGCTTGACTTTGAAGATCGTGAATTTCCAGATGATTGATCATAGGCCCTATGCTAGATCATGTGAAGGCTATGCTTCATTTTTCTATGCCAAATGTTAGGATATGGTATGTTTATGACATGCTTATGATGGGCAAGTGATAATAAAAGGAGAGGGAAAATTTGGGGTGTTACACCGCGGGCCGTTACAGCGAATACACGTTGCTAACAACTCCCCGCAAACGTATCCTCGTCGAGTGCATCAATTCCGAGTTTAAACAGGGCAGGGTAAGGTTCCCCAAACCTTATGCACCCAAGCCCCATACCGACAAGTCTAAGTACTGCCGTTTTCACAGAAGTCACGGACATGTGACCGAAGACTGCGTCCATCTGAAAGACGCAATTGAGATCCTGATTCAGGAAGGCCGTCTCAAACAGTACACCAAGAGGAACGAAACTCCCCCACACGAGGAGAAAGAGACGAAGAGAGCTCGTGAAGACACACCGCTCAACGACTCCTCATATCAAGCAGCCCTGTGCATATCCCGCCCAGAGGATTTCCATCTCCCCGACTCGGGACCAGGGGAACGACTCGCGGATCTTAGTCCCTGGGATAACTTCCCAACAGCTCTCGTTATATCAGGATGAGGTATGAACAACGAAAACGCTGCCATTTCAGTGAAACGTAAGTTCGACAACTCCTACTGACTGTGCCCGAACAGTTGGCAACAATGACGAAATACTGGGGAAAGTCCAACCCAATATCTTTCTTCCTCGAAGAGCTATCGGGAGGCTCTCCTAATTCAAGCATCCCCTTACTGATAAGATCCAAAATGGCGTGCTTCGACGTTCGACGCATCCTGGTCGACCAAGGTAGTTCAGTGGACATCATGTATGTCCACTTATTCAAGACTCTCAAGCTGGACAAAACTAACCTATCCTATGTAAACACCCCAAATTTTCCCTCACTCATATCACACCATGGCTTGTGACCTTTCATGATTGCATTAGTATAAGCATACCATCACACATTGCATTTTTGTTTCACTGCATAAGTTCAAGTTCATCTGCATCTAGGGTTTGTGATCTAAGCAATCCAAAGATCTATCTGAGCCACTCCAAAGTTCTCCAATTGTTCAAAGAGGGTCCATGTGTGTTTTATCATCATATTATATCCCTCAAAGATCAAGGAAGTCAAGAAATCACAAGAACTTAGAAAGCATGGAAGCAGAGCTAGGGTTTCACTACACAGATGACCTGAAATTAGGGTTTTGGTTTCAGAGGCCATAAATCCAAAATATTTGGTCATTCTTGTTTCTAATAGTCTCAATATGTTATAAGGATCATGTGAACCAAGTTTGATGAAGAAATTCATTGTGGAAGTCATTTGTTCACTGGGTAACTTCTTGAGCAAGTTAAGTCAAAATCAGGGCATCTGAGGCCCCCAACAATGAAACCAAAGTGGTATTTTCATCAAATTGAAGTCATATGATCTTTATTTGATCATTGAAGTGCTTGTAAGTTCACAAAATTGAAGAAATTTGAGCTAAACCAAAAGTTGCCAAAAATGGAAATGACTTGTAATGGAAACTTTCCATTTTGGGAAAGTATTTCAACCTCCTCTTTCTCAACCAAAAATGCTTCAAATGAAAAATTGTTGGTCATGAAAGTTGTAGATTGGATCATTCCCTTTTCAAAAAGTACAAGAACAAGTTCTAATTCATTATGGAACTCAAGTTATGGCCTTGCAAAGTTGGCAAAAATCCTATAATTTTCACTTTCACACCAAAGAGGATTTTTTGCAATTTCACAAACCAAGTCATTTTTGTGACCTCTAATCACTCTCTAAGCATCATACAAATATAATACATTGCATTGTGACCAAAATTTCCCAAAGAATCACAAGTTTCTATGGCTTGCATCACAAGAAATCACAAAGGGGGAAAGTCACATAACACTTTCAAAACCTATGAGATCTTTCCCTCCAAGCCATCCAGCTGCACAATCTCAATCCCATGGCTCTCCTTGATCAATGTTGAGCCAGGACATGCCATAGAACAGCTGCTACATGAGCCCATACCTCAAGTACACTATTTGTTGACTTTTTGCAAAAGGACTCATACCAATCAGCTGCAGCCACAACCACTCTTCGGCCAATAGGGTTATGTTATGTGGACCAAAAGCAAGCCAATGCATAACACACACAAGCCAAAAACCTCAGAGACACCAAGTTTCACAAAATCACCTTCAAGTTTCAAACTTTCAAAACACTATGTCCAGCCACTCAAACTTCAAACAAACTTCACCATTCAACTCACCATCATCATTAGAACATTTCCCAACCATTATCAAGCCCTAAAAGTCAGCCAAACAAAAACACGATTTCAGACCAGTTGAGGTGCAACCACTCAATCTAGCCATTATAAACTCTATCAAAGCATTGCAACATCATCAGGGAGTCAAGTGAGGTGGATTTGCACAAGAGAAGAGGTCCAAAAGCTCCAGAGGTGAAAGCTTCAGCTCAGGTAGCCACCTTCAAAAGTTTTTCCAAAACTTCTCTTTTATGGTATAGAATGATTCTATGTGTTCCCCTGATTGCCATGATATGATTTGTTTCGAAAATGATTGAGTTTTAAGCATTTCACGAGCTTTTGAAATTTTTTTGATTTTCCGTTTTGCTTTGATTCATCATGTTCATGTGAAATAAATGGATTTTGTTGGGTGATTCTTGTTTAGAGTGATGTGAGGATCATTTCTGGAGAGTTTGGGAGCTTGGGGTTGCGTTTTGAGTGAGATAGCATGTTTGGCTAGCCGGAGAAGATGACCGGAGCTAGCTCCGGTCACCTGAAAATGATTAGAACCCTAATTAGGGTTTAGTGGCTCAGTTTGAATATCAGCCATTGGATTTGGTTTCGCGCGCGTGTGTACGGTTCAGATCATTTCACTTAAGTTTAATTTTTAATTAATTAGGTTAATCAGTTAATTAACCCAGAATCAATCCAAGCATTCCATCTGCGCGCGCAGTCTTCCCCAGTTCAAATCCAGACCATTAGATCAGTTGACTTCCCTTTATTTTAATTTTTATTTCATTTAAATCCCATTTTCTTTGTCATTTTATTTAAAATACCTAGAAAAATCATAAAAATATTTCCTTCTGCATTTTAATTCCAAATATTTTTCTTCACCCAAAAACATTTTTATTTTTATTTTTTGCATTAAAAAATCATTTTAAAAATATTTAAATGTTTACTTTAATTAATTAATAGAAATTAATTAATTAAAATACCATTTAGGTTTCTAAAAATTCCAAAAAAATTCACATGGCATATTTGGACATTTAGAAACATTGTCAAACCATTCATAAAAATTTCTTTTTGGTTTTGATCCAATTTTAACATTTTTCTTGAATTTAGGGTTCATAAAATTTCCTTTTTAGAACCCTAACTTTGAAAATTCTTTTCTGCCTAACCATGAAGGGTTTGACAATGATTATTTCTGTATTGTTTTCCATATAGCATGTAGTTTCTAGGATATTTTTTCCATGAATTTATCTTTCATTTTCAATTTGATTTGCATTTTTTCTCTTAAGGTAACCAAAAACCCTAGTTAACTTAGAAAAATCATAACTTCTTTTAGGTTAAGAGTTGAACCTTCTCCTTTGGGGTGTGATATCATATGGGGTTAGGGTTTGTTTGAGCTCATTTGTAAATTTTTATCATGTGAATTGATTCTGTTTTGATCATTTGCATCTCATCCTTTCATGTAACCCTAATTTTGCATCCATACTTGCATCTTACATTGCATTGCATGAATATGTGAACTTGTCATGACATTCTAAGCACTTGTATGCCATCTTAGACATCTTAATACATTTCTTGAACATTTCTTGGTCATTTCTTCATACATTTTCTATGCTTTACATCCATTTCATTTCATAAACATCCATGTGTTTTCATGCTTCCTACGTGCTTCCTTTGCATTCTTTCTCTTTGTATGATCATTAATTGACTTGGTATGCCTTTGCATCATCTCATAGAATCATTTGCATCATGTGATTGCTTCTGGTTTTGTTTCTTTGTCATTTCATATGCTTCATTTCACTTCATCTCTTTCTTTATGCTAACATTTTCAGGTGGTAAGTAACTTGAGAAGTGAATTTGCCTTCACTTCTCATTTCTCTTCATCTTCTTCATATGCATCCTTGCTACATTTTTCATTGTCTTATATTGAGCTTGCTCATTCATGTTCATCTCTCACTTTCTTCCTCCAAGTTACTTATCTTCTTCAGTGAAGTAAGTAACTTATTCATCTGTTTCTTCCTCCTTTCATCTGCTTCTTCCATTGGTGGCTTCTTTGAAGATATTTCTCAAGCCTTACAAACCATAGGAACATCCAAGCATGACAATAATTAGGATTGTGATTAGTCCCCCTTTAGTTTTCACCTTTGTGTCTTCTTTGTGTCTCTCTTCTCATCTCATCATTAAAGACTAAACCTTTAAGGCTTTAGGACTTTGGAATTAGGGTTATGCTTGCATCCTTCTCTTAGGATGGAGTGTATAACTTTAATCCTAAGTGTTAAACCCTTAATTTGTTTAAACCTCTTAATTAATCCATCTAATAATCACTAAGACATTAACTTGTAACTTGGGCCTTACATTAGGGTTCTAATTCTTCCTTTATTGGTTAAGAAGGACTAACCCTAGTGTTTAATGGACAAGTCCCTCTCAAGTTGTCTTACAAACCATAAAATCCACTTCTTAATCTCATCTCTTAATTAAAATCCACTTTAATAAAGGTTTGTTTTGTCATGAGGTTAATCCCTAATCATGGATTAAGTTGAGGTATCTTCCTCAGCTTAAGTGTGCTCATCTATTATCCTTCTATTAGAATGGTATAATGAGTTCACTAATCCTTGGTTATGGCTTAAACTCATTACTTAACACTAAACAAAAACTCAAAAACATCTAAATAATCATAAGTAGGTTAATGATCTTAATCTTACATCATCATGGTAATTAAGTTGAGATGTTTATCTCATACTTAAGGTATTCTCATTATCCCTAATCAGAGGGAGGAAATAATGAGTTTACTAACCTTCGGTTTAGGTTTAAGCTCATTAACTTATGACAAACAAAAAAAGCAATAAAAGATTGAAAACATAAAAACAAACAATAATCGTCTCCTTCGGGATTCTTTTCTCCTCAACTTCACTCACAAACGAGAACTTGCTTCTTCCGTCCAATGCAAGACAGTTAGCACTCGAGCCAGACGAGTCATACACTTGAGCATAGACAAGCAAGCAGTTCATCAGTCAATTTATCTTTCAGTCTCTTTGAGTCGAACTACGGTGTTCTAACTTCCTCATTGCACGAGAGGATACGTAGGCATAACTTAACAGTTATCGAACAAAATTCTCTGTGTCTTCCCCCTCTTCCAGCATTATCCTTAAAGCCTCATTCCTGAGCACCTCACTTCATTTTCTTGCACTGACACTTGTACATTCTTTTCCAGCTTTTGCACACAGATAGCACAGACACTACACCTTTAAACACAATCTTTTAAGCGTGGATCCCGTCGAGTTCGACGGACAATCTGGGTGCTAATACCTTCCCAGGTTGTAACCAACCCCTTTCTCAGTTTCTCTGGTTCGCAACCGTCTTATCCATATTTTTCTAGGTTTATGTAGCATTACCTTTCCTTTGGGATAAAAATGCCTAGCTGGCGACTCTATTCATCTTCACTTCATTTCTCCTTTCGCCGACCGTTCGCTCTTGTACCGGGATGCAAATCTTTGGGAGCGACAGCTTGGCGACTCTGCTGGGGACCTTTATATTGCAACCAGGGCTTCTGGTTCTTTTTGTGGGTTCCTCCTAGCGTTTGTTTGATTTGTGTTTACGGGGGTGTTATGTGATACTTGCGCTTATTTATTGCTTTATTTATTGTTTTCTATACAGCTTTATTTATTGCTTTATTTTACAGTTTTATGCATTTCATACTGTCATTATCATGTGCTGGATCTGTGTTTTCCTTGGTGGGTGGGGTTCATTGAGTGATTAAGGTCCTATACCGGGGACCTGAGTGACACATAGGCTAGAGTGGCTTCATATTCTTTCCCATTCCATTTCGGAATGGTGCGGGAATATGAAACACGGTTCAGACATGGGTTTCTTCTTGAGAACTCTGTGCTACGGATTTCCTGTAGTACTAGGGCTATCTGGGAAGCCTGCTAAGTCTGGATGACCTTTTTATGACCTTCAGCATCTGAGGTGAATTAGAGGAGGATCTTTTACGGTTATTGTAAACATTGTACCTCCGGGTGAGAAGTGTTTACACTTCTCATAACTGATCCAAGTCTGAGGATCCTTGTTCTAGAACATTACATGTGAGGGGGTTGGGATGTTTACAGGTTTGCAGGAACCCTTGGCCTCATCATACCTTGTTACTAGATTTTTTAAGGTTGTATTATTTGGACAGTTCTTGTAATTACCCTGGACTTGTGACTCTTTATTTGAGTCCCCCACCTGGTTACTGGATTTCTAAGCCTCCATCTGGACTTATGAACATACATGTACTTTTACCAAGGCAGATAAATTGATCCAGCACTTGATCACAACCCCTTTGCATATCATTTTGCATACATCATTTCTGTATCATTTAACATTTGCCTATTTGTTTTACAAGGTATCCACCTTATTGTCTTTGGTTTGGTTTTGACCCCTTCTACTGCTCAGACTTCTTCAGTCATCTTCTCCAGCACCTTCATTAGTTTGTCAGTGATTATTCTCCAGCTATCTTCATCAGAGACCCATCTCCAGCATCTCATTCAGTTACCTTCATCAGCAGTTGCTCTCAGCTTCTTCACCAGCATCTATTATCAGCATGGACACCTCAAGAAAGAGCAACATCATATACCACTTCTTTGAGCCCACCCTGACTGGCATCAGGCAGATCCAGTCCCTCATTACCCATGATCATGTCCCACTATTCAGAGAGTATTATGGAGGCATATTGGACATGGTCAGGGATCTAGATGCATCTCAGAGGATCATGATCCATACTTTCTTGCTGTTTTATGATCCTCCACTCAGATGTTTCACTTTTCCTGATTTCCAATTGGGACCTCTGTTAGAAGAATTTTCCATGTTGTTAGGAGTTCCTATCAAGAGAGGGATTCCTTTCAACCCTGAGATGGTTGCACCCAAAAATGAGGACATAGCCAGGGCATTGCATTTGGAGCCTTTCCTCATTGATCAGAACATGACAACCAAGGCTGGGGTCCCAGGCCTTCACCTAGACTTCTTGATCTCCCAGGCTACCCTGCATGCTGCAATTGGGGAATGGAAGGCTATCTGTGCACTTCTATCCCTCAGTATATATGGGGTTATCTTGTTTGAAGATGAGCCAAAGTTTGTGAGCAAGAATGCCATTCACCTGTTCTTATTGAGGAATCCAGTTCCTACCTTTCTTGGAGACTTTTACTACTCAGTACACCAGAGGAATGAGAAGCAAAGAGGAAGACTGGTCAGATGATGTGCTCCTCTTTATTACTCTTGGTTGCTAAGACATTTGCCAAAGTCAGATACTTTCCTAAACCCTCATCAGCCAAAGAACTGGGCTAAGAGATTTATTACCTTGACATCAGAAGACATCAGATGGTGCACTCAGAGCACCAAAGGCAAGGACATCATTACTTGTTGTGGGCAGTATCCTAATGTGCCTCTGATAGGAGTGAAAGGTTGCATCAACTACAACCCTTTACTGTTTAAGAGACAATTAGGGTATGATTTGGTTCATCCTCCCAGAGTGCAAGATTTGGCTGAAACTCTCTATTTTGAAATCCAGCCTAACTCTGCTGTTGTCAGACAAGCTGCCTGGGCTTGGGATAACATTCAGACCAAGGGAACAACCATCCTTGGCAAGTGTAACAACATTGCTTCAGCATAGTATATTGATTGGTCTCGTACTAGGGCTCAGATCACCCGGGTGCCATTTACCTTGGAAGATACACCTGGACTTTCAACATTGCAACCTGCAGCTACTGTCAGTTTGGAAGAGTTTGAGAAGCTGAAAGAAAGGAATACTCAGCTCTCTGAAGCCTTGAAGAAGACTCCCTGGGAGAGAAATGACAGCCATCTAGATAATGAGAGATTGGAAAGGCTCAGGATTGAGCACTTGACCAAGATTGATAAGACGGAGGACTACATCAGGAAGGCTAGGGCAGGGGAGTTAGTACTGAAGAATGCTTGCAAGGAAGCAAAGACTCAGAAGGCTAGGGCAGAGCATTATCTAGAGGAAAGCCAGGCTAGGTGGATCAGGATCATTGAAGCCCGTGCACAGGAAGATCAAAGGACTCAGGCTAAGATAGAGCAGTTGAAGGCTAGTGAGAAGAAGCATCAGGAGGCATTATTAGCAGCTCAGAAGGAGATATCCGAATTGAAACTCCGGGCGGGGTTAAAGAGGTCAAAGGATCAGGATAAGCATAAGAAGCTAACCAGTGCCATTGCTACCAGGAACCTCCTCATCAGGACTATCACAGAGCACCCAGTAGGTCCAGTGACTGAGGGCCTCTTGAAGGAAGTCAGAGAGGATGACTTTGGATTAGGTGTTTGACTCTTTTGCTTGAACTTTCCTTTTGTTGTACTTTTTGATTTTGTAGTTGTATTTTGACCCACCATGGGAATGTTATTTGTAATCAAACTATGTATTTTCGTCCTTTTTTATATATCAGTTTGTATTATTTTTGGTGGGCTTTATCTATCTTTACAACATCATCAACATTTCCTTGAGGTCTGGAAAGGTCAAAACCAAAGAACCAGCATTTTCTTTGTTTTGTAGGTTTTTGTTTGTTATTGTTTCTCACTTTGTTGTGGTTTCAGGAAACATTGCTCGTAGAAGAGTGTTCCTTGTCAACAGAATACACCGGTACCCGACAAGAAACAACCTTTCGGGACTCCAGATGGATCAAGTTCAGCAAGACTTGAATGAAGTAAGGACCCAAATGGCTAATGAGAGGGTTGAGATGAGAAATCAGATGACCCAATTAATGATTGTAATGACTGGTCTAGCTCAGAGCCAGGAAAGACTAAGGGAGTTAGTTGAGCGACAAACTCCTGATGAACACCATCCAGGTACAGGAGGTACCAGTAACAATGATCACGTGCAACCCCGCACTGATCCACCAGAGTTTGGACCTCATTTGAACCCAGAAATCAATGCCATAAGGAATACTCAGGGTAACACTGCTGGAGGAAGGGTCTTGCAAGAGGATCCTCAAGAAGAGCAGTTTACAGTTGTTGGGGCTGGAGACGAAGTTTACGACCGTAGGCTGGATGAAATTGCAGAGAAGCTGAGGTCTCTTGAATCCCAAAACTCCCTAGGTTTTGATGTCATGGACATGGGACTGGTGGAAGGGGTGAGAATTCCTCACAAGTTCAAACCCCCGTGTTTTGAAAGGTATAATGGCACATCCTGCCCACGCACCCACCTTCAATCATTCTTGGGAAGATTAAAAGCATACACCATGGACGAAAAGCTGTGGATGTTTTACTTCGAGGATAGTCTAACAGGGGTATCCCGAGAATGGTATTCCCACTTGACTAGAGCCACAGTAAG
This sequence comes from Lathyrus aphaca, assembly GCA_963966055.1. Lineage (NCBI taxonomy): Eukaryota > Viridiplantae > Streptophyta > Magnoliopsida > Fabales > Fabaceae > Lathyrus > Lathyrus aphaca. Next base: position 384,298,430 of record OZ014522.1, on the reverse strand, counting down.
CAACTGGAAAGACTTGGCTGAAGCTTTTATTCGTCAGTATCAGTATAACTTGGACATGGCCCCAAACAGGACCCTTCTAATGGGAATGTCTCAATCCTCCCGTGAAAGCTTCAGGGAATATGCCCAAAGGTGGAGACAGCTTGCTGCTGCAGTTCAACCCCCCATGTCTGAAAGGGAGATGGCAGACATGTTCATGAATACTCTCCAAGGAACCTACATTGACAGATTGGCTGCGTTTTCTTCTACCATCTTTGCAGATGTGGTGATAGCTGGGGAAAGAATAGAGAGCCTATTGAAGATGGGAAAGATCTCCGATAACGGTGCCAGTTCAAGCAGTACAAGAAAACCATTTGCTGGGCCCCGTAGATCTAGTGAGACAAACTCTGTGCACATGGGAAGAGGGAGACCCCAATACTTGCCCAGAACAGTTGTTGTTGTTACTATCCCTGCTCCACCTCCTCAGTATGCTCAACAACCGCAACACTTTCCGCAACAACAACAATTTCCACAACAAAGATCATACAACAATAATAATAACAATCAACAACAACGCCCGTTTCAAAAGCGGCCATCTCAGAACAACCGGGTGATTGACCCCATTCCAATGCCGTATGCTACACTGCTGCCACAACTCCTAAAGCTCAATCTTGTTGAGTTGAGGACATTGGCTCCACCTGATCCTCAAAACCTTCATAGGAACTACGATGTCAATGCTAGGTGTGCTTTTCATTCCAACGCACCTGGCCACTCTACGGAAAAATGCAGAGCTTTGCATATGAAGGTTCAGGATCTGGTAGATTCAAAAGCCCTGAACTTTGCACTTCCTCCCAATGTAATGAAAAATCCTATGCCCAGCCACAGTGGGCTAAGGATTAATGTTGTAGAGGATGGCTCACCCATGAGTTTAATAGAAGACAGTGCATGTATTCGAACACCTCTGGCAGAGGTTAAAGCCCAGCTTTTAAAATGCCAAGTGTTTCCAGGTTGTGAGGCCTGTTGCGAATCATGCAAACTTTTCGAGAATGGATGTGCCAGCTTGAGGAAAGGCATCAATGACTTTATTAACAAAGGCATTCTGCAAATTACAAGTACAACTCCTACAACACCAACAACTCTTTTGTCAACAAATGGCGAATCTTCTACAAATGCAACAACCATCTTATCTACTGGTTCTTCTACAACTGCAGCAACCATTGTTCCAACTGATTCAGCTACAACTTCAGCAATCATTCCATCTGTCACTTCAACACACAACAATTCATTTTCACCGACTACTACAACTTCAGCAACTACCAACAATGATGTTTCCACTGTCACGATTTATTATGACCCGATAACGGTCCCGAATTCCAACAACTTTCAACAATCTCAACAGTTTCAACCAAGCTTCAATTCACCTCCACCAACATCCACCAGAGGTCCTGTTACTATTTTTTATGATCCACAGACTATTACAGTTCCAACTTCTGCTGCAGTAAGCCCAGTCACCATCACGGTGCCCGGGCCAATTCCATACGATAAAGACAGTGTTGTACCATGGCATTATGGTGCTGACCTTTACTGCAACGGAGAGAAAGTCCTTCTTGATTCTCCAGTTCTCATTCCCCAAGTGGACAATGCCGAGGGAGGTGGAGGCTTCACCCGAAGCGGACATCTCTTCGCGTCACAAGCTCCTAGAAATAATATTGAGGCAGAGGCTGCTGCCAAAGCCAACGGGAAGAGTGTGATACCGGAAGAATTTGCACCAAAAGAAACTCATAAGTCATCCTTCGATCAAGATGTGGATGAGTTTATGAAAATTATTAAAAGAAGCGACTATAAAGTTGTGGACCAGCACCACCAGACTCCTTCAAAGATTTCAATCTTATCTCTGCTGTTGTGTTTCGAAGCCCATCGGGATGCATTACTCAAAGTTCTGCACGCTGCCTACGTGCCAGAAGAGATCACAGTAAATCAGCTGGAAACAGTAGTGTCAAATGTCAATACTAGCCATGGGCTAGGTTTCACTGATGCTGATTTGACAACAGAAGGACATCACCACAAAAAAGCTTTGCACATAACCCTGGAGTGCAAAGGAGCTGTACTATCTCATGTTCTTGTAGACATTGGTTCCTCACTCAATGTCTTACCCAAGAAAGCTCTTGTCAAGCTTGAATATGATGGAATAGCTCTCCGACCAAGTAACCTTGTGGTCAGGGCTTTTGATGGCTCCAAAAGGTTCGTTCTTGGAGAGGTGGAGCTGCCAGTGATAATCGGTCCACAAGTCTTCAAGACCACTTTCTATGTGATGGACATACAGCCTGCTTACAGCTGTTTGTTAGGTCGACCATGGATCCACGCCGCAGGCGCAGTAACGTCGACCCTTCACCAGAAATTGAAGTATGAGTGGGAAGGACAGATTATCACCATCTGTGGTGAAGAGGACATATTTGTTAGCCATCTGGCTACATACAAGTATATTGAGATGGATGGTGAAATCCATGAGACTATGAGCCAAGGGTTCGAGGCCCTGAATGTCAATGAGGCAAAGACTGAAGTATTCGCTGCATCCCAGGAAGATAGGATGGGTACTTCAATTGTTTCCTATCAGCAAGCCCGGAAGGTTGTTGAAGACGGTAATGCTCAAGGCTGGGGCAAGTTGCTGCCAGTGGAAAAGAAGGAAGATAGATTCGGTTTGGGTTACAGACCATTCTGACAAGATCAATAAGAGGCTGCCAAGGAGCCCAAATTCATCAGTGGGGGGATGCTCACCCCAGATGCTATTAACAACCTGGAAGAAGAGGCGGAAAGCGGCCGCAACCTGGAGAACTGGATACGTCCAAGGATCCCGGGGAACCAAGTCCTTAACTGGTCTTCCCAGGAAATTATAAGCGTTACTCCTGCAGAGTAATTATTATTTCCTGTCATTTTTAGCATGCATCAAGTCCTGCATCTCTCCCAAGATGTCAGGACTCATTTTGTAATAGGGCCATATTGTAATTTGTGCAAATGATTAATCAATGAATATCAGACATCTTTTGCAAACGAGTCTCTTTTTCGCTCACTGTCTTTTCATTTTTCACTTTTGTACAAAACAATAAAATGGCAATGTTTTCAAAATAAATAACTTCATTTTCACTTTTTCTAAACAAGATTAAAACTGATCACTAAAACGAACCAATCTCAACCCTTGTAGAGATTATCTTCCAGATTGCACCGACAACAGCACTGTTATGACCTTGTATGACTTCGACAATCTAATTAATCAAGCTAATGAAGAGGTTGAAGAAGACTATGAGTTACCTGAAGAGTTAGTCAGGTTGTTGAGGCAAGAAGAGAAAGCGATCACTCCTCATCAGGAGGAGGTTGAAACAGTTAATCTTGGTACCTAAGAAGACTTGAAAGAAGTGAAGATTGGGGCCAGTCTGCAAGAGTCAGTGAAAGAACAGCTCATTGACATGCTTCGAGAATACGTCGACGTCTTTGCTTGGTCCTATCAAGACATGCCGGGTCTGGATACTGATATTGTTATGCACAAGCTGCCATTGAAGGAAGATTGTCCTCCAATAAAGCAGAAGCTACGTCGTACTCGTCCAGATATGGCCATGAAGATTAAAGAAGAAGTACAAAAACAGTGGGACAACGGTTTCCTTGATGTCACTAGTTACCCGCCGTGGGTTGCTAACATTGTACCAGTGCCTAAGAAGGATGGCAAAGTACGGATGTGTGTGGATTACCGGGATCTGAACAGAGCTAGCCCGAAGGATGATTTCCCATTACCTCACATCGATGTATTGGTTGACAACACAGCTCAGTTCTCGGTGTTCTCCTTCATGGATGGTTTTTTAGGATATAATCAGATCAGAATGTCACCCGAAGACATGGAGAAGACTACCTTCATCACACCTTGGGGCACATTTTGTTATAAGGTAATGCCTTTTGGATTGAAGAATGTCGGTGCTACCTATCAACGGGCTATGGTAACATTATTCCACGACATGATCCACAAAGAAATCGAATGCTACGTGGATGACATGATTGCCAAGTCCCTCACTGAAGAAGATCATCTGGTAAATCTGCTGAAGTTGTTCAAGCGTCTGAGGAAGTATCAGTTGAAGCTAAACCCCAACAAGTGCACATTCGGGGTGCGATCCAGTAAGTTGTTGGAATTTATAGTGAGTGAAAAAGGAATCGAAGTTGATCCTGACAAAGTCAAAGCCATTCAGGAGATGCCTGCACCTAGGACTAAAAAGGAAGTTCGGGGTTTCTTAGGTAGATTGAACTACATATCAAGGTTCATATCTCATCTTACAGCAACCTGTGAGCCCCTGTTCAAGTTGTTAAGAAAAGAGCAAACATTCAGGTGGAATGAAGATTGTCAGAAGGCTTTTAACAAAATCAAGGAGTACTTACAAGAACCTCCAATTCTTATGCCTCCAGTTGAAGGAAGACCTCTAATAATGTACCTGGCTATATTAGAAGGATCGATGGGGTGTGTGTTGGGCCAGCATGACGAGTCTGGTCGAAAAGAGTATGCAATATACTACCTAAGCAAAAAGTTTACCGACTGTGAACAACGTTATTCACTGCTCGAGAAAACTTGTTGTGCTTTAGTGTGGGCTGCTTGCCGACTAAGACAGTATATGTTGACTCACACTACCTTATTGATCTCAAAAATGGACCCCGTCAAGTACATATTTGAGAAGCCAACACTTACCGGAAGGGTTGCAAGATGGCAAATGATTCTGACAGAATACGACATTCAGTACACATACCAAAAGGCCATCAAAGGCAGTGTACTGTCTGACTATCTAGCTGAGCAACCCATTGATGATTACCAACCAATGAGATTTGACTTCCCTGATGAAGACATCATGTTCCTAAAAGCAAAAGATCATGAAGAGCCTGTTCACACTGAAGGGCCCGACCCAAAAGAAGAATGGACTATGATGTTTGATGGGGTTGTTAACATGAATGGTCGTGGAGTTGGTGTAGTGCTCATTACACCTAAGGGAGATCACATGCCTTTCTCGGCAAAACTCACATTTGCATGCACTAACAATGAAGTTGAATACGAAGCCTATATCATGAGTCTTAAGGAAGCCATTGACCTCAGGATCAAGACATTAACTGTATTCGGGGATTCAGCTTTGGTAATCAATCAGACCAATGACAAATGGTACACTCACCAAGAACATATAATTCCATACCGTGACTACACGAGGAGATTATTGACTTTCTTCACGACAGTCAAACTTGAGTACATCCCTCGAGATGAAAATTAGTTCGCAGATGCTTTAGCTACCATTTCCTCCATGATCAAGGTTCAAACTGCAAACTATGTGCCTCGGATTTCGGTATCTAGACTTGACCGACCAACATATGTATTCTCCGTGGACATTGCTAAAGATGACAAGCCTTGGTTCCATGACATCAAATGGTTCTTGGAGGATCAAACATACCCACCTGGGGCATCATCCAATGATAAGAAGACATTAAGAAGGCTGGCTGGTAGTTTCTTCCTTAATGTTGATGGTTCATTATACAAGAGAAACTTTGACATGGTTCTGCTCAGATGTGTTGATAAGAAAGAAGCAGACTTGCTGATGCACGAGGTGCATGAAGGATCTTTCGGTACCCATGCTGGAGGACATGCGATGGCTAAGAAATTATTAAGATCAGGTTACTACTGGATCACGATGGATGCAGACGGTTGCGCCTATGCCAGGAGGTGTCACAAATGCCAGATCTACGCAGACAAAGTGCATGTGCCTCCAAATCCTTTGAACATGATGTATTCACCTTGGCCTTTTGCCATGTGGGGCATTGACATGATTGGAAAGATCGAACCAACTGCTTCAAATGGCCACAGATTCATCTTGGTAGCCATTGATTACTTCACCAAATGGGTTAAAGCAGCTTCATATGCAAACGTCACCAGGCAAGTGGTAGCCAGATTTTTGATAAGAGATATCATCTGTCGATATGGAGTACCCGAGCGAATCATTACTGATAATGGTTCCAATTTGAACAACAAGATGATGGCAGAATTGTGCTGGGACTTCAAAATCCAACATCACAACTCTTCTCCTTACAGGCCAAAGATGAATGGCGTTGTTGAAGCAGCTAACAAAAACATCAAGAAGATTGTGCAGAAGATGGTGATTACTTACAAAGACTGACATGAGATGCTACCATTTCCCTTGCATGGGTATCGTACCTCAATCAGAACGTCTACTGGGGCAACACCTTATTAGCTTGTGTAGGGTATGGAAGATGTCCTACCTGTTGAAGTTGAGCTACCCTCCTTACGGGTAATTGATTGGAAAATAGCAAGTGTACTATTTTTGCCCACTATAGTAATCTTAGGGAAATTCCCCGAATATCGATCTCAAGGACTGCGTATCAAATTAAGTTATTTACTATTTCTAGTTGAACAAAAGTGTATAAGGGTTTGTTTAGATTTTCTCAAAAGACTTATAAACATAAGATTAGGAAAATAATACTAAGGATGACAAATATGAGAATTATGCGATGGAGGGTGTATGAGAAATTCTTATAATGACTATTTGCTTATAATCGTTAAAATATCACTGCAACTAACTCATTGCCGTCTTATTACAATAGTTTTCCATAATTCCTTTAAAGAAAACCCTTTGGTATTCCTTCTATACTCCAATTCCTTGATCATATAGAATGAATACCAAGCATTTCTATATCAAACGTTTTCATGGTTAAATATGATATCCCAATTCCTTGGTGATATCCGATAAAAAAATTTAGGCTAAATACCCAAATTGGTCCCTTAACTCCATCACTGGGTCCAATATGGTCCCTTATCTCTAAAAAGTGACAAAAAGATCCTTTAATTTGTTAAATTGTACCACGTTTGTCCTTCCGTCAGCAACCGTTAGTCAAAGTCAACTTAGCATACACATGTGGAGCTTAGATTGGGTGACTCAGCTGCCATGATTGGGTGACTCAGCTGCCATGTAGGATGTGTTTGCATAAGGACTCTCATTACCAAGGACTCTCATTACCAGTTGTACGAATGTTGGTGAAAATTAGTAAGGAGGAACCCTAGCGCAGCCATTGAAGCATGAAGCATTGAAGCATAATCCATTTCTGAAGCATAATCCATTCGTGAAGCATAATCCATCAGGTATTCTATTTTACTATGTTATTCGATTTCAGTTACTGTAAAATTTAGGGTTTTTCGTAATAGTTATTCGATTTCAATTTAATATGTTTTAGGGTTTTTCGTAATAGTTACTGATTTAGGGTTAATTGACTATTTAGGGTTATTTGACTTCGATTAGGGATTTTTGTTAGTTGAGATGAGTGAGTACCTGAGTCTTACTATTCACCACAGTGGTGCATTTGTGGATGACGAGCTGAGTGTATACGAAGGGGGAGAGATTGCAGAATTGAAAATAGATGTTGATAGATGGAGCTATTTTGAACTTCTAGGTTGTTTTAAGGATCTAGGTTACACGTGTATTGGGAAAATTTACTATAAGGATCCACAATTTGGGATGAGCACCTTGGTTGATGACAGAGGAGCCCTAGAGATTGCTGATTTGTTTAGGGTTCACCTTAGGGTTGACATATACATCACACACATTTTGTCACAACCTGCTTTTTATGATGGTCCAATTGATGAAGTGGAAGCAGATGTGATGGAAGAGGATGACACTGAAAAAGTGCTTGCTGCAATGCTTGAGGAAGTTAATGCTGAGGTGAATAATACTGATCCTTTGAATGATACAACTCCAAGGATGGAAGGGGATAACATTGATCCTGTGAATAATTCTGATACTGATCCTGTGAATAATGCTGAGGTGAATAGTTCTGATCATGTGAATCCGAGGATGGAAGAGGAAGTTTTGAATCAGAATGAAGGGGATAATACTGATGTCAGTGATGATGATAGTGATGATGAAAACTTCAATTATGACAGTGCAATGGAAGTTGGTTTTGATGATGAATCAGATGAGTTTGATGATGAGGAGGGTGATGTGATGGAATCTGTAAATGATCAAGAGGGGAAGATGAATAAGGGTAAAGAAAAGTGTGAAGATAAAGTTAGTGATAATGAAAGTGATGATTTACAAAGTGGGTGTGAAAGTGATGATACTAGTGATGTTGTTAGGAAAAAGTACCCTATTTTTAGATTACAGAAAGACATGTCCAAATTCAAATGGGAGATTGGGATGTATTTCACAACCAAGGCTGATTTTAAAGAAGCTATAGCATCATATGTTGTGCAATCTGGCAGAGGTCTTAGGTACATTAAGAATGACAAGGTAAGGGTGAGGGTTAGATGCAAGGAAGGATGTGATTGGGAAGCCTGCTGTGCAAAGTTACCTAATGAGGATTCTTGGAAACTAAGGAAGATCATAGACAACCATAGTTGTAATAGAGAGTACAATGTAAAGCTGATGAGTACAAAATGGTTAAGTAAGAGGCTACAGAATTCACTGAAATCCAATCCAAGATTGAAGCTTAGGGACATAAAGGAAAAGGCACAAAAAAAATGGAATGTAGGTGTTAGCAAGCAAAAGGCCATAAGAGCAAGATTTGCTGCTAGAGACATGGTAGATGGTTCTTTTCTTGGGGACTATACAAGGATCTATGACTATTGTCATGAACTTTTGAGATCTAACCCAGGTTCTACTGTGAAAGTCAATGTGCATCCTGTACTAGAGGGTTCTGCAGATCAGAGACCATATTTTAAGAGGTTGTACATTTGCTTGGCTGCTTGTAAGGAGAGTTTTAAGTTATGTAGACATTTCATTGGGCTAGATGGCTGTTTTTTGAAAGGGTTGTGTGGAGGGCAAATCTTGGCAGCAATTGGTAGAGATCCAAATGACCAAATGCTACCAATAGCATTTACTGTGGTTGAAAGTGAAAATAAAGATAGCTGAACTTGGTTCTTGGAGCTTCTTATTGATGATCTAGGTGGGAGAGAAAGGTGTCTCATATACACCTATATATCTGATCAACAAAAGGTAAATATGGTACTTATGTAATTATGTTATAAGTTATGTTCACTTATAGGTCCTTATGTTATTTGTACTAACTTATGGAATTTTTGTTGCACTAAGGGTTTATTACCTGCCATGGATGAGTTGCTACCTGGAGTTGAGCAAAGATTTTGTGTCAGACATCTTTATAATAATTTCAGAAAAAAATATCCAGACAAGAAACTCAAGGAAATTATCTGGAAAGCTGCAAAGTCCACATATTACCAAGCTTGGGAAAGAGAGATGAAAGTGATGAAGGATATCAATGTGGAAGCATACAAGCACATGATCAGCACTCCACCAAGATATTGGAGCAGATCATATTTCAAGACTCATAACAAATGTGATGCAGTCCTCAACAATATGTCTGAGGCATTCAATAGTGTTATTCTGGATTCAAGAGCTAAACCACTAATTACTATGGTGGAAGAAATAAGGATATATATGATGGAGAGATGGGCAAACAATAGGATGAGGTATCAGAATCTGGCTGATGGGGAAGTCCTACCAAACATAAGAAAGAAAGTTGAAAAAACAAGCTCTTACACCAACCTTTGGATTGTCAGGTATATGAATTCTGTTTTGTTTATTAGTTGCTTATTAGTGAATTCTGAATTCTGTTGCTTATTAGTGATTGGTATATGAATTGAATTTTGTTGCTTATAGTTGCTTATTAGTGATTGGTATATGAATTGATTTCTGTTTTGTTACTTATAGTGGATTGGCAGGTATATCACATCTGTTTTGTTGCTTATAGTTGCTTATTAGTGATTGGTATATGAATTGATTTTTGTTTTGTTGCTTATAGTGGATTGGTAGGTATATCAATTCTGATTGGTATATGAATTGATTTCTGTTTTGTTGCTTATAGTGGATTGGTAGGTATATCAATTCTGATTGGTATATGAATTGAACATATTTTTGATGGTGAGGCATGGCTTCTGAACATATTTCTATTTTGTGCTTATAGGATGGCTTCTGAACATATTTTTGAGGTGAGGCATCTAGAAAACCAAGCAGATAAATTCAGTATAGACCTTAAGGAGCAAAGTTGTTCATGTAGAAGATGGGAGCTGACAGGGCTACCTTGTGTGCATGCCTTATCAGCTATGAAGAGTAGAAACTACAACATTGCTGACTACATTCCAGAATGTTATAGAAAGGAGAGATACATGGAGGTCTATAACTTTGTGATTTTTCCAGTTAATGGTTCTAATTTGTGGGCCAAAACTGAATATCCAGATGTGCAGCCTCCTAAGTATAGGAAGATGCCTGGAAGGCCAAAGAAAAGAAGAAATTTAGAGCAAGGTGAGATTGATGGTTCTGACAAGAAGATGAGAAGGACAGGGTTTAATGTTAGGTGTAGCAGGTGCAAAAAAGAAGGTCATAATAAACTGACCTGCAAGGACCACACCAGTCAGCAGGTATCACAAGGCCAGCCATCTGAAGCATCTGTTCAGCAACCATCACAGCAACCATCACAGACTCAGCAGCCATCACAGCAACCATCACAGACTCAGCAGCCATCACAGCAACCAACACAGACTCAGCAGCCATCACAACAACCATCACAGTCTCAGCAGCCATCACAGTCTCAGCCATCACAGTCTCAGGACCAATCACAGTTTCAGCAGCCATCTGAAGTTCAACCTCATCATAATTCAAGGAAAACCAAGCAAGATCAAGGAAGGCCAAACAAGCTGTCTTACAGAAGGCCAGCTAAGCCTTTCATGCCCCCAGGCCCAACCACCAGGATGAGTGCAGCCAAGACTGCTGTAGGCCCAACAACAAGGAGAAGTACACCAACAAAGAGATCAACCAAGACTTGGAAACCTTAGGACATATGTCAATGTTAAGAATTCTGTCAATGTTAACATCTATGTGTTTTGTCAATGTTAAGACAATTCTGTCAATGTTTTGTTAAGACAATTGTGTCAATGTTAAAATTCTGCTTTGTCAATGTTTTGTCAATGTAAGACATATGGTTTTGTCAATGTTAGAATTTTGTTTTGTCAATGATGGAGACATATGGTTTTGTCAATTCTGTTTTGTCAACTATTGTTCTGTAGCAATTATTTCAATTATTTTAATTAGTTCTATCAATGTAACATTTATGTAGCAATTAACATTTCTGTTTTGTCAAATGCTAACATTATGGTACTGTCAACATAACAATAGTAACTACCATTGATAAAAAATAATCCATTACATTTGACAACAACAACAACAATTTGACAACAAATTAATTCAACAACAATAATTTCCTAAATCATTCTAAAAACAGTGAGACCAAATTGATTCAACAACATCCTAAAGGATTCTAAAAACAACTACAACAAGGCCTATGAACAAAATCAATTTCCAGAATTTTATCAACTTCATGAGCTTCTTCATGTCATTTTCCATTTTGTTTATTTGTTTCCCATATTCTTCAATAGTCACTTGAGCCTTTGCCACTGACTTTGAGAGCTTCTCAATTCTATCCATCAAATATTGCTCCTTCTCATCTCTAACCTCTTCAAAATACCATCCAAAGTACCCACAACCGGCATTGCTTGATCCCTGCAAAATAGCATCTTCAACATCAACCATTTTAAAACACAAATACAACTACAGATTTTAAACACATACATATGACATACCTTAAAATTAGGACATCCCCAAAAATGTTTCCCATAGTTCTTGAATGTTGTGGCCATACGAAGAACAGCTAAATCCCCACAGTGACATATAGGTTTCCAAGTTGTGCTTGTGTTAACATTCGATTCTTCCTTCGAAGAACACCCACCATAACCGTGTTTTGCTTTCGAAGAACACCCACTGGATTTCATCTTCGTGACTCTATGATTTTCTTGGTTCTTGAATCAATTTGGGAATGGATGAAGAGAAATTTTCGCATAAACCCTAGAAAAGGAGGAAGATGAAGATTCTCAGTTTAAAGGAGGAAGATGAGGCCATGTCAGCTGCCACCTATACAATAGTTAACGTCTGTTTGGGGGTGGTGGACGGAAAGGATCTATTTGGTACAATTTAACAAATTAAAGGATCTTTTTGTCACTTTTTAGAGATAAGGGACCATATTGGACCCAGTGATTGAGTTAAAGGACTATTTTGGGTATTTTGCCAAAAATTTAATTGAAAAACGTTAACAGTGCATTCCTACAATCTGTTAACCAATGATTAAAATCCAATTTTCCAATATTGATTTTTATTACAATAAAATCAATCAATCAAAACAATGAAGAAAGAAACAGTGAAATTCATAGAATTAAATTCAATGTCATTACAAATAACTCAGGGACAACCCCCTAGCATTGGGGGGTTTAGCCACTCATAATCCAAACAATGAAAATCACATACATAGGGAAAAGAAACATTACAATGTAAAAAGGATTGATTGGATCGTCAATTGCTTCCGCGTTTGATCGATCTGACTTCTCCTCTAAAATCCTTCGTTTTCCTCTTGCGCGATAATTTCCAATATTCAAAAAGTATCTTTTTCTGGTTCAGATCACCCTAATGTATCAGATTACAAAATTACATGTGAAACGTCAAAAATGCCTTCAGCACAAGAGACCAAATAAAAAATCTTGCATTCAGGTGCCATGACACGGGCCGTGTTGTGTGACACGGGCACCCGTGTCATGCTGCTGGACTCCTTCATACGTGCTATCAAGTGGGGACCTATGACACGGGCCGTGTCATATGACACGGGCACCTATGTCATACTGCTGGATTCCTCATACTTTGCATAGCCTTCCTGACACGGGCCGTGTCAGGTGACACGGGCACCCGTGTCAGGCTTCTGGACCCCCTCTTTCTCCGTTTCTTCGCACACGAATCGTCGTTTCCTTCGTATCTGATCACCGACTTGATATCTGCTTGAATATACACTAAAAATAACCAAATTAAACGCACCAACGATATAAAAGATCACATGCAACATCCTTGCCACATAACGAAATAACACACAATAATCTAAACATAAGACCCGAAAACGCACAAAAACATAGAAAAACAATAACTAACATGTCTTGAAATAATAACTGGAAATCACCGATGAAACTCCCCCGAACTTGAATTTTTGCTTGTCCTCAAGCATAAAGCTTGCGTCTTTCGAGATGAAATGAGGATACTCGTGCTTCAGATAAGATCCAAATCATCGGGCGGATACTTTTGGTACTTCTCTCTCAATGAAAATATCTTGCAAACACCGAACCGTGGTCACACCACGGACCTCAACCCTCTTTTCGGTAACCTCTCCGACTATGCTTTGGGCTTAGGTCTTCCTATCAATTTTCCCCTTTTTCATTTGGACACTCATTTTAAGGCTTTTTGTGATTTTTCATTGTATGCACAAGGTTGGTTGACCGATTGTTTTGAGACAACGATTTTTGGGTTCAACCGCCGTTAGGCTGAATAACCGGGTGAGGGTTACCCAACTTAGAAGGATCGATTGTTTATTTATCTCTTTTTTTCGGTGTCTTTTCTCTTCTTTTTTTTCGATCTACCTTGCACAACAACTAGTATAAATGAAGCCTGATTGTCATGATAAACTAATAAGGGGTACTTCTCATATTTAAGTACCATGGCACAAATCTACATGTCGGACTCGTTACTTACTCATCGGATTCAGTGTGTTTGCATTATACTTTCACATCAAGATTTTTCTATTTCTTCGCCCGATTCTTTTTCACTTAACCCTCTACACTTTTTCCTCCTCTCACTCGCAAGACAAAATATCATCATATTTTTCAGCTTGGGGACGATTTCACAAGTAATTCCAATTATTCATTCAAGCAGTACAGACTCTCAATTAAAATAAAAGAAACGATAAAAACATAACACAAAATAACTAAATAAAAACCGACAAAATAAATAAACCCTCCCACACTAGAACTCATCAGTGTCCCCACTGATGGAGAACTAGTGCGAATAGGGGACTCACAGAAGCCTACTGAGGTGGTTGAGGTGGTTGGTCTCGCAGATGCATCTGCTTCAACCATTCGTGCATTTCTCCGATAAGCTTGCCTTGTCGGATTTGCTCTTTCCCCTGTCGGGTTTGCTTTTCTCCTTGTCGAGTTTGCTCACTTTGGAGGAAGCACATTTCGTTTTGCATCCATTCCTAATCCTTCTCACCCATGCTCCACGACGAACCTGTTCCTTGATTGGCATTGGCGGAGTTACCAACTGGCGGCATAGGCGCCATCTCCGGTTGATAACCTTCTTCTTCATCTGTACCTGCAACATCATCAAAAACAAAATCGTCGTCCTGTACAGAACTCTCGTATATCCAATTAGCCTCATTTTCAATGCTTATGAAATCAGGCGCAGGTAATGCCAATAAATTGTGGTTACGGCTAACCAAAGAGTAATAATCATTAAAGACCTTTATCATACTTGTGTTGTGAGTGTGGCCAGGTCGATTTTTGTCTTACCTGTCACAATAGGCTCTTCCCTCAGCAAAGCACCATATCCAAAGTGGTCTGCAATTTGGGTTATCATGCCTCCCACTGATATCTCTCTAGAGTTGGCATTTGCCACTCTTTTCAGATGGTCAGCCGCAAAAGTCGCGACATTGATCAGCTCTTTGTTGGCCATGCCATACAACAGGTATAACTCTTTCTGAGTTGCTACACCCGTGATGTCTCCTCTACAAAACAACGTGTATGCCAAGCCTTTCTGTGCATATCTGAAGCAAGGGTTGTGGATGCACGAAGCCTTTGCCGCCTTAGCGACATACTCTGGATTTCCCGTGATAGCTCTCCAGAAGTCACCTGCAGCAAAATTAGTTGGGGGAGCTCCAGGTCCGAAGCTAGGCAGCTTCAGGACTTCTCCCAGTTCCGCTAAGGATAATGAGTGAGTAGTATTAAACAGACGAAACCTTAATGTTCCAAAATATTCCTCATCGGCACCCGTCCACCTGTGCTTCAACTGGAACTCCAAAGAACTCAAAAATTCGAAAGTTATGCGCTCATAGTTCGGCGCTTCAAATTGCATAAATTCAAGCATGCCTAAAGTATGAAACATCCTATGAACTTCGAATCTCAGCCCTAAATTATCAAGCGTGTCATTACAGATATACCTCGCGGGAATTAACTTACGCTTGACCAATACGGAGTATTTCCGTTGATGCTCCGGCTCTTCAAACAATATGTCATGAGCATTTTCCATACGGTGTGCCCTCTTCCGGAGGCGAGATGGCTCCGCTACGGCCTTTCCAGTGTCTCTTCTTGGAGGCATTCTTGACTACCTGCAAAAATGAACTGACAAAATTCGAAATTTAGATTAGGAGAAAACGTCACCGTAGGAGTGACAAGGGAGATGAGTGGAGCACTTTTTGTGAAGAGAGTATAGAATTTTGGTGAGTGGGTGTTGGAGAAATTGAAGGTTCTTTGGTGTGGTGACAATGGAGGCTAGGGTTTTAGAAGATGAGAAAGTGGAGAAGAAAGCAATGTTATGTGAAAAATAAAACTGAAAAATGCAATTAAGGGTAAATGAGTGGTTTAGTGATAAAAAATCGTGGGCCCCACTCATTAAAGTGTAAAAAAAATTGAAAAAATTTGTCCCGCACTCCTGACACGGGCCGTGTTGCGCAACACGGGCCGTGTTGCGCAACACGGGCACCCGTGTCAGGCCCCTGCATCCATAAAACCAACATAAAAAGGAAGAGGTTGTTCAGACTCTGCAACACGGGTCGTGTTGCACAACACGGGCACCCATGTTGCACCCCTGTATTCCACATGGCCTTGGCTGCCAATCCTCATCTCTTCCTGACACGGGCCGTGTCATGGGACACGGGCACCCGTGTCAGGGCCCTGACTTTTCGGAAAAAAAAACGCGTTTTTCACCATTCGGACCATTTTTCTTTCTTTTACCGACTCTGTGAGACGTTGCTTCAACCTACCTACAAAATGAACAAATAAAAATTAAATGAAATCATCGTGGGTTGCCTCCCACGCAACGCTGCATTTAACGTCGCATGGCTCGACGGTTATTTGTCCTACTGGATAAGACGAATGACATTTGCATGATCTCTAGGTTGTCCTTGAAAATAAGGCTTCAACCTTTGCCCGTTCACTTTGAAGATGTCTCCGTTAGCTTGATTCTTTATCTCGACTGCCCCATGTGTGAAGACTCGATGCACCTCAAACGGTCCCGACCACTTAGATTTGAGTTTCCCAGGAAAGAGTTTCAGCCTTGAGTTATACAGTAAGATATGTTGTCCTTCGAAAAATTCTTTCGTTTGAATTCTCTTGTCATGCCATTTCTTTGTTTGATCTTTGTACATCTTAGCATTCTCATATGCCCGGTTCCAGAATTCCTCCAATTCATGCAGTTGGAGTATGCGAGATCTTCCGGCATTAGCTAGGTCCATATTCAAATACTTAGTAGCCCAGAAAGCCTTGTGTTCAAGTTCCAACGGTAAATGACATGCCTTTCCATAAACCAGCTGATACGGTGACATGCCGATCGGTGTTTTAAAGGCCGTTCGATACGCCCATAAAGCGTCATCCAACTTAACAGACCAATCCTTTCGAGACGTGTTGACTTTCTTTTCCAGAATTTGTTTGAGTTGTCTATTTGATACCTCTACTTGGCCACTTGTTTGCGGATGGTATGGAGTGGCTACCCGGTGTTTCACGTTATATTTTTGTAGAAGCCTCTCCATGAGGTGATTTAGGAAATGAGTTCCTCCATCACTTATTAAAGCTCTTGGTACACCAAATCTTGAGAATATATTATCTTTTAAGAATTTGGTAACCACTTTCGCATCGTTGGTGGGTAATGCCACCGCTTCAACCCACTTTGACACGTAATCCACCGCAACCAAGATATATGTTTTTCTGAATGACTGAGGAAATGGTCCCATGAAGTCTATCCCCCACACATCAAATAACTCTACTTCAAGCATAGAGTTTTGGGGCATTTGGTTCCTTCTTGATATGTTTTCGTTCCTCTGACATTTGTCACACTCCTTTACCAACTGCTGAGCATCTTTGAATAAGGTAGGCCAATATAGCCCTGATTGAAGGACTTTATCGGTTGTCCTGTCACCACTAAAATGCCCTCCGTACTCGGAATCATGACATGCTTTTAATACATCTTTCTGTTCTCCTTCGGGTACACACCTTCTGACCAAACCATCCATTCCTCTTTTATACAGATAAGGATCATCCCACAGATAAAACCTGCAATCATGAACAAACTTTTTTCTTCTGTTAGTGTCAAAATCGTCGGGTATAATACCACCGACCAGATAGTTTGCATAATCCGCAAACCATGGAACACCAATCACAGATAGGATGTGTTCGTCTGCGAACTCGTCCTTTATAGGACGCTTATCCTCATTTTCTTCGATCGGTGACATCCGCGACAGGTGATCTGCTACAGTGTTCTCACAACCTTTTTTATCACGAATCTCAACATCAAATTCTTGAAGGAGTAGAATCCACCTCAAAAGCTTAGGTTTTGAATCCTGTTTGGCAAATAGATATTTCAAAGCCGCATGGTCAGTATAAACAATCACTTTTGAACCCAACAGATATTGCCTGAATTTATCAAAGGCATAAACCACAGCTAACAACTCCTTTTCGATAGTCGCGTAATTAATCTGTGCAGGGTTCAAAACGTGACTAGCATAATAAATAACATGCAACAACTTATTCCTACACTGCCCCAATACAGCTCCCACCGGAATATCGCTAGCATCGCACATAATTTCAAAGGGTAGGGACCAATCGGGAGCAATAACAATAGGTGCCGACACTAATTCTTTTTTAAGTGTCTCAAAAGCATCGGTGCACTTCTTATCAAACACAAAAACCTTATCTTTAACCAACAGAGTAGTTAAAGGTTTGGCTATCTTCGAGAAGTCTCTTATGAACCTGCGGTAAAAACCTGCATGTCCTAAGAAGCTTCTTATACCTTTCTCGTTAATCGGCGGTGGTAGCTTTGAGATTACTTCCACTTTCGCTTGATCAACTTCGATCCCTTTTTGTAAGATCTTGTGACCAAGAACAATGCCTTCTCGTACCATGAAATGACATTTTTCCCAGTTAAGGATTAAATTACTTTCCTGACATCGCTGCAAAACAAGTAAAAGGTTAGATAAACAGTGATCAAATGAAGATCCAAACACGGAGAAATCATCCATGAACACTTCCATGTGCTTTTCTAGCATATCAGCAAAAATGGATGTCATGTATCTTTGGAATGTAGCAGGGGCATTACATAGCCTGAATGGCATCCTCCTATATGCAAAAATGCCATAAGGACATGTAAACGCCGTCTTCTCTTGATCCTCCAGTGCAACTGCAATTTGATTGTATCTGGAGTAACCATCCAAAAAACAATAGTAATCATGTCCCGCTAGTCTTTCCAACATCTGGTCAATGAATGGCAACGGAAAATGGTCTTTTCTCGTAGCCAAGTTCAATCTTCTATAATCAATGCAAACTCTCCATCCAGTAACAGTTCTAGTAGGAACCAACTCATTTTTTTCATTAGTTATTACGGTTGTTCCTCCCTTTTTGGGCACCACATGGACCGGGCTCACCCAAGCACTATCTGATATAGGATAGATCAATCTCGCATCTAATAGCTTAACAACTTCCTTTCTCACAACCTCCTTCATCACAGGGTTCAATCTCCTTTGGGGCTGCACAACCGGTTTGTGATCTTCTTCCATGAGTATATTGTGCATGCACACAGTAGGATTTATACCTTTAAGGTCTTCAATTTTCCACCCAATTGCTCCCTTAAATTTCTTAAGAAATCTAATCAACTTGTCCTCTTGCCCACTTTTCAAATTAGCGCTAATAATAGCGGGACATTTTTCTTCAGTGTCGAGAAAGACATATTTGAGATTCTCAGGTAGTTGTTTCAATTCTGATATCTTCGGCTTGTCTTCACCTTCATCAACCATTATAGGTTGTCTTAGCTCTTCCCACCGATGCATTCTAACTCTTTTCAGGATTGGTTGAGTTTCAAGCATTGCTACCACTTCCATATCACTACTTTCGACTTCCTTATCATCTTCAAAAATAGACATACTCAGTACCCTTTCTAGAGGCAATTGGGATACACTCTCTAAATGTTCACTAGCTTCCACTTGTTCTAACACTTATATGTTACTACTAGTGCCGACATCATCTTTATACTTCAAAGTGTTCCTAACATCAATTTTTAACTCTTCATCGTACACTTTCAAAGTGAGTGTTCCCCCTTCCATATCTATCAGAACTCTCCCGGTTTCTAAGAATGGTCTGCCCAAAATTAAAGGAATTTCTTCATCTTCAGGCATTTCAAGAATCACAAAATCAACCGGAAACATAAACTTGTCCACTCTAACCAGAACATCATGGACTACTCCATATGGCCGCCTCACAGAATGGTCTGCAAATTGGAGAGTCATCCGAGTATCTTGAACAACACCAATACCCAACTTTTTGTAGATGGATAGAGGCATTAAACTAATGCTCGCTCCCAAATCAATGAGAGCTCTCTTGAATGACCGGTCACCGATGGTGCATGGAATGGTGACAGCTCCTCTATCTTTTTTCTTCACCGGAATATTTAGTCCCTGCAAAATAGCACTACAAGTTTCGGTTAGAATAATAGGTTTAGCTCCCATGGTCCTCTTTTTAGCAATGATATCTTTCATGAATTTGGCATAGGTGGGCATTTGCTCAAGTGCTTCAAGTAATGGAATATTCAGCTCCAGCTTCTTGAACAACTCTAGGAATTTCTCAAAATTATTCTCTTGCTGTCCTTTCTTTTTGTTTCTTGTTGGATAAGGAAGTTTGATCACCGGTTTTGGTTCTACTGTTTTTTCTTTAATTTCCGGTGCTGGGGTTACCTCTTCCTCTTCTTCAACAACTTCATTCTCTTTTATTTCCAGTTCCACTTCAATCATTTGATTTTCACTCTCAGAATTATCTTTCACCTCTTCAGTATCTTTACCTCTTCGTGTTGTGACTGCATTGACTTTGTGATTATCTCTTGGATTTGTTACAATTGCACTTGGAAGAGCCCCTGGAGTTTGGGGAATAGCTAGATGTTGGGCAATTTGGCTCATTTGAACTTCAAGGTTCTTGATAGAGGCTCCAGTATTCTTGAAGTTACTCCTTGTTTCTTCTTGGAATTGAGAATTGTGAGCCGCCATCTTTTCAATGGCAATTTCCCAATCAGCTTTTCTTGGAACTGGTGGCTGGTATTGTTGTTGTTGGGGCTGATATTGTTGTTGGCCTTGAACCGATTTTTGAATGTTCCCTTGTTGATCTTTCCAAGAGAAATTGGGGTGATTTTTCCACCCCGGATTATACTTGTTGGCATACGGATTGTTCTGCCTCAACATATTAATTTGTTCAACCTGTTCTTTAGTTGCCAAACAATGCATGGCAAAGTGTGGTCCACAACAAATCTAACAAATCACTGCTTGAACTGGTTCCACCTGAGCCACTGTCTGTGTGCCAAGGTTCATCTTCTTCAGCCTTCTTTCAACTTCTGCAGCAATTTGATCTTCCATTTTCACAACTTGCTCTGTCAGCTTTAAATCAATCTTACCATCTGGTTGACTCACTGTGCGATCATACAATTCAAGATGTTCATTAGCAGCAATTGCTTCTATGATTCTTTTGATACCAGTGGTTGTTGAAAAGTTTGTTGAGCCACATGCAGCAGTATCTATAAGTTGTTTTGTCTTGAGTCGCAACCCATTCATAAAGTTTTGCATCTGCTCAGTCGCGTCCATATTATGAGTAGGACACGCGGTCAAACACCTTTTGAATCTTTTATATGCATCTCCAAGTGATTCACCCTCTTTTTGTTTAAAATTGACGATGTCGTATCTCTTCCGGATGAAAACTGAAGCAGGAAAATATTCGTTGAGGAATGTTGTTTCCATCTCTAGCCAAGTCGTGATACTAGAGCTGGTAGTGAGTAGAACCATTCTTCTGTATCATTAGTAAGTGTAAAAGGAAACATCACAAGTCTTTTTGCTTCCTCAGAATGACCTTCAATCTTCAAAGATGTAGTGGTAGTCAGGAATCTCTGAAGATGCTTGTTGGCATCCTCATTGATTCTTCCAGCGAAAGGTTTGCTCTCCAACTGGCGAATGGTGGACGAATGTAACTGGAATTGAGCAACATTCACCGGTTGGTTAACAATAGTCATCCAGTTAGGCTGGGCATTAGCCCCTCCATAATCACCTAACAACCTTTCTACAGGAGGTTGGTTTCCTGCCATGTTATCAAATCCTGGATTTGTCTCCCTGTCTGAGTCAGAGTCACTATGCTCAGAGTACACACATATGTCGTCCTCCGTTTCCTGATTTGGGACACTTGAACCAGTATATGCCAGTCTATCAAGTCTTGCCTTGTGGCGTCTCTCGTGCAAAGCTCTTTCTGGTTCTGCGTCAAAGGAAAACTTAGCTGAGGTCTGACCTCGCATAAACAGTTAGACAAAAGTTAGATAACAAAATTTCAATAACACTAAAATAATAAACAGAGAATTCAATAAAATTTAAGTCGCAGAGCAACAAAATTTCAATCGAAATAAGAAAATTAACTTAATTTTTTACAGTCCCCGACAACGGCGCCAAAAACTTGATAGGAAAATAGCAAGTGTACTATTTTTGCCCACTGTAGTAATCTTAGGGAAATTCCCCGAATATCGATCTCAAGGACTGCGTATCAAATTAAGTTATTTACTATTTCAAGTTGAACAATAGTTTATAAGGGTTTATTTAGATTTTCTCAAAAGACTTGTAAACATAAAATTAGGAAAATAATACTAAGGATGACAAATATGAGAATTATGCTAGGGAGGGTGTATGAGAAATTCTTATAATGCTATTTGTTTATAATCGTTAAAATATCACTGCAACTAACTCATTACCGTCTTATTACAATAGTTTTCCAAAATTCCTTTAAAGAAAACCCTTTGGTATTCCTACTATACTCCAATTCCTTGATCATGTAGAATGAATACCAAGCATTTGTATATCAAAAGTTTTCACGGTTAAATATGATATCCTAATTCCTTGGTGATATCCGATAAAAAGTTTTAATTGAAAAACGTTAACAGTGCATTCCTACAATCTGTTAACCAATGATTAAAATCCAATTTTCCAATATTGATTTTTCTTACAATAAAATCAATCAATCAAAACAATGAAGAAAGAAACAGTGAAATTCATAGAATTAAATTCAATGTCATTACAAATAACTCAGGGACACCCCCTAGCATCGGGGGGTTTAGCCACTCATAATCCAAACAATGAAAATCACATACATAGGGAAAAGAAACATTACAATATAAAAAGGATTGATTGGATCGTCAATTGCTTCCGCGTTTTATCGATCCGACTTCTCCTCTAAAATCCTTCGTTTTCCTCTTACGTGATAATTTCCAATATTCAAAAAGTATATTTTTCTGGTTCAGATCACCCTAATGTATCAGATTACAAAATTACATGTGAAACGTCAAAAATGCCCTCAGCACAAGAGACCAAATAAAAAATCTTTCATTCAGGTGCCATGACACGGGTCGTGTCGTGTGACACGGGCACCCGTGTCATGCTGTTGGACCCCTTCATACGTGCTATCAAGTGGGGACCTATGACACAGGCCGTGTCATGTGACACGGGCACCCGTGTCATGTGACACGGGCACCCGTGTCATACTGCTGGATTCCTCATACTTTGCATAGCTTCCTGACACGGGCCGTGTCAGGCTTCTGGACCCCCTCTTTCTCCGTTTCTTTGCACACGAATCGCCGTTTCCTTCATATCTGATCACCGACTTGATATCTGCCTGAAAATACACTAAAAACAACCAAATTTAACGCACCAACGATATAAAAGATCACATGCAACATCCTTGCCACATAACGAAATAACACACAATAATCTAAACATAAGACCCGAAAACGCACAAAAACATAGAAAAACAATAACTAACATGTCTTGAAATAATAACTGGAAATCATCGATCAGTAATGATGGATGTGAAGCTAGACGAAGCAGAATGGGTCCGGTCTCGGTACAAATAATTGAATCTGATCGAAGAAAAGAGGTTAGTTGCTATCTGCCATGGGCAGCTATATCAGAAAAGGATGAAGAAAGCCTTCGATCAGAAAGTCATGCTTCGGGAATACCAAGTGGGAAATCTTGTGCTGAAAAGACAGTATATGTTGACTCATACCACCTTATTAATTTCAAAAATGGATCCAATCAAGTACATATTCGAGAAACCTGCTCTCTCTGGACGAATAGCAAGATGGCAAATGATCTTAACAGAATATGACATACAGTACACTACTCAGAAGGCCATTAAGGGTAGTGTGGTAGCTGATCATTTGGCTCATCAAGCAGTGGATGATTATCAGTCAATGAGTTTTGAGTTCCCTGATGAAGACATTATGATTATTACCAAAGAACCTGGACAATATGACGGACCTGAACAAGGATCCCGATGGACTATGGTTTTTGATGGAGCTTCTAATGCACTTGGTAATGGTGTTGGTGTTATGATCATTTCCCCTGAAGGTTGTCATACCCCGATTACTGCAAGACTTTGTTTCTATTGTACCAATAACATGGCTGAGTATGAGGCATGTATCATGGGTATCAAAGCTGCCATTGAGATGAAGATTCAGTTCCTGGACGTATATGGAGATTCAGTCCTGGTAGTTAGTCAGATTAAAGGAGATTGGGATACCAAGCATGAAAATCTTATTCCTTACAGAGAGCATGTGTTGTCTTTGATCCCATATTTTGAAGAGATTACCTTTGGACATATTCCACGAGGAGAGAATCAGTTGGCAGTTGCATTAGCCACCATGGCATCTATGTTTGAGATTAGCTGGGATGATGAAGCTCCCAAGATTACTATTGATAGATTTGATAAGCCTGCATACTGCAATGAGATTGATACTAAAGAAACAGAGGAGAAGCCTTGGTTCTATGAAGTGAAAAGATATCTTGAAACTCAAGAGTTCCCTGAAGGGGCATCTGTCAAAGATAAGAAGTTTCTGAGGAGGTTTTTTGCTAAGTTCTTCTTGAGTAATGGAATTTTGTACAAGCGCAATCATGATTCAACTTTGCTTTGTTGTGTGGATAAGAAGGAAGCAACAGAGATTATGGAAGACATGCATGATGGGATCTTTGGCACTCATTCTAGTGGTCATACTATGGCAAAGAAGATATTGAGAGCAGGTTACTATTGGTCTACCATGGAAGCTGACTGCTATCAACACTCCAGAACATGTCACAAGTGTCAAATCTATGCTGATAAAGTGCATATAGCTCCAGCTCCATTGAATGTGTTGACTACTCCTTGGCCTTTTGCCATGTGGGGCATTCATATGATTAGTAAGATCAAGCCTACTGCTTCTAATGGGCATCGTTTCATCTTGGTTGGTATTGATTACTTTACTAAGTGGGTGGAGGCAGCCTCATTTGCATCTGTTACTAAGAATGTGGTGGCTCGATTCATTAAGAATAATCTCATATGTAGGTATGGCATCCCTGAAAGGATTATCACAGACAATGGCTCTAATCTGAACAATACCATGATTACTGATCTCTGCACGCAGTTCAAGATTAAGCATCATAACTCTTCTTTGTATCGTCCAAAGATGAATGGGGCAGTAGAAGCTGCTAATAAGAACATTAAGAAGATTCTACAGAAGATGACTATTACTTACAAAGATTAGCACGAGATGTTACCATTTTCTCTTCATGGTTATCGTACTACAATACGTACTTCAACAGCGGCAACCCCATTCTCCTTAGTCTATGGTATGGAAGCAGTTTTTCCCATTGAAGTTCAGATCCCTTCCTTAAGAATCATGAAGGATGCAGGCTTGGATGAAGATGAGTGGGTTCAGACTCGACTTGACCAGATAAATTTGATTGATGAGAAAAGGTTGGCAGCTGTTTGTCACGGTCAGATGTACCAGAAAAGGATAATCAAATGCTTCATTTGGAAGGTATGAGCTAAGACATTATAGGTCATTTTAAAAGTCAACAAAAAGTCAACAACTTCCAAAGAGCATAACTTGAGAATGGTAAAAGATATGGACATGAGACCAAAGAGGTTGGTTAGAGGACTCTCTAAGCTTTCTAAAAGGTCCAAGAACACTTTCATAGCATTAAAATTGAGGGATTTGTGCCTTGGCAAAGTTGGGAAATTTTTGAGAGGTTTATGAAGCAAATGGGACCTTAGAACCAAATTTCTCCAAATGGGCTTGCATTTTTATGACCCAAACACTACTATGACATCATGCACGAATTAAAAATCATTTATTCAAATTTTTATTCATTTTATTTTATTTATTATGATTTTATACATTAAAAATCATTTTAAATCAAAATAAAATATAAAAGTTGCAATATTTGATAAGATTTTTGTTCTAGAAAGTCATGAAGGTCAATTAAAAGTGATTGAGATTATACAAAATCAGATCAACCAAAAATAGCAAGGATATATCAAAGTTTTTCAATTTTTGAAAGCATATCTTTTTCAATCTCAAGTGATCCAAAAGTCCAAAGGAGGATCTGATTTTTTGACCTAATTAGGTCCTACTATATATGTACAACATAAACACACACAAGGGGACCGAAAAAGAGGAGACCGGAAAAAAGGGAGAAACAAAATTCAGAAAAAAAGCTATCCCCATCATCATCATTATCAAGTTCATACAAAAATGCATGAACTGAATTGAAATTTTGAAGCTTTCTTTAGTTTTTTTTAATTCCATTTATTCTTGATATTTTAATCAATTTTGTTTATCTAACGTTGTTTGTCTCATGTTATAGAAGCTTTCTGGGTTGATTATTCGAAGCTTCATGACCAAAACCGAATCCTACCATAGTTAGGGTTTCAAGCTCAAATTTGGGGTTTTTACAAATTTCGCAGGAAATTTCAGAGGTCAAGAGGTTTATTCATGAGGACTGCGCATAGCCTAGTGGCTAAGGTTGGAAACTGGAAGGTCAAGGGCGTGAGTTCAATTCCCACTCACAACATTTTGGGCAAAAACCTGCTTTTCTTTCATATTTTCCTATAATTTCTCTAATTAACACATTTTCTAATTGATTTATCCTTTTAACCTTGATTAACCTCAAAAATTTTCTCTAACACATGCACGCATGACCCAATGGTAAAGGTTCTCCAGAGGTTGGAATTAAAAGGGTTTGGGTTCAAGCCCTGGACACAACATTTTGGCAAAGAAACATGGGTTCTTCATCATTTTCTTTTTTTTTTCCTTAATTTATCTTTTAAACATGGTTAACCTATTATTTTTAATTAACTTTTTTTTAACAAATCTTTTTTTTAAATTTAGGTTAGCATTTTTTATTAGTATTATTACTTTTATATTTAGGTTTATTAAAACCTCAAACTTTTTTTTTATAAAAACTTTAATCAACCTTTAAATGTTTTTTAATTTAATTAATTCTCATAATTCATTTTTCTTAGATTTATTTAATTATTAGGCTATTTTAATATAAACTGATTATATACTTTCTTTTGTAAAACTCAACCTTGGGACATTTTGTTTTACTAACATGTTTTTTTTCTTCATTTTTATTATATAATAGGTATTTGTTACACTTATTCATATGCAGACCCACAACCTAGTGGCAAGGAACTGAGGTTTGGAGCATTTTGATGAAGAAACATGGGTGTCTCAGTGGCAAAGAACTCAATGAAGCAAAAAGGGCAAACCCCCAATATTTTGGGTATCTCTAACTTTATTTTTCCCTTTTTCATCAAATTATGTATTTTCTTTGAATTTCCTTATTATTATTATTAAACTAATTTCTAAAAGATATAATCCTTTTTTTTTTAAACTTATATTTTTATTATAAACCTTAATTTTTTTCATAAACCTTAATTTTTTCCCTAAACCTTAATTTTAAACCTAAGTCTTAATTTTTTTCATAAACTTTAAACTCAAAAAATATAGCCCTAATCTTTATCTTAAAACCCAAATTCCGCCATAATTTTTACCCTTAAATTTTTCCTAAACCTTAAATTTTTTTAAACCTTAAAATTTTTCTCAAACCCTAACCCTAATTATTTTCTTAACCTAGTTTGCAAACTTTTTTTTCTTCTAATTTATTCACTCATTTTTATGTTATTCATTCATTGTTTGCCTGATTATGTAACTGCTTCGCCTTTGTAATAATTGTTTTTTTTTATTATTTTCCGCCATTATTATTATTATGTAACTGCCCCTAAGCCATGTAATAGTGTAGGAATTTTATTTTCTGCCTTTTAATTTCTGCCATTTATTTTTCATATTAACTGCGTGGTTAGTAAATAGGGTGTGGAAACTATTTGTAATTAAAATTAATTTAGATAATTAACTTTAAAAGATAAATATTTGAAAATAAACACTCACACACGTAAGTCGATCTTTGATCGCCATCTTGCACTTTCTAGGGTTACCTCTCATGTTGCCTATTTCAAAAGGTCAAGTAAGGTGTCTTAAGCAAAGTCCCTTCATAAATATCATCAAGTCCCTTCAGTTTATAAGATCAAGTCCCTTCGAGGTTGCCTACGATAAATGGTCTTGTCCCTTCGAATAAAAGATGATAAGTCCCTACGAATTGCTAAAGACACCTTACAGTTGCCTCCATTCAGATTGTCCCTATACGTGTCTCTTCTCACATCCAAGGTAATGACTACCTATTCCTTAATAATAGGGATAGTCTTACCATTGAAAGAACATAAGAACAGTAAAAACTTAATATAGGGTAGGTTCCTCTTAATTACTTGCTCACCTTTTCAACATACTTTTTACACTTCACATTTCATACAAATTTTCAAAACAAAGTCTTTATATACATCCATATGAGGGTCATTATAAAGTACTTAGAAAATTCTTAATCACACACCACACTTTTTAAAAACAATTTAAGTGAGCTAAGTAACTAAGAGCCCATGGATAACCATGGATATAAAGGGTGCTAACACCTTCCCTTTATATAACCTACCCCCCGAACTCAAAATATTTTTAAGGTCTTTCCTGTTCTTTTATGTCCTTTCCTTTTGGATAAAATAAAAGTCGGTGGCGACTCTTGCTATCCGCAACATTTATAGAAAAGTCAGTTCTCCCACCGTGTTACAGATACCTCAGGATACTTGTACGTTTCTTTGTCTCAACAGGATTGCAGGTATTCGAATACGCCGCATGGGGCATTTCAAGCGTCACTTCCTCAGCACACCTCCTCCAAACGGTATCTGGGATGCTTTTCCGCAGTGAAGTTGTCAGAGCCTCCTTATCCCTAGCATAAGTCTATCCAACAGGAGCTTCCCCAGCCGGGATCCCCACAGAGTCCTCTAAGAAGATCGTTCAGTGATCTTTTTTTCCCCAAACAGAGTGACAGGTCTCTCAAAGACAAAAGAACCATCTCCTCGCTGAGTTCCAGCCTCTCCCCAGAAAAGCAATACCTGAAATTCTCATACAACAAAGTAACGGAAGCTTCCGTATCCCCAGCTGGGTTTTCTCCTTACCTGATAGATCTATCAGTGATCTATTTCCCCGAATAGAATTTCACCTCCTGACAGATCTACCAATGATCTCTTCCCCAACTGGGATATCCTTCCAAGCAGATCAGCCAGAGATCTCCACAACAGCGGGATCCGAAACCCGGATCGGTTTCTTTTTGCATAATCATAGCATTCACATCCTTTTCCCCCCACATAGCGTAGCATTACGTCTAATACGGAGCATTACGGCAAAAATCAAACATTTGCATGATCACAAGCTAGTTTCGAGCTAGTCACCTGCAAATACAATCAATATCTCATCAGCAATGTATATACAAAACCCACATCCCTTGCAAATAAAATCCAAAGCATCCTCTTTGCACTCTCCAACACAAATGCATGTTATATATACTCTTTCGGCACTCGTCCGTGTCATATCATTTCCCCGCAGATATAAGCCAAAGCACCCTCCTTACGACACTTGTCCGTGTCACCCTTCCCCAGCACGGTTGCCCAATCACTTGTTGCAAACCAAACACTTCTTTATAATACACTCTTATTGACACTCATCCATGTCATCCTATCCCCACAAGTCACTGAACACCTTTTTACACTCTCGTATACCGATGCTTGTTCATGACTTATACTTTCTCATTTGACACTCGTCCGTGTCATACATTCCCCAGCAAGTTAAACACTCGTCCGTGTCTTACTCATACTTCACCAACAATACTCATAAAGAAGTCTCTGATACTCGTCTGTATCTTGTTTATGTCTTATTCCCCACAGATCCAACACTCGTCTGTGTTCTTTGTTAACCAGTTGGTACTCGTCTGTATTATCATCTTTGAACACGCGTCAGCGTTTGTTTCTACCGATACTCGTCCGTATCATGGTTCTAAGGATGCTCGTCCGTATCTTTAGTCTATACACAGCGTCAAAACACTTATACTTTTATTCTTGAGCGTAAGCACTCGTCCGTGTTTACCATTCCCCAGTAAGTCACCAACAAAACAACTTTTCTTCTATCCGACATTCGTCTTATGTCGTGATACCTTCGGCAGTCGTACCCTGCCAGGTGATCGTCCTTCACCTTTGGATGACCGTCCCTCATCCCTTTCCCCAGCGGAGTCTCCATTATTGGAACCCTTTTCTATCTGACATTCGTCCTATGTCGTGATATTTGGCAGCCGCCCCCTGCTAGGTGATCGTCCTTCACCTTTTGATGATCGTCATTCATCATTTTATCCGATGGCCGTCCCCATCGTTGATCTTGTTATCTGGCATTCGTCCTATGTCATGATAAAACTCGAGAGCAGCCGTACCCTGCTAGGTGATCGTCCTTCACCTCTTGATGATCGTCCTTCATCATGCTTATCCGATGGCCGTCCCCATCATCGACTTTTTCTATCCAGCATTCGTCCTATGTCCTGATAAAGAGCAGTCGTCCCCTGCTAGGTGATCGTCTTTCACCTTTGATGACCGTCCCTCATCATTTATTTCATTTATCCTTTAGACTGGTGGCCGTCCTCATCGTTGTTTACCTTGCTTTGCAAACCTGATGGCCGTCCCCATCATTGTTTACTTTACTTTCCCCAGCATGTCGGTCGTCCCCGTCATTGCTTTATCCCTAGCAGTCGTCCTCTGCTCGATGGTCGTCCTCCATCGCCCGCATTTGATAATCATACTATACTAACTTTTACAATTTATATCCCTTTTCTTCTTCTCCCCAGTGAGTGCAAATTTCGGACTGCCTTTGGTACTCAACCATAAGTTATCTTGTTTGTCTGTTAAGCCAAGCGCTTACACATGTCATACCCCAAATTTGTCCTACCCGCTCCATTTTATTTTATTGTTTAACCATCATTTCAAAAAAATCAAAATATGTATTACTCTGTTTAGTATTCGGAAAAATGCATTTATTTCTTAAATTCAATTTCTTTTTTTATTATGTTATTTTATTTTTTCGTTATTTAATTTACTATCTAAAAAACTCAAAGAAAGTTTTATTATTTTTATTATTAAGACCATTTTTACATAAGCCCATTATCTCTCTTTTACTCTTAAGCCCATCACAAAATTCATTCTTATTATATTTTATTATTGTCATTTACTTTTATCATTATTTTCATTATTTTTAGCATTATCATTTTTATTAGCTTTAGTATTATCATCATTATTATTATTATTTCATTATTATTAGTTTACTCTTATTCTCATTATTTTATTTTATTCTTGTTATTATTATTATTGCTAACATTGTTTATTCTTACACAAATAACATCACTTGTCCTTTTTGCACTTTTTTCCAATTTTGTCATAAGTAATTTCTATCAATATTAGTTTCCTTTCTAATTCACAAAAACATTCTTTCTTTCTCTTTTTTATTATTTACTATTTTTATTATTATTATTATTTCTATTATTATTATTAAATTTATTATTTCTATTAACATTTCATTTATTATTAATTATCATTATTATTATGTTACCACTTTTTATTATTAATCTGTCTTATTATTATTACTATTTTTATTACATGAATAATCACTTCTTCTTTTTTCAGTACAAACAAACAACCTGTCTTTCTCATTTACCAGATCCCCACTTATTTGATTCCACTACACCAGCATTTCCGCAAGAACACGCACACAATCATAACAGAAAATACACCTCACAACAATCACTAGTACAAGTTTTTAGCAGCATCAACAAAGCATATTCTTTTCAAATTTTATCCACAAACATCCTATATAAACACTCTTCCATTGTTTAAGAAGGGGGGCAAAAAAATGCAGCCATAAACAAAACCTCACCAACACCATAAATCACCAGAAACACAACACAAAAACCTTTTCCAAAACAACATCAAAAACTCAGAAACCGAAAATGTACAAGCAGAACAAGAACAAATCTAAAAAAGCGAAAATCATCCCTTCACCATAAACACAAACCGTGTGAAAAAAACCAACCGAAATCACCCAAACCACCATCTTGTTTCCGCCGGGCGAACGCCACCGTCACCGATCCAAAGCCGCGGCCAACCCAACACACAAACCCGCAAAACCTGAATCCAAGCTACAACTGTGAAACCATCCGCCGAAAACCTCCGGAATTCGTCGCGAACCACCATAAAAAACGCAGAAATCCGGCGAACTCACCAAACCCAACCGCACAACTCGCCAGAAAACGCCAACCGAAACCCAGATTCGCGTCGACCACCGCGAGCAAATCCTCCACTAGCTCGCCGAACAAAGCGCCGCCGCGGAAAAAAATCGATGGCGAGTTGAGTCGCCGCGCGTAAGATCCGTGAGAGCAAACCCGCGAAGCAAACTAATAGCCGGCCGAGAAAATCGCTTCAACAGGGGTAGGTTTCTTTCTTTTTTTTGAGCTGCGAGAGACAACCGATTGAAATCTGAGAGTGAGTTTGAGAAACACCGTGTGAGGTTGAAGTTGACCTTCTTCATCGAATCGTTTCTTTTTTTACTGCGTTTTTTCTTGAAGCAATACTTTTCTCTTGCTGCGTTTCTATTCCCTTGCATTTTATATATTGTGTGTTTTACTTTGGTTTTGTGGTTTAGGTTTTACAGGAGTTGATTTTCTTTTATCTTTTTTATTTTATTTTTATTTTTATATTTATTTGATTTTACCTTGGTTTACAAGATTAGTTAAATGCATATTACTAATAATAAAAATATAATGTAACTCCTACACTAACCTACACGACACCCCCTCTTTTCCATTTTAATTTTTCTTTTCCAGATTTTCTTTTCTTATTATTATCTCAAAACAAAAGATTTTGTATTATATTTTGGAATAGACTTAGCCCATATAAATTGCTAACAGAACCCTACACCACTGCGTGTGCACCCTTTCTGTGTTTTCTAATTTATAATTATTGTTATTACTGGAACTCATAAAGCCCGTACGAATTTGATACACACCCTATAAGTTCTGGACGACATTTTTTTATTATTACTGCACTTGTTTTTATTTATTATATTTCCTATAACTTTGATTAAGCTTATTATTATTTTTATTATATCAGTTTTTGTTAGAAAATAACCTTTTGTTTAGAAAAAATATAACTATAGTGAATTAGTTGATAAATATATATTGTTTATTTTTCTTTTTCTCATTAACCATTATTTTATCTTAATGATATTTTAGGGCCAATGATATAATAAAAGGCCGATTTTTCGCCCGATTTTAATCGGTGATATTCGGTCAAAATGAGGCCCTCCTTGTAATTATTTTTTATTATTTTATTATTTTGACAAAAAAAACATTTAAATTAATTTATTCATTATTCTTAATACTATTTAATTTATTTAATTACTTGTATTTATTAATTAATTTAATTTTTGCAATTCAATTCATTTATTTATTTATTCTCGCACTACAAAAAAATGTTTCGACTCCTCATAGAACGGTTTCTTTAAACCGGCTCTAAGGAAGTAAACGAAGTAAATTTCGACGCGTCCCAAAAGGTCCAACGCCTTCGAATAGTTGCGCTCGATTAAAAGGTCCAACGCCTTCAAATAGTTGTGTCCCGATTAAAAGGTCGAACGCCTTCGAACCGTTCAAAACACTGCACACACGCTTCCTCTTGGGCAAACTACAATGATACCATTTATTTCGTGCAATCCCCTGTATTTCTTTTGTATCCCTTTCCCATTACTTTGTACGCACTTTATTTTCCGTATTTTATTTAATTCTGAATCCTTGGTCCAATGCCAAGCGATTTCACTCACACACTCGCACTTTATTTTTCATTTTTCGTTTCGTTTAGGATCCACCTTACCTTGCGAGCCGAGCGCTTCGTGCCTTGCTAACAAACCACAAAAAATAAACTCCACTTGCATTTACCCTTTAAACTAAAAAAAAACCAAAATGATTCTTTTTAGATCCAAACCCTTGATCCAACGTCAAGCGGTCTTAGGAAATAAAACACTCTAATAATACGAGAAGATCTGTACGCCACGAGCCTTAAGCGGTAGAAAGGAGGATAACGAGCTCTCGTTACTCGCTCCGATTATTTCGACGCAAGACGCTCGTCTTGTTGGACGAGATAAACTATCCATAGTCTTTAGTGCATTTCAACTCCTAAACCCTTTCATCAAAGAAAGGTAATAAAATCGAACAACCATTACCCTTAGTAGGCCGAACTACGAGGCTCTGACTTTCCCATTGCACACGGGAGTACGTAGGCACGAGGATCTCAATCCTTGTAGAGCACCTAGGATCAATCTAACTTATAATTTGAACTCATTTCCCTCTAGCAAGCAATTCGTTTAAGCATAGACATCCTTTCGCGCGTGATAACTTAGATGGTTCCCATCGAGTACGATGGATGTAGGGGGTGCTAATACCTTCCCCCTGCATAACCGACTCCCGAACCCAGGCAATGGTTCCGACGACCTTTGTCCTCATCCTTCTCTTCCCGGGTTGTATCTATATCTTCCCTTTCCCTCTTCGGGAATAAATAGAATTAGGTGGCGACTCTTCAGTCCGTCCAGCGCGCGGCTCCGTCCTTTCGGATCGCGTCAGGTCGTATTTTTCGGGGTACGACAACACCCTGCACAGCTAACTCATGTTTGAATAAGGGCAGCTGTAAACACCCCAAATTTTCCCTCACTCATATCACACCATGGCTTGTGATCTTTCATGATTGCATTAGTATAAGCATACCATCTCACATTGCATTTTTGTTTCACTGTATAAGTTCAAGTTCATCTGTATCTAGGGTTTGTGTCTAGGCAATCCAAAGATCTATTTGAGCCACTCCAAAGGTCTTCAATTGTTCAAATAGGTCCCATGTGTGTTCTATCATCATATTATATCCCTCAAAGATCAAGGAAGTCAAGAAATCACAAGAACTTGGAAAGCATGGAAGCAGAGCTAGGGTTTCACTGCACAGATGACCTGAAATTAGGGTTTTGGTTTCAGAGGCCATAACTCCAAACATTTTGGTCATTCTTGTTTCTAATAGTCTCAATATGTTATAAGGATCATGTTTACCAAGTTTGATGAATAAATTCATTGTGGAAGTCATTTGTTCACTGGGTAACTTCTTGAGCAAGTTAAGTCAAAATCAGAGCATCTGAGGCCCACAACAATGATACCAAAGTGGAATTTTCATCAAATTGAAGTCATATGATCTTTATTTGATCATTGAAGTGCTTGGAAGTTCACAAAATTGAAGAAATTTGAGCTAAACCAAAAGTTGCCAAAAATGGAAATGACTTGTAATGGAAACTTTCCATTTTGGGAAAGTATTTCAACCTCCTCTTTCTCAACCAAAAATGCTTCAAATGAAAAATTATTGGTCATGAAAGTTGTATATTGGATCATTCCCTTTTCAAAAAGTACAAGAACAAGTTCTAATTCATTATGGAACTCAAGTTATGGCCTTGCAAAGTTGGCAAAAATCCTATAATTTTCACTTTCACACCAAAGAGGATTTTTTGCAATTTCACAAACCAAGTCATTTTGTGACCTCTAATCACTCTCTAAGCATCATACAAACATAATACATTGCATTGTGACCAAAATTGCACAAAGAATCACAAGTTTCTATGGCTTGCATCACAAGAAATCACAAAGGGGGAAAATCATATAACACTTGCAAAACCTATGAGATCTTTCCCTCCAAGCCATCCAGCTGCACAATCTCAATCCCATGGCTCTCCTTGATCAATACTGAGCCAGGACATGCCATAGAATAGCTGCTACATGAGCCCATACCTCAAGTACACTATTTGTTGACTTTTTGCAAAAGGATCCATACCAATCAGCTGCAGCCACAACCACTCTCTGGCCAATAGGGTTATGTTATGTGGACCAAAAGCAAGCCAATGCATAACATACACAAGCCAAAAACCTCAGAGACACCAAGTTTCACAAAATCACCTTCAAGCTTCAAACTTTCGAAACACTCTGTCCAGCCACTCAAACTTCACCATTCAACTCACCATCATCATTAGAACATTTCCCAACCATTATCAAGCCCTAAAAGCCAGCCAAACAAAAACACGATTTCAGACCAGTTGAGGTGCAGCCACTCAATCCAGCCATTCTAAACTCTATCAAAGCATTGCAACATCATCAGGGAGTCAAGTGAGGTGGATTTGCACAGGAGAAGAGGTCCAAAAGCTCCAGAGGTGAAAGCTTCAGCTCAGGTAGCCACCTTCAAATTTTTTCCAGAACTTCTCTTTTATGTTATAGAATGATTCTATGTGTTCCCCTGATTGCCATGATATGATTTGTTTCGAAAATGGTTGAGTTTTAAGCATTTCACGAGCTTCTGAAATTTTTGTTTGATTTTCCGTTTTGCTTTGATTCATGTTGTTCATGTGAAATAAATGGATTTTGTTGGGTGATTCTTATTTAAAGTGATGTGAGGATCATTTCTG
Source organism: Lathyrus aphaca (assembly GCA_963966055.1). Lineage (NCBI taxonomy): Eukaryota > Viridiplantae > Streptophyta > Magnoliopsida > Fabales > Fabaceae > Lathyrus > Lathyrus aphaca. The sequence continues at coordinate 384,262,509 of OZ014522.1, read as the reverse complement.
GAGAGTTTGGGAGCTTGGGGTTGTGTTTTGAGTGAGATAACATGTTTGGCTAGCCGGAGAAGATGACCGGAGCTAGCTCCGGTCACCTGAAAATGATTAGAACCCTAATTAGGGTTTAGTGGCTCAGTTTGAATATCAGCCCTTGGATTTGGTTTCGCGCGCGTGTGTACGGTTCAGATCATTTCACTTAAGTTTAATTTTTAATTAATTAGGTTAATCAGTTAATTAACCTAGAATCAATCCAGGCCTTCCATCTGCGCGCGCAGTCTTCCCCAGTTCAAATCCAGACCATTAAATCAGTTGACTTCCCTTTATTTTAATTTTTATTTCATTTAAATCCCATTTTCTTTGTCATTTTATTTAAAATACCTAGAAAAATCATAAAAATATTTCCTTCTGTATTTTAATTCCAAATATTTTTCTTCACCCAAAAACATTTTTATTTTTATTTTTTGCATTAAAAAATCATTTTAAAAATATTTAAATGTTTATTTTAATTAATTAATGGAAATTAATTAATTAAAATACCATTTAGGTTTCTAAAAATTCCAAAAAAATTCATATTGCATCTTTGGACATTTAGAAACATTGTCAAACCATTCATACAAATTTCTTTTTGGTTTTGATCCAATTTTAACATTTTTCTTGAATTTAGGGTTCATAAAATTTCCTTTTTAGAACCCTAACTTTGAAAATTCTTTTCTGCCTAACCATGAAGGGTTTGACAATGATTCTTTTTGTATTGTTTTCCATATAGCATGTAGTTTCTAGGATATTTTTGCCATGAATTTATCTTTAATTTTCAATTTGATTTGCATTTGTTCTCTTAAGGTACCCAAAAACTCTAGTTAACTTAGAAAAATCATAACTTCTTTTAGGTTAAGAGTTGGACCTTCTCCTTTGGGGTGTGATATCATATGGGGTTAGCGTTTGTTTGGGCTCATTTGTAAATTTTTATCATGTGAATTGCTTCTGTTTTGATCATTTGCATATCATCCTTTCATGTAACCCTAATTTTGCATCCATACTTGCATCTTACATTGCATTGCATGAATATGTGAACTTGTCATGACATTCTAAGCACTTGTATGCCATCTTAGACATCTTAAGACATTGCTTGAATATTTCTTGGTCATTGCTTCATACATTTGCTATGCTTTACATCCATTTCATTTCATAAACATCCATGTGTTTTCATGCTTCCTACATGCTTCCTTTGCATTCTTTCTCTTTGTATGATCATTCATTGCACTTGGTATGCCTTTGCATCATCTCATAGAATCATTTGCATCATGTGATTGTTCTGGTTTTGTTTCTTTGTCATTTCATATGCTTCATTTCACTTCATATCTTTCTTTATGCTAACATTTTCAGGTGGTAAGTAACTTGAGAAGTGAATTTGCCTTCACTTCTCATTTCTCTTCATCTTCTTCATATGCATCCTTGCTTCATTTTTCATTATCTTAGAGTGAGCTTGCTCATTCATGTTCATCTCTCACTTTCTTCCTCCAAGTTACTTATCTTCTTCAGTGAAGTAAGTAACTTATTCATCTGTGTCTTCCTCCTTTCATCTGCTTCTTCCATTGGTGGCTTCTTTGAAGATATTTCTCAAGCCTTACAAACCATAGGAACATCCAAGCATGACAATAATTAGGATTGTGATTAGTCCCCCTTTAGTTTTCACCTTTGTGTCTTCTTTGTGTCTCTCTTTGCATCTCATCATTAGAGACTAAACCTTTAAGGCTTTAGGACTTTGGAATTAGGGTTATGCCTGCATCCTTCTCTTAGGATGGAGTGTATAACTTTAATCCTAAGTGTTAAACCCTTAATTTGTTTAAACCTCTTAATTAATCCATCTAATAATCACTAAGACATTAACTTGTAACTTGGGCCTTACATTAGGGTTCTAATTCTTCCTTTATTGGTTAAGAAGGACTAACCCTAGTGTTTAATGGACAAGTCCCTCTCAAGTTGTCTTACAAACCATAAAATCCACTTCTTAATCTCATCTCTTAATTAAAATGCACTTTATTAAAGGTTTGTTTTGTCATGAGGTTAATCCCTAATCATGGATTAAGTTGAGGTATCTTCCTCAGCTTAAGTGTGCTCATCTATTATCCTTCTATTAGGATGGTATAATGAGTTCACTAATCCTTGATTATGGCTTAAACTCATTACTTAACACTAAACAAAAACTCAAAAACATCTAAATAATCATAAGTAGGTTAATAATCTTAATCCTACATCATCATGGTAATTAAGTTGAGATGTTTATCTCATACTTAAGGTATTCTCATTATCCCTAATCAGAGGGAGGATATAATGAGTTTACTAACCTTCGGCTTAGGTTTAAGCTCATTAACTTATGACAAACACAAAAAGCAATAAAAGATTGAAAACATAAAAACAAACAATAATCGTCTCCTTCGGGATTCTTTTCTCCTCATCTTCACTCACAAACGAGAACTTGATTCTTCCGTCCAATGCAAGACAGTTAGCACTCGAGCCAGACGAGTCATACACTTGAGCATAGACAAGCAAGCAGTTCATTAGTCAATTTATCTTTCAATCTCTTTTGAGTCGAACTACGGTTTTCTGACTTCCTCATTGCACGAGAGGATATGTAGGCATAACTTAACAGTTATCGAACAAAAGTCTATGTGTTTTCCCCCTCTTCCAGCATTATCCTTAAAGCCTCATTCCTGAGCACCTCACTTCATTTTCATGCACTGACACTTGTACATTCTTTTCCAGCTTTTGCACACAGATAGCACAGACACTACCCCTTTAAACACAATCTTTTAAGCATGGATCCCGTCGAGTACGACGGACAATCTGGGTGTTAATACCTTCCCAGGTTGTAACCAACCCCCTTTCTCAGTTTCTCTGGTTCGCAACCGTCTTATCCATCTTTTTCTAGGTTTATGCAGCATTACCTTTCCTTCGAGATAAAAATGCCTAGCTGGCGACTCTATTCATCTTCACTTCATTTCTCCTTTTGCCGACCGTTCGTGCTTGTATCGGGATGCAAATCTTTAGGAGCGACATCCTCGTACGTCGGATCCGACCTTCAAGGATTTAATGGAGCCACCACAAAACCATGGGGGTATGTCGAACTCCTCGTCACGTTCGGAGATCAAGAGACAGCTAGGGAAATCAAAGTCCAATTCCTGGTGATTGAGTGCCCCTCCTTCTACAACTGCATCCTCGGTCGCCCAACCCTGGCTGAATTGACTATGGTCCCATCCACCGTCCATCTGAAGATGAAGTACTACACCAAACTAGGTCGCGTAGTCACAATCCACGGTGACATCGAGGCCGCTCGAAGATATTATGATGATGTGGTAAAAGGACATACCATAATCAACACCAAGAATAGCAAGAAGCCTAGGGTCGAAGAGCAGCCTCCCCCTAGAGAATCAACGCCATCGACCTTGACAGCCGCATCGGCGAGGACGACATGGAAGCACATGACCCCGTCCACAGGCAAGCCCTGACCCATCCATTTCGGCTTGTCCTCGACGGAGAGTTTGAACTCATCCCCCTGGGCGACAACCCCGACAGAGTTGTGAAGATATGCACGGGACTGCCCGCAGAGACAAGGGAGCAACTCATAATCTGCCTCAAGGAGAATGCGGACCTCTTCGCATGGAATGCTGCAGAGATGCCCGGACTCGACCCCGAGGTCGCCTGTCATCAGCTAGCTTTAGACCAGGCAATTAAGCTTGTATCACAACATAGGCGCAAGCAATATCCCGAGAAAGCGGAGGCTGCCGAGCAAGCTGTAAAAGACCTCTTAGAGAAAAAATTTATTTCAGAAACCTAGTACACAACCTGGCTCTCTAATGTAGTCCTCGTTAAGAAAAATAATGGAAAATGACGTATGTGTGTTGACTATACTGATCTCAATAGGGTTTGTCCCAAAGATGCTTTTCCTCTGCCTAACATAGATAAACTGGTCGACAACTCTGCAGGTTTCAAACTCTTGTCTTTTATGGATGCATATAATGGATACAACCAAATACCTATGTCGGACACAGACAAGAGACTCACAACCTTCATGACCCCTACGGGCAATTACTATTACAATGTAATGCCCTTCGGGCTAAAGAACACCGGGGCCACATACTAACAGATGATGAATAAGGTCTTCCGAGGAGAGATCGGGGACATGCTCGAAGTATACATGGACGACATGACCGTGAAGTTGCACGAGGAAGTCGACCATGCGCAACACCTCCGAAAGGTTTTTGAGTAGGCGAGACAATGCAAAATGAGGTTTAATCCTGAAAAATGCACCTTTGGTGTCAGGGCAGGTAAATTCGTCGGCTTCTATCTCACCATGCGAGGAATTGAGGCCAACCCCGACAAATGTCGGGCGTTTTCAGAGTTCCCAACCCTAAATTCAAAGAAATCCATTCAGTCCCTCAATGGTATGCTCGCCTCCTTATCCTGCTTCGTCGCCAAGTCCGCCCAACACGCCTTGCTTTTCTTCAAACTATTACGAAAAGAGGCCACCTTTGATTGGACCGAAGAGTGCAAGCAGGCATTACTCCACCTGAAGAAGGCACTCTCCGAACCTCCGATCCTATCCCGGCCACTGGAAAAGGAGACCTTATACCTATACTTGTCTGTAGCGACTAAGGCTGTCAGCTTCGTCCTCATCCGAGAAACCATCGAGGGGCAAAAACCTATTTATTTCACAAGCAAAGCTCTCCAATGCCCCGAGCTTAGGTATCAACAGATCGAGAAAGTTGCCTTAGCCCTGATAAACACCGCGAGGAGACTACGACATTACTTCCTTGTCCATACGATTAAAGTTCGAACCGACCAACCCATAAAGCGACTCCTCGGCCGACCAGACATGGCCGGTTGGATGCTGAAATGGTCGTTGGAGCTATCGGAATTTGACATCCAATATGAAAGCAGTAAATCTCTGAAAGCATAGGTCCTAGCCGATTTCATCGTAGAAATGACGCATAGCCCGATCCCAACTAGCGGCACACACAAGTGGACGATCTTCGTCGATGGTGCCTCCAGCTCGGCGGGAAGTTGCGTAGAAATCATCCTCGAAAACGAGGACGGTATTCTGATCGAGGTCTCACTGGCATTGGCCTTCCCAACCTCTAATAACCAGGCTGAGTATGAAGTATTCCTCGCGGGTTTAAGATTAGTCGAGGACTTAGGGGCGAAGGAAGTAAAAATATCAACAGACTCTCAACTCGTGGCATCATAGGTACGAGGAGAATATCATGCTAAGAACGACAACCTCATCGAATACTTAGCCTTAGTGAAATAAAAACTCGAAAAATTCGATGTATGAGAGGTCAAACACATCCCCCGCGAGAACAACACGCGAGCAGACGTTCTGTCCAAACTGGCAAGTACGAGGAAGAAGGGAAGAAATAAGTTCGTGATCCAGGAAATCCTTCCCCGACCAAGCATCGAACGGTCACCTCCCCCGCTCGAAGTAAACGCAGTTGGTGACGCTCACTGCTGGATGACACCCATTTACTACTACCTCACGAGGGACGGACTCCCTATGGACCCCAAGGAGGCAGCCACGACCAAGAGAAAGGTGTTCTCGTACGTTCTCCTCGAGGGCAAACTCTACCGAAGGGGATTCTCCATTCCGTTACTCAAATGTGTCGAAGAGGAAAGGGTCCCCGATATACTGGGAGAAATACACATGGGGATCAACGCTCAACATCTCGGTGGAAGGTCATTAGCATGAAAAGCCTTGCGAGCAGGCTATTACTGGCCAACAATGCAACACGAATCTAAAGAACATGTAAAAAAATGTGGCAAGTGCCAAAGGCATGCCGACATGCATCTCGCGCCCCCAACGAACTAAAGACGCTCTCTTCTCCCTGGCCCTTCACCTGGAGGGGGATGGACATCTGTAACACCCGAAATATTCCCTCTCCCTTTTATCATCATAATCATCATAAGCATATCATATCCTTAGCATCTAGTATAGAAAAATGAGGCATAACACTCACATGTTCTAGCATTGGGCATGTGATCAATCATCTGAGAATTCATGAGTCTACAAGTCAAAGAAAAGGGGCCAAGTGATATTAAAAAATATTCACAAGGATTAATCATACCCCATACAAGTTCAAAGTTGCTTACAAGAGCTAAGAAGGGTGAAAGACCATAAGAAGATCAAGGATGCAACTACTTCCTACACAAGTGAACCCTAAATTAGGGTTTTGCTTTTGAGCAGGGATCTCTTGCATCTCTTACCAATTCTTGTGGTAAAATTTCTTTATATGGTATTTGAAGCCTAGGGATGAAATTTGGTGAGAAAAATCATTGAGGAGGTTAGTCAATTCATCAGTTACTTGTGGAAGAAGAAATTGGTCAACTGTGCAATTAAAAAGTCAACTGTGGGAACTCAAGGGGTCCAATCCCATTTTTCAAGTCAAGGGATGTCCTTAAGGTTAAATAAGGGCTTTGGTGGTGGAAAAAATCAAGAATCAAGAGGTTTTGAAGGACTTTCCATTTTTGGCATGTGACTTGTAATGAAAGTTACTATTTTTGGCAAGTTTTGCCTTAATCTTCAAGGGGTTCTTTCGTGACCAAGATGACCTAAATTGATTTTTCCTCAAACATGAAGTTTGTAAGGATTTTTCTCCCCTTTCCAAAAAGTACAAGTACTCATCCATAGCATTTGTGGTTTGGAATTTATAATCATTTGAAGTTGGACTTATTTTATAGTTTTACATGAAAACCAGTTTTCTACCAAGTTGCAAATTGGTTTGTAACTCATTTCTAAGTTGTTTTATGGACAAAATAAAATCAGAATATCATAATTCATTACATGAAAGGAATTTGGCTTAAAGAAATTCAAGAAAATAGTGCATGGAAAGAAGCGTAATTCACAAAGTGCAAAAATGCAAAACATTACACAAAGCATGATCCAGGGTTTCTTTTGGTCCAAGTTTGATCCAAGGGTGGAGAATGAGTGAGTGCAGGTCAGCATGTGCACAAGTGTAAACACCCCAAATTTTCCCTCACTATTTATCACACCATGGCTTTTGATCTTTCATGTTTGCATAAGCATAAGCATTGCACCTCATATTGCATATTTGTTTCATCTACATAGTTCAAGTTCATCTGCATCTAGGGTTTGTGATCTGAGTAATCCAAGATTCCATCTGAGCCATCCCAAAGGCCTCAAAGTGTTCCAAGAAGGTCCATGTGTGTTCTATTATCATATTATGTCCCTCAAAGTTCATGTAAGTCAAGAGATCATATGAATTGGAAAAGCATGGAAGATAAGCTAGGGTTTCACTGCATAGATGACCTGAAATTAGGGTTTTTGTTTCAGAGGCCTTAACTCCAAAAATTTTGGTCATTCTTTTTTCTAATGGTCTTAAGATGTTATGAGGATCATGTGTACCATGTTTGATGAAGAAATTCATTGTGGAAGTCATATGTTCACTGGGTAACTTCTTGAGCAAGTTAAGTCAAAATCAGGGCATCTGAGGCCCCCAACAATGGAACCAAAGGGGTATTTTCATCAAATTTAATTTTATGATCTTTATTTGATCTTAGAAGAGGTTGGAAGTTCACAAGATTGAAGAATTTTGAGCCATTTGAAAAGTTGTCAAAAATGGAAATGACTTGTAATGGAAACTTTCCATTTTGGGAAAGTTTTTCAACCTCCCCTTTCTTAACCAAAAGTGCTTCAAATGAAAAATTCTTGGTCATGAAAGTTGTAGATTAGGTCTTTCCATTTTCAAAAAGTACAAGAACATGTCTTGATTCATTATGGAACTCAAGTTATGATCCTTCAAAGTTGGCAAAAATCCTATAATTTTCAAGAATGCACCAAAGAGGGATTTTGCAAAACCACTTGCCAAGGCTTCTAATGACTTCTAATGTGCCCAAATACTTCATAACATGATCAAGCAACTTCAAAAACTCAGAATTGGCCCAAGAATTGGAAGGTTTCATGCCTTGTTTCTCAAGAAAAACCAAAGAGGGAAAAGTTGCAAAACCATGAGAACACTTGAATCAAGCCATCCAACTCACATATTTCAATCCAATGGCCACCCTTGATGCAAGTTGAGGCCAGACACCCCTTTAAATAGCCTCTGACCCGTGCCATGCTTATGGTACCATGACTTTTGACTTTTTGCAAATGAAGCCATACCAATCAGCATAGGCCACAACCACTCTTCTGACCTATCAAGACATGATATGTGGACATTATGCAAGCCATAACACACAACACATTGGCATGAAAATGAACACAACTCAAGAATCCCAAAAACACTCCAAACCTTGAGCTTTTTGAATCTCTCTGCTCAGCCAACAAAACTTCAAACAAACTTCACCAATCATCTCCATACATCCTCAAGATCATTTCCCAACCATTGCCAAGCCCTAAAACCCCAAGAATCAGAAACACGGTTCTGGTGCAGCTGAGGTGTAATCTCTCAAACCAGCCATTGAAAGCTTGTTCTAAGACTTCCATTCACTCAAGGGAAGCCATTGGAGGTTGATTGCACAAAGAAAGAGGTCAGAAAGCTCCAAAAGTGAAAGCTCCAGCTCAGGTAGCCATCTTAAAACTTTTTTCCAGAAGCTTGTTTTTAAGTTCCTAAATGATTCTACATGTCTCTCTGATCATGGTGATGTAATTTGTTTTGAAAATGGTTGAGTTTTGAGGATGTATCGTGCTTCTGAAATTTTTGCCAAGTTTTCCGTTTTGCCTTGATTCATGATCTTGATGAAAAATAAATGAATTTTGTGTGTGGATTCTTGTTCAGTGATGTTTAAGGAGTGTTTCTGGAGATTTAGGAAGAGTTTCATGGCGTTTTGAGAGAGATAGAGTGAGAGTCTCACCGGAGAAGATGACCGGAGCTTAGCTCTGGTCACCTGAAAGTCATTAGGGTTAGAATGCCTAGATTCAATGGCAGCCCTTGGATGAAGATTAGTTTAGCGTACGAGTGGTCAGGATTTGTCATTAAACCCTAATTGTGATTAATTAAATTAAATTAGGATTATTTTGTCAGAATCAATCCCAGCCCTCCAAACGCGCGCGCAGTCAACCTCTCCCTTTTAAGTTTGAATCTCAGCCCTATGATCTGATTACTTTCCCTTTATTTTATTTTTATTTCATTTTCTTTGTATTTATTTCATATAATTATTAAAAATAGCAAAAATGATCAAAAAATTCTGAAAATTTTTATCATGACTTTTATTTATTTTCAGAAACCAAAAATATTTTTATTTCTATTTTTTGCATTTAAAAAGTATTTTTAAAATATTTAAATGTTTATTTTAATTAATTAATGGAAATTAATTAATTAAAATAGCATTTAGGTTTCTAAAAATTACCAAAAAAATCATGTTGCATCTTAACACATTTAGAAACATTTTCAAACCCTTCATAAAAATTTCTTTTTGGTTTTGATCATAACTTGACTATTTTCTTTGTATTTAGGGTTCATAAAATCACATTTTTAAACCCTAACCTTTGAAAAATCTTTTCTGCCTAACCATGAAGGGTTTGAAGATGGTTCTTTTTGCATTGTTTTACACATATCATGTAGCAACTAGGATATTTTTGGCATGAATTTATCTTGCATTTTCAATTTGATTTGCATTTTTCCTTTTGAAGCACCCAAAAACCCTAGCAAACTTAGAAAAATCATAACTTTCAATAGGTTAAGAGTTAGACCTTCTCCTTTGGGGTGTGATATCATATGGGATTAGGGTTTGTTTGAGCTCATTTGCAATTTTTTATCATGTCATATGCTTCTGTTGTGACCATTTTCATCTCATCCTTCCATGTAACCCTAATTTTGCATCTTTACTTGCATCTTACATTGCATTGCATGAACATATGAACTTGCCATACCATTCTAAGAATTTGTATGCAATCTTAGACATCTTAAGACATTGCTTGAACATTGCTTGGTCATTTATCCATACATTAGCTATGCTTTGCATCCATTTCATTTCATAAACATCCATGTGTTTACATGCTTCCTACATGCTTCATTTGCATTCATTCTCTTGTATGATCACACATATGCATCTTGTATGTCTTTGCAATATATCATAGCATCATTTACATCATGTGTATGCTTCTGGTCTTGGTCTTTGCCCTTGCATATGCATTGTTTCATTTCATTCCTTTCATATTACATCTTGTACTAACTTTTCAGGGTTAATGGTAAGTTGTTTGGGTGGTGGATTTGCCTTCACCTCCCACCTCTTCTCATCTCTTCATATTGCATTCTTACTGCATTTTTGTTTTTCTTTGAGTGGGCTTGACTCACTTGTGTTTCTCTTCCTTTCTTCCTTTAAGTTACTTATCTTCTTAGGAAGTAAGTAACTTATTCTTCTGCTTCCTCCTCTTTTCACCTTGCTTCTCCTTGGTGGCTTCCTTGAAGACTTCTCCTTTTAAGCCTCACAAAACCATAGGATGCCTAAGCATGATAATAATTAGGGTTGTGATTAGTCCCCCTTAGTTTTTACCTTTGAGTCTCCTTGAGTCTCTCTTCTCATCTCAACAATTAGAGACTAAACTCTTAAAGTTTTAGGACTTTGGAATTAGGGTTATGCATGTATCCTTCTATTAGGATGGAGTGTATAACTTTAAACCTAAGTGTTAAACCTTTAATTTGTTTAAACCTATTAATCAAATCACCTTAATAATCACTAAGACTTCATCTTATAACTTGGGCCTTGCATTAGAGTCCTAATTCTTCCTTTATGGTTAAGAAGGACTAACCCTAGTGTTTAATGGACAAGTCCCCCTCAAGTTGTCTTACAAACCATAAAACTCATTTCTTAATCTCACCCTTAATTAAAATCCACTTAATAAAGGCTTTGTTATCTAATGAATTTAGTCCCTAACCATGGATTAAGTTGAGGTATCTTCCTCGACTTAAGTGTGCTCATCTATTATCCTTCTATTAGGATGGTGTAATGAGTTCACTAATCTGTGATTAGAGATTAAACTCATTACTTAACACTAAACAAAAACCCAAAAACATATAAATAATCACAAGTAGGTTAATGATCTTAATCCTACATCATTATGGTAATTAAGTTGAGATGTTTATCTCATGCTTAAGTATTCTCATTATCCCTAAACAGGGAGGATATAATGAGTTTACAAGCCCTTGATTTAGGCTTAAGCTCATAATCCTATGCAAAACACCAAAAAACAAACAATAATCATCTCCTTCGGGATTCTTTTCTCATCACACTCATTCATAAACGAGAACCTGCTTCTTCCGTCTAATGCAAGACAGTTAGCACTCGAGCCAGACGAGTCATACACTTGAGCATAGACAAGTAAGCAGTTCACAGCAAAATCTTTCAGTCTCTTTGAGTCGAACTACGGTGTTCTGACTTCCTCATTGCACGAGAGGATACGTAGGCATAACTTAACAGTTATCGAACAAAAGTCTCTTTGTCTCCCCCCTCTTTCAGCATTCTCTTTCTAAAGCCTCAGCTCCTGAGCATTCACCTTTTGCACTGACACTTGTATATTTCCTTCCCAGCTTTTGCACAGATAGCAGATACACTACCCCTTTTAAACACAATCTTTTAAGCGTGGATCCCGTCGAGTACGACAGACAATCTGGGTGCTAATACCTTCCCAGGTTGTAACCAACCCCCTTTCTCAGTTTCTCTGGTTCGCAACCGTCTTATCCATATCTTTTCCAGGTTTATGCAGCATTACCTTTCCTTCGGGATAAAAATGCCTAGTTGGCGACTCTATTCAATTCACCTTCATTTTCTCCTTTCACCGACTGTTCGCGCTTGTACCGGGATGCAAATCTTCGGGAGCGACAACAAGCAAGAGGGAAGGCACGAGCAAAGTATGAGATCACGCTCTTCATGCCAATTTATAAATTCATTCCATCCACACTATTCTCACGTGCACTATTCCTAAAACCCTAATCAACATGGTATACACGTCATATATAAGCAAAGCATGCCTTTAAATCACCAGATTTCGCTCCCATTCTCTCTCTCTCAATTTTATTGCACCATTGCATTTTGCTTCGAATCTTTTCACACACTCACACATTGCCAAAACAAACCACATATTCTTGATCCTTGAAGCATAAGGAACACAGATCCACCATCAATTTGAGCTGAAACCAAAGATTTCATACCTTGCAAGTTTGGTGCATCTGCATTCGGATTCCAAGATCTAGAGATTTGCAAGCCTTTCCTTGCATTTATTTTGCAAGGAGAGGATTAAATGCTTTAATTTGCATCATTTGGAGCTTTTTCTTTACCTATTTCAAGCTCTGCAAATCTCAGGTGAGCTCTAAACTCGTGGATCTGGATCTTGAAATTTTTGTGTGATAAATGATCCCCATGCTTCTCTGAGTCCACTGATCTGTTTAATTTTGGAAATGAGCAAGAAATGAGCTTACTATGTGGATTTTCAGGTTGATGTGTGATTTTGTTCTTCTTCGATTTGCTTTGCTTGTTGATCTATTGGGAAAATAATTGTCATATTTGAAATATACATGTTTGAATTGTTTGATCTGGAAGTTTATAGCCATTTTTGTGTGGTTTTGTTCTTATGGTTAAATTTTCCGGCACCGGAGCTAGGGCTCCGGTCGTCGTATTCTGGAATTGTGTTTTAAATTTGAGTTGAGGAAGATGAAGTTCTAGCCATTAGATAATTGATCTGGAGGGTTCACATAGTGATAACCCATTAAAAATGCAACACCTCCCTCACGTGCCTTGCTCCTTATGTTTTAATCTGATTAATCACTGTGTGTGGCTCCACATGATAGCTATGGTACACTCAAATGTTGGCGTATTCGTTTGTTTACTTAGGATTTTTGTTGACTTGATCTGGTGTGTTCATGTGATCCATTGGCTCTCTATTTTCCTGATTTAATTAAATTTCCCCCATAAGCATTTGTGAAACACGCAGGATCCATTGGCCCTTGTATGCTATTCACACCCCCCCCTTTGTTGCAAACCCAATTATTTGAACTGAATTAGTTGCTTGTGGCACCTCCATTGCTCTTTCGTTTTTTTTTGTTTTTTTTTATTTTATAATTTGTTTGCCTTCTGATTTTTAAAAATAGTTAGGAGTTTCTAAAAATTACCAAAAAAATCATGGATATCAATTTTAATTTTCTTTAATTTTTTATAATTTTCTTTTCCATTTATTTTTATTTTTCGTATTAGAATTAATTGTTTAGTTTAATATTCCTTTTAATTCTTTTAAAAAAATGCATGTTGTCTTGTTTAATTTCTATTTTGAGCATTTATTTGAATTTTGATTTGGTTCTTTTTGCTCTGGATCATAGACATGATGTAGTTTACTAGGGATTTATCTATTATTTTTTAGGAATTTGTAAGTTGAATTTTGTCAAGTTGCTTTGTGCATGATCTTCAAAACCCTAGTTGCAATGTAGGACCTCCATTACCCTAGTTTGCTTCTGTTTGTGGACCTCTCCTTTTGACATATTGTTTTTATGAGTCTAAGGAACATTTATGTTTAATTATGGAATTTTTGGGTGAAGTTTGGATTTAATGTGAATTTTCTTGCTTACTTGCCCTAATTTGTGTCCTTTCTTGCTACTTGTTTGCTTCTTAGGTTAGGAGGGCACTTGTGCCAACTCCTATAGTTTGTTTAGAGTCTTTTTGAGATGTGTATAGGTTCCTGGTCCTTTTATGATGTTTGCATCTTGATTGTTTTTAAAGTACTTGTTCTTAAAGGTTATCACATGTATATGTATGCTCACTTCACTCCTTAGGCCTAATATCTTCTCTTGTTGAACTTGTATGCTCCCTTTCTTGATTTCTTTTGTTGTTTAGGTACTCTTTTGATATGTTAGGGTCCTGGTCTTAAATTGCATGATGCTTGATTGTTTTTAAAGTACTTGTTCTTAAAGGCTCTCACATGTATATGTATGCTCACTTCACTCCTTAGGCCTAATATCTTCTCTTGTTGAACTTGTATGCTCCCTTTCTTGATTTCTTTTGTTGTTTAGGTACTCTTTTGATATGTTAAGGTTCTGGTCTTAAATTGCATGATGCTTGTTTATTTTGTATGCTTTGTGTTATCTCATAAGTGTTTTGTTCTTTCATAAGTGACTTGAATTGCTTTATGGTGAGTTTCTCTAATACTTTCATGGTTTTGTGTGTGTAATCATAGCATGTGATTGGTGTGTGTTACTTTTGTTTGTGATGTTTTAAATTGATCTTGTTTGGTTTTAATTGTTTCTTTTATTACTTGTGTGTGATCTAACCTTTCTTTGTAGGGGCTCATGGTAAGTGAAGTGTGGATGATATCCACATTTCAAGTCTTTATCTCATCTTCTTATTCTTTGCTTTCTCATTTGTCTTTGTGATGTGCCTTATTCCATCTAGTGTTTAACTTCATCTTTTCCCCTTTAAAAACAACTTATCTCCTTTAGAGGAGTAAGTTGTATTCTAGTTCTTCTTTCTTCTTTCCTTCTTCATTAGGATAGATTTCAAACCACACTAACCATAAGACTACCTTTGCATGATTTAGGATTAGACTTTCCCCATTAGATTTTACCTTTAAGATCCTTTTGTTTCTTCTCTCTTCTCATCTCAAAATCAAAACCTAAAAAACCTTAATAATGGTTGAGGTAGCCTTGTGTGTATGGACTTATTCCATGGGGCGCTTGTAGTCTTCCCATCTTGGGATAGTACAAGCTTGTCTAGCATGATGCACAAGTCTAATCATGATACTACTTTCACAAAGAAAATCATAAAAAAGACTTCTTCACAAAAATTACAAAAAACATTTAATAAAATCAATGAGTTAGTGAGCTTATGCCCTAATCTCTGGGACCAAGTTTTGGGGATCTTCTTCTTACTTGGTGTGCTTGTTCTATTATTCCATCTTGGAATGTAGTAGCAAGTACACATTCCATGGAAAAAAGCTTGAGTTGACTTCCTTGTGCCACACTCATAAAAAAACTCATAAAAAACACTGGACAAACAATAAACGTCTCTCCTTCAAGATTTCTTTTCTCATCACCTTCACTTTTTACGTGCGAACTTGCTCCTATTTGTCACTTTGCAAGACGGTAACGCACTCGTTCCAGACGAGCCTGCAACACCTAAGCATTGACATAGGAAATTCAAGCCTTAAGACACAAGCAATCTTTTCCACCCCTAGCTAGGGGAACTACGGCGACTCTGATCCTCATGTGCAGATGAGGTACGTAGGCAGCGGGGTAGGGCCCGTTCGAGCACTCTTTTATTTTCCCTACATTTTCCCCTGTTATTTTCTCTTATCCAGTTCAGTTCCTTTTCTTTGCAGCAGTTTTCATTCTTACACCTTTTGGAGTAGTTTCTTTGCAAGCTTAGATCATGTCGGGTACGGCGGACGATATGGGGTGCTAATACCTTCCCAGGCCGTAACTGACTCCCGAACCTAGTCTCTTTGGTTCGCATGACCTTTATCCTTCCTTTTCTTTTCTTCGGTTTATGCAACATTACCATTCCCGTTCCTTCGGGATAAAAATGTCTGGATGGTGACTTTACCCTTTTTCCGCGCCACTTTCGCGTTTGTACCAGGATGGAAATCCAGGGAGCGACAACATCCTCGACCCTTTTGTGACCGGCTCCTACCAAAAAAAATATCTCATTGTGGGGATGGACTACTTTACTAAGTGGATCGAAGCAGAAGCCCTGGCCAAGATAAAGACACATAACATTCTCCGATTCTTCAAAAGAAACATTCTAGCACGCTTTGGCGTACCTCAAGTCCTCATCACCGACAATGGGACACAGTTCATGGACGGAAGATTCCAAGACTTCATCGCCAGCTTAGGCACAAAATAACACTTCACGTCTATCGAGCATCCTCAAACTAACGGGCAAGCCGAGTCGGAAAATAGGGTCATCCTATGAAGATTAAAATGTAGACTCGGCGAGGCGAAAAAGGCATGGGTAGAGGAACTGCACAGTGTCCTTTGGGCGTATCGTACAATGCCACATTCTACAACCGGGGAAACTCCGTTCAGGATAACATACGGTACCGAGACGGTCATCCCAGTAGAAATTAGAGAGCCGACGAGGCGCACAGAAGCACCCCTTGACAAGGAGTAGAACGACAAAGCGTTACGAGTCGAACTAGACCTCGTCGAGGAAATCCGCTATGAGGAAGCCCTAAGGGAAGCCTTCCTTAAGAAAAAATAGCTTTACTCCACGACGTGAAAGTCATAAAAAGAGAATTCCAGGTGGGCAGCCTGGTCCTCAAATGAAACCAGAAAAACCCACGAGAAGGCAAGCTAGCTGCCAACTGGGAATGCCCGTACCGTGTCCGAGATAAGACGGGCAACAAGGCATACTATCTTGAAAACCTACAAGGAGAAGAACTTGCTCAACCATGGAACGCAGAAAAACTTAAGCAATACTACAACTAAAAACAATTTAGGAAGGCATGAAAGGTACAGCCACGACCTTCGTCACCAATCAAAAGGGAGGATAACGCCCACATAAGGCGAGCACAACCCTCCCCGATGTCGGACATCTCAAACAAGCTCCGACGTTGCAGTACCACGTCGGCAGGGCACCCAGCTCGCGATGGGAAGCCCCAAGCCCCAAGATTAAGGTGCCCAACCACGACCCTAACCCCGGTTCACGACGGATGTAAAACCCGCCACCTCGCCGGTTCCCTAAATCGACGAGTCTAACTAGTCGAGCGCAAAAACATTCAAAATAAATAGAAGTTCTAAATAGTCGAACACAATAAAATAAAGAACAAAATATTATATTTAAAACCGGCCAAAACCCGACCATCCAAGTAATACATGCAGCACGCAGGCCGTAACAACAAAATCAAAAGAGGCACGCAGGCCATTACAACAAACAGGCACGCATGCCAGAAATTCAAAAACTAAGGGTCTCTGCCCGGACCTACAGCTCTTCATTGTTATCATCTTCCTCTCCCAGCTCTTCCTCATCAACGAAGGGGAAGACAATCTCCCTATCGGTCACATAGTAGTTGTGAGTCGTCCCCTCGGTTACGAGTGTCAGATTCACGACCCTGAGTTGATCGGTGGTGTTATCAAATCCTTCTTTAAAGATGACCACCAGATCTTGACAAAGCTCGCGGATCCTATCGACCAAGTCACCCCGAGTACGGAGGGCCAACTATTCTTCGTTCTCGTCATCAAGAGGACGGACTGTACCTTCCAGCAACGCCAGTCGTGCCCGAAGGTTTACATTCTCCTCAGCTGCCTTGTTTAGCTCGACTGCTTGCTCCTTCAAACACTTATTCTCCTCCTTTAAATTGTCCCGCTCATGTTTATCCTTCTCCAGCTCCGAGATCAACCCTTTTTGGAGTTTATGCTCCTCCTTATAGTCGGACAGATCTTTGGAGAGCTTATCCTTCCCGGCCCTTGTAGCCTCGAGCGCTTCCTCCAGAACAACAGTGGAGACAACGGTGCCAGACAACACCAAAGCCGTCTCCATGACCCGGATAACAGAAGCTATGTCCCCGGCTAGGTCTACCCGCCTGGAAGTGGCACCTTGGTCAAGCAAAGCTCTCGCCTCAGGCTCCGCCACCATAACAGAGCCCTCAGATTTGAAGAAATTCCTCTCCAAATAGCAAGGGGGCAGCAGGTAACTTACCTGTTCGCCCGACTGCATACCGCCCACAGCCCCTGAGCGGGCGAGAGATCCATTCGTATGTTGGCGCTTCGAACGAGGAGAGTTGACGAAGGGTAGAGGGCTATCCCGTATCTTTATTGGGGAGCTTGGATGAGTGACGGCTTGGGTAGAATCAATGTCCGAGCTAGGAGTACCAGAGCTACCGACCCCATGCTCGGTTGCTACCTCGTGAGCGCGGCTGGTCACTTTATTTTTCTTCTTTGATGGGACCCTACCCGGGGCCCCTGCCTGGTTGGCCAACTTCAATGCTCGTTCTTTGGCCGAGGGCATGCTTCCTGCAAAACAAAAAACCAAGAGAGTCAACAAACTGATATAAACATAGGAGGAGGGGGAAAGGCCGAAAGAACCTACACAATAACCGAATAGCTTCCTCATCTGTATCACACTCGAGCAAGGCCTTAGTATTAATCAGGAGAGTTTCAAGGATGGGCATCCTGTCATCCTTTACGTAAGGGTTGTCCATTCGGTCCATGCAGACTGCCAAGTTGAAGCTCTGGACATAATCCACCAACTTTTGATAAGCCAGTCGATCCTCGACCCCCAAACTTGCGTGTCAGACTCGGTAGTGACTGGTCGGCAGATCAAAATGGTCTGGTGCCATCTTAAGGGGATCTTCGACATCAACTTCTCCTTGCCATTTGCATCGCTTTTAAGAAAGTAAAGACTATCAAGAGCGTACTGGATGATCGGTTTCACCATATACCATCTCCCTTTAAAGTGGCGGGCTGAATCAACGTACGTCTTGAACAACCTCGAAGGTTGCTTGAAAGACACCCAGCTATGACGCCCTTTTGCGCCCGACCGTTGCAGGTGGAAAACACGGAAGAAAAGAGGCAGCGTATAACCGACCCCAAGATACCGGCAGACCAGCTCGAATACCCGGATGAAGGAAATGGCGTTGGGGTGAAATTGTGAAGGCGCCAACATGATCCATCTGAAGACCCTCATATGGAAATCGTTAAAGGGAGCCTCATCCTTGCCTCTCGAAAAGCAAACTCGTACATTGCAAATTGCTTCCCCAGGAAGCGCAAGCATATCCAATATACTTCTTGAGGAGCGAAGCACTGCCAGTTCGGTGAGTCCTAGGGACCTAGATCCTCGACTACCGCATACGCGGTGCTAGTCTCGTCCACAAAATATGACTCCTCATCCAATGGCTCGTCAGCGACCCACGACAAGTCGTTATAACCGGACGAAGAAGCAACCATGTTCTCTTCCTCGGATTTTTCGTCCTCGATTTGTCTTTGATCAGCCATACCTGAAAAGCAGAAGGGAAAAGTGAATTCGACATCGCATCAAATCCACCCTTCCACCGCTGTTCAAGTGAAAGGGCAAAGACATAGATGCTCTAAGTTCTCACTAACGTTGCCCCAATCAGCTGAGGGATAGGAGAAGATCCCTCTCGAGCGCTCACGGGACACCTAAGGTCATCAAGAAAGCCAAGGAATTCTTGCCCGACGAATGCATGGGGCGCTCGCGACCTTCATCAAAAATATGATAATTCTGGCCGACTTATTCACGCAGATATGCATAATTCGCCCAGCTCATGCAAATTGCGTTTGAGACGTTCATATCTAAAACCTTAAAACTAGCCTAAAACAGTTATATACTTACTTTAAACAGAAAAATTACGGTTTTTACTACCTACCGAGCGAAAAAATAATAAAAAAGAGAAGACTTGGAGGGTTACCTGACATGATGATGGCGGGGAAAGAACGGTGGCGTACGGGGAGTTGATGGTGGTAAGCGGCGGCGACGGTTGAGAAGAACGCTTGAACTGCTAGTCCGGTTAAACGTATGAGAGAAAAAGTGAAATAAAGTGGATTCTTCACCTTATATTCAAGGGAAGCGCGTGGGGGACGCGCCTAGGTAATCATTACCTAGGCTCCCTAGGCCGGCCCTAGCATAGGAAACGAAGCGACACACTTTAAATTCCTCAGATGCGACACTTAAGAGAATCTTGAATGACGTCGAGCACCCCTAGGTCTCCTTGACTCAACTGAAACTTCCTCGGCTATTAAAGGCGCCACACCTCGACCTATTCAACATACATCTTCCTCGATTTACCGAATGATTCATGTCATGTCAACCGCTTTGGCACGGACGATCGATCCCGACGACCCACTTCACGGTCTATGTCCTACCTCGACATGTTGGCTATGCCCGACTCTATTTCTCATAACTCATCACTCTAGCTTGGAGACTCAACTTGGGGGGCTCCTATTCTGGGCTAGGCCTCGAGGACACTACTGACCCATGGCCCAACATGTTGGGCAGAGGCCCATCCAATCGGCCACATCTTCTGCATCATCGGGTAGACTTACAATTGCCCGAGCAGGTGCTTTGTACTTCAGACAAGCACCCTATCCATTTGACTGATGGCGGGGAGACCATGTCTTCCACGTCACCCAACTGTCCACCATTATCTCCTGAAAGATAAGGGCAGTTGGACCAAGGGCAAGACCACGTGTTAGGTCTTACACGCTCCTACGCATACCTTGACAGTTCTTCCTAGGGCCTAGCTAATCCAGCCCAAAGAAGAACCTTGGCCCAACATTGGGGGCTCACTATAAATACCCTTTTTCACTAAAGGGTCAGGTATTCTGAAACATTTTCTCTCTTACCATTTTGTACCTTATACTTACTTTGGCATCGGAGTGCCTTGCAGGTACACCCCCTCCTCATTTGTCAAACCCTTTGTTGTTCGAGTTCGACCACTAGAAGGTCTTCCTAATCAAGTAAGATCATATACAAATGTAAATTTTGATGGAGAAAGACAAATGTAAAATATTATTTGCTGCGATAATGACCCATAAGATGAAGAAAGATAAAAAAAAATTGATGCGATAATGACCCGTGCGATAAAATATTATTTGTTGTGATATAAAATGTATTTAGATACAAATGAAAAATTTAAAATGATATACTTAATTGTAAAATGAAAAATAATCATATAAATTAAATTGTATTAAATAATTATATATTAAAAAAGATATATGAGATGGAGAAAGAAAAAAAATATTTAAAACTAAAAATTTTGTCTCTCAAATTAAGATAAATGTTGATTAAAATAAAATAGATATTATGTTAAAAGTGACCCGTGAGATAAATAAATTTTTAATTTTATTAAAATAAAAAATAGATTATTAGTATTTTTAGTGATAATAAATAAATGGAGAAAAAAATTAAAATGAAAGTGAGAAAGTGTTGGAAAAAATATGAGAGAAATTTGAATTTTGAATGAAGAGAGAATAAATGTATGTATGTATGTAATATTTAATTGTAATTTAATAGGTGGAGGATGATAAATGAATGTCACTTGTCATAATATAGTAGGAAATAAGAATGAAAAAAGTAAACATTAGTTAATTACTAAAATAGCCTTTTGTTAGTGTAAAAAATTTATAGTGAAATGACAATTTTGGAAGTTCATGTGATTGAATTTTAAAAGATAGATAGTAGATGAAGAGAGAGAATGAATGTATGTATGTATGTAATATTTAATTGTAATTTAATAGGTGGAGGATGATAAATGAATGTCACTTGTCATAATATGGTAGTAAATGAGAATGAAAAAAGTAAACATTAGTTAATTACTAAAATATCATTTTGTTAGTGTAAAAAATTTATAGTAAAAAGATAATTTTGAAAATTCATGCAATTGAATTTTAAAAGATGGATAGTATATAAAGTATATGTCTATATCATTATGACTGATTACCCCACACATTATGTACAATTGTCCATGTAGAGTTTAACATCAAATTCTACATTATCGTTGGATCTCAAACCTATCAATGTTGACATTTTATTTTCGATATTTTTTTTTTAAAATAACATAGTTTATTAAATTAAATTTCAAAATAATATAGTTTTCGAAAATATTACCAAAGTAACCTATTTTGATGTTTGGTCGACAATCCGTATGACGAATGAAAACAAATTTGGATTTAATTTTGCATGTTGTCGCCATATGATATGGCGAATGGGTACAATATTTTTTTTTTGCAATTCATGTTGCACTCATTCGCCAATTGAGGTGGCGAATGAGTTGAAAATCACAACATGCTTTCGCCATATGCATTGACTACTTGCTTTAATTATAAAACTCTTTCGTCAATCCAATTGATGAATCAAGCCCATTATTTATATGTTGTCGCCAATCAATATGGCGAAAACTTTAAGATAATAATAAAAAAAATCACATAACACATGTTAGCCAATCAAATTGACGAATGCATTCCAATTTTATTCTCATTCGTCATATGGATTGACAACAAAACACAAAAACTAAGCTATTTTCGTAATATTTTGAAAAACTGTGTTATTTTAGAATTTAATTTAATAAACTAAATTATTTTTATAAAAAAATCTTTATTTTCAACTGTGTAGTCTTTCAATTATTTATAAAATTACATGGAAACACAAAATTTCAACTATGCATCTCAATTGCTATTTCTCGGTTAATTATTTGCTGAAATATAATATAATTTTTCTTTGATTTTTCTCATTTCAAAACATAAAAGTTGATTTGTTAAAATTCAGATCTGCGTATCAAACATTCAATCTTTCAGCTTTGTTATTTCAAGTATTTATTTATCTCATTTTATATGAAAATAAGATTGTCGAAGAACTAACCATGAGAAACAAATGATTTTTTTTTATAAAATAAAATGAATCATCTTAAAACCGTAACAGAGAAAATAAAGAAAAATAGAAAGAGGAAGAGAAAGATGATTCCGGAAGCGGGAGAGGTAAGAGAAGAGAAAAGTGAAAAGTAAGAAGTGAAGTGAGGGGAGAGGTAAGAGAAGAGAAAAGTGAAAAGTAAGAAGTGTAGTGAGAGAAAAGAGAAAATAAAAAAGAAATTTGAATTTGATGTGGTGTGATCTGACATTGATAAAAGAGAAAAGATGAAAAGTTGGAATTGAAATCTAAAAAGAAAAAGAATAATCAACAACTAAATCAATTGTAATTGTTAATTTGATTTAAAAAATAAATTTTTAGATCAAAATTGGTAAGATACTCGTGTTTCCGCACAGATAAATTAAAGTAATATAAAATATAATATATTTTAATATATATAATAATTATATAAATTTAATTGTATTAAATAATTATAGAAAAAGAAAAAAAAAAGTGAATTATAGGATGAAAAAAGAATAAAAAAGAGAAATAAAATTATTTCTAAGATTTTGGAAAAAGTTTTTTTCTAATGATTTTTTAAAGATTCATCTTAAAAGTTAAAAGTTATGACAAATGCGATTATACATTGAATGAATTTTAAAGCAATTTATGTGTTTATCATTTGCTTATGCCTTTTATAAATTTTTTTATTTAAATAGTTTATAAAGACATTTAAAGACATTTCTTTTATCTAATAAAATAAATTAATTCAGCACACTATATAATATATTAAATTATCCTAAAAGGGAGGAAAAGGACTCGTAAAATAGACAAAGATAAAAAAAAATTGATAGTTATTAATTAATATAAAATATGTATTTTATCCTGATCCATAAAATATCAATATAAAATAGTGTAAAATCAATCAAACAATAAATTTAAGCGGGCATGCTTGAAAAAAATTAGACATTGAAATGGATCACTAAGAAATAATATAAATATAAATATAAACAAAAGTTGATTATATGTTGTTTATCTCAAATTCCAATAGTAAGCTAACACAATATATGATTATAAATGATCAATAAATACATAGAATTTTACAACTTTATACTTCATATAGAAGATTAATATACAATATCTATAACAATAACATGATATGAATAACCTAACATTAATATATAAATTAAATTCAAAAATTAAGCCAATAATGTTTAGGTGCTAATAAAGGACAAGAAGACTATTGAATCAAGGAAAAATGTATTGGCCAAACTATCTAGAGAAAGTTTCAATATATTATATATGGTGTAATCTGGTATCAATACAACATAAGACATATCAATATTAATTATATATGCATACTCATATAAAATATACAATTATCGCTAATGATATACAACAGTGTCTAGTAAAAAATTAAGATCTATATACAATATCCACATATGCACATAAATTCACAACGGAAGATCAAAATAACAAAAGTCTTCAAAACATCATCAAACGAGTTTTTCTTTGCCATTGACCTGCAAATAACCACCTGAAAAACAATAATAATAGTGGGGTGAGATAATAATCTCAGTGAGTTTCCCTATTTTATGGGTCCACTCAGGTCTAAATGGATCTCTTATTAATTCCTAACTTAATCTATTCAACTTCATCATATTTATATACACATACACAATAGAAAAATGACTTAAATATCTAAGGAAATTTACGCTTTGTATGGAAACACACAACATGAGTTCATATAACTCAATGACTCATTAGTCGAGAATGCAAACTATAACACAAGAGTGATTAGCCCAAACCGATCACAAAGATCTGCTAATATTATTTTGTGATGCTCAGACATGGGCAATGAGTGACTACAGTGCACAACAATTGGATAATGAGCCAATTTTAGAAGTTTCTAAGCAAAATTAACCTTAAGGTGGTGAGGATATGCAACTGAATGGTTGAATGAAAGTTTATAATTATTTATTTTATCCTACCGATACAAACAAGATGAATGTCCTTTTTGGTTGCCAATACCATAATAAATCCATAATTAAATGTAATTGGGTTGATGCACTCTTTGGAAGAGTGACCTTATAGTCATCTGGACAATGCGTGAGAGACATGACAATGCGTGGTGAAAAGACTTGTGTTTGTTTGTGAGGTCATTCGACAATTCTTAAAGTCATATGGGATATTACAAGATTTACAACAAATCATACTAGTTAATATGATAATTTAATAAATTTATTTAATCATTAATTGATTAATACTATTTATAGTTATAGTTACTTTTTAGACTAAACAACTAACTTTTTATATAAGTTGCCCTTATAGCTCAGTGGTAGAGCGTCAGTCTTGTAAACTGAAGGTTCGCAGTTCAATCCTGCGTGAGGGCAATCTTTTTTATATACTAAATATCCGTAGGTCAATCCTAAAAACAATAAATAATATTCTCGAATCTAAATCCTAAATCAATAAATACATACTACATGTAGTACTGTGTTTGTATAGGTATAAACATTTGTTGAAGAACATAAATATGACATTTTGAAAAATAAATAATGAGAATATCAAAAAAGTATATGAAAAACTACCATAATATAATCAATAATGATGACGAGGAAAAATAAAAATGGAAATAAATAATAGAATTGTAACACTCACATATAATATAGTCTACAAATATATGATATATAGTGTAAACGGGTATCGACACAAACTAATCACCACACACTTTGGTGATTAAGTTACAATACTCTTGAACAATTTGAATAAGATTTATTCTTGAAGTAATTCCAAGATAAAAATTGAGAGTACCTTTCAATATTATAATTCAATAATATATAAATCTTAAGTGCTCAGAGTTTATAATGAAATTTTGCAATGATTTGAATTGTACGTAAAATTTATATAAAAGACGTAGTTTAAAAATCTGATGTATCTGACCTTAAATAAACCCTAAGAAACCTCTAAAATCAAATGCATAAGTTAATAGCATTTCCATGAAGCTTTACAAAGGTTTGGAATGAGAATGGTTCATGAAAAGATGCATTTTTCATGTGTATAACCGGTTGCGTAAAAGGTGTAACTGGTTACCACCCTGAAAATGTTCATATTTTTCAAACAGAATTGACATGTAACCGATTACGTCTTATGTGCAGTTGGTTACTACTCTTTTATTTTTCAAATTTTTGAAATAGATCGCGTAGTAACCGATTACGTCTTTTATGTAACTAGTTACCCCCTTTGAAAAATTGAAATTTTTTGTTTTCTAATTACTTAGCTTGAGTGAATTCATAGCTTCACTTGCATGGTAGTGGGTAATATTTTCCTTCCATTCATAAGTTAACATAGATCGGAAAATAGCAAGTGTACTATTTTTACCGATGTAGTAATAGAAGGGAGTAACCCCAAATATCGATCTCAAGGACTGCTTAACAAAATAAGTTCTAATGGATTGATTTCAATTGGACAAAAGTTATGGTTTAAAAGTTTGATTTTAGATTAAATAAAATAAAGTTATTAAAACGTAAACTAAAACAGAGAGTTTTTTCTTATATGAGAATAATGTCAGGGACGATGTATGATCTGCAATGCAATGACTCAATAATTTCTCCATTTTACAGAGACATGCTTTAAAAAGTGACTTTCCTATGTCTATAATGTTTTTCCAAAATTCCTTTAGAGAAAAACCATTGGTATTCTTCCTCGACCTTGATTCCTCAACGGTCAAAGAAGCATATCAAGCAATAATTCTGACATAAAATGGTTTTCACAAAATATTTCAATTCCTCAGTAATATTAACCGTGATAAAATTTATGCAACAAGGTTAGGATGGTTGGTCAGACCAAATCCTAACCACGATCAATTATCCAATTTTCCAACAAAGACAAAGCATTAAGAACGTTGCATAAAATAAAGAAACGGATTTAATCGCATAATCTCAAAATTAAGAATTCAAATTGTCATTACATAAAGCGAATCAGGGACACCCCCTGTCATTGGGGGGTTTAGCCACTCATGTTCATAACGGAAATAAAAACAGAGCAAGAAAATAGAGACATTACAATTAACGTAGGATTCGTTGGATCGTCAATCGCTTCCGCTCTTGATCAATCCTTCTTCTCCCGTTATCGTTCAAATCCCAAAATCCCCCAAAATCCAAAAGTAGTTCTTTACAGTAATAATCATCTAATATAAATCAGTCTTCCAAAACACCGCGAAAAGTCCAGAATGCCCTTGCAGCAACAAAATATCAGGTTTTCTTCTGGTCTACACAACACGGGCCGTGTTGTGCAACACGGGCACCCGTGTTGTGCCTCTGGTTCTTCTCAATTCAGCCTCTTCTTCAGATGCTATGACACGGGCCGTGTTGTACAACACGGGCACCCGTGTCACAGCACTGATTTTCTCTTTTTCTTTAACAAATCTCCTCTTCAGCTGATCATCACAACACGGGCCGTGTTGTACAACACTGGCACCCGTGTTGTGCCTCTGACATCCTATTTTGCTGTCATTTTTCACTCTCGGATCATCTCTTCGGATGCTTCAAACAACCGATTACATATTGACCTGAAAACACATCAAAAACAACCACATAACCCATACCAAAGATAGAAACAAAATAAAACGATTAAAACTAAACTTGCATGTTACATTAAGAAAACTACAACGAAACATGAACGAAATACTTCAAACGAACGAAATTAAACTCAAAGGACAATGAAAACCGGCTTGAAAACTACAACTAAATATCACTGATCAAACATCATAGCCAAAGGCTTCACACTATCATAATACCTACAGTGAAGAAATATTTAGGACTGGTTCACATCATAGCAGTCAAAAGGGAAGAAAAATTCACATTGTTGTTAATCGATCAACAGTCCAAAAATTGAATTTTTCATGTTTGGAATTAACACATTGTTGCTGTTTCGGCTCGATTCTTTTGCGCGTCAAAGAAGGCATGAAAATAAACACATGAACCTTGGAATTCCTTAAATAAATCAATTAAAACTTGAGGAATCCATGATTAGATAAATTGACATGATTGCGGATCAACTTTGAATTCCATTCATCTTTGCTTTGTGGATAACTCATCAACCTCAATTGATTGTGTATAGAGATTATGCTAGAAGGATATAGACTTTCTTCACTAAAGTTGAGTTTCATTATGTGCCTCGAGATGAGAATCAGAAGCCCAACATCCCGGGTGAGAGAGATTACAGATAAGTTTTATTGTATCCTCTTTGATGATTAAGAAATGCGTTATTATCTTTACTTTAGTATGAGAAAAGAAAGATAGTTTTGATTATGGCTCGTATGCTAACACTTAGACGACAATTTTAGAAAACAGTGAGAAGCTAGAGGGAGAAGAGATGGCTCTAAAGCTAATAATAGAGCTTATACATATTGATGTTGTCATACCCTAATTTCCCCCCCTAAGATTTTTCGTATTTTTTCATTTTTTCATTTTGCATATAAACAAGATCATACACTAGTTAGTTTATCCATTTTGGTTGCAGGTTTATGCCTCATGGGGGATCACCATTGCTTTTGTTTGTCTTTTATTTGTTTATGTTTACTAAACTTTAATTAAAATCCAAAAATATTTTGTTTTCTTTTATTAACATTTTCAGGGGAAGAAAAAGTTAAAAATACCAAAAATAGCAGTCCTAGAGCTCAAATGAATTTCATCTGAACAAAGTCGAAGTTGATCTGCAAACATTTCAAAATCATATGATCAAGGATTCCCAAGTTAATTGATTTATTCAAGTAGTTCCTAGTTTCATGTGTTTATTTCCATGCCTTTTTTGACGCACAAAAGAATCGAGCCGAAACAATAACCATGTAATCAAAGGAACAAAAATTCAAATTTTTGACTTGGTTAACCGATTATCCAATGTGTTAACCGATTAACCAGGGCGAAATTTGAATAAATTATTCAAATTCAGCACCATCCTAGCCCTTGATATCATTTGGAATATTCTAGACTAATTCATTTTTATTCCTCTACATCACTTTGAACATTTCCCACCATATATCTTCATTAATCACCATTCTTTTATGAATTTCTCTCCAAATTTGATTTCCAAGCCTAATTTTGATTTTCCAAAGCAAGCTTCATTCCACCAAATTTCCATACCTAAGGTCTTTAAATAGCACCCTCATTTCATTCATTTCTCAAGCTTTTGATAGCCAAATTCACCCTTGCAAAATATCTCCTCAAACCAAAAAATTCACCAAAGCTCAATTTCTTCTTTTTAAAGTTATCAAGAATTTGCATTGAATTCTTGATTAATTTTGAGCTAAACTTTCATCCTTTTCATTTTTCTTCATCAATTTCAGTAGATTAAGTTTGCTTGTGGAGTAATTTGAAGTTTGTTCTTGGTAATTCATCTTCCTCCATTGTTATACCTTCATCACATTCATTCAAGATATAGATCTTTGACGCTCTTGTTTGTTGATCCTTTGGATCATAAATTAATGTTTGATTGCAAGGATTTCACTGTATTTTTCACTTTAAAATTTGTGTCAATTCAGTTCATGATCATAAGGTGTTTGAAAATTGTTTTAAAAGAGGATCATGCTGAACTTTGGCCCTTTTTCTGCCCCTGGTTCAGTGTTAACCGATTAACTAGTTGCAGTACAAACTGGTAAATCGGTCAACCAATGTAAAAATGCGCCAAATTTGAAAATGTTAACGTGTTAACCTTCCAGAGGCAATTTTTTTACTTGTTTTGGGGCTGTTTTTGGTTCCTCTTGCTTCTTCTTCCCCTTTCTTCTTAGTTTTACCTTGCGAGATATTTTTGGACGGATTTCTCTTTAAAGTCAATGGACTTTGGGTGTAGATTATAGGAGTTAATATTCATTAGTTCAAATCGATCTATAAGTGAATTATTTAATTCACTTTAGGTGCTTTGAATTAGTGATATGTTTTCATACCTTGAATCCACCAAAATGAGTGATTGAACTTAAAGATGAAAGAATACCATAAATGTAACTCAATTTGGTATTCATCTTTACTTTTGTGTGGCATTGCGTTCGGATGGAGATTTACATATCGTTTATCTCGCATGTATTAACACTAACATCGTTAACCTTAATTGGTTTTGGCCGGCCTCATTTGTAGTCCGTAAATTACTCGGAGATTGCTTAACATAGACCTAAATGTGTCCCTACTTCGGAGTAAAAATCCAATTAGATACTTTCACTTTCGTGGACCGGACCTCGTGTTGGTCGCGTCATCCCAATGTTGGTTAATCATTTGTGTTAGATCCACGATTGTTGAAGCTTGATGTGTAGTTGCTTTGGGTATCCCAGTCTTCTTTCATGTTTTCATCGAATTTGGGTCTAATCTCATCGGTTAATCACTATAGTGTAAGATACTAAGCGGAATCAGTTGCCTTTTTTACTTTTTGCACTTGATGCCTTGTTACTCTTTTGGTTGTGGATGATTAAGTTCACCAAACCACTATAATGTACATATTATTATTATTATTATTATTACTATATTACTATTACTATATTACTATTACTATTACTATATTACTATTTTAATATTCCTCTTGCACCTTATCCTCTTTAATTACCTTTTCGCTCCCTTATCTCCTTTACTTTTATTATGATTTATCATTCATTATCATGTTTATGTTTATATATTCTTGTGCTTTTTCCTTTGTCCATTTGGACACAAAAATATTAATAAAAGATTAAGCCTCTAAAAAACTCGTGATCTTGATCTTGGACTATGGTTACTATCCTTTGCATTGGAATTGAAGTGTTGGACTTAGATTCTAGGACACCTTCCTTTTGCTTTGATCATCATGGAGTTGGTACTTTAGCTTTTATTTGGCCATTTGCTAGCTTATGCTTTTAAGGATGAAACTCTTATGCTTATGTTTGAAAGTATCATCAATTTTGGTTAGATCTTTCCTCCTTTATCTCTTTTATTTCATTTTTTAGGATAACCTCTTCATCTCCTCCCTTTCTTCAATTTTCAAAACTTCCTCTCCTTTTCAAAGGATTATTGTTTTTCAAACTTTCACTATTTTAGTAAATCAAAACCTGACCTTTTGTCAAGTGGTTTTTACTTTTTCATTTCTTTTAATAAATATCAATGAACTTAATCATTTTGACTTCAATTCAAAAATAAAAAGAACCAAACTCATTCAAGTGGTTTTGTGCCTTTGTGCACTTATTTTTTCTTCACTTAATAAAATCAATCAAAACCAACCATTTTTCACTATTTGTACCACGAGCTACGGGATTTTGATCTTACATTGTAGTTTATGGGTACGTAGGCATGAGATGAAAGTCTCGTCAAACACAAAAACATTAAAAATTAATTCTTTTCTCATTCCCTCACTCTCATTTACCAAACAATTTTCAAACCAAAAGCCATAAATTTTTCAAAGGGCTCCCGCGGAGTACCACAAACATTTTGGGTGCTTACAACCTCCCCATTTTGTAACCAACCCCCTTATCCCTTCTCTGTTTGTTTCTTTAGCTTTTTGCTTTAGATTCATTTTTAGGATTTATTTGCCCTTTTTTCCTTTTCCTTTTGGAATAAAATAAAAGCGCGGTGGCAATTTATTTTAATTGAGTTATGTTAATCAATAGCTTACACTCACGATTTTACCGCTTCAGAAAAATGGCGTCTCTGTTGGGGAGTAATTTCGAAGTGGGTTCGACCTACTTTGATTTATTTATTGCTTTGGTTTGATTTGTTTGTTATTGCTTGTTCTGTTCTGGTTTGGTGATCCTATGTGACTGAGATAGATCTTGTACCCAGATCTAAGTGAACTTATGATAGGACGATGATATATTCGAGCAGATACATAGAGTAGTCCTATGCGATGTCAATTCGAGAATCACCACTCAGTTAGGCTCCTTCGTATTACTGATGTCTGTTATACGCCAAATTTGTCCTATGTGTACCATTTTATTTTACTGTCTAACACTTATTAAAAAAAAATCAAAAAAATATGTTCTACTTTATTTTTCTGTCTGATATTCGAAAAATCCAAAACAAATGCATTCATTATTTTAACTTCTCTTTTTATATTATCATAGGTTTTTATTTTTATTATTTAGTCATTATCCAAAAAAATACAAAAAAAAATCTATTATTATTTCTATCAAAACCAAAATACTCCCAATTTTGCTCTGCATTTTCTCTGCAAGATCAGTGTATATTGGAAGATCAAGCCCAATCTTCATCTGCTCATCATCATCATCATGAGCTTCATTTCCATGGCAGAATTCCATTGAATCATCCACTTTACACCAATGCACCTTTCTGCATTTTGCTTCAATCTTCTCTGATCCTTATCTACAGCATTGCAATTCCTCTCAAGTCATCATCAACATCATGATTTGCAGCTTCTCCATGTATTTAAGGGATTGAAAGATCAAGATTACACCTCTGCAAATTTTCTACATCTTCATCAATTCCTCAAGATTCTTCATCCAACAAGTGTTTATTTCACTCTGCAAGTATCCAGGATCAATCAAGGAAGCCACAGGAACCTACTCTCTGGTATTCTTCAGCAATTCAAGTTCTCCCTCAAAATCTATGGCTTGATTTCATGAGTTTCTTGTATGTTTTATGGTGCTTGAAGCTTGATAGAAGCATTGCAATATCTGTTTAGTTGATATGCTTATTAGAAGCTTAGATTTAATTTTTTAGGTGAGAATGTTTGGCTTCGATTTACATAATTTAGGAACCCTAAGGAAAAACTAAGACTAGATTTGGATTCAGGGGAGTGAAACAAGTTCAACCATGGCCTCGCATTTCATTTTTATGGAGATTTGGTCCAAGCCCTAGAAAGAGGTCACCGGAGAAGGTGACCGGAACTCTTCTCCGGTGACCGGAACACTTGCCCCAATGTATTTGAACTTTAAAACGCAGCCCTTGGATCTATTCCATCTAACGTTCACAAACTCACCAGCATATTAATGAAAGCATGCCTTGCACATTCAATAGTTTGTGAACAATGTCCCAACCTTCCTTTTTGCACCCCTAACATATTTCAATTAGGCCCATTTCAGTTAATTTTGTTTCTAATAGCACCCCTCAGGCTCAGTCCTATCCTTTATTTTTATTTCTCATTTGATTTTCATTTCCATTTCCAATTTTATAAAATACCAAAACTAATCCAAAAATCCTAAATAAATTCACACGTGTTCTTCATCATTTTTGTTAATTTTCCAAATTTTTTAATTCTATTTTTCTTTTATTTTTGAGTCAGAATTAATTTTGCAATTAATTTCTTCTCATTTTTCTTATTTCTGGACCAATCATTTTGTCCATTTTTGTTCTCTTAAACCACAGATGATAAAATGTTCATTCTTTTTGCCCTATCCAGAGAAATCATCAAACTTCCCAAAAACATTTTTGTCTTGATTTTTAGGTCATGTTTGGTCTTCTTTTGAACCATTTCCTTTGCATTGGTCCCTATGAATCCTAATTCAATTCTAGCATTTATTTGACTAGGAAAAAATAGGAATTTTCAAGAGAGTTTTTAGAGATAGATCACCTTCTGGATTTTATATTTGATTGCCAATTTTCATTATTTTTCAACGTCCTTTGCTATTTTTCCAAGTATTTGGCATCATAGGTCATATTTTGGTCCTTTTTCCTTATCCTTTTGTTCAAGAATTGGTAAGGCATTTATGCCATTCATTTGAGGTCCTTAATTTGAGTCTTCTAGGGTCCATTAGAGGTCTTTGAATGTTTAGAATCCATTTTAGGTCTTTTTATTTTGATTGGTGTTGGTTACTTGAATCATAAGTCACATATGCCTTCATAAACCCTAATTCTTTCCTTCCTTCTACCTTAGCCCTTAAATACCAATATTGTGATCATTATTTTGTGTTTAAATCATATCTTAACTTTTTATCAAACCCCTGGTTTTTGTATGGGAAGTTCAAAATTCTTTGGTCATGTTTGGTTTTATTTCTAAGTCATTTTTCTTACTTTGAAAACCATGTTTCCATGTTCCTTCCTTCATCTTTCAATCCTATGTTTGAATATTTATGATTTGAATCTCTTCCTTTCCATTTGATTTAATTTCATTAAACACTTCCACTTAGTGTTAGTTATGGACTTTACATTCACCATTGACCTTAGGAATTTTTTTATCATGTTTAGGTACTTGAATTTCCCTTATAACTTCTCCTTAGTTTTCATTAGGGTTTAGTGTTACTTTAGGGTATAGTTTGAGTTTGGTTTACTTCATAGATTTAGATCCTTTTGATTTGACTTAGCTCCTGCCTTTAGAATCTAGATATCATATGATATACCTTAGAGCTTGATCTTTAGGCTTAGAAGTTCATTAGTACATTTGTTAGCTAGTGTGAGTTCTTCTTTGAATTTTGCCATGCTATAATTGTTCAAAATGTTTCATCATGCTAACATTTGTTTTGTAGGGGGAAGATTGAGGTAAGAATTACTTCATTCTCATCTCTTATGCATTTTAATTGTGTTTTCCTTAGCACCTTGTGCTTTGATCATAGGTTTTCCCTTTTGTTCTCTTAGAAGCAATTTATCTTCTTTAGGAAGTAAGTTGAGTTCTAAGCTTCTTTTCTTATTAGGATTAGAATACCTCACTAACCATATGATATCCTTTGAATGAATAACTTAGGATTGTGTCTTAGTCCCCCTTAGTTTTGTCCTTTCTCCATTTGAGTCTTCTTCTCTTATCTCAAACAAAAATAAAAAAAACTTAATAAATGCTTGGAGTAGTCTCTTGTGTATAACCTTATTCCATGGGGCACTCATATTTATTCCATCTTGGAATAGTATGGGCTTGTCTAGTATGATGTACAAGTCTAATCATGAGACTATCTTCACAAAGAAAACATAAAAGACATTTCTTCAAAAGCTACAAAAACATGTAATAAGTTCAACAAGCTAGTGAACTTAGACCCAAATCCTTGGAAACAAGTCTTGGATAAATTCTCCTTACTTGGTGTGTTTATTCTACTATTCCATCTTGGAATATAGTAGCAAGTACACATTCCAGGGAAAAGAGTTTGAATTCACTCCCTTGTGCCAAATTCATAAAAACTCTTAAAAAGCAAACAACAAACAATAAGCGACTTTCCTACGGGGATTCTCTTCTCACCTCATTCACTCTAAACGCGAACTTGCGACGACTTGTCTCGCATGCAAGACGTTAAACGCACTCGTACCAGACGAGCCTGGAACACCTAAGCATAGACATACGCAGTTCCAGCGATAAAAAAACACAAACAAAGTTCCCGCCTTAGTTAGGCGAACTACGTCGACTCTGATCCTCATTTTCCCGATGAGGTACGTAGGCAGCGGGGTAGGGCCCGTTCGAGCACGTTATTTATTTTCCCTACATTTCCCAAATTTTGATCGTGAAGATACTTCAAACCATGCAAAATCTGTTCTATTTTAAATTTGTTTTCAAATGTGAAGGATGAAGATGCTAATGACAAAGCCAAATATATAATCCATTATAAAGACAATAACAATCATTGTCAGTATTCCTTATCTTAAACACACATTTGTATTATAAACATTCATCAAGATAAAAAGGCATCATAACATCTAAGCGCCAATGCATTATGACAGGGTTCAAACCATTCTTGATTAGATAAGATAGCCTGGTTGCAATTTTGATGAGATCTAGAGTAATTTCATTACCTCAAACTAAGCCTCCAGATCTGTAAAAATCAACAAAATAATAACCCATAAAAAACCATTCAAAAACTATGACATCAAGATCAATATCTCTGAAGTTTACAAGTTGTGTGACTTTGAATGTGCATAAAAACAGTTTCTCTTTAAATCATTAGAGATGAACAAACCCAATATTTTAAACACAAATCTAAACTAACATGTATATATTTATTTGAAAGACAATAGCCAAAACAAAAATAAGAGTTTTAGAGAAAAATAAAAATTTAGTAAGGGATGTGATAAAAAAAACTCTAAAATCGAAAATAAGAAGAAATCAAAAATTGAAAATTGAAACTCGTCGTTGAACACAGAAATTGTGTAGCTCTTGGTAAGGATAACTGGCGAAGGTGTAATTGAATGTAGAAAATAAAAAAAAACGACTAACAGAAATCAAGAGAATGCATAGAAAAATGAATATGGCATTTATTTTTCCGTTGGGGATGTGGTGGCCACATTTAGAGGGGAGAAAGCGAAGGAGCTAGGGTTTGAGGGGTAAAGAGAAGACGGTGTTAGATTTTGTGAAGAAAATAAAGAGAAAAGAGAAAACGGAATTATAAAAGAAATGTAAATGGAAATGTGTGATAAAGGGGGAAAGAGTATTTGAAATTAAAGTGAACACCTGCATTAATATGAGTTATGAAAAAAATATTTAATTGGAATATTTGTCATTTATTTATAAGCTCTTTCAATGTATAATTTTTAAAAATAAAAAGGGCAAATTTATCAATTTGGTCAATTGATTAGTAATTTATAGATAATAGATTATCCCCATATTTTGACAGATTTAAAAACAAGGACAAATATAATTTTTCCATATCATTTTCTTTTCTTATATTATATATTATAAATAGATAGATTATATATGATAGAAGTATTTTATTGAATAACAATATAAAACTATTTTCCAATATTTTACCTGAATTTGCATTATAACAATTTGATTTTTCACTCAAATCCAATTTGAATGACACCAAAAGCGACAATTTTTTTTCTTTCAAAGAAAAATGTTACATCGCTGCCATTCTCCGGTTGACATATGTATTATATTCATCTCATAGATCTGTCTCTGTTTTTACCGTCGCTTAAATCTGTCAAGTCTCGGTAAGCTACTGTATTCTTCTCTCACTATGGCCACCGGAGTCAACAGAAAAATTTCTGCAGCATCAGCTCGTTCTCACACCAGGAGAGCCAACAAATCCTCCTCTTTTCACATCCCTTCAGGTGGGTCTTCGCTCTTCCACTCTTTTTTCTTCTTTCATTATCGAAGATTCGAATTTTGCATCTTTTTGACTGAAAATTTTAATGGGTCGAGTTCCTTAGCTATATAATTGCTGTTTTTGCTTATCGATATAACATTTGTTGGTTGTCAATAAGAGGTTGGCAACTTTTAATTTGTTTGTTCTTTTTTCTTTAGCGTGATATTTGTTTATTAGTATTGTTTAGTTTAGTTAGCTAAAGTTTAGGGAGATCTTTCAAGTATAATCCTTTGATCTATACTAACTGAATCAATCCTTTTTGGCCTTAGTGTGAGGTTATAGCTAGTTTTGCTTGGGCTCAAGTGATTAATGAACTTTAGTTAAGGTTGAATTTGTTGGGCAGACTGGGGAATAGGATAGCTAAAATGGGATCAAAGACCATAAGAGATCACATATTCACCTAAAACTTTAAGGCAGTGTGTGTATGTTCGCATTCCCTGGTCTCCCTAACTAGTGGTACTAGAGTCTGGTTCGGCTTGGTGAGGGAGCAGGAGTTGGATCATGTTCTAGGATGTCAGAACTTACACTTGTGGGGGTGTGTTGAAATTCAAACGTGAGTGGTTAAGTCTTGCATAGACTATAAAGGGAGGAAATGTTGGATATATAAGATAAAGGATCTATACACCTATCGCCTTAGGATTTTGGCTGAATATGTGGTGTCCAAGTCTCTTATGGTCCTTAGTCCCGTTGTAGCTCCCGCATTTCCCAGTATACCCCTGTGGGAATTCACACTTATAGGATTATTACCTCTCACTTGTGAGCTTCAACAGATCTTTCAGAAGAAATCGGCATGAGCTAATTATTAAGTTGTAGTATTTTGATATTAAAATTGGCATTACAAACTTTCAGGAATACTTAAAACAACATTCGCAGTGTTGTTTATTGGATTTCTAGCATGGGCTTATCAAGTTACCCAACCTCCTCCTCCCAACATATGTGGCTCACCGGATGGACCACCTATAACTGCGCCAAGAATCAAGCTAAGAGATGGAAGGCATTTGGCTTACAAAGAGCACGGTGTTTCTAAAGACGAAGCAAAGTATAAAATTATCTCTGTTCATGGTTTTACCAGTTGCAGGCACGACGCAGTGGTTGCCGACACCCTATCCCCTGTAATTTTCTATATTACATTTTTTTCTGCCTATTATAGCATCCTTAGATTCTTTAGTGATTTGTAATATTATATTTGATGTGAGGTTTTTCAGGATGTTGTTAAGGAGTTAGGGGTCTACTTTGTATCTTTTGATAGACCTGGTTATGGAGAGAGCGATCCTGATCCAAATCGTACGTTAAAGAGCATTGCTTTGGATGTAGAAGAGCTCGCTGATCAGCTGGGATTGGGGTCTAAATTTTATGTGGTCGGTGTTTCCATGGGCGGACAAGTTGTTTGGAACTGTCTTAAGCACATACCTCACAGGTATGATTTAGGGTCTATTTGAATCGACTTGTTAGAATGTATCTATGGTAAGCGTTTGTGAAACTGTTTTGAGTTTATGGAAACAGCTCGCTTGATTAAATTGTTTATTCAAACATGATCTTATTTTTTTAGCTTATTTGTAGTTTTGTTCCGTTGACATTAAAACATTTTCGATACGAACAGGCTAGCGGGTGCAGCGCTCTTAGCGCCAGTCATCAATTTTTGGTGGCCTGATCTTCCTGCAAACTTAGCTGCTGAAGCCTATAGCCAATATAAATTGCGTGACCAATGGGCTATTCGTGTCGCACATTACACGCCATGGCTAACGTACTGGTGGAACACTCAAAAATGGTTCCCAATTTGTAGTGCGATTTCCCGTAGTCCAGATATCCTTTCAAAACAAGACAAAGAGCTTGTAACTAAGTTGTTGGCTGATAAAGACAATCATGTGGTAAGTATCAAGCTTTTAGATAATCACAAAATTGAATTTTATTTTCTAGATGCAATACATAGAATGATTTAGCTGATAGTTTGTATTGGTTAAATTGATAAAAGTTGATTTTGAATTAGAAGAACTCGCATCAACTAAGTCATTCATGAACATTTTTCACTTCGTAAGACCTATTTTGATTGACTTATTTAAGCTTGTTTATTGACATAAACACTTGTGAGAATATTTGAAAGAACTTATGGAAACAACTTATGATATGCCCATAAGTTGTTTTCAACTTATCTCCTTAAGGTCTGGAGGATAGTTTATGAAAATATTCTGATTTGATTTTATAACTTCATGTGGTTTCCACAGGCACAGGTAAGACAGCAAGGTGAATATGAAAGCATCCACCGCGATTTAAACATTGGATTTGGGAGCTGGGAATATACTCCTTTGAATATTCAAAATCCATTTCCAAACAATGAAGGTTCCGTTCATCTTTGGCAAGGAGACGAGGATATTTTGGTTCCCGTTACGCTACAACGATACATTGCGCAAAACCTTTCCTGGATTCACTACCACGAACTTCCAGGTTCTGGCCACCTCTTCCCTCACGCCGATGGAGTGAGTGAGACTGTCATTAAGTCACTTTTAGGCGTGAAGTAGGTTTCTGTATTGGCCGCAGGCTATCCCGGGTCAGCTTCGGCATTTATCATTTTTGTTTGGAGAATTGAAACTGAAGATTAATAGATCATCACATATTACATTTATGTATGATAGACTTAGAGCAACGTTGAATGCAGGATGAATCCATTTACTTCTTGATGATTAAATATGTGCGATGTCTTATGATTTTTAATTTAACAGAAGATGTGATGTTTTGTTTTTAATAATGTGTATTTGGTGATAGCTGATAAATATTACTACATACATGAATGCATTTGGTGGTGGATTCTAAATTAGTATAATTTATGAATAGTAAGTTAATTAGGCTTGAGTTGGAGGGTAAGTAGGTTGACTCGAATTCGGTGCAGTAGTCTTTTCATGAGGTTTTACAATGTAACCAATCTTAACCATTGATTTTTGGAGGAGGATTGTTGAATTGAAGTTCTTATTTAGAATTCCACTTCAAATCCTTTTTTATAGTTGTATAGGTGAACTCTCTATAATTATTATCACTTAATTTGTAGACAAAAAAACTTAATTCTTGCTTTATGATTTGTCAATTTAAACTTTAAATTTGGTTTCACAAACTAAAATGATCTTAACCAAAAATTGATACTGAGTAATAATTTAAACACATACTATATATCACACTCAGAAATCATTACACTAATAATGTATTGGAGATGTATCTCTGTGAATTTTACGGAGATACATATTCGTAACGTATCAGAACAAAACTCTTCATGTTGTGTTTTGTTTACGTGTATTCAGATGTAAATTTAAATCATACAATTGAAATGTATAAAGTGACGTACATAAATTCAAAAGATCTAAAAATGTCATATCAAAAAAGTCGAGAACAATGATAAAGTGACATGATGTCAAAAATAAAATACGATCCATAGTACTACTACTATATACTAATGCACTAATGTATATGTCTGACTCTCTTTTGCTTCATCTACCTCCTCGGCCATCAATCCCCCTCGTACTCCGACGCTGTTTCCGATACATCAATGCGCCTCATGCCTTCGTCATGATGAAATCTAGGACCTGCCTCACGTCAGATCGATCAGGGACGATACATGTGCTAATGTATGGCGGTGTAATCTCCATTATGCGATGACATATAGGCAACACGTCTTCAACATGATATAATTGTGTCTGCTCCTTCTCTAGTATCTCTTAATGAACTGGCTTTGGCGGATCTCCTGAAGCAACATGCACCATGTACGGATGTGGCACTCTAAAAAACCACCTGATATACCCTTCGACGTAGCTCGCTCTCAGCTATGGTACTTTGTGCCTCCTCCGACGCCAGATTACTCTCATAATCATCAAACATGTCATCTATCAGTCTACGTGTCAAAGCAGGAGGAGCAGAGACAACAGGGTGTCTGAGAATGACCCGAGTGTATCTGAACTGCCGCATGACATGCTCAGGCAGATGAAAAGCAGTGAGACACAATTCGCAGGTCAACCATCTTGAGTATAACATTATCTCGTCAAATGGTTCCGTCTCATAGTGATCAACATAGTTGTTGAAATGTACGTCCTCGACAACCAAAAGGTCAAGATACACTCTGCAAGGCTCAGTCGCTTGGTTCCCTCTGAGTGGGGGAAAAGTAGTAGCACGAGGCATATCCTAAGTTGTTTATCCCATGGAGGTCCTAATGGTTAGTGTGCCTTTCTAATCCTAATGAGGAAAGGAAAAAAAAGGATTAGAATACACCTTACTTCTTAGTAAAGTTAAGTTGATTCTAACAAAGGGATTAGCATGAAGTTGTGAAACTATACACAAGAGCTAAATCAAACACACCTTGAAAGCATAAAAAATATAAAAGAGATTAAGGTTTAAGGACTTACCTTCCCCTCCCTACAAAACAAAGGTTAGCATGGTAAAACATGAATAAGAAATGTGGTAAATAATTACCAAACAATTCCTAAGGGATCTAGGACCTAAACTAGACTCAATCCTAAGTTTAGTGGACCTGAAAAATAATGCAAACCAAAATTCAGCAGCCTATTACAACTCCTAAATGCACAAACAACAATGAAATGCAATGCACAATGCATACAACTTTTTACAGCTCACAATCAGCATGTAAAACATGTGTAAAAAGTATGAAAATGCAACAAACAACATACATTTTACAAATACTGTATGAAAAGACAACTATGAAATGCAAAGGCAGATTTGATTTATTTCATTTTTCATGCACAAGACCAATGGCAAAATGCACAAGTAACATGCCACATGATTAAATGGAATAAAAATACATGATTAAATGAACATGGAAGAATGCACCAAAACATTAACATATGCAACAAGTGTGCACTTTTGACTATGGAGCATGAGCATATGAACATGGATTATGAACATGCCTCAATCATAGATCAACAAAAATGACATGTAACTTAATCCAAACATCATAATTGGATTAACATGCAAGTGTGATCAAACATGCAAACAAAATGCAAGAACATGCATACTTATGGTTATGTATTTTCAAGAATGCAACACAAATATGCAATGCAATTATGCATACAAGTTAATGAACCATGCAAGGATCATGCAAGGGATGCGAAAACAGAATATGGAACAATCACTTACGTGCTAAAATGATGTATTTGAACAAATCTTATGCATTGTTGAACAAATAAGCACAAAAATATGCAAAAAGTAACTGAAACATGTCGAAATAACTTGAAACGAAGGAATCGTGCACCTAAAACGGTTCCAAAAATTCTCTACAATCAAGACCTATCAATCTATAGGGATTAAAAGAAGAAGGATACACAAAAGGCCATGGAACAAACAATTTTGTCAATTCAGCTCAGCGTTAACCGGTTAACGGTATTGGTTAACCGGTTATCGGTTTTAGAAAAACAGTTTCAGAGGCAAAAATATATGTGTTAACCGGTTAACCCATAGCGTTAACCAGTTAACACTGATCAGAAGCTGAAAAATAATGATTAAAAAAACACTTCTCGCAATCGAATTATCTCCTAAAGCTCATAATGCAACCATTATATTGTGAGCACGAACTTTACACCTAAAAACCATAATCTAGTCCCTAATGGCATCTAGAATAAGCTATAATTCTAGCTTCTAACAATTAAAATGATCAAATCACAATCAAAATGAATTTGAACGTTAAAATGCAATCAAGATGATAAACACACGAAGAATATCGTCTTGGCGAGATGAAGAGAATACGTTAAAGCGAAAAGTGATTTTGAATACCAAACTACGAAGTGGAGGACTGCTTCGGTGAATGTTACAGTGTAGATCGAAGTGTAAGCAAAGAAGAAAACCGAAGAATTCCGCGAATGCAAAATAAATGTGATTCGATCTTGATGATGCTTTTTGATGAACACTTGATTAATCACTTCCAATGAGCTTAAAACCAATCCAAAAACAGAATTGCTTCTTCAAATAAGCTCAAATGTTGATGATTGATGAAGGCTTAGCTTCAAGTTCTTCAAATTCCAATGAGGAATTTGAAGAGTTTCTATGAAGAGGCTTTGAGAAATTTGGTGAAAAAGTGGGAGAATTGAGAGAGAAATGAGAGATTGAAGATGAAAATGGTGAGAATGAGGTTGGGACCCCTTACTTTGAAGTGAATTAGGCTTATATAGAGTGTAGATTTGGCATGAGGCTTGGGAATGGAGCTTGCTTGGGCATTAGGTTAGGTTTGGAGTTAGGTTAGGATGAAGTTGAAGTTAGTTGGAGTTCTAGAATATTCCTTGGATGAGTGTGAAAGGATCTAGAATGTAGTAGAACAATCCAAGGCAAAATGGAAGGTAAGTGGAGTGTAAAACAAGTTGTGAAGCAAAGTGGAAAAATAGAAGGAAAAAGTGGAGGGAAATGGTGAAATCCACATATGTGTTAACCAGTTAACGGGGAAAAAATGTGAATTTTCATCCTTTTTTGTGGGTTAGTATGGAAATGCCTTGGATTATATTTTTGTGGTGTTATTTCTCTTGAGCTCCAATGTTTGGCCAGTCTTGCCCGATCACATGCCTCATGCACATGCAAATGATCATGATTTATTTATTTATTTATCTTTCGAATGTGATGCAATGATATGCGGAATGATGCGGGAATGAAGTGCAAACTGCTCGAGGTTGATAATAAATAAGAGGGCAAATTTTGAGGTGTTACAACTGCCCCTATTCAATCATTGTAGACTTGAATGGATGATAGCAATTGCTTTTAGACGTTTAAAGTATGCATGGATTGAATACTAGTGTAACACGGTGGGAGAACTGGCTTTTTATTTATGTTGTGGATAGCAAGAGTCGCCACCGACTTTTATTTTATCCATATGGAAAGGGCATAAAAGAACAGGAAAGACCTATTTTTAAAGACTTGAGTTCGGGGGGTAGGTTATATAAAGGGAAGGTGTAAGCACCCTTTATATCTATGGTTATCCATGGGCTCTTAGTTACTTAGCTCACTTATTTGTTTGAAAAAGGAAAGTGTAGTGTGTGTTTAGAAATTTGTCTAAGTACTCTGTAATGATCATCGTATGGATGTATACAAAGCCTTGTTTTTTAAGATATTTGAAAAGAGTGAGGTGTGAAAAGTATTTTTGAAATGTGAGCAAGTAACTAAGAGGTACCTACCCTTGACTAGTCTTTCATGATCTTTTATTTTCTTTCAAGGGTATGACTATCCCTACTATTAAGGAGTAGGCAGTCATTACCTTGGATTTATTTGAGGGATAGGCGTAGGGTCGTCGTATGGTAAATGAAGGCAACTTAAGGGGTGTTTTTAGAAATTCGAAGGGACTATCATCATATTTACCGAAGGGATAAGATCACTATATCGTAGGCAATCTCGTAGGGACTTGATCTTTTAATCTGAAGGGACCATGATGATTTTATTCTATAGAGACTTTGCTTAAGACACCCCCATTTTCGAGGGACTTGACCATATTTAAGAAGGCAACCAAGGGGGGTAACCATAGGAGGTGCA
The DNA here is from genome assembly GCA_963966055.1 of Lathyrus aphaca. Lineage (NCBI taxonomy): Eukaryota > Viridiplantae > Streptophyta > Magnoliopsida > Fabales > Fabaceae > Lathyrus > Lathyrus aphaca. Next base: position 384,218,756 of record OZ014522.1, on the reverse strand, counting down.
GATGACGATCGTAAGACAATCGACTTACGTGTGTGAGTGATTATATTCAGATATTTATCTTAATTTTTTAATTATCTAAAACTAATTTATTTTTAATTAAGTTTTGCACTCCCTATTATTACTAACCATGTAAATAAAATAAATAAATAAATAAATAAATAAAATGCGGGAAAAATAAAAAACCTACGCTATTACACGGCTTCGGGGCAGTTACATAATAATATGAGCGGAAAAAATAAATTACATAAAAAAACAACCTATACAATTTTTCTAAGTAATTAAATAAGGCAAAAATAAAAATAAATAAATTATTCTAAATAATTAGATAAAGCAAAATAATAATAATAATAAAAAAATTAATTAGATTTTTTTTTTGAAATTAGGGTTAGGATTAGGGTTTTTAAAAAGAAATTTAGGATTTAAAATCAATTAAGTCCTAATTATTAAATTAATTACAAATTTAATAGTAAAATTAGTAATAATTTTTTTTCATGAAAATAATATTATGAGAAAAAAATTGGATTAGTTAAGAGTTATTTTGATTTTAAGAAAGTAATTAAGAGTGATTAATCTATTTGTTAATTATTAATTTAAATTAATTTAATTAATATAATAATAATAGAAAAAAAGAAAGAAGAATTCGCCTAAAAAGAAAGTGGGAGGCCTGAATTCGAACCCAGGACCTCCCTTTTACCAGCTCAACGCGCAACCACTGGGACGCTTGCCTGCATGTGTTAGAAGAATAGGAATATAAATATATAAAATAAACAAACTTTTCAATTTAAAAAACGCGCCAGAAGTTGTCTTCTTCCCAGAACCGTCCGTTTATCCTTTAACTACAGTCGTCCCTCACTAAAACTTGTAGTGACGAATTTTATCCTTCACTACAAACCCTGCGTAATCAAATATTGAGAATACAATGGATAAATTGGTTTTAATGGTTCAGATCGATTAATGTTAAGCTCCTAAGTCCAAATATAACATCAATTTCATACGAAATCGTCTTCATCTGGAATTCCCGAATTTGAACGCACAAACCCTAAACATGGTGGATTGCTATTCCTGCACGATAAACTTGATTAACCTGTCCAGAAACAATATATACATCATCATAATCAATATTGTATGGTCAAATTGAAGTTTAAAAGCACCAATAATCGAAACTGAAATTCAAGAAAAAAAGAACAAAAAAAAAACGGTTTATGCTTTTCATGGCACTATGAATGATGGTGATGATTGCTACATGATCAGTGAACCTCCAGGAAGCTATTGCAAGCTTTCAAAACTTTTGAAACTACCTGAACTTGCAAAACCGATTTGGATTTTTTTGTGTGATTTTTGAAGTTTTGAGCAATCCCTCTAGGTCTCAACTTTCGTCCCCTTGTGTTGTTTTGTGTTTGTGTATATGTAGTGAATATAATTAGGTCAAACATGGGCTTTTAGATCATGGATATTGGTTACTTGGAGTTGAAGAAACAATCACTCATAAATGTAAAAAAAATCAAATATCCTCTTGCTATCTTTTCCTTGCATGAATTTCGATAGCATCCAATCACTTTAAATGTTGTGTGAATGTTTCTAGAACAAAGATTTGATCCATTATTTGAATTTTTATATTTTATTTTTATTAAAATTGAATTTTAATAAATAAAATACAAAATAATATAAAATAAATTATATAAATCAGGATAAATGGTCATTGGGTCGTACATGACTTTATCTTTGAGTTTGGGTTGCAATTTCATGGGCCCATTTGGAAAATAATAAAGTTATGGCCTTTTTTGCTTCCTACACTCCTTAAAAATCAACCAACTTTGACAAAGCACAACTTACTCAATTTTAATGCTATGAAGGTGTTCTTGGACTTTTTAGAAAGCTTAGAGTGTCCCCTAACCAACCTTTTTGGTCCCATTTCCATATATTTTACCATTTTCAAATTATGAGCTTTGGAAAAAGTTTACTTTTTGTTGACTTTCAAAAGGACCTATAATGTTTTAGCTCATACCTTCCAAATGAAGCATTTTTAGGCTTGGCTTGTGAGACACAAAGTTGTAGAGAATTAAATTTCCTTCAAAATAAGCTTTGGATGGGAATTTATTTGATAAAGTATGTGAAAGTTATGGCTGGTCAAAGTTCAGTTGACTTTTCCTATGGAAACCCTAATTTAGAAACTTCTTGATTCTTGATGATCTGAGATTTCTTTGATGAATCATGATAAACCCTTGGTCAAATGATTAATTTCACCTCATAATCTTTATGTTGACCAAAAATCTTGAAGTTTGACTTTATGTTGACCTCAGTTGACTTTTTTGCCAAGTTAACTGATTTTTGGATATTTGAGCCTCTGACTGGTCAAACTTATTGGGAAAGTTTTGAAACTTGACACGGGGATTATTTAAGGTATATGAGATTTTATGAAACTCACTTGAGGCCTTGGATATCCATTTAGCTTGGAGAAACTCAAAACCCTAGTTTTAGATCCATTGTTTAGGAGGAGGCTTTGTCTGATGAAACCTTCAATCCTTTTGGCCAATTGAGAACCTTGTGAACCTTGTGAGAACTCTTGAGACAAAATACTTTTATTATGGGAGGGAAAATTTTGGGGTACAACAGCTGCCCCTGTTCAATTTTCTGAAACCCGAGGAGTTAGTTTGGCATGTACGTCATTCATAACTTGAAGGTTGAAGGGGATTGAACACAAAAGCCCAAAACTTTGCACTCACCAGTGCATAAAATAATGTTGTTGGTTGATTGTATTGCTTAAATGGGATTAAAGATGTCATTTGGGAAAAATGTTCTTCAGATATACCTTTTGGAGGATAAAGTAGTCCAAAATTTAAATTGATATAATCCTGGGGGATGTAGCAGCCCAAAAGATTGTTTGATATGGTCCTGGAGGATAGAGCAATCCAAGATGTTGCTATGTGTGATCCTGGAGGATAGAGAAGTCCAAGATGTTATCCTGGGGGTTTATAGCAGCCCGAGATGTTATTTGAGATAGCCTTTGGGGGGATACAACAACCCAAAATGGATATAGGTGTAATCTCAGGAGATGTAGCAGCCTAAGATATTGGTTTTTGTGGTCCTGGGGGATATAACAGCTCAAGACATTGCTGGATGTAATCTTGAGGGATATAGCAACCCAAGATATTAGTACATGTACTCCCGGAGGATATAGCAGTCCAAGATATTGTGATATGTATTTCTGGAGGATAGAGCAATCCAAGATATTGTGATATGTATTCCTGGAAGATAGAGCAGTCCAAGATATAAGTTATTGATGACGTTTGTCTTCTGGGGAATTATCCTGAAAAACAAGGTTAGTTTTATGCAAATATCATGATGTATATAACACTTTTCAAGATAATATTCATATGAGAATGTTTGTATGCGTGTGATATGAAGACTTCATGTAGTTGAAGCGCATGAGTAGCTTCGTAGAACAAATGTTGGCTGGGGAAAATAAATCCTGATTCGTTGCTGAAGAATATGAAGACTTTGTTTCCGTCTTGATTTGGAGTATCATACTTAGAACCTCCCGTTTTCGTTCATCGTTCTTCTTATTGAAGGATTAAATTCTTGAATATCCTGACTGAGGATAAAAGAGATGGACATTCCCATGGGAGACTTATTCGACCAAGTATCAATTCTTCGGAGGATATATTATATTTGAAAGGAAACTTGTTGAAGCCTTCGTAGAGTTGGAAGTACAAGATACTATTTGAAGTATTCCGTAAAGATTACTCCGTGGGGATGAACCGACGAAGATTCGTTGGATTCCTACCTCCGATCGTCCTTAGTAAATACTATTATTGTATTTTATGCATTTATGGTAAACATCAATCATATTCAAAAGCATATATACATTCAAACATAATCAGCAGACGTTTTCGCTTAAGTAAAAGGGGAAAAGTAAACCTAAAATCGAAAATAGGATTTTATTTATTTAAAAAGTGGCCTATAACCAGGCGAGTTTTTAACATGGAGACGGAAATCCTAGTAAGAGGAATTCGTTGAAGAAATTTTAAAAGAGTACAAAAACAAGGAAAAATAGCTATGTGTAAATGATCCTATTGAGTTTCAACTCTGCTATTGCCATTATCTTCAAGTATCTCATCCTTTGCTGTCGTAATAGAAATGATTGGACTGATGGACACCTGTTTGAACTTGATGTAGGTAGTACAACTAGTTGAGGTTACATGGGTGATCCAACGAGACATAGTTATACACTTTAATCCCTAACTTTTGCCTGGATTGCCCTTTCAAGTTTTCAATCCACCGGGATACCGTTTTTTTCCCAAGCCTCCTTTTCGGGTTTTCGACTTGCCGGGTGTACAAAATTTATTTATTTATATATATATATATATCCCTAATTTTTTCCCGAACCCTTTTGGTTCTCCAAAATGCCCTTATTTTTTCCTAGTCCAGTCAACCTAGCGGGTTTCTTTTTATGCGTAGTAATTTTTAACTATGTCTGCATTCACAGGCATCGGGAAATCTTCACCATCCATAGTAGTAAGCATCATGGCACCTCCAGAAAATACCCTCTTGACTAGAAATGGCTTTTCATATGTGGAAGTCCATTTTCCCCTAGGATCACCTTGTGGCAATATGATACGCTTGATTACCAAGTCTCTAGCCTGATATACTTTTTGCTTAACTTTCTTATTAAAGGCTTTGATCATACGCTTCTGATACATCTGACCATGACAAACAGCTGCCCGCCTCTTCTCATCAATCATGTTTATCTGGTCAAGTCGCGTCTGAATCCATTCGTCTTGATCTAAGTCTGCATCCTTCATAATTCTCAAGGAAGGGATCTGAACTTCAATAGGTAAAACTGCTTCCAATCCATAGATAGGAGAGAATGAGGTTTCCCCCGTTGAATTACGTATTGTGGTACGATAACCATGAAGAGAAAATGGTAACATCTTATGCCAATCCTTATATGTAATTGTCATCTTCTGCAATATCTTCTTAATATTCTTATTGGCGGCTTCTACCGCGCCATTCATCTTCAGACGATATGGAGAAGAATTGTGATGCTTAATCTTGAACTGTGTGCAGAGGTCAGTAATCATAGTATTGTTCAGATTAGTACCATTGTCTGTGATAATCCTCTCGAAGATGCCATACCTACATATAAGTTTATGCTTGATGAACCGAGCCACAACATTCTTGGTAATAAAAGAAAATGAAACTGCCCCTACCGACTTCGTGAAGTAATCAATAGCAACAAGGATGAAACGATACCCATTGGAAGCAGTAGGTTTGATCTCACCAATCATATCAATGCCCACATGACAAAAGGCTAAGGAGAAGTCAAAACATTCAATGGAACGTGAGGTATATGTTCTTTATCAGCATAGATCTAGCACTTATGACAAGTCTTGGAGTGTTGATAGCAATCAACTTCCATGGTAGACCAATAGTAACCTACTCTTAAAATCTTCTTAGCCATTGTATGCCCACTGGAATGAGTACCAAAGATCACATCATGCATGTCTTCCATAATCTCTATTGCTTCCGTCTTATCCACACGACGAAGAAAATTTGAATCGTGATTGCGTTTGTACAAAATTCCATTACTCAGGAAATACTTAGCAGAAAATCTCCTCAGAAACTTCTTGTCATTGATAGATGCCCCTTCAGGATATTCCTGAGCTTCGAGATGTCTTTTTACTTCATGGAACCAGGGTTTTTCTTCCACACCTTCAGTATCAACCTCATAACAGTACGCTGGTTCATCTAATCGATCAATAGTAATTCTAGGTGCTTCATCATCCCAACTAATTTCAAACATAGATGACATAGTGGCTAAAGAATCTGCCAACTGATTCTCTTCTCATGGGATATATTCAAAAGTAATCTCTTCAAAGTATGGAATTAAAGATAACACATGCTCTCTGTAAGGAATGAGATTTGGATGTTTCGTGTCCCATTCTCCTTTAACCTGACTAACTACCAAGGCTGAATCTCCGTATACATTCAAAAATTGGATCTTCATCTCAATGGCAACCTTGATACCCATAATACATGCTTCATATTCAGCCATATTGTTGGTACAATAAAAATAAATTCTGGGAGTAAATGGTGTATAACAACCCTCTGGAGAGATAATCACAACACCCACACCATTACAAAGCGCATTAGAAGCTCCATCAAAAACCATAGTCCATCGGGATCCCTGTTCAGGTCCTTCATATTGTCTAGGTTCTTTAATAACAAGTATAATGTCTTCATCTGGAAACTCAAAGTTCATAGACTGGTAATCATCCACTGCTTGATGAGCCAAATGATCAGCTACCACACTTCCCTTAATAGCTTTCTGAGTAGTATATTGTATGTCATATTCTGTCAAAATCATTTGCCATCTCGCTATTCGTCCGGAGGGAGCAGGTTTCTCAAATATGTACTTGATAGGATCCATTTTTGAAATCAATAAAGTGGTATGAGCCAACATATATTGTCTTAGTCGGCGAGCAGCCCAAGCCAAAGCGCAACAAGTTTTCTCGAGCAGTGAGTATCTTGTTTCACAGTCGGTAAACTTTTTGCTAAGGTAGTATATTGCTTGCTCTTTTCGACCAGACTCGTCATGTTGCCCCAACACACACCCCATTGAGTTGTCTAATACTATCAGGTACATAATCAAGGGTCTTCCTTCAACTGGTGGCATCAATATTGGAGGTTCCTGTAGGTACTTCTTGATCTCATCAAAAGCTACCTGGCATTCGTCGTTCCATTTCATTACTTGATCTTTCTTCAACAACTTGAAAATTGGCTCACAAGTAGCGGTTAATTGGAAAATAAATCTTGCAATATAATTTAGTCGTCCCAAGAAATCTCTAACTTCTTTCTCAGTACGGGGAGCGGGCATTTCTTGTATAGCTTTTACCTTTGCATGGTCAACTTCAATACGTTTACCACTGACAATGAAACCCAAAAGTTTACCAGATCTAACTCCAAAGGTACACGTGTTTGGATTTAATCTCAACTTGTACTTCTTCAACCTCTCAAACAACTTGTGCAGATGATCAAGATGTTCTTCTTCAGTCTGAGATCTGGCTATCATATCATCAACATATACTTCTATCTCATGGTGAATCATATCATGGAACAAAGCTACCATAGCACGCTGATATGTTTCCCCAACGTTCTTCAAACCAAATGGCATTACCTTATAACAGAAGGTGCCCCAATGTGTAACAAACGTAGTCTTCTCCATATCTTCAGGTGCCATCTTAATCTGATTGTAACCAGAGAAACCATCCATAAAAGAGAATACCTTATGTTAAGCAGTGTTGTCTACCAGAACATTAATATGTGGAAGTGGAAAATCATCTTTGGGGTTGGATTTGTTTAAATCCCTGTAATCTACACACATGCGTACTTTACCATCTTTCTTAGGCACCGGTACCACATTTGCAACCCACTAAGGATAAGAAGTAACAGCTAGGAACCCTACATTAAACTGTTTCATCACTTCTGCTTTAATCTTTTCTGACATCTCAGGACGGATACGATGAACTTTCTGCTTTATTGGACGACAATCCTCCTTCATTGGCAGACGGTGAACCACAATATCAATATCAAGTCCTGGCATATCCTCATAAGACCAAGCAAAGATCTCCACATAGTCATGTAACATCTGAATCAATCTGTTCTTAACACTGTCTTCTAATTTAGCTTATATCTTGACCTTTTTCTTGTCTTTCTCAGTTCCCAGATTCACAACTTCAATTGGTTCTTCATATGGCTATATAACTGTAACACGGTGGGAGAACTGACTTTTAGTTATGTTGCGGATAGCAAGAGTCGCTACCGACTTTTATTTTATCCATAAGGAAAGGACATAAAAGAACATGAAAGACCTATTTTTAAAAGACTTGAGTTCGGGGGGGGGGGGTAGGTTATATAAATGGAAGGTGTTAACACCCTTTATATCCATGGTTATCCATGGGCTCTTAGTTACTTAGCTCACTTAATTGTTTTTGAAAAGGACAGTGTAGTGTGTGTTTAGAAATTTGTCTAAGTACTTTGTAATGATCCTCGTATGGATGTATACAAAGCCTTGTTTTGAAAATGTTTGAAAAATTGTGAGGTGTGAAAACTATTTTTAAGGGTGTGAGCCAGTAACTTAGAGTTCCTACCCAAGACTAAGTCTTTCATGTTCTTGTATATTCTTTCAAGGGTAAGATTGTCCCTATTATTAAGAAATAGGTAGTCATTACCTTGGATTTAGTTAAGGGAAGGGCGTAGGGTCATCGTATGGTCAATGAAGGCAACTGGAGGGGTGTCTTTAGCAATTCAGAGGGACTATCATCTTTTACCGAAGGGACAAGATCATTATCGTAGGCAACATCGTAGAGACTTGATCTTTTAAACCGGGGAGGGACTAGATGATTTATACTTGTATGGGTTTTGTTTAAGACACCCCAATTTTCGAGGGACTTGACCATATAAAGGCAACTGAGAAGGGTAACCCTAGGAGGTGTAGATGGCGATCATAGAACAATCGACTTACGCGTGTGAGTGATTTTATTCAAATATTTAATCTTTTTAATTAAATTATCTAAGTCCTTAATAATTTCAAATTACGTCTTGCACTCCCTATTTACTAACCATAAATAAATAAAAGGCATAAAATAAAAAGAAACAAATACCCTACGCTATTACATCGCTTTGGGGCAGATACCTAATAATCGGGCAAAAAGTTAAAGTATATAATAATAATAACTTATACAATTTTTCTAAATAAATAAGACAAATTAAATAGAATTAATAAAAAGAAATTATAAATAAAAATTAGGGTTCGAGAAAAGAAATTAGGGTTAAAACAGAATCAGGGTTCAAATTATGGTTTCCTTTTTTTTATAAAAATTATATATAAAAAAAGACCTAATTAATTATTACTATTAACTTATTTACAAAAAAATAAAAAAAATATTGTTATTTTTTAATTAGGAGAGGAATCAAATGTTTAAAAGAAATAATTAGTGAAATAAAAAAATCTTAAGAAAATTAGGATAACAATAAAAAATATTACTTTAAATACTAATTAATATTAAATTATATATATAACTATTAACATTTTTAATTAAAAGAAAGATTAAATATTTTACATAAAAAAATTAGTGAGATTTACTATTATTTAATTTTTTTAGAAAATGCCTAATGAAGTAGTTAGTTATGGATTAATTTGGATTAATTATTTGTTTAAGGAATTAATTGAAAATATGAAGAAAAACAAAGGAAAATAAAGAAAAGAGGAGCAAAATCACAAAAAAGAGGGACCTGAGATTCGAACCCAGATTCGGTACCTCCAAGGCAAGTCATTCCATCATCTGAGTTAGACTCGCATCTTGTCATCTAAGGGGAACAAAAAGATAACAATTATGTCGAAAATTCAAAAATTAGCTTGCGCCAAAAGACCGTCTTCAACCTCTGTACCTGCAAAAATACCTGCGAATTCTGATATGAATTTTCTTGTAAATTTATTTTCGCAGGTATTCCTAGGTCCACACATACAACATATATAAGTACGATTTGTCCAAATTGTTTGTACCATTTGACAGTCCAAGGTTCAAAGAATTCAAATATGGTCTCAAAAAGTATTTATATTGCCTGTATTAGAAAGCCCCAATTTAGAACGATGAACCCTAACAATGGCATTTCTCATCACCTGCCCTCAAACTTTGATTAAATGATCCAGATAGTACCTAACCATTATCACAAACAATAATACACGATCAAATCCAGTTCATAATGCATGAAATATGCAAATCGAAAAACTAAAAAAAAAACGCAAAAAAACAAGTTCGGTTCGTGATAAATGATGATGAGTGGTATGGCTTCTGGACACCTCGAAGAACAATCTTACACCTTCAAATTGTGTTGAAAAGGCCTGGATTCTTGAAACCGAATTTGACTTTTGTATGAAGTTTTTTGATCTTTAAATGATGTGCAATGGCTGCTGGAAATCATGTCCCATGCTTTGGTGTTGTTATGTACTTATATTAGTGTGATTAGGTCAAAAAAGATTGGGCTTTTGGTGAAACTTGATGTTACTTGATCATGAAGAAATAAACTTGCTATTTTGGTCAAAAAATCAAACAAATCTTTTCCATAATGGTCTTGCACGAAATTGGATAGTTTCAATCACCTTGAATATCAGATATTTGATCCCAAAAATAAGTTATAAGATCAAATATTTGATTTTCATATTTGATTTCTATTAAAATTGAATTTTAATAATAAAATCCAAAAATAATTTAAATAAATTATAAAAATCAGGATAATTGATCATTGGGTCGTGCATGACTTTATCTTTGAGATTGAGTTGCAATTTTATGGGCCCATTTGGAAAATTTTGAAGTTAAAGCCTTATTTGCTTCATACACCCCTTTGAAAATTTCCCAACTTTGCCAATGCACAACTCCCTCAATTTTAAGGCTATGAAGGTGTTCTTGGACGTTTTAGAAAGCCTAGAGAGTCCTCTAACCAAAAGTTTTGGTCCCATGTCCATATAGTTTACCATTTTCAAATAATGAGCTTTGGAAAAAGTTGATTTTCGAAAGGACCTATAATGTTTTAGCTCATACCTTCCAAATGAAGCATTTTTAGGCTTGGCTTGTTAGACACAAAGTTGTAGAGAATTCAATTTCCTTCAAAATGAGCTTTGGATGGGAAATTTTTGATGAAGTATGTGAAAGTTATGGCTAGTCAAAGTTCAGTTGACTTTTACTATGAAAACCCTAATTTAGAAACTTCTTGATTCTTGATGATCTGAGATTTCCTTGATGAATCATGATTAACCCTTGATCAAATGATTAATTTTACCTCATAATCTTGATGTTGACAAAAAATATTGAAGTTTTATTTTAAGTTGACCTCAGTTTGACTTTTCTACCAAGTTAACTGATTTTTGGATATTTGAGCCTCTGACTGGTCAAACTTATTGGGAAAGCTTTGAAACTTAATATGAGGATTCTTTAAGACATATGGGATGTTATGAAGCTAAATTGAGGCCTTGGAAGTCCATTTAGCTTGGAGAAATTCAAAACCCTAGTTTTAGATCCGTTTTTCAGGAGGAGGCTTTGTCTGATGAAACCTTAAATCCTTTTGACCAATTGTGAACCTTGTGAACCTTGTGGTTCTTGAGAGAACTCTTGAGACACATTGCTTTGATTGTGGGAGGGAAAATTTTGGGGTACAACATCTTCCCCTATTCAATTTTCTGAAACCTCAGGAGCTAGATTGGCATGTACACCATTCGTGACTTGAAGGTTGAAGGGGATTGAACACTAAAGCCCAAAAGTTTGCACTCGTCGGTGCGTAAAATAATGTTGTTGGTTGGTTGTATTGCTTGAATGGGCTTAAAGATACCATACGAAATAAGATGTTTTTCAGATATATCTCTTGGAGGATAAAGCAATCCAAAATGTAAATTGATGTAATATTGGGGGATGTAGCTGCCCAATAGGTTGTTTGGTGTGGTCCTGGAGGATAGAGCAGTCCAAGATGTTGATATACATACTCCTGGAGGATAGAGAAGTCCAAGATATTGGGAGATAGACCTTGGGGGGATATAGCAGCCCAAGGTATTGGTATACGTAGTCCTGGAGGATAGAGTAGTCCAAGATATTGTGAGATAGCCCTTGGGGGGATATAGCAGCCCAAGGTATTGGTATACGTATTCCTGGAGGGTTTAGCAATCAAAGATTATCCTGGGGGATTTATAGCAGCCCAAGATATTGATATACGTACTCCTGGAGGATAGAGCAATCCAAGATATTGTAAGATATCCCTTGGAGGGATATAGCAGCCCAAGGTATTGATATATGTATTCCTGGAGGGTTCAGCAATCCAAGATTATCCTGGGGCATTTATAGCAGCCCAAGATATATTATATACGTACTCCTGGAGGATAGAGCAGTCCAAGATATTGTAAGATATCCCTTGAGGGGATATAGCAGCCCAAGGTATTGGTATATGAATTCCTGGAGGGTTTAACAATCCAAGATTATCCTGGGGCATTTATAGCAACCCAAGATATTGTTTGAAGTAACCCTTGGAGGGATATAGAAACCCAAGGTATTGGTATACGTATTCCTGGAGGATTTAGCAGTCCAAGATCATCCTGGGGGATTTATAGCAGCCCATGATATTGATATATGTACTCCTGGAGGATAGAGCAATCCAAGATATTATAAGCTAGCCCTTGGGGGGATATAGCAGCCCAAGGTATTGGTATATGTATTCATGGAGGATTTAGCAATCCAAGATTATCCTAGGGGGTTTGTAGCAGCCCAAGATATTGTGATATAGCCCTTGGGGGGATATAGCAGCCCAAGGTATTGGTATACATACTCTTGGAGGATTCAGCAGTCCAAGATCATCATAGAGGATTTATAGCAGCCCAAGATTATCTTGGGGGGTTTATAGCAGCCAGAGATATTAATATACGTACTCCTGGAGGATAGAGCGGTCTAAGATATTGTAAGATAGCCCTTGGGGGATATAGCAGCCCAAGGTATTGGCATACGTACTCCTGGAGGATTTAGCAGTCCAAGATCATCATGGGGGATTTAAAGCAGCCCAAGATATTGATATACGTATTCCTGGAGGATAGAGCAATCCAAGATATTGTTATATGTATTCCTGGAGGATAGAGAAGTCCAAGATATTGTTTGAAGCAACCCTTGGGGGGATAAAGCAACCCAAGAATAAGTTGTTGATGACATTCGTCTGCTGGGGAATTAACTTGGAAAAAAAATTAGTTCTATGCAAATATCATGATGTACATAACACTTTGCAAGATGATATCCTTATGAGAATGTTATATGCGTATGATATGATATGATGATGTATGTATGAATTATGTAGTTGAAGCGTATAAGTAGCTTCGTAGAACAATGGCTGACTAGGGAAAATAAATCCTGATTCGTTGCAGAGGAATATGAAGATTTCGTTCCCGTCTTGTTTTGGTATATCATACTTAGAACCTTCCATTTTTGTTCGTCGTACTTCTTATTGAAGGATTAAATTCCTGAATATCCTGACTGAGGATAAAAGAGATGGACATTCCCCTGGGAGATTTATCCGGCCAAGTTTCAATTCTCCAGGGACATCGGATTTGAAAGAAAACTACTTGAAGACCTCGTAGAGTTGGAAGTACAAGATACTACTTGGAGTATTTAAAATATATTCGTAAAGATTACTTCTGTGGGGATGAACCAGTGAAGATTCGTTGAATATGAACTTTATTAGGGATTCCTACCTCCGATCGTCCTTAGTAAATGCTATTATTGTATTTTATGCATTTATGGTAAACATCAATCATATTCAAAAGCATATATACATTCAAACATTATCAATGGACGTTTTCGCTTAAGTAAAAGGGGAAAAGTAAACCTGAAATCGAAAATAGGATTTTATCAATTTTGAAGGTGTATACTCATTCAAAGTAACCAATAGATTTAGGACTTCTGAGATTCTCGACTTCCCAGAGTAATTCTCTAGGAATTATCATGACTGAATCCGAAGACATGATATTGACCATTTGATACTATTGGTGCAGACAGTTAATTTCCACAATGGCTTCTGCTGAGAATCCAATATCAAGGCAATATAATGAGAGGAACGTGCTTTCAGACTATCATGGACCATATACGCTCCGGGTATTAGATTTGGAAAGAAAGTGTTGCCCCTTAGTTGAGGATGATTTGTCCCATAATGGAAGTATCTGAAAGGAGCTACCTCAAGAGAAATAAGCAGAATGCCCCATAATAATATTCCCCTGGCATCGTGAACTCTGTAATGTTACCTTTGGTAATTCAGGTAGATGAGGAGACCTGCCTTTGGCTACTTAAGCATAGTTGAATCTTGACCTAATTGCCCCAAATGAATTGGACAGTAACAAGGCATGCCCCTTGAGTGGAAGATAGTGACCATGCCCCCTTGTATACATTAGCTTTGATCCAGGAAGCAACTTTGTTTATCGAGAGAAATTTGGTTTATTGAATATTCATCATGTAAGTTTCTATGTTGTCAAACACTTAGTTATATGCAAACAATGATATTCAAAATGCAATTCTTATGTCTGTCTTGAAATTTTTGAAAAAGATTTATTTTAGCACAACGATGTTTATAAAACTGTGATATTAACTCAAGATTTATAATAAGCCCTAAAGGAGTCAGGATACCTTTTTGTAGCAGTATGCTTTCGAACTAACCATGCTTCAGTTATAACTTTTAAGGTTTGTAATGTGGCCTGGTTCACGGTTTAAGAAACAAAGGATAAAGGGTCAAATTTATTTGTACCCAACCCATTCTCCGTGATGTTCTTCAGTCCTATGTTCGGTTAATTTATGCATTGAGGATCCAAAAGAGTTTGGAATCGTAACACTGACAAAAGTTTATTTGAAAAACCAGTCATCTTTTTTTTAGGATTCGTAGTAACTTGTTTTTTCTTTTGACTTTGTTATCCCTTCTTTTTTCAGGAACTATTTATTTCAAGATTACAGTCAGCGGGATGTCAATTTTTTTACTAAGTCTCCTTCATAGGTTTTGACTTAGTGAGCTTTTCTTTTGCTAGATATTGACTGTCGAACTTAGTGATTATAGGGAACCATCATTAGTTGTGTATAAGAAGGACAACTAGCATAATTGAGTTAACCGAGGAACTACCTTGCCCCGGGTTATGATTAAGGGATTTAATTTGCGTGAGAATGAAAACTCCTACTTCATAGGCTCAAGAGGGTTGACTAGGGATTAACTTCCTTATATCTCCATTGTTTAGGAATTGAAACAATGCATGTACATCATCAACATAGTCTGTTCAAAAGCATACTATATGAAATTATGGTATCGTCTTTGTCATCCTCCCTCTAAAGTCTTACAGCTTTATCAAGAGTTAAATATCACAAAATAGAAGTAAGAAGCATAGTTTTAAATATAGTGAAACGAATGGATTAATTCAAGACAAACATACGCAATGCATTAATGTGAAAACAAAGTTTAACATAAGAGTAAATTCTTGGACAAACAAAAGAAATTACAAACTGAATAAATCAAATGATGTCCCATCCAGTTGGTTGGATGTCTTCGATTGCAATCTGTGAACTTTCGACAGCGGTATATTTCACCATGAAATCAAATTTGCCACTTGACTGTCTCAAGGTGTCCCATACTTCAACAGGGATAGGTGAGCTTTCTTTCTCGCTACCTCGGGCAATTTGTCTTGTAGCTTCGATGTTTGATGGACGATAGGAGAATTCAATTTGATCTTCTCGCGTAACCTCGAGGATTCTTTCGTCAATCAGGTCTTGAATCTTATTCCTCAATGCCTAACAATCATCAGTGTCATGTCCAGGACAATCGGAGTGATACATACACCTTGCATTGGGATTATAGCTAGGGGAGGAAGTATTGAGCTTTCGGGGAGAATTTTCCAAGGAAATTAGCTCCATCTCCAACAAGCATTGCAAAATTTGTGACATTGGCGTGCTGAATTGGATGAATGCTCTTCTACATTCCTTGTGTCGAGGTGGATTAACCTTACAAGACCTTCTTTCTTTAATTGAAGAACTATTAGTAGTAGCATGTCTCTTTCCTTATCTTATCCTTATCTTCCTATTAACCAAGTCAGCTTGTTTCACCAGAGGTTGACTGATGATTAGATTCCCGACTCTATTGTATTGAAGTTTATTGACAAAGATTCTCAGCTCTTCTTGCCCCTGGGTTAAGCTCTGGATAAGAGCCACCTGGCCATTCATCTGGATTCTCATCTCTTCCATCTCAGCTTGTAGTTGTTCCAACTAATCATCCTCGTTGTATTCAAGATTCTTCTTTTTCATGTCCTTAGAGAGGAGTGCTTTCAACTCTTCTTGCCCCTTGGACAAGTTCAGGATCATCTCTTGAAACTGGGCGTTCTGAATCTGAAGATCTTTGACAGATTATTCGAGAGCCATTTCTGCTAAAATAAACAGCGAGAAGATGAGAAACCTGCTGTGAAAACCTGTCATGCAATGATATCGTATGTAGATGCATATGCAATGTTTTCAAGGACCGCGGGATTTAAATTTGTTAAAACAAACAAAAACAAAACTCTTATTAGTAGGTTTGAAATCATATTGCCCCTTGGGCTTACAAACTAAAAATAAACAAAATTTATAAATAAAATAAAACATCTAAGAATTAATTCTCCCTTGGACGCTTCCTCTTTGTGTTGAGATATATGTTGAGATTCCGCTCCTCGTGAAGTTGCTTTGTCAACTCCAACACTCTTTCTTGGCTAATCCTGAATTGGGCTTCAAAGGTATCTCTTTGCTCCTTCAGTTGGATCCAGGACTTCTGTAGCTCTTCCAAATTAGTGGGAATATCTGGGTGAAAGATGGTATAAGGAACATCTCCTTCAGCAATAGGCTCCATGGTAACAGGTAGAACATCAGGATATGGCATCATAAGAGTCTGAGCACGAGACCACACTCATCTGAGGTAAGGTCCCATAGGAATGGAGTACTTTGGTTCCAAAGTCTTACTATCAACCTTGTTCACTTTATTCTAAGCTCGTATAAACCTTTGACGGTAACCTTGAAGATCGTTGTCGTAGTCAAACACAATACCCTGAATAAGCATATCATGAGGACCATTACTCCGAGCATAACCAAACTGTCGTAGAGCTAAAGAAGGGTTGTAGGTAATTCCCCCTCTTATGCCAAGGAGTGGCACGTTAGGGAACTCCCCACAATGGTAAATAATAGTGACATTTTCCATAGATCGGGAACACCAATGGATATCTGAATGAGAGAGTGACATCATCCTCTTAGACCACCTCAACCCTTGTTCATTCTTCATCACAGATCGAGGAAGGTGAGAAATAAACCACCTAGATAGTAGAGGTATGCAACACATCAGAGTCCCTCTCGCTTTCGTAGTACGAGTGTGAAGAGATTGTAAGATATCTCCAACTAATGTAGTCACTGGATTGTGAGTCAAAAATATGTTGATGGCGTGTACATCTATGAACTGGTCTAGATTAGGGAATAATACTAAACCATAAATCAGCAAGGCTAGGATATCCTCAAAAGCATCATAACTCATAGCATCCAAGATCAACTGAGCTTTCTCTATCAATACTTTGGCAAGGATACCCTTAACTCCACTTCTTGTTTCTAGGACAATTTCTGATAATCGGGGAACATGAAACAATGATGTTTAGGATCAAAGAGCTGGAATAGGACACTCATCATATCTTCATCAAACCCTGAGGTAACCAACTCAAGTAGATAACCATGCTTCTTGATGAACTGGGAGCTTTCAAGACGTTTTGAGACCAAATCCTTAAGCTTGAGAGGTATTCCTACAAAGTTGATCCGAATAGTGTTCCTACGAGTGGAAGCCATAACCTGTAACGAAGAACAACGATAAATCCTTTGGTCCTTGAAATGGTTAGTGAAAATGATATGCTTATGCTGTCATGATGTTATGATGTTATGTTCAATCACAAACATGTGGCACACACAAGAAAGTCACACAATAGTCCTAGGTTTAGAGGCTTGCATGAGGTTTAAAAGAAAGTACCATCCCCTGAAGTTTAATTGGTTCACCCTGTCCTACAAAAGTAACCAGGTGATCTGCGTGTCGCGTACGGATCAAAAATGAGTAATTTTTGAAAACATAGTATAGCGACAATGACTCAAATCGTTTCACAAGGATTCTTGTATTGTTATTAATCGAAGGTAACCAAATTCCGAATTAGGGGGGTTTGTTTTAAGGTTGATAGAACAATTAAGTGATTAAAATACGTGATTATGGAATAAGTCAATCTACCGATTCAGTTCCTACTATAATTGATTATTATAATTATAATACCCTAAGAGGATTATTCATTCCTATCTGGATACAAACTCAATGACAAGCGCGATGAGGTTTGTAAGATTAACGATCATATTGTCTGAATTAAGCAAACAAGATAAAATTTCATGAGTTAAGCAAACATGATTGATCAAACACAAAACGAATTAAGCAAACGTACCGTGTCTATGTTAGGATCATACAATCAACCAAATCAAATCAATATATTTCATGAAATTGAATTAAGCATACAAGAACACAAATTATCATTGAAAGGAATTAAATTAAAATTAACATTATAATAATCTCAAGTGTTGGAACCTGAATTACAGTAGATTGACTCAAAGGTGATTAGTTCTCCATCGTTCTTTCAAGCGTAAGAAAAATAAAATCGTGAATAAGAGAATGTCCAAGGGCAGCCGCGCCTGCTAGGTTAAATAGGAAACCTAAAAACCCGTTTACAACCCAACTGGGTCAAATACATAACCCAGGCCCAATTCTAAATGACCCGAAACTGAATAAAACTAATGCAGCAGCTTCAAACGAAATTCTGGAAAATATGACTCCGAATCTGACTTTGACTCCAACACGAAAGTTGTAGCTCTCTCTCTTAGCTTTCCATCGACTGGTAGAATGCCTCAATCAGATTCCTGGAACTCCGATTATGATCATTTCCGTAAAATCTGTTAAAGCTGAAAATTAAGTACGAAAATCACATTAAACCAAAAATAAAATAAATTAGAAAAACAAATTAAAATATAAAAATAAACAAAGAAAACTAAAGAACTGCCTAAGTGCAATCATGTAGGAATGTGCACCAAAATTCACTGATCACCAGGTTCTAAGGGATCTCAATATCATTGATCCTTCTCAAGGGTTGTTGTTCAGTAGGCAACTTACTTGCCAACCAAAACCCCCCAAGATTAGGATCTCAATGAGCATAGCATCGAGTATCAACCAACTTTAGACTTCTCCAAAGCCGACTATCTCACTACTTTCTAAAGGCTAAGATGGGTCAATTAAGGTTCTAAAGGGTAGTTAATGTTAATGACAATGTATGGCAGCCCCATATTATCCTCAACTTACTTGAGGAACATAAGAACCAACCAAGAAATCACACTAACTATGTCCACCCGATCAACTATATCGGTATACGCCGTACAGTTTCATTGGTCTATTGCCATTTACCTAGGGTACACTAGATCCGGATTAGGATATTTCACACATAAGCCCAACAGATAAATATAAAGCAAGCAATTCAAACATTAAATGATCCTAATTCCAAAGGGTACCCCTCCTTAAGTACTCCCCAGCAGAGTCGCCAGTTCTGTAACAAGGTGGGAAAACTGACTTTTAGTTATGTTGTAGATAGCAAGAGTCTCCACCGACTTTTATTTTATCCATAAGGAAAGGATATAAAAGAACAAGAAAGACCTATTTTTAAAAGACTTGAGTTCGGGGGGTAGGTTATATAAAGGGAATGTGTTAGCACCCTTTATATCAATGGTTATCCATGGGCTCTTAGTTACTTAGCTCACTTAATTGTTTTTGAAAAGTACGGTGTAGTGTGTGTTTAGAAATTTGTCTAAGTACTTTGTAATGATCCTTGTATGGATGTATACAAAGCCTTGTTTTGAAAATGTTTGAAAAATTGTGAGGTGTGAAAACTATTTTTAAGGGTGTGAGCCAGTAACTTAGAGTTCCTACCCTAGACTAAGTCTTTCATGTTCTTGTATATTCTTTCAAGGGTAAGATTTTACCTATTATTAAGGAATAGGTAGTCATTACCTTGGATCTAGTTAAGGGACGGGCGTAGGGTCATCGTATGGTCAATGAAGGCAACTAGAGGGGTGTACTTAGCAATTGGGAGGGACTATCACCTTTTACCGAAGGGACAAGATCATTATCGTAGGCAACATCGTAGGGACTTGATCTTTTAAACCGGGGAGGGACTAGATGATTTATACTTGTATGGGTTTTGCTTAAGACACCCCAATTTTCGAGGGACTTGACCATATAAAGGCAACTGAGAAGGGTAACCCTAGGAGGTGCAGACGGCGATCATAGAACGACCGACTTACGTTTGTGAGTGATTTTATGAAGATATTTAATCTTTTTAATTAAATTATCTAAGTCCTTATTAATTTCAAATTACGTTTTGCACTCCCTATTTACTAACCATAAATAAATAAAAGGAATAAAATAAAAAGAAACAGATACCCTACTGATCGTACCTGGAGATCAGGATCCGATATGGCTGGCGTCGAGCGTTGTTGAAGGACGGTCGATAAGGAGAGGAGGGGGTGTGCCTGCAAGGCACTCCGATGCTAAAGTAAGAGACTGAGCAAAGAGCGTGCAAGTACGAGAATTAAGGTGAGAGAATTGAATACCTGACCCTCTCGTATGAGAGGGATTATATATTGTCCTTGGTGGATGATTATTGGCTCAAACCGTTGGGCGTGGATCTTGGAACCCGTATGAATAGGAAACGGTCAGAACTAGCCGTTAGGAGACTTTATTCCGGTCGGTTAAACCTTGGGCGACACAGACCATCCTCCCGAGCGTGATGCTCGACGAAGAGCCTGTTGGGCCACTAATTTGTCTGGCCCAACTCTTGAAGTTGGGCCTGGCCGGAACAGGAGCCCCCCAAGTCGTTGCTTCTAGGGAGGGGCGACGACTTAATGACGGTCTTCTGTCCAAAGTGCACACATTATATCTGGTGATTTTCGTGCGTTGACCAAAAAATGATCGTTTGATGACGCATGACAGGCAGGCAATTATTCGGTCGTTCGACGAAGGAGGGAGATGAAACAAACAGTTGGCGTGTTTGGGAATTCGCACCTATTCAATGTTCTGACGGCTAGCCTAGGGGCTAGAGCGTAGGTAATCATTGCCTAGGGATAGGGGTCACGCGTCTCTGCACGTGCTCCTTCCCCTATAAATAGGAATCCAGAGTATTCTGTATGCTTTTTCGCTTCGTCTCCCTCTCTGCCACATTGCTCGAATCTCAGACGACAGTTCTCAGCCGTCGACCACCGTATCTACATACTGACTACCACATTTTCAAGTCAAATTATTCTTCAATGGCCTCTCAAGCTCAAGGTATGGCCCTTTTCGCTTCTTTCTTAGCCATAGGTTTGATATCTTAGCAATGCATGCGGTTTAGGATAGATTTTCTGGTACTTTAGACTAGAATAAGTAGATTATAGGCCTTCTGTTATCGTTGTTCGTTGACTGCAAACCCTAATTTGTGGTCGATGATGGTCCCAGTCGACCTTGATCTGGGACCTGATAAGCAGCTAGGACTTGAACATACCATTGTTGTCATCGGGCGCTGGCCATCGCCTTGAGCGATGGTTAACCGAGGGCTTTGGCCTGAGATCTTGTTCCTGGGTTGGCACGTGCCCTTTCACTTGTCGAGCGATGGAAGGGTGGATTTGATATTCTAATTGAATTCACTAATGCCTTTCCTCTACTTTTCAGGTTAAACTGCGCTTACGACCCGTACGGGATTTCCTCGGAGGAGGTGTCCTTGGAAGATTCTGGTACTACGGTATCAGTTCCTTCTGACTCTAGAAGCTCGTCAAATGAATCTGACGCCACCATGGTCGAGGATGTGGCCCCCGACTCTGGAGAAGCAGCTGGTACTCCTCAGGGTGAGGATAAAGTAATCGCGCCCGAGGAATGGGTAGTAGAGGACCTGGTTGACAAGGTGTCGTCTTTTTCAAGACCTCGTGCGGAGCCTTTGCCCATTGTCGGTGATCCTGAGGATTGGGTCGTCACTTGCCCGGGGGATGATGATCGGATATTCGCAGATTATGGCAGTCGAAAGTTCTCAATGTATGAGTACGCGACCTCGACTCTGGGGGTGACATTTCCTTTCAGTGATCTGGTTTGTGCCGTGCTCGGACATCTGGGTGTAGCACTGTCTCAGCTGCACCCCAACTCTTATGCCTTCCTGAAAGTGTTCGAGGTGACATGCGCTCACCTGGGCGTAGGGGCCACGCTCCCTCTGTTCTTCCGACTATTCTCGCTGCAGCGCCAGGTAGGACGGGGAATCAACCGAAAGGGTTTCATCTCCTTCAAGCAGCGGACCAAGATATTCAAGGCTCACTCAGAATCTATCCGGGCTTTCAAGACCGACTATTTTCTGGTAAAGCCGACGAGCGATGAAGCTGTGAGAGCGTTGAGTTTCATGGGGGTAGATACTGATGAAAATGACGAGCCCAGACTGGACGACCAAGGGCGGACGATTCCCAGGAGGCTTTGGATGTTTCCCTTCTCATGGAGTTACTCACATTATGGGCATCCAGTTAGTGAGTTCGTCCAAGTAGGGGATTTCCTGAATGAGGACGGTGCAACTAGCTTTGAGGAGTTTCGGAAGCTGGTGGCCTCTTTTACTCCAACCCCTCTATTGGACGGGGAGGGTAAGATAATGTTGGATCAGGACGGGGGAGAGGCTGTGGAGCGTCCTTTGATAGACGTCACTGACCTCTTTGCGTGTAACACCGGGCAAGAAGTGTCTGAGTTCTTTGGTATTTGCTTTTATTCCTATTTGTTATTTGTTTTGATAATCTTGACGCTCGTGACTAATTTGGTCTCTTTTCTTTGCAGGCTCTATGGAGAATCCTCTAGATAAGATCCAGGAAATACTGCGCCAAAACCAGAAAAAGAGGTCAAGGGTTGTTCAAACCATGCTGACTGAGACGAGCAGCTCAGGGTCGGGCCCCTTGGTCCAAGGGTCTCCTAGTGCGTCCACTGGCTCGCATATGAAGAGGCACAAATCTGCAGCGACCGTGGATTTGACGGTCAACGCCCCTTCCAAACCGAAGTTTGTGCTGCCGCCCTGCTCGGCGGATGTTGTCTATGGCCTGGCTGACGATCGAACGGATTCCTTGTTTGTCGAGGGGATGGACCGCCCTGCTCGGCGCTTATCTTTAGCATAAGGCATGAGTGCGGTCATGTGGGTGTTGTCTATGGCCTGGCTGACGTCCGAAGGAAATCCCGGGCTGGAGAGGGAGGTGACAAAGTTGAAAGAGCTCCTGGCCGCTGCTGCGGAAAAACTGACCAAGGCTTCTGAGGAAGCTGCTGCTTCTGCTAAGGAGTTGACTGAGCGGGGGAAAATTATTGCCAAGTTGGAGGTCGACAAAAGGAGGGCCTTGTACCAGAACAAAAAAATGAAGGACGCCTTTTGCCCGAAGGACGATGAAGAGGTTGATACCAAGGATTTGGTGACCAGGGCCCAGTTTCTTGCTCGGATTGACCAGGATATGGAAAATCTAAACTCGTCAACTGAGCTCAGTTTCCAAAATGTTGTAGATCAGATACAAGCCCTTCATCCTGAACTGGCTCTGGATACCGGTCGCATCAGCTATCTTTACAAAGTTGAAAACGGTCAGATAGTGGTCCCCGCGGACTTGGTTGTGGAAGACTCTCAGCCCGGGGGTATTGCTCAGCCTGAACAACTTGAGACGTAGCTGCCCCAGAGCGAAGGTCAACCTGATGCTCCAGAGGGGGAGGGAAACAAGTCTGGCCTGCATGCCGTAACTTGTAATTTATTATGTTTTTGTTTTGCTCGGGGACGCGGTCCCCTTTGAATGTAATACTGAATAAGTCGGCCCTTCAGGGTCGCAACTTTTTGATAAAATAGTCCGACCTTGGTGGTCGTTTGTTACTTTATAATGTTTTTATTTACATGTATTTGTAACTGTGCTTCTGTCGGAGGACTTCCTTCCTTTTATGTTTCTATAAATGTTAAGTGTTTGATGTTCATGTGATTTTTACCAGGGTCAGATGTAATTAGGCAAATACGGGGTATGTATTTGTAATCCGTCGGTTTGGGGGACCGACCAGATGTTGGAGGCGGGCTCCCGTTCGGTGCCCGGGTCAAGATAATGGCCCGGGCTCCGAGGCTTGAACGCCCCATCGCGAGCTGGGGTTCTGCCTGGTCGTGGTACATAGGCGACGTCGGACTCGGTTGAGTATCCGCCCGTGCAACAATCATCTTCTTCCCGAAGAAGATCCTGATAATCATATTATTTGGGCTGTTGTGCTTGTACCTGGGCACGCAGGTTTAGTCAGACCTGTTGCTCCTCGTTTGGTAGCCGAGTAGGGTGACTTTGTTATTAATTATAAGACAGTATGAGCTTTTCGGCGTTCCACGGCCGAGCGAGTTCTTCCCCGTAAAGATTTTCTAAGTAGTAGGCCCCGTTTCTGGTCTTTGGCCAGACACGATATGGGCCCTCCCAATTTGGCGTCAATTTTCCTTCGTAGGAATCTTTGTGATTCCTTCTTAGAACAAGACTGCCCACCTCGAATGCTCATCTTATGACTTTAGAGTCATGTCGAGCTGCTATTTTCTGTTTAAGAGTGGCATCTTGGAGAGAAACTTCTGATCGGATTTCTTCGACCAGATCAAGATCTTCTCTTAGAGCTTCAGAGTTGGTGTCCTGGTCCATTGGGGACTCTGTTCGTCTAGACCGGACGTGCATTTCTATAGGAATTACTGCTTTGGTCCCACATACCAACCGGAATGGAGATTCACCGGTCGTTGAGTGGGGAGTGGTCCTGTATGCCCAAAGTACACTGTGTAGCTCCTCGACCCAGTGTTTCTTGTGCTCGTCCAGTCTTCGCTTTAGACCTTTCAAGATTACCCTATTTGCGGCTTCCGTTTGTCCGTTGGTTTGGGGATGCTCAACCGAAGCGAAATGTTGTTTTGTTCCTACCGAAGCAACAAATTCCTGGAAATGTCTATCGGTGAATTGGGTTCCGTTATCTGTTACAATGGCGAGCGGCACTCCGAACCGAGCGAGGATGCTTCTCTTAAAGAAGCGTAGTATGTTGAGTGCAGTAATCTTGGCTAAGGCCTCCGCCTCTATGCATTTGGTGAAATAATCGACGCCCACAATGAGGTACTTATTTTGGCCGGATCCGACGACGAATGGCCCTAAAATGTCCATCCCCCACCATGCGAATGGCCATGGGGAAGATAGCGATTTTAGCTCGGTAGGGGGCGCTACGTGCACATCCCTATGTCGTTGGCATTTGTCGCATCTCTTTACGTGCTCCTTCGTGTCATTCTGGAGTGTCGGCCAATAGTATCCTGCCCGGAGGATCTTTCGGGCAAACGATCGTCCGCCCGGGTGTTGTGCGTTGATTCCTTCATGGACTTCCCTTAGTACATGTGGAATGTTCTCTTCCTCTACGCACCTGAGGAGTGGCGTGGAGAAGCCTCGACGATACATACGTCCACCGACTAAAGTGTACAAGCACGACCTTCGACGTACGGTACTGGCCACTTTCGGGTCTGTTGGTAATTCATCCTTGGTCAAGTAGTTAAACACTGGGGTCATCCAGCAGTTGGCGTCTCCCACGAGATTAACGTCAAGGTGGGTTGAAGATTGACCGATGCTTGGTCGGGGGAGCACTTCTTGTATGACGGACTTGTTGTTTCCCTTTCTTTTAGTGCTTGCCAACTTGGAAAGGATATCAGCTCGGGTATTATTTTCTCGTGGGACGTGTCTGACCTCTATGTTCGTGAATCGTTTTAGCTTGTCCCTGACAAGGGCCAAATATTCAGCCATATTGTCGTTTTTGGCCTGGAAATCTCCTCGGACTTGGTTGGTGACCAACTGGGAATCCGTGCATATTACGATTTCTTTTGCCTCCAGGTCGGTCGCAGACTGGCCAGGAAGGCCTCATACTCCGCCTGGTTGTTGGATGTGGGGAAGGACAAAGTTAAAGATACTTCTATGATGTTTCCTTCCTCGTTTTCCAGAATAATCCCAGCTCCACTACCCGCCGGGCCGGATGCTCCGTCCATGAAGATGGTCCATTTGGACAGAGATTTCGGCTCTTGCTCGGTAAAAGTGAGTTCTGCCACAAAGTAGGCCAGTGCTTGAGCCTTGAGAGCTTGTCTCCCTTCAAATCTGATATCGAACTCGGACAATTCCAACGACCATTTTAACATTCGCCCGACCATGTCTGGCCTTCCGAGTAATTGCCTTATGGGTTGGTCTGTTCTTACGATAATAGTGTGGGCTAAGAAATAATGTCGTAGTCTTCTGGCTGCAAAAAGGAGGGCCAAGGACACATTTTCTACCTGGAGGTACCGAAGCTCAGGGTCGTGCAACACCTTGCTTGTAAAGTAAATAGGTTTCTACCCCTCGGGTAGGTCGCGGACGAGGGCTGCGCTTACGACCTCATTTGCTACAGCGAGATAGAGGTAAAGCGTCTCCCCTTCGTTGGGCCTGGACAGGACTGGGGGCTCAGACAATACTTTTTTCAAGGGGGACAAGTCCTGCTCGCACTCCTCCGTCCATTCAAAGGCAGCCTCTTTGCGGAGGAGTTTGTAAAACGGGAGGGCGTGCTGAGCGGATTTTGCCACAAACCGGGCGAGGGAAGCGAGAACCCTGTTTAACGATTGTATGGACTTCTTAGAATCTGGGGTAGGAAGTTCCGTGAATGCCCGACATTTGTCAGGGTTGGCTTCAATACCTCGTTCGGTTAAATAGAATCTAAGGAACTTCCCTGCTCGAACCCCAAACATGCACTTCTCGGGATTGAAACACATTTTGCATTTTTGGGCTTGATCGAACACTTTTCGTAAGTGGGATGTGTGATCCGTCTCTTGCTGAGATTTGACGATCATGTTGTCCATGTATACTTTAAGCATGTCCCCAATTTCTGTTCGAAATACCTTGTTCATCATGCGCTGATAGGTCGCGCCTGCATTTTTTAAACCAAAGGGTATAACGTTATATTAATAGTTGCCCGATTCGGTCATGAAGGCCGTGTATTTTTTGTCGAACACGGCCATAGGGATTTGATTATACCCTGAGTAGGCGTCCATAAAGGACAGTAGTTTGAAACCGGCTGAATTGTCGACCAATTTGTCAATGTTGGGCAAAGGATATACGTCTTTCGGGCAAGCCCGGTTAAGATCGGTATAGTCAACACACATTCTCCATTTTCCATTAGATTTTTTAACAAGTACAACATTTGAGAGCCAGGTTGTATACCTGGCCTCAGTTACAAAATTTGCCTCTAGGAGGTCTTTAACGGCTGACTCGGTCGCTTTGGCTTTCTCGGTCGACTGCTTCCTCCTACACTGGGAGACCGCTTTGTGTGTTGGATCGATGGAGAGCTGATGACAGGCCGTCTCGGGGTCGAGCCCTGGCATTTCTGGGCGCTCCAAGCAAACAGATCAGCGTTTCCCTTGAGGCATGCCTCCAATTGTTGTTTCTCCAAGTCGGGCAGATGGGCTCCGATCTTAACGCACCGAGCTGGATCATTCCCCAAAGGAATTAGCTCGAACTCTCCGTCAGGAATTGGCCGGGACAGTGGATCGGTCAGCCTCCGAACGCCCTCGTCTTCATCTGAGAACCTGCAATCCAGATCGATTGAGTCTACCTAGGGAAAAGCCTTGGATGTTTGCGGAGTATCTGAAGGTGTCAGGGCAGAAGGGTTTGGCTGGTAAGATATCGAGCTGAGACCTTTGGACGCTGCTTCAAAGCATCGGCGAGCAGCTTCGACATCACCGTGTAGTGTAGTGACCTTGCCCAAAGTAGTATAATACTTCATCTTTAGGTGAACGGTGGATGGGACAGCGATCAGCTCGGCCAATGTTAGTCGTCCCAAAATGCATTGGTACAACGAAGGACAATCCACGACCAGGAATTGGACGCGAACAGATTTGGCGGTCTCAGACGTCTCGAAGGTGACAATGAAGTCGTCGTAACCCCACGGTCGGGAAACTGCTCCGTTGAAGGCCTGTAAGTCTGATTCGATGTATGGAGTCAGGTGTGTTTCATTCAACTGAAGTGTTGAAAATAATTGGGAGTACATGATGTCGCATGAGCTACCCTGGTCCACCAGGATTCTTCTGACATCGAAATTTTCCATCTGCGCACGGATGAGTAATGGGATGCTGGCATTCGGTGCCCCTCCCAAGAGTTCCTCTCGGTAAAAGGCAAGGGGTACCGAGTCCTCTCTTGGGGGGTCCAGGGTTGTGTTCTGAGCAGGGCCTTTCGCGATCAATTGGTCAAATTTCCTCTTCACGGATCCGACCGTGATTTTGTTAAATCCTCCCCCCGAGATGACCATTACAAAGGGAAAGGTCTCCCACGGGCTGTGGGAGGAAAAATACCCTGGGTTCTCTGTGTGGTCGGGCAGGAAGAAGTCCTCCGGGCGGTAGATGCTCAGAGCAACTTGCATGTTCGCATCTGATGGTATGGGTACAACCTCTTCGATCTTCTGAGCCTCCTGCGCCTCATGGCGAGGGGCGTCTCTTGATT
Organism: Lathyrus aphaca; assembly: GCA_963966055.1. Taxonomy (NCBI): domain Eukaryota; kingdom Viridiplantae; phylum Streptophyta; class Magnoliopsida; order Fabales; family Fabaceae; genus Lathyrus; species Lathyrus aphaca. Next base: position 384,190,605 of record OZ014522.1, on the reverse strand, counting down.
TAGTAAACTGCTTGAGGTGCCCGTCTTTAATAAGTATCTCGATTTCATCTTTGAGATGGATGCAGTCTTTAGTATTATGACTGTGACTCTTGTGGAGTCTATAGTACTTCGTCTTGTCCGTGCCCAGTTTATTAGGCAGCTGCTTTGGGAAGCATACTCCCGCTTGCCTGAACTCCGAATTGGCACATTCAGATAAGATCTTCTCTCTTGAGACCAGGAGAGGGGTATATTCATGAAACCGACCGACGAGTCCTCTGTGCTCCCGCGGTTCACGGGAGCGATCCTCCTTTCTTTTGTCTCCTCCCCGACGAGATGTCGAGGGTTCATCGACTTTGGAGGGTTTTGCGTCTTCACGACGCCGGGCATCGCGGACGGAGCTAGTAGCCTGCTTTTCCTCGTATTGGATGTAAGCTTGGGCTTTTAACAAGAAGGCGTCAAGGGTAGCCGGGGTCTCGATGCTGACTGCACGGTGGAAGTCGGTCGACGGGCGCAGACCTTGCTCTAGTAAATACTTCTTAATGCCGTCCGTGGTGGATACTTGGACCGCTTCTTTGTTGAACCTCTCGATATAGGTTCGCAGAGGTTCGTCTTTCCCCTGGATGATTGGTTCGAGCGATGCTTCTGTTTTCTGGTAGCGTTTAGAAGCGGTAAAGTGCTTGGAAAACGTGCGTCCGAGCTGTTTCCAGGAAGTGATGGACACTACTTCGAGGCTTTTGTACCACGTCATCGCACCTTTCCTCAAAGTTGTAGGAAAGAGGCGACATTTTATTGCCCCTTGCACCCCTCGGTAGTCGAGAAAAGCATCAATATTTTCGATATGCTCGTCAGGATCGGTGGTCCCATCATACGAGCCTAAGGGTGGAGGTTTCTCTAAGCCCCGTGGGAGTTTAGTAGCCATGATTTCCGACGAGAGGGGGCCCCTGGTGTCCTCATCATCACTGGAATTGAATGAAGGAGACCTGGGCGCGTGCTTCTTGGTTCGCCGAGGTGATGCGGATCTTGATCTGCTCTTTCTTGACTTTCCTGGTGACCGAGATCATCTTCTTGAAGGGAACGACCGAGGAGGAGACAAGCGGGACCGTTTGTTACTAGTAGATTCATCATTGCGTCCCTTCCTCTTCTTTTTAGGAAGGGAAGGACTACGTCTTCCTCGATGTCTCTTTGGGGATCGGGACGACCGACGGTTGTTGTCCTCGAGACGGGCAATCTTCTCACCGTGGGCGAGGAGCAACAAATTCGTCTGGTTGAGAATCTCAGCCAGCGCAGCAAAGTCAGATCCTGAAGGTGTTGGAGGGAGGAGGACCTCCGGACGACTCTCCAGAGGTTGGTCGCGATCGGGGGAAGGTGAAACTGTCTTCCCATCTGGGTGATCCTGCACGGTTTCTTCGTGCGGAGGATCATTAGCGTTGCTTTCACGTTGTGTGAGGAGCATACCATTGTTCGATCGATTTTCGCGATTGTTTTCTCGAGCAACCATAGATCTTGGTAAAAGACTTTGGTTCTTGAAGATCTTGAGGCATAAAATAAAAAGAAACAGATACCCTACTGATCGTACCTGGAGATCATGATCTGATATGGCTGGCGTCGAGCGTTGTTGAAGGACGGTCGATAAGGAGAGAAGTGGGGTGTACCTGCAAGGCATTCCGACGCTAAAGTAAGAGACTGAGCAAAGAGCATGCAAGTACGAGAATTAAGGTGAGAGAATTGAATACCCTACCCTCTCGTATGAGAGGGTTTATATATTGTCCTTGGTGGATGATTATTGGTTCAAACCGTTTGGCGTGGATCGTGGAACCCGTATGAATAGGAAACGGTCAGAACTAGCCGTTAGGGGACTTTATTCCGGTAGGTTAAACCTTGGGCGACACGGACCATCCTCCCGAGCGTGATGCTCGACGAAGAGCGTGTTGGGCCGCTAATTTGTCTAGCCCAACTCTGGAAGTTGGGCTTGGCCGGAACACCTACGCTATAACATCGCTTTGGGGCAGATAAATAATAATCGGGTAGAAAATTAAAGTATATAATAATAATAACTTATACAATTTTTCTAAATAAATAAGACAAATTAAATAGAATTAATAAAAAGAAATTATAAATAAAAATTAGGGTTCGAGAAAACAAATTAGGGTTAAAACAGAATCAGGGTTCAAATTAGCGTTTCCTTTTTTTTAAAAATTATATATAAAAAAAGACCTAATTAATTATTATTATTAACTTATTTAAAAAATAAATAAAAACAATATTGTTATTTTTTAATTAGGAGAGGAATCAAATGTTTATAAGAAATAATTAGTGAAGTAAGAAAATCTTAAGAAAATTAGGATAACAATAAAAAATATTACTTTAAATACTAATTTATATTAAATTATATATATATATATATATATATATATATAACTATTAACATTTTTAATTAAAAGAAAGATTAAATATTTTACAAAAACAAAAATAGTGAGATTTACTATTATTTAATATTTTTAGAAAAAGCCTAATGAAGTAGGTAGTTATGGATTAATTTGGATTAATTATTTGTATAAAGAATTAATTGAAAATATGAAGAAAAAAAAAGGAAAATAAAGAAAAGAGGAGCAAAATCACAGAAAAGAGGGAACTGGGATTCAAACCCTGGTCCGGTACCTCCAAGGCGAGTCATTTCACCATCTGAGCTAGACGCGCACCTTGTCATCTATGGGGAACAAAACAATATAAATTATGTCAAAAATTCAAAAATCAGCCCGCGCCAAAAGATCGTCTACAACCTCTGTAACTGCAAAAATACCTGCGAAATCTGATACGAATTTTCTTGCGAATTTATTTTCGCAGGTATTCCTAGGTCCACACATATAACATATATAGGTACGATTTGTCCAAATTGTTTGTACCATTTGACTACCTAGGGTTCAAAGAATTCAAATATGGTCTCAAAAAGTATTTATATCGCATGTATTAGAAAGCCCCAATTTAGAACGATGAACCCTAACAATGGCGTTTCACATAACCTGCACTCAAACTTTGATTAAATGATCCAGATAGTACCTAAACATCATCACAAACAATAATACACGATCAAATCCAGTTCATAATACATGAAATATGCAAATCAAAAAACGCAAAAAAAACGCAAAAAAAACAAGTTCGGTTCGTGATGAATGATGATGTTTTGATAATGATGATGAGTGGTATGGCTTCTGGACACCTCGACGAACAATCTTACACCTTCAAATTGTGTTGAAAAGGCCTAGATTCTTGAAATCGAATTTGACTTTTGTATGAAGTTTTTTGAGGTTTGAATGATGTGCAATTGCTGCTGGAAATCGTGTCCCATGCTTTGGTGTTGTTATGTACTTATAGTAGTGTGATTAGGTCAAAAAAGTTTGGGCTTTTGTTGCAACTTGATGTTACTTGATCATGAAGAGATAAACTTGCTATTTTGGTCAAAAAATCAAACAAATCCTTTCCATAATGGTCTTGCACGAAATTTGATAGTTTCAATCACCTTGAATATTAGATATTTGATCCCAAAATAAGTTATGAGATCAAATATTTGATTTTCATATTTGATTTCTATTAAAATTGAATTTTAATAATAAAATCCAAAAATAATATAAAATAAATTATAAAAATCAGGATAATTGATCATTGGGTCGTGCATGACTTTATCTTTGAGATTGGGTTGCAATTTTATGGGCCCATTTGGAAAAATTTGAAGTTAAAGCCTTATTTGCTTCATATACCCCTTTCAAAATTTCCCAACTTTTCCAATGCACAACTCCCTCAATTTTACGGCTATGAAGGTGTTCTTGGACTTTTTAGAATGCTTAGACAATCCTCTAAACAAACTTTTTGGTCCCATGTCCATATCTTTTACCATTTTCAAATTATGAGCTTTGGAAAAAGTTGACTTTTTGTTGACTTTCAAAAGGACCTATAATGTTTTAGGTCATACCTTCCAAATGAAGCATTTTTAAGATTGGCTTGTGAGACACAAAGTTGTAGAGAATTCAATTTCTTTCAAAAAGAGATTTGGATGGGAAATTTTTGATGAAGTGTGTGAAAGTTATGGCTAGTCAAAGTTCAGTTGACTTTTACTATGAAAACCCTAATTTAGAAACTTCTTGATTCTTGATGATCTGAGATTTCCTTGATGAATCATGATCAAAACTTGATCAAATGATGAATTTTACCTCATAATCTTGATGTTGACACAAAATCTTGAAGTTTGATTTTAAGTTGACCACAGTTGACCTCAATTTGACTTTTCTACCAAGTTAACTAATTTTTGGATATCTGAGCCTCTGAATGGTCAAACTTATTGGGAAAGCTTTGAAACTTGACATGAGGATTATTTAATACATATGGGATGTTATGAAGCTCACTTAAGGCTTTGGAAGTCCATTTAGCTTGGAGAAATTCAAAACCCTAGTTTTAGATCCGTTGTTCAGGAGGAGGCTTTGTCTGATGAAACCTTCAATCCTTTTGACCAATTGTGAACCATGTGAACCTTGTGGTTATTGAGAGAACTCTTGAGACACCTTGCTTTGATTGTGGGAGGGCAAATTTTGGGGTACAACAATAACTTTCTCTTCTTGCTGCAACAACCTAGCAAGCTCTATAGGTACTTCAATATCTTCCTCCTTTCCATCCTCGGCTTGATAGATCGGATTCTCGAAGTTATAATTGGCAATAACAAAATTCTTATCAACAGGATCCAGAGTGGATGAGGATCTAAATTTTAGTGATGTTGGTAAGGCACAAGGCTTCAAAGTTTAATTGTTCGAAATTACAAACTTAAAAATAAGAAACACAGTAATAATATTTACTCCTGACTAAAGGAGATAGAAATAACGTCTTCAGCCTTCCAATTATTGAGCCCACTTCCAATGGTAGGAAATATCCAGCTATCCAAGTCGTAGTCTTTATCAGAACCCTCCACAACATTGACTTGGTTCCTCTGAACTCCTTGGCTGGTGATACAAATAACACGAGCACGACGAACAACCTTCTGAGACTCTGTAGTAAAACCCAAACCAAATTTGTCAGATTTGTAAGGAATGTCAGGAAGCTGACCCCAAATAGTACAACCACCTTCTTTAACTACAACTTTTGCATCCTTCAGAAAAGCCACTACAGGAGGTACTCTGGTAACAGCAGGAACTGGTTTAGCAGTAGGGATGGATTCAGCAGTAGGAACAACTTGAGGAACTACTTCAAATGTCTGGCAAGGAGTCTCAACAAATTCACCCTCCATCTCAACATACTTGAAATTGTTTACATAACTAACCATATACTCTTCCTCACCATAAACAGTGACAATCTTGTTCTTCACTGGATATTTCAACTTTTGATGCAAACTGGAAGTCACAGCACCTGCCCCATGTATCCTGGGACGCCCAAGCAGACAGGAATAGGAAGGATGAATATCCATCACGTAGAATGTAAAACCAAAGACTTGAGATGCCACTTTATTTGGGAGGTTAACTTCTCCATGCACTATTCTTCTTGATCCATCAAAGGCTTTCACCACCACATTACTGGGTCTTAGCACAATATCTTCAAAGTTGAGTTTGTCCAGGACATCCTTTGGTAACACATTCAAAGAGGAACCATTATCCACCAAAACATGAGACATAGTTGTACCCCTACACTCAATGGAGATATGCAGAGATCTATTGTGGTTTCTCTTGGCAGGAGTTAGATCAGCATCATAAAAGCCCAAGCTATTATCAGTAGTCAGGTTGGCAACACAATTCTCAAACTGGTCCACAGAGATCTCATGTGGTACATGAGCAGCCTTCAGGAACTTCACTAAAGCCTTGGCATGGGTTTCAGAGCATAGCAACAAAGACAACATAGAGATATTAGAGGGAGTATGCCCTAACTATTCAACAATATTATAATCACTCTTGCGGACGATCTTTAATACCTCATCCATTTGCTTAGATAGGTATTCAATAACTGGAGTTTTAGCCTAAACAGGCTCAATCAATGCTCCTTTTCCCCGAGCTTCAATACTTGGCCCAGTGTTGGATATATGAACTGGAGCAGCATCAATCTTTTAAGTGTCTTATGGAAAGAAAATTATTCCACTCCTAGTAACCTTACTAGTCCCAACAATCTTGTCTACATTAGGAGTAGTATTTCCAACATGCGTATTAGTCAGAGGATCTTGCTTGATACCATGGATATAAACATCAGACCCATAATTCCAAGGGATAACCTTGTCAGAAGAATATGGAACTGGACCAGGAGTAGTAATAATCAGGGAAGCCACCTTTGGCTCAATAGTAATCTTCACAGGACCTTTAGAGGTGATCCTCACAGGACCCTTAGAGGTGATCTTCACAGGAGTACCAGTAATCACAACCACATCTTCTAACTTCAGATCTTGGAACAGGCCTTCACATAAGCTTTCCACGGAAGGGGTCTTCTCAAAAAATATAGTACGGTTGTCCATCAAACGCTGAATTCCATCTTTCAGCTTCCAACAGTCATTAGGTTGAGAGGCACAATAAAAATAGTCTTCATTGCAACCCGGAAATAAACCGGCTTGCTGCAGCTTATTCTTGACAATGGATAGAGGAGTAGTCAAATCAGTCAACGTAGAAACATAAGAAACGTCATCAATAGCATTAACAGTCTTCTCATGCTTGGGCATGGGAACAGTAATCACATTAGGAGTCTCAGGAGGGTCAAACTCAATTTCTCCAGCATCAATCATATCTTGGATCTTATTCTTCAACGCCCAACAGTTATTAGTATCATGTCCTGGGAAATTGGAGTGGCACGCGCATCTTGTATTGGGATTGATACGAGGACATGTAGTATTAAGGTTCTAAGGAGGATCCCTAAAAGTAATCAATTCTCCCTTCAGCATATGCTGCAGAGCCTGAGCCAATGACATATTGATCTTCGTAAATTGCCTCCTAGGCTTAGGCTGACTATTATGTTGCTTCTCTTGTGGTTTAGGTGCAGGATTATAGATGAGGATTGCTCCCACAAATTGATTATTCCTGTTACGACCCTGTTGGCCATATACAACATTAGATTTTTTCTTCCCATTAGAAGGCTTCTTGGTATTACTTGAAGAGGCAGCCACTTGTATCTTACCTCTTCGTATTCCACTCTCCACGCGTTCTTTAGTCATTATCATCTTAGTGAAACCAGATGATTTACTTTTAATGAGATGACTGTAGAAAGTACCAGTCAGTGTACTCATGAACATATCAACCAATTCTCTGTCAGTCAAGAGAGGTTGAACTCTGCTTGCAAGATCTCTCTATTTCTGGGCATACTCCTTGAAACTTTCTTTAGAACCCATGGACATGCTTTGGAGTTGCATGCGAGTCGGTGCTAAATCATAATTATATTGATATTGCCTATAGAAGGCCTCAGCAAGATCATTCCAAGTACGAATATTGATACTCTCCCGTTGATAGTACTATTCCAATTGAGCCTCTGACAAGCTATCTTGAAAGAAATGAGTCCACATTTTCCTATCAGCAGTATGTGGTTGGATCCTCCGGACATAAGACCTCAGATGCAACTTAGGACATGACACACTATCATACACCACAAAAGTAGGAACCTTGAAACCAACAGGAATAACAACCCCAGAAATTAAACTCAGATCTTCAAGGTCTAACCCATGAGTCTTCTGTAATTCCATAGCATTCACACGGTCCTCCAGCAACTTATACTTCTCATCACCAGTTGAATCATGATAATAATTCTCCTCATAATCAGAATTCACAACAGTACCATGTTGACTTCCTTCCTCTTCTGCAGAACTTTTATCTCCAGGATTTTCAAGCTAATTATATGTCTTGATTGGAGCTCTGAATCTTCTTCCCAAATTGATGAAGCCAACTGGTTTCTTAGTCTTCTTATTTTTCTTGGTCAGGAGTACCTTCATCTCTTGCCCCTTGGATAAGTTCAGGATCATCTCTTAAAACTGGGCATTCTGAATCTGAAGATCTTTGACAGATTGTTCGAGACCCATTTTTGTTCAAATAAACAGCGAGAAGATGAGAAACCTGTTATGAAATGATATGGTATGTAGATGTATATGCAATGTTTTCAAGGACCGCATAATTTGAATTTTTTAAGACAAACAAAAACAAAACTCTTATTAGTAGGCTTGAAATAATATTGCCCCTTGGGCTTAAAAATTAAAATAAACAAAATTTATAAAGAAAATAAAACATCTGAGAATTAAGTCTCCCATGGACGCTTCCTCTTTGTGTTGAGGTAGGTGTTGAGATTCCGTTCCTCGTGAAGTTGCTTTATCAGCTCCAACACTCTTTCTTGGCTAATCCTGAATTGGGCTTCAAATGTATCTCTTTGCTCCTTCAGTTGGATCTAGGACTTCTGTGGCTCTTCTAAATCAGTGGGCATATCTGGATGAAGGATGGTATAAGGAAAGTCTCCTTCAGCAACATGCTACATGGTGGGAGAACTCCCTAGTAGAGTCGCTAGTTCTGTAACACGGTGGGAGAACTGACTTTTTTCATGTTACGGATAGCAAGAGTCACCACCGACTTTTATTTTATCCATATGGAAAGGGCATAAAAGAACAGGAAAGACTTATTTTTATAGACTTGAGTTCGGGGGGTATGTTATATAAAGGGAAGGTGTAATCACCCTTTATATCCATGGTTATCCATGGGCTCTTAGTTACTTAGCTCACTTATTTGTTTGAAAAAGGAAAGTGTAGTGTGTGTTTAGAAATTTGTATAAGTACTTTATAATGATCCTCGTATGGATGTATACAAAGCCTTGTTTTTGAAGATATTTGAAAAGAGTGAGGTGTGAAAAGTATTTTTGAAATGTGAGCAAGTAACTAAGAGGTACCTACCCTAGACTAGTCTTTCATGTTCTTTTATTTTCTTTCAAGGGTAAGACTGTCCCTACTATTAAGGAGTAGGCAGTCATTACCGTGGATTAATTTGAGGGACAGGTGTATGGTCGTCGTATGGTCAATGAAGGCAACTTAAGGGGTGTCTTTAGCAATTCGAAGGGACTATCATCATATTTACCGAAGGGACAAGATCACTATATCGTAGGCAACCTCGTAGGGACTTGATCTTTTAATCTGAAGGAACCATGATGATTTTATTCTATAGGGACTTTGCTTATGACACCCCCATTTTTGAGGTACTTGACCATATTTAAGAAGACAACCAAGGGAGGTAACCCTAGGAGGTGCAGATGGCGATCGTAAGACAATCGACTTACATGTGTGAGTGATTATATTCAGATATTTATCTTCATTTTTTAATTATCTAAATCCAATTTATTTTTAATTAAGTTTTGCACTTCCTATTATTACTAACCATGTAACTAAAATAAATAAATAAAATGCGGGAAAAATAAAAAACCCACGTTATTACACAGCTTTGAGGCAGTTACATAATAATATGAGCGAGAAAAATAAATTACATAAAATAACAACCTATACAATTTTTCTAAGTAATTAAATAAGGAAAAAATAAAAATAAATAAATTATTCTAAATAATTAGATAAAGCAAAACAATAATAATAATAATAATAATAATAATAATAATAATAATAATAAATTAATTAGATTTTTTTTGAAATTAAGGTTAGGATTAGGGTTTTTAAAAAGAAATTTAGGATTTAAAATCAATTTAGAATCAATTAAGTCCTAATTATTAAATTAATTACAAATTTAATAGTAAAATTAGTAATAAAAAAAAATTATGAAAATAATATTATGAGAAAAAAGTGGATTAGTTAAGAGTTATTTTGATTTTAAGAAAGTAATTAAGAGTGATTAATCTATTTGTTAATTATTAATTTAAATTAATTTAATTAATATAATAATAATAATAATAGAAAAAAGAAAGAAGAATTCGCCTAAAAAGAAAGGGGGAGGCCTGGATTCGAACCCAGGACCTCCATTTTACCAGCTCAACGCGCAGCCACTAGGACACTTTCCTGCATGTGTTAGAAGAATAGGAATATAAATATATAAAATAAACAAACTTTTCAAATTTAAAAAACACGCCAGAAGTCGTCTTCTTCCCAGAACCGTCTGTTTATCCTTTAACTACAGTCGTCCGTCACTAAAACTTGTAGTGACGAATAAAATCCGTCACTACAAACCCTGTGTAATCAAACATTGAAAATACAACGGATAAATTGGTTTTAATGGTTCAGATCGATTAATGTTAAACTCCTAAGTGCAAATATAACATCAATTTCATACGAAATCGCCTTCATCTGGAATTCCCAAATTTGAACTCACAAACCCTAAACATGGTGGATTTATATTCCTGCACGATAAACTTGATTAACCTGTCCAAAAACACTATATACATTATCATAATCAATATTCTATGGTCAAATTGAAGTTTAAAAGCACCAATAATCGAAACCGAAATTCAAGAAAAAAAGAACCAAAAAAAAACAACTGGTTTATGCTTTTCATGGCACTATGAATGATGGTGATGATTGCTACATGATCAGTGAACCTCCAGGAAGCTATTGCAAGCTTTCAAAACTTTTGAAACTACCTGAACTTGCAAAACTGATTTGGATTTTTTTGTGTGATTTTTGAAGTTTTGAGCAATCCCTCTATGTCTCAACTTTCGTCCCCTTGTGTTGTTTTGTGTTTGTGTATATGTAGTGAATAGAATTAGGTCAAACTTGGGCTTTTAGATCATGGATATTGGTTACTTGGAGTTGAAGAAACAATCACTCATAAATGTAAAAAAAAAATCAACTATCCTCTTGCTATCTTTGCCTTGCACGAATTTGGATAGCATCCAATTACTTTAAATGTTGTGTGAATGTTTCTAGAACAAAGATTTGATCCATTATTTGATTTTTTATATTTGATTTTTATTAAAATTGAATTTTAATAAATAAAATCCAAAATAATATAAAATAAATTATAAAAATAAGGATAAATGGTCATTGAGTCGTACATGACTTTATCTTTGAGTTTGGGTTGTAATTTCATGGTCCCATTTGGAAAAGAATGAAGTTATGGCCTATTTTGCTTCCTACACTCCTTAAAAATCAACCAACTTTGACAAAGCACAACTTCCTCAATTTGAATGATATGAAGGTGATCTTGGACTTTTTAGAAAGCTTAGAGTGTCCTTTAACCAACCTTTTTGGTCCCATGTCCATATCCTTTACCATTTTCAAATTATGAGCTTTGGAAAAAGTTTACTTTTTGTTGACTTTCAAAAGGACCTATAATGTTTTAGCTCATACCTTCCAAATGAAGCATTTTTAGGATTGGCTTGTGAGACAAAAAGTTTTTGAGAATTAAATTTTATTTAAAATGAGCTTTGGATGGGAAATTTTTTGATGAAGTATGTGAAAGTTATGGCTGGTCAAAGTTCAGTTGACTTTTCCTATGGAAACCCTAATTTAGAAACTTCTTGATTCTTGATGATCTGAGATTTCTTTGATGAATCATGATCAACCCTTGATCAAATGATTAATTTCACCTCATAATCTTTATGTTGACCAAAAATCTTGAAGTTTGACTTTATGTTTACCACAGTTGACCTCAGTTGACTTTTTTGCCAAATTAACTGATTTTTGGATATCTGAGTCTCTGACTGGTCAAAATTATTGAGAAAGTTTTAAAACTTGACACGAGGATTATTTAAGGTATATGAGATGTTATCAAGCTCAATTGAGGCCTTGGAAGTCCATTTAGCTTGGAGAAACTCAAAACCCTAGTTTTAGATCCATTGCTTAGGATGAGGCTTTGTCTGATGAAACCTTCAATCCTTTTGGCCAATTGAGAACCTTGTGAACCTTGTGAGAACTCTTGAGACACATTACTTTGATTGTGGGAGGGAAAAGTTTGGGGTACAACAACTAGAAACAACCAGAAAATTTGCACTCTGTGGAAGAAGAACAAGGAAATAAACCCAACCATCTGAACTCTTCTTGGGGAGAACTCTGATGTGAATTATAGTAAACCATTGAATGCCTTGGAACAACAACGGGAGATTCCTGATTTTTCATGCTACTGGTAGAATTTTGTTGTAGCTGAGCAATTAATGACGTGCCACACAACGCGTGGACTTTTGGGTATTTTGCCATCCTGAGGATGGACTTTCGCCAATTTGCGGTTGGACTTCAAGATACTTTGCCACACTGTGGGTGGACTTCTGCCAATTTGCGGTTGGACTTCTGAATACTTTTCCACACTGCGGGTGGATTTTCTATGCTTTTCCACCATGAGTATGGATTTCTTCTCGCTACGAGAGACTTATTGCCACACTACGGGGGACTTTAATATTTTGCCACGCTACGGGGGCTTTGGAAATTTGCCACACTATGGAGGCTGCTGCTCACTACGGGAGACTTCAATTTCTGTCACACTACAGGGGCGCTCTTCTCACTATAGGAGACTTCTTGCCACCCTGCGGGGGACTTTAATATTTTTCCACACTACGGGGGACATCTTCTCGCTACGAGAGACTTTTGCTCGCTACAGGAGACTTCAATATTTTACCACACTACGGGGGCCATTCGCTCACTACGAGAGACTTTTACTCGCTACAGGAGACTTTTTCTCGCTACGGGAGACTTTTGCTCGCTACGGGTGACTTTGGAAATTTTCCACCCAGGGGATGGACTTTGGCCAGTCTACGGCTGGACTTTAGAAAGATATCAAACTTGGATTACATTGGGTATGCATATGTTGAACTGCACGACATGATGCCTCATGACATTGGGGATATTACATATTGAGCATGTCAACAAACTGATACAAGTACAAAGGGAATTCCTGACGCAAAAATAATAGGTTCTCGTTGACTCTGTAGGGAAATGCAGATGATTGCTGATTCAATCTCGAGAAACCCTGCGGGGATAACATCTCTTATGGAGAAGAGTGTGAATAATCTGTCTCGACTTATCACCTTTGCCAAAAATAAATTGGACTTTAGATTTGAAGGCTCTGCCATTGGATACCTCAACTGCTGGGGACCGACTCTCAACCATGAGACCGCTGGGGGATCTACAACTTTTCCACTTAGTTGGGGAAACTTCTTAGCAAGGCTCTGCTGTGGAGAACTTTATGTCTACCTGAATTTTTCAAACCTCGGTGGGGAAGGGAACTGCTTAGATGGATGCCGAGAATACTTGAACTCCTGTAAGAAATGCTTCATTGCGGGAAGAAGACTTTCTATTTGGGGATTATCATTATTACTCTTTTGGGAAAGAGAAGGATTTGGTCTGAGATCTATTGGGGAAACAGGAACCGCCCTAGATCTGTTGGGGAAACAGGATCAAGGAAGCCTGCTGAAGAAAAACGTTTGGCAACTTTATTCGGGATAACTTCCATGCGTCTGTTGGAGATAATAAAACCGATCCACGTCCTACTGAGGAGAAAAGATTTCAAGTTGTCTCGTTCTGGGGATCATTTGCTTTTGTCTGGACTTTCCCTTAAGAGGATTTTACAAAAGACCTGGTGTCTTTAAACTCTTAAGTATTATAGCGATTGCCTGAATTGGCATAGTAACCTTTGTTGGGGAGGTAGCCATTGTCAACACAGATGAGCCTATAGCTGTTGGAAATATTGAACAAGAGAGTTGGTTTGATGAGTGACCGATAGATGAGTAATGGACTCAATCAGTAAGAGTTATGACAAGAGGGCTACATGGAAACCCTTCAGGTGTATAAATGTCCTGGTACTCTGAAATCTGGATAGGCTTCCGATGGTTTGTCTTTGGGAAAGAATGAATTCTTGTGCTATTAGGGTTGCATGCCCCAGTTCGAGTCTTTGAGTAATTTCTGCCCTTGACTGACTAGTCTTTAAGGGAATACATGCACTGATTGCTCTGGGAGCTTGAATCTTGAGGTGATTGCCCCAGTTTGGATGAATTTGAAGAGATTGCTCGACATAACTGACTCGGATTGGCTGGCTCTTACCACGACTGGTTGGAAAAGTCCTTACTCCAAGGAGTTTCTTTGAAAAGTGCGCCTCAACGTAATTGTCTTTCAGAAGTTTCAGTCTTCTCAACTTGGCAACATTAAACTTCTGGACTGAATTTCCGTATGTGAACTTCTTATGATGTCAAACAAATGTATGCAAGCAGAAAATGTTTATTTTGAGAATGAAAATTCTAATACAACACACATGTTAATCTTGAAGTCTTTATTGAAAAGTGGTCGCAAACCTTTGTGAGCAAATCACTGGTTAAGATACGACATTGATTTTTTTATGAAAGCATGTACATGCAATACCAGCACAGATCCTTTTAGCACAACTTATAGGAGTCAGGAACACGGTCTTGTGGTAGTATGATCTCAAAATAATCCTGTTTCAGTTAGGACTTTTAAGGGTTTTATCGTGGTCTGGTTCACGGTTATAGAAACAAAGGATATAGGCTCGAAGTTTATATGTGCTCACCCCTCTTCGTGATGTCCTCCATTCCTATGTTCAGCTAATCTTTAGAAGCGCTCACCTTTCATAAGGGTTTCATGTTAGTTGAGGAACCATTGCTGCTAACAATTCAAGCACCAGTCAGGTTGTTGTTTGGAGTCAGTCACCCCTTTTTCTTTCGTGCTTGTGTCACACGACTTTATTCTTGTTTGAGGATCTTTCTTATGTAATTCTCTTTTCGTCTTTCTCTTTTGCATTATTTTGCTTATCCCTTACTTTTGCCTGGACTGATTCTTATGAATCTGTGATTGTGAAGTCCAGCGGGACGCCCTAATTTTTGCCTAAGTCGCTTGTTTTCAAGCTTCGACTTAGCGGGTTTTTCATTTTTTTTTCCGATTCCTCTTTTTTTTCCGAACAAATTGTATGACACTGTTTGTCTTGATTGCTTTGCGAGGGTTGTGACTACCTCATTCTTTGGTCAATGAAGGATAACCATTGTGGCTTCCAGTCTTTAGACCTCTTGGATTGGATAACCATTGTGGTTTCTGGTCTTTGGACCTCTTGATCGGTGTGATGGGATTTAATGGATCCTCTAATACACTTTTTATGAAAGTTTGAATGCTTGGTCCAACTAGTTTACACCTACCCTGCCCCTGGGTTACATGTGAGGGTTTTTTCGTGAGAAAAGAAACTCCTACTTCAAGGCTCAAAGGGGTTATCGAGGGTTTATCTCCCTTATATCTCTGGTGTTTAGGGATTTGAAACAAAGCCTGTACATCGTCAACAGGGTCTTATTCGAGAGCACGAAATTAGAGATTCTTGCGTTTTTGCTTTGTCATTCTCCCTCATAGAGTTTAAGCACAACAATTGGTATTGCAATGTATACATACAAAATTATAAGTGAATGCAAATGAATTACTTCAAGAAAAACATGTGATTTTTATTATTGATAACATTCAAAAGTAAACAAATTTCATACATGTAGACAAATGTTTAGCACATAAGAGAAACTACAAATGAAAATGCAGTAAAGAAGCTGAATAGTGTCGTCATTGAAGAGGCTTGACTTTATATGTACCTATCAGTCTTCACTTGATTATTCTGACCTGGAGGTTCTGACACGAAACGTCTCGGAGGAAAGAGTACAGCTAGGGGATAAAATTGCCCCATAAGGTTGCTCGGAAAGACTTGACGATCTTCTGCCTACGTATCTCCATTGACCCATGACCAATGAAGAATAAGATCGACGTAGTTCCCCTCAATAGGGAAGAAAATGTATTGAATAAAGACAAATAAACAGTTGCCGTTACTACAAGTATTTGAATACTACTGGCTTTATTTGGCGTCCTGGGTGATTAACTCAAAGATTTTAGCTTAACACGGACCATCTGGTAGAACTATCATGACACCGGCTCCACCGTGATTAGACATTGGATTCTGGAGTACATTTGGGTGAGGAGAAAAATTGATCGCCTTGAAGTCAATTAGGTCCTGTACCTTATTCTGAAAAGTCCAACATTTCTCAATACTGTGCCCCTGGGCACCCGAATGGAATTCACATTTGGAATTTACATCAAAATTCAGAGGTAGGTTGTCAGGAGAAGGATATCTCATGGTACGAAGCTCGACCATGTTCAACTTTAGCAGCTTTGGAAGCAATACATCATATGGACATGGGATAGGATCAAGTTTGCGGTCCCTCGCTCTTGTTCTTTCCTGAAATGGTCTATGTGTCTGTTGTTGTTGGCCTTGAGGTTGTTGAACCTGTGGCGTAATAGCCATTGCGGCTATTTGGCGGTAACCTTGAGAACGAACTCTGTCTCGGCCCCTATACACAACATTGGTCTCGCTTTCTCTTCGTCCTTGGACATTGCCAAAAGGCTTTTTCACACCAGGAGAACCGACATTGCTTGCATCCTAGATCTTTCCTAATTTCAGGAAGTTTGTATCCTTTCTCTAGCGATGACAATATCAGCAAAACCGATGGGCGGGAAAACGGCCAAACGATCCAAGTATGCACCTTGAAAGGTGCCTATAAACATGTCGTCCATTTCCCGGTCCAGCAACGGAGGTTGAACCTGTGCATCCAGTTCACGCCACCTCTGGGCGTACTCCTTAAAACTTTCCATAGGTCCTTGAGACAAGTTTTGCAACTGGGTGCGTTGGAGCCATATCAATATTGTATTGATACTGCTTGAGAAAAGCTTCGGCTAAATCTTTCCAGCATCGGATAGAGACCCTGCTCAGCTTCATGTACCAGCTCAACGAAGCTCCAGATAGACTATCTTGGAAGAAATGCATCCAAAGTTTCTCGTCGTCAGTGTGAGCTGAGATTATTCCAATTTAAGCCTGGATGTGAGTTCTAGGGCACGTGCTGCCGTTGTACTTGTCTAATGATGGCACCTTTAACTTAAGAGGGATTCTGACTCCTGGCACTAAACCAAGACTGGTTACATCGATGCCCAAAGAATTCTGACATTCCATGGCCTTAACCTTTCCCGCCAGCTCTTCATACCTTCGATCGTTGACCTCATTCATATTACCCATATCAGCATCCAGTAGAGTGAATTGGTCCTCTTGTGTGTCTTCTAAAACCACATTACGGGCCGTAGTCCTATTTGGATTTGGCCCTCCGTTACGAGAAGCGTTAGGATCCACATTATCAGTCGGTGTTCCGATATTAGCATTTACCTGGGGTTTCTCAACCAATAATCTGAGACGCTCTTGATTCTAAGCAATGTCGGTCATCATTTCCATGAACTTATCTATCCTCTGTCGGAGCTCATTGAGATCATTCTGCATTCGCTCAGCCATTCTTGCTCGGTTTCTGCGAGTTGGATATCGGTGAAGGTGTTGACCAGCTATACTGCCTGAAGTTGAATGAGTTAGGAAGTCCAGATAACCTGTCAAAATACAAAATATGCAAAGAATGCAATGAATGCATATGAGGGTGTGACATGCAACCCTGTCAATGAGTAAACATGTGTTAGGAATGCGAGCATGCAAAGGATGTTATGCAATACACTGGTCTAATGTTGGTGCTGAGAAGACAGTCATGTGCTAGTGAAGAGTCATAATAACAGTACCACCGAAATCCCGGATTCAGAACCGAAGGACCATGTAGAACCTGGTCATAATACTGAACAATGCTGGCAAAGCAGGTATGTTGGAAGTTTCAAGGTTCCTGCAAACCTGTAAACCCCTCCTATCTCACGGGTGTGCTACTCCGGGTCAACATCATGGACTTTCAAAGTCAGATAGCAATAATACGTTCACCATTTTTGAGAAATGGCTCATGACCAAATCGGGGAATCGGTTTGGCATTATGTACTAACCAGGGAGGTCTCAGTTGAGTCTGGGGAAAACAAGCATCCCTCATAGGTTCCCAGCTTTAAGCATTGAATAGAGAAACAATAGCACATTCAGCCCTTGGAATACAATGCTATCATCATACGAACAATTTGCCCTAACTGGGTTCCTATAAGAGAACCTGACCATCCTATGCGAGTTCCCAGTGGGCCCTCGGATGCGAGTGGGTTTGCCAACAAATGTGGTCTGCCACTGTCATCACTGGAGAGGGTTGTTTCCACTAAGGTCCTCAATGATCGGTCCCCAGATACACATAACTATCAAGGTCCTATCCCGAAGTTGAGTAAATCCCTGCACAAGATATTTCCAAGACGGTCGCAGTCTGGGTGTGGAACACATCGCCACTCATCATGTAACCATGCGAGTACAACGTGTCCACGCTAATCCTATGGTGCACTCAAGCCGGAATTTGGCTTATCTCACAGTAACTCCCATCCCATAGAAAATGGAAACCAGCACAGTCCCGACAGTTCAGTAATATATGATGCATGAAAATAAACACTGAAAACTGTAAATAAATGTTGTAAAGTAAAGTTGTAAGGTAAAACTGTAAATGAAAACAGTAAAGCTAAACTAAATCACTCAGCAGCAAACAGAAAAACACCCTAAGAAACAAAAACAGACAAGCGCTAGGATTAATTCTCAAGGGGAAACCAGGCATTTTTATCCCGAATGAATGGGAAAGGTAATGCTGCACAAACCTAAGAGAAAAAGGAAAGGACGAGGTCCTGCGAACCAAATATCTGGGTTCGGGAGTCGGTTACAACCTGGGAAGGTATTAGCATCCCAGACCACCCGCCGTACCCGACGGGATCAACGCTTGTTAGTATGTTTCAAAGGGTGAGAAATAAGATATTGCTGAACAAAAACCGCTCACTGGAACTGGAATGAGAAAGGGAACATGAAAAGAAAATGGAAAGAAAGAGGAAAATGTAGGGAAAATAAAGAATGTGCTCGAACGGGTCGTACCCCGCTGCCTACGTACCTCATCGGGAAAATGAGGATCAGAGTCTACGTAGTTCGCCTAACTAAGGCGGGAACTTTTTTGTGTTTTTTAGGATGACACTGCCATAGTTCTAACTCAGGTGTTACCGGCTCTGACTCGTGGGTGGTTATTGTATCGTTGTTTGAACTGTCGAGGCAAGTTATGATCGTTCGTAAAGAGTAGGAGATGAGAAGAGAATATGTGGTATCTTTGTTGGTTGTCTTTTATGAGAAGTGTTTTGAGTTTATTGTTTGTGAAACATTCCCACACTAAGACTTGTTCATCGTGGTAGATGACTTACACCTCACCCCGAAATGGAACGCGTATAAGTAACCCACAGAAAAGTCTCATGGCGTATGAGAAGCTCAACCTTTATTAGGCGTTTTGTTGTTTTTATATTATGAGATGAGAAAGAGACTCAAATCGGAAAAGGACAAAAACTAAGGGGGACTAAGACCAACCCTAAGTTGTTTATCCCATGGAGGTCCTAATGGTTAGTGTGGCTTTCTAATCCTAATGAGGAAAGGAAACGAAAATGGATAAGAATACACCTTACTTCTTAGTGAAGTTAAGTTGATTCTAACAAAGGGATTATCATGAAGTTGTGAAACTATACACAAGAGCTAAATCAAACACACCTTGAAAGCATAAAAAATGTAAAGAGATTAAGGTTTAAGGACTTACCTTCCCCTCCCTACAAAACAAAGGTTAGCATGGTAAAATATGAATAATAAATGTGGTAAACAATTATCAAACAATTCCTAAGGGATCTAGGACCTAAACTAGACTCAATCCTAAGTTTAGTGGACCTGAAAAATAACGCAAAGCAAAATTCAGCAGCCTATTACAGCTCCTAAATGCACAAATAGCAATGAAATGCAATGCACAGTGCATACAACTTTTTACAACTCACAATCAGCATGCAAAACAGGTGTAAAAAGTATGAAAATGCAACAAACAACATACATTTTACAGCTACTGTATGAAAAGACAGCTATGAAATGCAAAGGCAGATTTGGTTTATTTCATTTTTCATGCACAAGACCAATGGAAAAATGCACAAGTAACATGCCACATGATTAAATGGAATCAAAATACATGATTAAATGAACATGGAAGAATGCACCAAAACATTGACATATGCAACAAGTATGCACTTTCGATTATGGAGCATGAGCATATGAACATGGATTATGAACATACCTCAATCATAGATCAACAAAAATGACATGTAACTTGATGCAAACATCAGAATTGGATTAACATACAAGTGTGACCAAACATGCAAACAAAATGCAAGAACATGCATACTTATGGTTATGTATTTTCAAGAAAGCAACACAAATATGCAATGCAATTATGCATACAAGTTAATGAACCATGAAAGGATCATACAAGGGATGAGAAAATAGAATATGAAACAATCACTTACGTGCTAAATGATGTATTTGAACCTAGTAACAATATGCACAAAGAATCCTATGCATTGTTGAACAAATAAGCACAAAAATATGCAAAAAAGTAACGGAAACATGTCGAAATGACTCGAAACGAAGGAATCGTGCACCTAAAACGGTTTCAAAAATTCCCTAAAATCAAGACCTATCAATCTATATGGATTAAAATAAGAAGGATGCACAAAAGGCCATGAAACAAACAATTTTGTCAATCCAGCTCAGTGATAACCGGTTAACGGTATTGGTTAACCGGTTAACGGTTTTAGAAAAACAGTTTCAGAGGCAAAAATATACGTGTTAACAAGTTAACCATAACGTTAACCGGTTAACACTGATCAGAAGCTGAAAAATAATGAGGAAAAAAGCACTTCTCGCATTCGACTTATCTCCTAAAGCTCCTAATGCAGCCATTATATTGTGAGCACGAACTTTACACCTAAAAGCCATAATCTAGTCCCTAATGGCATCTAGAATAAGCTATAATTCTAGCTTCTAACAATTAAAATGATCAAATCACAATCAAAACGAATTTGAACGGTAAAATGCAATCAAGATGATAAACAAACAAAGAATGCCGTCATGGAGAGATTAAGAGAATAAGTTAAAGCAAAAATTGATTTCGAATACCAACCTACGAAGCAGAGGACTGCTTCGGTGAATGTTGCGGTGTAGATCGAAGTGCAAGCGAAGAAGAAAACCAAAGAATTCTGTAAATGAAAAATAAATGCGATTCGATCTTGATGATGCTTCTTGATAAACACTTGATTAATCATTTCTAATGAGCTTAAAACCAATCCAAAAACAGAATTGCTTCTTCAAATAAGCTCCAATGTTGATGATTGATGAAGGTTTAGCTTCAAGTTCTTCAAATTCCAATGAGGAATTTGAAGAACTTCTATGAAGAAGCTTTGAGAAATTTGGTGAAAAAGTGGGAGAATTGAGAGAGAAATGAGAGATTGAAGATGAAAATGGTGAGAATGAGGTTGGGACCCCTTGCTTTGGAGTGAATTAGGCTTATATAGAGTGTAGGTTTGGCATGAGGCTTGGGAATGGAGCTTGCTTGGGCATTAGGTTAGGTTTGGAGTTAGGTTAGGAGGTAGTTGAAGTTAGTTAGAGTTCTAGAATATTCCTAGGAATATTCCTTGGAAGAGTGTGGAAGGATCTATAATGTAGTAGAACAATCCAAGGCAAAATGGAAGGTAAGTGGAGTGTAAGACAAGTTGTGAAGCAAAGTGGGAAAATAGAAGGAAAAAGTGGAGGGAAATGGTGAAGTCCACTAATTTTTTAAGACTTTTATCTAATTTTCACATGCTTTAACCAGTTAACCATATGCGTTAACCGGTTAACGGAGAAAAAATGTGAATTTTCATTCTATTCTGTGGGTTAGTATGGAAATGCCTTGGATTATATTTTTGTGATGTTATTTCTCTAGAGCTCCAATGCTTGGCCAGTCTTTCCCAATCACACGCCTCATGCACATGCAAATGATCATGATTTATTTATTTATTTATCTTTCGAATGCGATGCAATGATATGCGGAATGATGCGGGAATGACGCACAAACTGCTCGAGGTTGATAATAAATAAGAGGGCAAATTTTGAGGTGTTACACTACGAATGAGTAGTAATGCCTTTTAGCCTAAAGAATGCTAGGGCAACTTACCAGCGAGCAATGAATTCGATCTTCCATGATTTTATAGAGACTTTCATGTAAATTTACATTGATGATATTGTGGTTAAGTCTATTTCAGGGAAATATCATATTGACCATCTTCGACATTCCTTTGAAAGGATGAGAAGACATGGTCTCAAAATGAATCCTCTTAAGTGTGATATTTATGTACAAGCAGGGGATTTCCTAGGATTTATGGTCCACAAGAAAGGGATCAAAATCAAGCAGAATAAAACTAAAGGAATCATGGAAACGAAAGCGCCATCAACGAAGAAGGAGTTGTAATCACAGCTGGAAAAGATAAATTTATTAAGAAGATTTATATCGAACTTGAGAGGAAAGACGCATCCATTCTCACTATTACTTCAATCACCTCCTTATAGGAATAAAAGTATGAGATTGTACATAGTTGCATCAGACAAAACTTTAGTGAGCATGTTAGCTAAAGAGGATGATAATGGCGTTGAAAGAGCCATTTACTACCTCATTAGGGTTTTAAATGATGCATAAACTAGGTATATCATGATCGAAAAGTTGTGTTTGTGCTTATATATTTCTTGCACAAAATCAAGCAATATATAAAACCAGTTGATGTTTATGTTTCTTCTTATTTTGATGTTATTAAACATATTCTTTCGAAACCTATTCTACATAGTCGATTTGGTAAATGAGCTCTTGCATTGACTGAATACTCTTTAACATATAAGCCTTTGAAGGTTGTTAAAGGCCAGGTGGTAGCAGACTTCATTGTCGACCATGCCATAAACGAAAATGCATTGAACTATCATGAACTAGTACCTTGGAGGTTATATTTCGACGGGTCAAGTCAAAAGATGGAACATGCATAAGAGTTTTGATTATTTCTCCAAATAAAATTCCAACAAGATTCAAGTATAAGGTTAAAGGCCATTTCTCGAATAATGAGGCTGAATATGAAGCCTTGATAGCTGGACTTGAAATCTTGTTAGAATTGGGGGCAACTCGTGTCAAAATAATGGGAGAGTCAGAGTTGGTTATATAGAAAATTACGAAGGAATACAAGTGTGTTAAAAAGAATTTTATCATGTACTTTGTAATTGCCAATAAACTACTGAAATAGTTTAAAGTGGTCAGTATTCGACATATACCTCGACTTGAGAATCAGGTAGCAACTGACCTAGCTCAAATTGCTTATGGGTACAAAATTTCCAAGGAAAAGCTAAGAGACGCAATCGAAGTCAGAGGGAGGATAATTTCTTTTGGATTGTGCCCATCAGATTTGAAAACAACAAAACTTGGATATGTTGATCAAGAGAATTTCAAAATTATGGCAATAGGAAGCTTGACAGACAAAGATTGAAGAAAGCCCATAATGGAATATTTGCAAAATCGAACATCGCCCACAGAGCGAAAAACCAGGTATCAAGCCTTAAGTTATGTTCTTTTGGGCAATGAATTATTTAAGAAAACTCCTGAAGGAGTACTGCTTAAGTGAATTAGTGAGTCAGAGGCATATATAGCCCTTTAGACTATCCATAGAAGGGAATATGGGGCACATCAAGTAGGCCACAAGATGAAATGGATCTTGTTTCGACAGGGCATGTATTGAACTGCTATGCTGAAAGACTGTGTCGAATTTGCTAATGGTTACCAAGATTGTCAAGTTCATGTTGGCATGGATATATATATATATATATATATATATATATATATATATATATATATATATATATATATATATATATATATATATATATATAAGATGCCAAGATGGCTTAATATTCATTACATAAAGGCCTCGAAGGGCTAATAAACATTGTACTGAAAATACAAAAAATTACAAGAATGTCAACTAAATGCAATCACATATCAGAAAGGAAGCCTCATTTTTAGATGAAGGAAATTGGCTTTTTGAGTTTCGAGGCGCTTCTCGCACAAGGCCTTATCTAGTTTGGCTATTGCAAATTTTGTTTCCAGGTGTCGAGCATCATCAAGGAAGTCCATGGTATGTTCAACTCTCGATTAAGCTCACTGTTGTTGGAAGCCAGCAACTCAGCATTGCGCTTCTCAGCAGTGGAGATCTTCACCTTCAGTTCTTCGATCTGCTTCTTCCAAATGGAAATGTCCTTCTTATTGGATGTAACTTCGAGCTTCTGATCATCCCTAACATTCTCCATTTGTTCTACCTTGGCCTCTAACACATAAGCATTCATCCATGCAGCAGCTTCACTCCCACCTTTCTTTTTCAATTGCATCTTGGAATTTGGAGAGTTGTTTGAGGTCGTCGGACATATGATTCACCAACGCAGTTAGTTCCATGATGGATTCAGAGACTTCTGGCACAAGGGTTGAGAGATCTAACTTTTGGAGGAAATCCTTCGGATAAGGAGAGGTAGTTCGATTTGAGTCCAGAATACCAAGGATGTCACCCTTAAAGAATTTCACCTTGATATTCTGAAGTACAGGGTCAGCAAGGCTAGTAGAAGATTGACCTCCATAAGTGGGCAAAACATTCAGACTCTTTTCAGAAGATTTTTTTTCTTCCTAAGTGAAATCATGATATACTCACGAGGATTAGTCCATTTGAGTGCATTCAGTTAAGTATTAGTGAATGGACCTTCATAAGTCAGAAAAGTAGTAGTCTTTGGAGGGGTTGGTTTCTTGTTGGGACTTTTCTCGATTTCATCTGGACCTTGCTTATCTTTATCATTACCCTCGCCTTCTTCATCTTAGCCCTGCTCCTACTCATCATCATCGACATCATCCTCTTACTCATTTTCACCTCCAAGCTTAGACTGTAGTTGGGGTCCTCCCTCATCTTCTATATCCTCATTTCGGCTAGATTGATAGGCTCAATGTCGGGTTCGACATCAGGTGAACCTTCCTCTTTAGCCAAAGTTTGAACCTCCTCCATCCTAACTACCTCCAGGTTCTCTGGGTCCTGCTTGTTTTGGTCATCCTCTTCATCATGGTCAGAGCCATCAGTTTGGGATTGTTGAGTGATGGTCTTTGCAGGAAAATCTTGGTTGGTCTCAGTCACAAGCGAAGGAGGAACTATCATAGTCGTAGGTTTGACAACATTAATAAGTCATAAATCCTTATTTCCTTCCAAGTTTCAGCCTTAACTTTCTCTAATTTAGTTAGCCAAAGGTCGAAGTCCTTGAAAAAAGGAACTACCCTAACAAGCCTAGAGCCATCATGCAAATATTTTTAGTCCATGTTACTGAAGGTAACATTGTCAGGGGAAGAGCCTTATACCTTAGATTTGTTTTTCTGCCCTAGGAGTTTGGTTCTACGGTATGAAGGGAATAACTAACTAAGTTTATCAATAACAGATAAAGGACCAGACAGAGCATAAGGATTTTCAGAGACAATGAGAGGAATCATTACCTGAGATTCGTAGATATGCATATTCTCTTCCTTAAGCAGTTCAGGTATGAACTGCTAGTTTGGGCCTAAAAATCTTAGTGAATGGTGGAAATGATGTGTTGCTTTGAGAACATTTGCTTCTCTGGACTTTCTTCTATTGGGAAATGTTTTAGGATATGCCATTGTTGAGAGTTTGAAGAAGAAATAAGTTTCGGAGTTGAGAAGTTGAAGAGTTTGGAATAAGGAGGAAATTTGCTTGTAAAATTTCTGAGAGCGTAAAAAAAGTGGAAGTGTTATGAGTGGAGGTATTTATAAGCTTTGGAAGATCAATGGGTTTCAAATCACCATTAAGATGGTACAACTAGTGGGACGTGTGACCTCTCAAGGTGATATCTTGACGGTGGCAGTTATGTTCAGAGCATAATCTCATAGTTGCAAGAAAAAAGTAATGATGGTTAGCGGTAGAGTGTGCTTTGCGGAGACGTTTGAGAATCAGCAATTATGACATGACGTCATAAGAATGGCTAAAAGATAAACTTAATAGTTTCTTGATCAAGGGATGGTCAGTTAGGACCATACCTAAGTGCATACGAGAGGTAAGCGTCGAAAGACTTTGATAAAAAATGATCTTTCTTTCAATTCTGTCGAAAGGACATTTTTGGGGGGCAATCTGTTAGCTCCTAATTTCAACGCTCATATTATTTTAATGAATGATAGTCTAAGAATTATATTCTTTAAGAAGACTAAAAAAAGACTTCGATTGAATCCTGCTAAGAGGCCTGAGACGAAGACTTGTGTGTGACAAGGAAAATCAAGTTTCTAGACTTAGAATATTTCTAAGTACAAGAAAATATGGTTCGACCGAACACTACTGAAGGTGTTTGGCGAGTGACACTTGAATTTAAATATTGGAGGAAAGTTTGTCCTTCTCATAATTTGAAAAGAGACAAGTGGCGCACATCCAAAGGTGGAAGACATGCAAAGCGACGTGTGTCATATTTCTAGTAGTAAACTGTCAATAGCGGTTATTTTCGATTGTTATAAATAGATAGTTCTAGTGTTAGAATTGATTATTAAAAATAAATGAGTTGAATTTGAGTTATGTATAGTTTAATTAATATTGATTATATCGACGTGTGTCCTTCTCTTAATTTCAACTAATATT
The DNA here is from genome assembly GCA_963966055.1 of Lathyrus aphaca. Classification (NCBI taxonomy): domain Eukaryota; kingdom Viridiplantae; phylum Streptophyta; class Magnoliopsida; order Fabales; family Fabaceae; genus Lathyrus; species Lathyrus aphaca. Next base: position 384,164,228 of record OZ014522.1, on the reverse strand, counting down.
TATTATAACGAATTAGTTTGATTCATTATTAAAAAATAAAAAATCTTATAGAACACTCATTAAATAGTTTTGCAAGAATTGAATCTACAACTTTTAGTGTGACCTTGGATCGAGAACAAGGTGTTCTCGGTAGCTTCCCTTTATTTCGAAATGCGGTGTTCTGAACTTGGTCCTGAAATTTCGAGCACTCAATTAGCGGTTGTGAACCTGATTTGGAATTCAAAAAATTTGTTAAAGGTGCGGGTTTTTGGTTGGAGAGTCGTGTTAGATAGGCTGCTAACGAGACATAATTTAGCCATTCGAGGTATTATTCACGATCCTCATGATTTTGTTTGCGTTTTCTGTTTTATGGTTGAAGAGGACGCCAATCATGTTTTCTGCTGGTGTTCAAAAACTAGACAAATTTGGTTAAAAGTTTTGAATTGGTTGGGGTTTTCGAATGTTATCGAAGATAACTATTGTGAATTCTTATTGAAATGGTATATTAGTGCTAGAGATAAATGCACAAGTAAATTCGCGTGTTTGATTTGGGTTACAACGTGTTAGTGCATTTGGTCATCCTGTAACCGTCTTATTTTTAGTGATGAGGTAGGTGATGCGGATGTGATTTTTCATATAATAGTTTGTTGTTCTTGTTGGTGGCTTAGTCAGAGTTGTATTGGTGTTATTCGGTGTAATTATTACGAGTGGTATAATTATCCGTGTAATTTTCTACTGTAGTTTGTATTGTTTTGTAATGGGTTGGAATACCCTGATACTCCTTTCTATGGATGATTTTAATTGTAAAAAAAAAAATACAGTTAGTATATGTTAACTTCTTACCAATTTAACCATCGTTTAGAGTATGAAAAAAGTATCCTTTCCACATCTATCAGCACATATACACCCAACATGATTCACACTTTAAGTAAAGTTCAAATAATTAGACAAGCATGCAAAACCACAAATAAACACCCTCTCCAGAAATTTGTCAAGTTTGATGTACAGAATAAATGTGAGAAGGAATGAACAATTGAAATTAATCATATACATTGTATTCTGTGGTACAAAAATAATGCAATTTCCTTTGCACAAGAACAACAACAAAATGATGCAATTCATTTTCACATTCCATAGATAAAAAACCAGGAATAGAACTCCAAATCCCTAAAAATGGGTCTGAAACAGGCGAAAAGTGGGTATTAATTACAGTTAGAATGAGTAAAATTGCAGTCTTAGAACATATTAGAAACATTATGGATGTGATATCTGTGTGTTTGATCACCATTCATCAATGTCCTCAAGATTGAACAAATAAACACAGCTCTGTTAATATGCAAGCATCAGAAAATGAATTAAAAGAAAGGGGATGTGAGGGTTAAGATCTAAATGTAGTAACCAAAATTCTCTCTTTTACACACAAAAAACTGTTACTCAACAATTTCTTAACTTTTGTGAATTCACAAAACAGACAACAATGAACAACAAAGTAACACTTGTTGAATGATGATCAAGGCTTTGACATAAATGAATGAGTTACGGAACTCACTATTCGTATTCAAACTCTATCTTTACATCCATATATTCTCTTCCAAGTTGAATAATGAATTCGGAAAATTTTGCCAAAATTATGCACTCTTCATGTGTTTTGACCTCTGAAACAAAACCATGAATGACCATTTTTTTCAAGTTGGGACATCTTTCCAAAAGCCCAGCTACCCATTCTGCGAAAAGATCATTGATTGAAGTCCATCCAAGTTCTAACACCGACACATTCATCAGAAGAGATGAGCCTTGTAGGCCATAATTAAGTACACCGTCTCTTAAATCGTAACTTAATGACAGGTGCATCAATTGAGGAAAGCAAACAGAAATCGTTTCCAAGTCCACAACTTCTTCATCGTCTTCAAAAACAACCCCCCACAGTCGAAGTTTACGTAACTTTGATGCTTTTGAGATCATATGGTAAAACTTTGGCCACATAATTGTGAAGTTACTTATGTCTACAAACTCAAGGTTATCTGCATTGTCACCAATATCAAGATGGATGACACTCACATCATCAACCTTCAACACTTTCAAAGATCCCTTTCCAATCAATTCAAAAACCTCAAAAGTACAATCTTTAAGATGTAAACACTCGAGTAAATCTGCCTCTATTACAAATTTATCCAAACCAAACGACTCAACAGAGAATTCCTTCAAAGAAGAGCTACTAAGCTCCATGGAAGCCTGCGAATCCGACATAGCAATATCCGGGCTAACCATAGACAATATTTCAAGCCTTGGACAAGCCGTAAGTAAAAGGCACAAATCCAACTCCGAGATGCTAACAAAACTCAACGAAAGCGACCTCAAGCAAGGAAACTTCTGATAACTAGGCTCCACACGCGTGATAGAGATCCGACCCAACGCCAACACTTCCAGCTTCTGTCTACCGCATTTCTCAATAATATTAAACATCGGCGGCGTGCTCACGTAAAAATGCAACTGTCGCAATGTATCCCTTGTATACATAAGCCAAGCAATAACCGGTGCAGTAGAAAATTCATGAACATCACCCATTGAAACGATTAAACACCGCAATGCCTTGGTTTGAAAAATTGTTTGAGTAATGAGTATTTCCAAACTATCAGAGGTTAATTCATGATAAACAGGCCAATCACAAGAGTTGAATGAAAGAGTATGGAGATGAGAACGCCAAGCTTCTCTCCATTTCTTACAAGTTGATGAAGCAATCACAGCCTCACGAGCAGACCCAATATGAGATAGTATATTACCAATCACTTCAACAGGGATATTCTCCATAAGGGAATAAAATAAACTCAAAATGAAGCACGGACACAGAAACACGACAGAGTGACACAAACACTAATGCGTCCACACTGAATAAACTAAAGGTAATTACAAGTGTCAGTGTCGATTTTGAATACTGACACCTACGGAAACACACATTTTCAGAGGGGTCGGTTCTACATGACTCAGAATCAAAAACACTTACCCAACTACAGCAATGTTCAGAAACTGTAATTATGCAAAGATTTGAAGAATTAGATTCAATATGAAAACTTAAAATTAATTACGAAAAAACTAGTGCAAGGTGATAGTAATCATAAGGAATCAGAATCGAAGAATAGAAAAAAGAATTTGAAAAAAATTGTTGAATTGGGAATTTTGGGAAAATTGGGAGTTATGAAATTCTTAGGCAAGGAATAAGAATAATGAAAATGAAGAAAGTGACAAACCAGAAGAATGAAATGAAGCGATGATCGTGAAGTTGAAGTGGAATCTGGAAATGGATCAAACGAATAGGCGAAGGTTTGAATGAATGAATGAATGAAGAAAGGAGAGGGTGAGGTTCATTCGTTGCTATGCGTTTGATGCATTGAATGTTTTAAATAAAACGTGAAGAATTCTTTTTTCCTTGTGAATTTTTGTTGGGAGAAAAGGGCAAATGCTATGCATCGTGATCCAAGCGAAGGATAATAGGTGGATTTCGGATCAAAATTTAAATTTCACTTAAACCATGTTTCATTTTTATGACTCATTTTCGATTGATTAAATTTTGATTTTTATTAGATTTGATTAAATTGATTTGATGATTAGGTCGGTTTAATATTTATTAAAATAAATCTATAAAATTGATTATTTTTTATAAAATAAATATTCATTTTAAATTTTGTAAAAAATATCTAATTTTTAGAATAATAAACTATTTTTTTATTATTAAAAAGATTATTATTATCCGATAATATTTTCAATATCATTTAACATTAACTTTAATCATTATCATATTTTAAACGAAAAATTAAATAATATTTAAAATTCTATATTACATATTTTATATTTTTGGAACTACATAATACCACCATTAAGTTATAAAAATAATAATATCCTAAAACATTATTGTACAGAAAGAATCCGGACAGGCTTTCGTGGTCTTCAGCAGGGAGTGTGTTCTGTTGGTAGGAGAGGTGGTGGGGTACTTGCAAGGTACTCCGACGCTCAAGTCAGTTTGGGATCAACTAAAGCGTAAGTAAGAAGAGGATAGAAAAGTGTGTACCTGACTCTCCTAGGAGGGAGAGTTTTATAGGGGCATATGCCCGCATGATATGGGCGTGTAGCATTTGACTAAGTATAACTGCCTTAGTGAATTCGTTGGGTAGTTGGCCGCGTGGAAGGCATTTAGGCGCGTAAGGTGGAAGTCCCCAACGGCTATATGCTAACGACTCTATTTCTGTAACGGTCATATCTTCGTGGATCCCATAATGGGCTTGTTCACAATTGTTTGCTGTATTGGGCCTCAATTTGGTGTCGGGCACATGTTAGGCCAGTCCAGAACAGGAGCCCCCAAGTCGCTGAGTCCGTGGGGGATAATGACTTAAGGTGTTAAGTCAGTGGCTGACGCGTTCTTATTGCGGACTCAAATTTCCTTGCTTTTTTCGATCGGGCATCTGTCTGCAGGAAGGATTTGGATAGATTGAAAGATTTTATTTTTGAGAATATAAAACGTTTGAAGTTCTTAAGACACGTGTAATAAAACGCCGTCCCGCATTTATGACACTTGGGGGCTAGCCCTAAGCAATAATTGCAGTGGCCTTTGTGCTTTCCCATGTAAATTTTAAGACATTATAAAAGAAGAAGAAGAACATTCATTTACCCACTTTTGCGATCGTTTGCTCTCACCGTAAACTTGTCTGCAACTTTTCCTTGCCTGAAGTTCTACCGCCGCCATCGTCTCTTCCAACAAGAATCATGGATTCAGGTAAACATTTGTCTTCTTCATTCATGTTTTTATGGGTTTTAGATGACGAATGTTCATGAATTTTCATGAAGTTCATGAGGTGTCTGTTGCACCCCAAATTTTGCCCTCCCTTAGTCAAGGCATTGTGTACCAAGGTGTCCCAAGAGATTCACAAGGTTCACAAGGTATCCCAAGAGGTTCACAAGGTTCACAATTCCCTCAGACAAAACATCCTCCTAAGCAATGCATCCTAAACTAGGGTTTTGAATTTCATCAAGCTAAATGAACTTCCAAGGCCTCAAGTGAGCTTCATAGCATCCTATATGTCTTCAAGAATCCTTATGACAAGTTTCAAGGTTTTCCCAAAAGGCTTGCTCAGTCGGATGATCAGATATGCAAAAATCAGTCAAAGTAGTTAAAAAGTCAAACTGAGGTCAACTGTGGTCAAACCAAAGTCAAACTTCAAGATTTTTTGTCAACATCAAGTTCATGAAGTAAAATTAATCATTTTATCAAGGGTTGATCATGATTCATCAAGGAAGTTTCAGATCATCAAGAATCAGGAGTTTCTAAATTAGGGTTTTCACAGGAAAAGTCAACTAAACTTTGACCAGCCATAACTTTCAAATGCTTCATCAAAAATTTCCCATCCAAATCTAATTTTAAAGTAAATTGAATTCTCTACAACTTTGTATCTCACAAGCCAAGCCCAAAAATGCTTCATTTGGAAGGTATGAGCTAAAACATTATAGGTCATTTTAAAAGTCAACAAAAAGTCAACATCTTCCAAAGGGCATAATTTGAAAATGGTAAAGGATATGGACATGAGACAAAAGAGGTTGGTTAGAGGACTCTCTAATATTTCCAAAATGTCCAAGAACACCTTCATAGCCTTAAAATTTAGGGATTTGTGCCTTTGCAAAGTTGGGAAAGTTTTGGGAGGTATGTGAAGTAAATGAAGCCTTAAAACCATTTTTTGTCAAATGGGCCTACCAAATTGCCATCCAATCTTCATGATATCCTCAAGCACAATCCAAACCAAGTATTATCTGATATTTTATTTTTTATTTAGTATTTATTTGAATTTTATTCATTAAAATGCAAATTAAATCAAAATCAAATATTTGGATGGGGTTGTGGTTCTAGAAGATCATAAACATCATTTAACTTGATTGGATACACTCCAAATTCGTGCAAGGCATTAAGTATGAAAATATTTGATTTTTCTCACTTTTAAGATTATATCTTTCTTCACCATCAAGTTATCCAAAAGCCCAAAGAAGGGACATGTTTTTTAACCTAATTTCATTCATTATATGTATATGAACATCACACAATAAGAGGGGACGAAAATCAGAGGCAAGGTAAGAGAGTTGAAGTTTCAAAAAAGTGAAGAAAGAGTGAAATTCAGTTTCATTGATTTAGGGCATTAACAAGAGAATTAAAGGTGTAGAATCGTTCCTTGAGGTCTCCTGAACATGTTTCAATCATCATTAACATCAAAATCATGCTAAATATCTCAAACCGAATTGTTCTTGTTCTTGAAAATTTGATTTTTCGATTTCGATTATTCATACATTATTAATGTGATTTGACTCTGGTTTATTGTTTGTAAGGTTACATAGATGATTTTTGGATGATTTTATTGAGGTTTCATGGTCATATCCGTGTATCACCATTGCTAGGGTTTGGACCTTCGAATTGGGATCTTCCTCTTTAGACCATTTAAATGCTTTTTAAGACTGTGTTTGAATTGTATGAGCTATGGGAAATCATTTTCCATTGTCAATTTGCTCTGATTTTACGTGTTTCTAAGGTTTCAAAAAAACCTAGGTTCTTCTGTTAAATTCACACACAGGTAAATTCGCAGGAAGAATCGTATGAAAATTCGCAGGAAATTCAAACGAGGAAGATGAAGTTTGGTGCGGAAATTCAATTTGAATATTTGTTTTATTTTATTATGATTTGTTTAGGTTATATTCTCAAAGCAGGATGGTAGCTCAACTGGTAAGGCATGCGCGTGTGGAAACCAATGAACCTGGGTTTGATTCCCAGGTTTTGCAACTTTTTGTTTTATTTCCTCATAATTATCAAACTTAATATTTATTGACCAGGTGGCGTTCATTGTTCACTAGCACGTGCTAGCCTAGTGGTCTGGTTTTGTTGTGGTAAGGGGGAGGTCCTGGGACCAAAACCAGGCCTCCCCACCTTTCTTTTTACCACTTGTTTATTTATTTTATATAATTAAATATTAGTTAATTTATTTAATATTAAACTATTAATTTTATTTAAAACAATAATTAAACTTTATATTTTCATTAATCTCATAATTTTTCTTGATTAGTCATTTTAATTAATTTCATAAATAATTTTGTATATAAATTTCATTATATTTGTAAATAATTTATTTAAGTTTTAATTAATTCTTTAAACCTAAAATGTTTAACCCTAATTTTCTTAATTAAAATACTAACCCTAATTTTTCTATTAACCCTAAAATTAATTTTTTTTTCTAAACCCTAATTAATATATTAATCTTTATTTTTATTATTATGTAAATAAATTAATATTTTTCTTATTATTATTAAATTTGTTTTATTTTCTTAATTAATCTCTACAAAATTTCTAATATTTGTTTAACCTAAAAATAATTTCTCTTTTTTTGATTTCTTTATTTATTATTATTATCATCATTATTATTGCTATTATTTTATTATTGCTAATATTTTATTATTGTTTATTTATTATTCTTATTATATTTATTATTATTATTTTTATTTGATTATTATGTATCTGCTAAAGCCATGTAATACTTATAGGTTTATTTTCTATCTTTATTTTATTTTGTAAATATTTTATTGTATGGTTAGTAATTTTAGGGTGTGCATAACCTAAATGTGATTAAAAATAATTTAGAAAATTAATTTAAATAAGATAAATACTTGAATATAAACACTCACACACGTAAGTCGATCTTTGATCGCCATCTTGCACTTCCTAGGTTACCCCTCTCAGTTGCCTTAAAAATGGTCAAGTCCCTCGAATATAGGGATATCTTAAGCAAAGTCCCTTCATAAAATCATCAAGTCCCTACAGTTTAAAAGATCAAGTCCCTTCGAGGTTGCCTACGGAATAGTGATCGTGTCCCTTCGAATAAATGATGATAGTCCCTAGGAATTGCTAAAGACACCCCTCAAGTTGCTTTCTATGACCATATGATGACCCTACGCCTGTCCCTTAACACATCCAAGGTAATTACTACCTATTCCTTAATAATAGGGATAGTCTTACCATTGAAAGAACATACGAGAACACTAAAAGACTTAATCTAGGGTAGGTACCTCTTAGTTGCTTGCTCACATTTCAAAATACTTTTACACCTCACTTTCTTAAACATTTTTTCAAAACAAGGCTTTGTATACATCCATACGAGGATCATTACAAAGTACTTAGAGAAATTTCTAATCACACACTACACTCTTCAAAAAACAATTTAAGTGAGCTAAGTAACTAAGAGCCCATGTATAGCCATGGATATAAAGGGTGCTAACACCTTCCCTTTGTATAACCTACCCTCCGAACCCAAGTCTTTTAAAATAGGTCTTTCCTGTTCTTTTATGTCCTTTCCATTTGGATGAAATAAAAGTCGGTGGCGACTCTTGCTATCCGCAACATGACTAAAAGTCAGTTCTCCCACCGTGTTACAGTGTCAAGAATTTATGGATATTCTGATGAACTTCAGGAAATCCTGAGGAACATTCATCATGAATGTATGAATGATCTTCATAGGCACATGAACATTCGTAGATTTCCAGATTTTGTAAACTTGTTAGGTTTAGATCCAGATTGGACGTAAGTGATGGTAGTATAATGTTAGTGGACCGAGCATACGTTGTAGAGGGTCTTATCCCTGGTTATGCTAGGTTTAAGGAAGATGAGGACGAACTCGGTATGGAGATTTAGCCCTCGCACATTTTTTCTTGACTAAAAGGGGTTATTCCCGGGGCATGTCCTCGGGTTTTACGAAGCCCTTTCACTTGATCGGCGGTGGAAGGGTGGATTTGAGTTCGCCGAATTCACTTTGTTTCCTCTGCTTTTCAGGTGAATGAGGCCAGAAGAACGCCCGTGAGACCGTGGAGTTACCCGTTGCAGAAAATATGAATGTCCCCGCCTGTGATCGTTCGTGGATCATGGACGAACCGCTAGAGACAACCTCCAAATTCTCCATTGACTCCTCGGATGCATGGTCGAGGATCGAAAGGAAGAGGAAAGGGGATGGTATTAACTGGCGAGCTCTACCACCGAAGCCGACGCAGAGGATATGTTCTCGATTCCCAGCTCTTCGGTTCCCAATGTATAAGTTTGCATTTCGCGAGGTTGGGTATCACCTACCCTTTACAGACTTTCAGCAGGCGGTCTTTAAGCATCTCGAGCTGGCGTCTGCTCAACTATATCCCAAGGCTCTTGCCTTTATCAGAGCGTTTGAACTGGTGTACAATTACTTGGAGATAGGGGCAACCGTCAGCGTTTTTTTCCGGATCTTCCATCTGCAGAGGAAATCCCAAGATGGCCGACACAGCTGGGTGTCGTTGAAGCAGACCAATAAGTTGTTCAAGGTCTATCAGGACTCCATACGGGACTTCAAGTACCGTTTCTATATCATCCAACCTTGATCGCAAGCCGCCAAGGATTCTTTATATGATCGGGAGATGATTGATAACGAGGAGAAAATGGTGTCCCATTTTCCCTTGGAGTGGGTGAACGTCCACTTCCAACACTCCAACAATCATTACATCACCAAACCCGAGGACCTGAGCACCAACGACACTGCGGCCTATAATATCCTGTTTAATTATGTCACCAGTTTTCGCCCTACCGAACTGGTTGACTCTGTCGGGAATCCCCTCCTTCGTCCGGATGGGACGCCTTCAACCATAGCTAGGTTAATTAATGTTAAATCGTTGCTCAATTGTCCGAACGAGGAGGCCGCTATGCAGCTCCTATGTGAGTAGACTTTATGAATTGGCTTTGTTTTGAAAAATATGCTCGTTGTCTAACCTGTTTTATGCTATTTTTTACAGTGCAAATGGCCGAAATGAGAGGTCGCTTGGTGAAGTCAAACAAGGGAAACATTAAAAAGGGTGCGGCCAAGAGTTAGGACGAGGCTGTCAAGGATCAAGGTACCTTGGACAACTTCGTGACTTCGGGAAGCTCAACCCCCGGGGGTACACCTGTGGTTGGATCCCCGCTGGGTAAGAGACAAAGGACCGAGGATATTTCTCCTCCTCCAAAGGATAAAGCTACAGCCTCTGGCCCTTTTGACTTGCCTCCCTGTGTCACCTAAAGGGCTCTTTTTGACAAGGGATCTTCTATTCGGGTGCCCGATCTTGATGTCGCTGCTGTTCTCTCTGCAAATCCAGATGATCTGAGGGCTGAGATTTGCCAAGATGCTGCTGGGATGTTTCATATCTTGAAGGCTTCTTTTTCCTTTAACGATGTTGTCCTTGTCCCCCGCAAGGACTTTCAGGCGGCCAAGGACAAGATTGAGAAAGTGGAAGCCGAGAATCATAAGTTAGAGAACAACATGCTCCAGGCCCAGGGTCAATACGAGAGCAAGCTCGAGCTTATGAAGGAGGTCACCGAGCTGAGGAACTTGATTACGGAGCTCGAGGCTGAAAACGGGAGGTTGAAGAAGGACGCTGCAGAAGGCAAAGTGGCTGCTGGGGAGGATGAAACCGAGGACGAGGCGGCCATGACGACCAAGGCAGATTTGGTTGCTCGCATTCGACTTTTGGCCCAGGACAGCATGAATATGGCTGCTTTTGGCTTCTATAACATGGTGGAACAACTCAAGGTTACCAATCCCGGGGTGGATTTGGTAGTCGAAGGGACCAGGCCTTTGCACCGTGTGGAGGATGGACAGGTGATGCCTCCTGATGACGAAGAATGATGATCTAGCCTGCGTGCCATTGACCTTTTAGGCATGTATGCCATATCTTTTGTTGTTATGTTTGGGGCTTTGTCCCCTTTTTTATTATGTAAGGATAATGTCGGCCTTCCGGCCTTATTTTATGATATTTTACTGTTGCGTCAGTTCGTGTTTTATTTCTGTATGTTTTAATTTGTTCAAAGTATGGGAATCCTGTGAATTCTCGACGAAATTTATTAAGCTCGTCAGTGTATGGAACTGACCGAGATGAAAGGTTAATGCTCGCTGAAGGGGGTTCGGGGACATGATCATGTCCCATTTCCCTAAGGCTTAGACATTTGCATCGCGAGTTAGGGGTCTGCCACGTTGGTATGACAACGACGGAGCTCATTTGAGGTGTCCCCATTGGGCAACCAAGTTGTCCGAAAAATTGGGCTAGTGGTTGTGCGCGTTGATACCGAGGGTGTATTTATACCACAATACATCTCTGTGGCCGGGAATCCGTCCCTACTGTGGAGTTTCTTGGCCGACAACTATCCCGTGTTTAAACCGGGTTTTAGCTATAATATTGTTTGAGCTTTTCAGTGTTCCATGGTTGAGCGAAAGGTTCTCCATTTAATTCTTCTAGGTAATACGCTCCCGTGCCGGTTTTTGATTTAACGCGATACGGGCCTTCCCAATTGGCTGTGAGCTTTCCTTCGCGTGAGTCCTTCTGATTTCTGTGCAAGACGAGGTTGCCTATCGGGAATTCTCTCTTGACGGCTTTATGGTCATATCGTAACGAGATTTTTTGCTTCAAGGATTCTTCGCGTAGAACTACCCCTGAACGAACTTCCTCTACCAAGTTGAGCTCCTCTCTTAAGGCCTCGTCGTTTAGTTCCTATTCTAGGGGTGCTTCAGTTCGTCTAGAGGGTTCTCTAATTTCTACGGGAATGGCAGCCTCGGTTCCGTAAGTCATTTGGAATGGAGTCTCCCCGGTTGTAGAGTGTGGGGTGGTTCGATAATCCCACAAAACATTAAGGAGTTCTTCGACCCACATGTTCTTTTCTTCGCCTAACCTTCGCCTGAGACCCCGTAGGATGACTCTGTTAGCGGTTTCGGCTTGCCCGTTCGTCTGAGGGTGTTCGACAAATGCGAAGTACTACTTGGTACCAGTTTTGGCAACGAAATCCTGAAATTTTCTATCTGTGAATTGGGTGTCGTTGTCCGTTATAAGGGATTATGGCACGCCAAATATTGTCAAGATGTTTCTCTTATAAAATCGGAGGATGTTGAACATGGTAATTATGGACAGGGCCTCGGCCTCTATCCATTTGGTGAAGTAATTGACCGCTACAATCAGGTACTTGTTTTGGAAGGATCATGTCGTGAAGGGGCAGAGGATATCCATACCCCATTGTGAGAACGGCCATGGCGACGATATGGTTTTCAGAGCGTCCGGGGTGCGATGTGCATGTCTGTGTGACGTTGGCACCTTTCGTATCTTTTGGCGTGTTCCTTGGCATCGTTTTGCATGGTCAGCCAATAATATTCGACTCGTAAAGCCTTGCGGGCTAAAGATCTTCCACCCAGGTGTTGGGCGTTGATTCCTTCATGTATTTCGTGCAGTATGTCGGATACTTTCTCCTCTTCGACACATCTTAATAGTGGAATGGAAAATCCTCGGCGATAAATCTTTTCGTCCATCAGGACGTATGATGAAGATCGGCGTTTTATGGCGCTAGCCTCTTTTTTGTCGTTGGGTAGCACCCCGGTAGTTAGGAATTTGAAGACGGGGTCATCCAACAGCTGGTGTCCCCCATCACGTTGACTTCGAGGATAGTATCTACCTTCTCAATGCTTGGACTGGGAAGGATTTCCTGAATTACATATTTGTAACCGCCCTTCTTGCATGTACTCGCCAATTTGGACAGTACGTTTGCTCGCAAGTTGCATTCGCATGGAATGTGCTGTACATCCTAGGATTTGAACTGTGCGAGCATTCTCTGGACTAGAGATAAGTACTCAATCAGATTTTCGTTCTTCACTTGATACTCCCTTTTTACCTGGGACGCGACCAACTGTGAATCGGTGAAAATTGTAACCTCTTGTGCTCCCAAGTCTTTTGCGAGCGTATTCCTACTAAGATTTGTACTCAACCTGGTTATTTGATGATGTAAAGGATAGAACTAAAGATACTTCAACCATGAGGCCTTCCTCGCTTTCGAGGATGATCCCTGCTCCACTTTCTGACGGTCCAGATGCCCCATCGACGTAGATGACCCATTTGCGGCTATTCTCTGCAGGGATTTCCGTGGGGGTCATTTTAGCGACAAAATCGGTCAGTGCTTGGGCCTTCAAAGCCTTCATGCCCTCGTACTGTATGTCGAACTTGGACAGCTCTAATGACCATTTCAGCATCTTGCCGGCCATATCTGGTCGTGCCAAGAGTTGCTTAATGGGTTGGTCGGTCCTCACGACCATCGTGTGCGCTAGGAAATAATGTCGTAGTTGTCTAGCAGCGGTTATGAAGGAGAGGGACACCTTCTCGATCTGCTGGTACCTTAATTTTGGGCCTTTCAAGGATTTTCTCGTGAAGTACACAAGTTTTTTCCCGTCAACATCTTCTCTTATTAGCGTTGCGCTGATGGCCTCAGTATTGATGGCCAAGTACAAGTAAAGGACTTCCTCGGCTGCTGGCCTTGAGAGGATGAGGGTTCAGATAGGGCTCGTTTAAGATGCTGAAAAGCCTTCTCACATTCCTCTGTCCATTCAAACGCGACTTCCTTATGGAGCAACTTGAAAAGGGGGGAGGCGTGCTGAGCGGATTTTGCAACGAAATGAGATAAGGAAGTAAGCATACCATTCAGGGATTGAATCGATTTTTTCGAACTGGGTGTAGGGAATTCCGTGAATGCACGAAATTTGTCGGGGTTGGCCTCGATACCCCTTTCTATAAGGTAGAAACCGAGGAACTTACCTGCTCGCACACTGAAGGTACACTTTTTAGGGTTGAAACACATTCTACATTTTTTGGCCTGATCGAATACACTCTGAAAATGAGAAGAATGATCGGCTTCCTGGACGGATTTGACGACCATGTCGTCCATGTAAACTTCTAACATGTCCCCAATTTGTGATTGGAAGACGTTATTCATCATGCATTGATAAGTGGCTCCTGCGTTTTTAACCCGAAGGGCATTACGTTGTAGTAATAGTTTCCAGTCGGGGTCATGAATGCGGTGTGCCTTTTGTCCTTGTCGGCCATGGATATCGGGTTGTACCCAGAATATGCGTCCATAAAGGATAGAAATTTAAAACCTGCAGAGTTATCTACCAGTTTGTCTATGTTAGGTGTCGCTCCCGGATTTCCATCCTGGTACAAACGCGAAAGTGGTGCGGAAAGAGGTTAGAGTCGCCAGCCAGGCATTTTTATCCCAAAGGAACGGGAATGGTAATGTTGCACAAACCAAAGAAAAGAAAAGGAAGGACACAGGTCCTGCGAACCAAAGAGACTGAGCTCGGGAGTCGGTTACGACCTGGGAAGGTATTAGCACCCCAGATCGTCCGCCGTACCCGACGGGATCCACACTTGCAAAGAAATCTGTTTCAAAGGGTGAAGAAAGGAAAACTGCTGCAAAGGAAAGACTGGAACTGGATAAAAGAAAAGAAAAAGGGACTGAAAAAGAAATGAAAAGGAAAAATGTAGGGAAAATAAAGATTGTACTCGAACGGGCCCTACCCCGCTACCTACGTACCTTATCTGGACAATGAGGATCAGAGTCGCCGTAGTTCCCCTAACTAGGGGTGGAAAAGATTGCTTGTGTCTTAAGGCTTGAACTGCCTATGTCAATGCTCAGGTGTTGTAGGCTCGGACGTCGAGTGCGTTACCGTCTTTCAAAATGACAAGTAGGAGCAAGTTCGCGGACAGAGCGAAGGAGATGAGAAGAGAATTCCCGAAGGAAAGACGTTTATTGTTTGTCCAGTGTTTTTTATGAGTTTTCTATGAGTGGGGCACAAGGAAGTGAACTCAAGCCCTTTTCCATGGAATGTGTACTTGCTACTACATTCCAAGATGGAATAATAGAACAAGCACACTCAAGTAAAGAGAAGATCCCCAAAACTTGGTTCCAGAGATTAGGGCCTAAGCTCACTAACTCGTTGAATTTATTAAGTGTTTTTGCAATTAAAATGAAGAAGTGTGTTTTATGATTTTCTTGATGAAGATGGTCTCATGATCAGACTTGTGCATCATGATAGACAAGCTTGTACTATCCCAAGATGGGAAAACTACAAGTGCCTCATGGAATAAGGTTATTGCACAGGAGACCACTTCAATCCTTATTAAATGCTTTTTATGGTTTTTGTTTGAGATGAGAAGAGAAGAGAACAAAGATATTAAAGGTAAAATCTAATGGGGAAGACTACTCCTAATGTTAGCATGCATGGGATTCCTAAGTTAGTGAGGCTTACTATCCTAAAGAAGAAAGAGATAAGGAAAGAAGAAAGAGAAAAAAGAAGGGAAGAAGATAGAAAGGATGGCCTAAGCACATCAAACACAAATAAGAAAGCATAATGAAAGGAGAAGAGAAAATAATTGGAGATGTGGGAATCTCATCCACACCTCTCACTTACCAAAGCCCCTGAAATGGTTCAAAGCATAAACAAGTAACATGACAAAAGCAAATAAGACCAAATGAAATACAAGATGGGCAAAAGATCAAGACAAGACATCACAACAAGAATTGAAACTTCAATCTAAAGTGCCAAGATCAAACATACAACATGAGATGAGAAATGGATCCAACAACTCAACACAAAGCAATACAAATCACTATGACAAGACAAGACACTTATGAGATAACACAAAGCATACAAAGCAAAAAATCACCCCATACTTCAAGACCAGAACCCTAACATGCCAAGAATGTGCCTAAGCAACACAAGAGATCAAGAAGAGAAGCATACAAACTTAAACATTACCAACATGAGAAACATAGGAGCATAAGGAGTGAAGTGAACATGTTCATAAGTGAATGAACTTCAAAGACAAACAACCACAAGACTTCTCAAAGCACAAACATCAATCCAAGACCAGGGAGATATCCTCATCCTAAAAGAGCTCTAAACAACCCAAGGGAGTTGGCACAAGTGCCCTCCTAGCCTAAGGACTAAGCATATGACCAAAAAAGATGCAAAAAGAGAGAAGCAAACAATAAAATTCATATTAAATCAAGCATTCATCCAAAAATTCCACAAATTGGCATAAAGACTCTTCAAACATCTAATATTAACATTCCAAAAGAATATGATCAAAATCAGAAGCTAAGTAAGTCAAAGGGATGCCTAAACATGGATTAGGGTTATGAAACTTCACACACAAGTTAAAGATAAAAAATAATCAAGCAAATTTCTAAAAATAAAAAGAAAAATCACCAATAAACTACATCTCAATAGGAACCAAATGCAAGAAGAACCAACTCAAAAATAAAATTGATGCTCAAGATATAAATTCTACAAGTCAGCATGTGTTTAAAATGAATTAAAAAGAATTAATAAAAGAAGAAATTAATTCCTACGTGAAAAATGAAAATAAATGGAAAATAAAAATATAAAAAAATTAAAGAAAATTAAAAGGATTAGTCAAGAATTAATTTGGAATTTTTTGATACATTTTACTATTTTAATTAATTGAAAAGCAAACTGAAAATAAAATGAAATAAAAATAAAAAGAAATAAAGTGAGGGGTGAGAAAAGCAAGGGAACTCAGTTAATTCTATTGGGCTCAAAATGAGAGGGGTGCGAAAAGCAGGTTAAGCCCAGTGGGCGCTCAGTCAACACAATTGGTAGTATGCCAATCCAATGGTTACAATCAAAAGTCAGCAGGAAAAGTCCACACAATCAAAGGTCTATGCGTAGTCAACCAATCTTCAGTCATCTAATCCACTGGTCAGGATGAGGTCAAGTCAGCAAAGGTAATCAGATCCATTGGCCCATACATGAAAGCATAAAGTAAACAAAATCAACGCACTAAATCAAAAGTCCAAACCCTAGGTCAAACTAATGTGTGGTCTGGATCAAAGGTTCATACACATTATCATGCACTAACAAACAAAACAATTAAACAGAAAATAAAAAGCACGTGAGAGAGAGCATGGATTTTTAATGCGCTGGCAACACTATATCTGTCCAGATCAAACAAATCAACGCTGCAAACCTCATCTTCTCCATTCAAACCTGTTTCCAGAATCCGGTGACCGGAGCTAGGGCTCCGGCACCGGAAAACTCATAGCTATGAACATCAAGAACAAAACTCCACAGAAACTAAAACAAATCTCCAGATCCACTCATTCAAGTACGCTGATCACAAATATGAGCTTGGTTTGGCATTAGATCAATGAATCAATCAAATCGAACACAAATATTTTTGAACATCAAACTTTAATTCAACATAACATACTCATTTCTTACTCAAATTCGAATCTAGACACATCAGAATCATCAGCACAACAAGCAAAACACAATGCAAGTATCTAATTTCAAATTCAGATCTCAAGATTCCAGAGCATACCTGAGGTTGAAAATCCTTCAAAACACCAAAAGAAGACTCCTCCAGCTGCAGATCTACTGCTTTTAACTTCTAATTGCAAAATAAATGAAAAAGAAGCCTTGAAACCTCCTAGATCTTGAGATTTGACACCAACTGCACTTGAATGGCACTTGATGAAAGCCTTACTCTCTGCTCGAATCAATGGTGGGAGAGTGTTCCTTAGGCTTCAGGGATCAAGATTATGTGGTTTGTTTTGGCAATATGTGAATGTATGAGGAGATTCGAAGAGAAAAGCACAGATGCAAGAAAAATGGAAATGGTGAGATGAGAGAGAGAGAGAGTTAGCTGCCAAATTCGTGTGTGTTGCCTTTTTATCATGCCCCTAGAATGCTGATAAGGGTTTTTGATCAAATAGAAGCATGGGGAGTGTGATGGGAGTGAAAATGAAATTTGGCAAGAAAAGTGTGATACCCTCATTCATGCGTGCAAAGCCTGGCCCATGTGCACATATTGATTCTCTATGATGCCCTCATCACCCTTGGATTAACCTTGCAGTTTAGAATTAAGTGAATCATGTCCTTTAGATGAAGTTGCATAAATTGCATTTTGTGAAATGCACATACATCAAGCCACAAATTTTCTTGCTTCTTGGGACAAAGGTAGCTCTCATGCCTTGCTTTTGAAAATTATGATCATAAATGACCCATAAAATAGCTTGAAATTAAATTACATGTCAATTTGCAACTTGGTGGAAAGTGATATTTCATGTGAAACCCTAAAAGCAAGTGAACTTCAAATGGCCATAACTTTCAAACCACAAATGATATCGGTGAGTTCTTGTACTTTTTGAAAATGGGAGAACATACTCTACAACTTTCATGTTTAATGGAAGTTCATTTGAGGTCACCTTCATCATGAAAGAAGGCTTTGAAAATTAGGGCAAAACTTGCCAAAAATGGAAACTTTCATATACAAGCCATATGCCAAAAATGGAAAGTTCTTCAAAACCCTTTGATTCTTGATCTTTGACTTTGCCAAACCTCTTCTAAGGTCTTAAGAACATCCATTGACTTGAAAAATAGGATTGGACCCCTTGAATTCTCACAGTTGACTTTTAAATTGCACAGTTGACCAATTTCTTCTCATGCAAGCAACTGATGAAATAACTGCCTTCCACAAGGAATTTCTCACCAAATTTCATCCATAGAATCCTCTTATCATATGAAGGACTTTGCCCACATGAAATGGCCAAAGTCACAAAGAATTCCTGCTTGAAAGTGAAACCCTAATTTGGGAACCATTGTGTATGAGCTTTCCCTAGCTTGGATTCTCTGATGACCTCCCAACCTTCTGGGCTCTTGTAAGGGATCTTGAACTTGTGAATGTCATGTAGGCCCTTCATGGGACTTGGACAAATCTCCTTGGCCTCTTGCTATAGCTTGTAAGACCTCAAATACACCAATAGTTGATCATATGCCCAATGCTAGAACATGAGAATGTTATGCTTTGTTTTTCTATGCAAAGATGCCAAGGATATGACATACTTATGATGATTATAATATGATGATGATGCTTAAAAAGAAGAGGGCAAATTTAGGGTGTTACAGCTGCCCCTATTCAAGCAACTGCTAATCTGAAAAGGCCGATAGTGTAAACACCCCAAATTTTCCCTCACTAAGTTCACACCATGGCTTGTGATCTTTCATATTTGCATTAGTTTAAGCATATCATTTCATGTTGCATTTTTTGCTTCACTACATTGGTTCAAGCTCATCTGCATCTAGGGTTTTGTGATCTGAGCAATCCAAGATCCATCTGAGCCACTCCAAAGGTCTTCAATCATCTCAAGAAGGTCCATGTATGTTCAATCGTCATATTTTATCCTCCAAAGATCAAGGAAGTCAAAGAATCACAAGAACTGGCAAAGCATGGAAGCTGAGCTAGGGTTTAACTGCACAGATGACCTGAAATTAGGGTTTTGGTTTCAGAGGCCATAACTCCAATTTTTTTGGTCATTCTTGTTTCTAATGGTCTCAATATGATATAAGGATCATGCATACCAAGTTTGATGAAGAAATTCATTATAGAATTCATCTGATCACTGGGTAACTTCTTGAGCAAGTCAGAGCAAAATCAGGGCATCTGAGGCCCCCATCCATGGAACCAAAGTGGATTTTTCATCAAATTGAAGTTGTATGGTCTTTATTTGATCATTAAAGTGCTTGGAAGTTCACAAATTTGAATAAAAATGAGCTAAACCAAAAGTTGCCAAAAAGGGAAATGACTTGTAATGTAAACTTTCCATTTTGGGAAAGTTTTTCAACCTCCTCTTTCTCAACCAAAAATGCTTCAAATGAAAAATTATTGGTCATGAAAGTTGTATATTATATCATTCCCTTTTCAAAAAGTACAAGAACAAGATCTAATTCATTTTAGAACTCAAGTTATGACTTGTCAAAGTTGTCAAAAATCACATAATTTTCAAGAATGCACCAAAGAGGGATTTTTGCAAAACCTCTTGTCAAGCCATTTTGTGACTTCAAATACACTTCTAAGCATCATACCAACATTTTGCAAAGTCTAAAACTCAGAATTGGCCCAAGAATTTCAAGTTTTTAGGCCTTGCACATGAAGAAATCTCAAAGGGGCCAAAGTTTCATGAAATTGCAAAATGACCAAGAACCTTTCACAAACATGCTGAATTGCCTCTAAATGAATTCCATGGCCATCCTTGATCCTTGCTGCACCAGACACCCCATTGTACCAAGCCTGCCACTTGCCCATACCTCAAGTACAAGAAATGTTGACTTTTTGCATTTCACACCATACCAATCACACTATGCCACAACAACTCTCTGAACCAATTGCATTTGTTTATACTAACCTAAAGCAAGCCAAAACACACAAGAACACAGCCTAAGACCTCAGCATTCTCTAAGTTACAAAAAATCACCTCTCTTGCATTTTCCTTCAAAACACACAACACACTTGCTCATTCTTCAAACAAACACCACCATTCATTCTTAAATCATTCACTGATCATAAACCACCCATCAAAATAGCCAAGAACACACCACAAGCAAAACAAGATTTTTTGACCAGTGGAGCACAAACTCACAAACCAGCCACTCTCAAGGTCTTTCAAGCTTCAAAGATTCTTCAGGGAGGTCATAGGAGTCATCTTGCACAGAAGAAGCAGTCAGAAAGCTCCAAAGTTGAAAGCTCCATCTCAGGTAGCCATGCGAATTAATTTTTCCAGAACCTTCATTTTATGTTACTAAATGATTAAGCATGTTCACCTGAGTACACTGAACTTGTTATTTTTGAAAATGATGAAGAAATGAGAATGTATTGCTCGTCTGAAAGTTTCACCATTTTTTTATCTTTGCTTCGAATTTGGAGATTGAGTGAAAAGAAATTATTTTTGGGGGTGGATTTGATCTTAGGAGAGTGAAAGGAGTGAATTTGGAGCTTTAGAGCTCCAGAAAAGACCTAGGGAAGGAGTTGAGAATTTTCAGGTGAGGAGCTGGCCAGAGAAGATGACCGGAGATCTTCTCCGGCCACCTGAGAGTCATTAAGTGACTAATTAGGGTTAGGGAAAACTTTGAATGTTGACCCTTGGATTTGTCTTTCCTGCGTGCAGTGAATGGCCAAGATCTTCTCATTAGTGATTAATCTGGATTAATTAATAATTTAATTAGGATTAATAGAATTTGAATTTGAGCCGTAGGATAGCGCGCCAGGTCAATCCCTTTAAACCCAGTTTCAATCCAGGCCATCCATTCAGCATACTTTTGTTTATTTTATTTTTAATTCAATTTTTCTTATTTATTTTGCACGAATTATTTAAAATAGTTAGAAAATCTCAAAAATATTTTTCTTCTGCATTTTGACTTCAAATAATTTTCTCAACCCAAAAATATTTTTATTTTCATTTTTTGCATTTAAAAATAATTTTTTTGACATTTAATTGTTTATTTTAATTAATTAATGAAAATTAATTAATTAAAATATCATTTAGGTTCCTAAAAAATCCCAAAAAATTCATATTGCATCTTTAAACATTTAGAGACATTGTCATACCATCCACACAAATTTCTTTTTGGTTTTGAATCATTTTGACATTTTTTCCTTGAATTTAGGGTTCATTAAATCCCATTTTTGAACCCTAACTTCAAGAATTATTTTCTACCCAACCAAGAATGGTATGACCATGGTTCTTTTTGAATTGATATTCATTTGAAATTTATTTTCTAACATATTTTTGTCATGAATTTCTTCTACATTTTTGAATTGATTGGCATTTTTTCCCTTTAGGTGCCTTAAAACCCTAGATAACTTAGAAAAATCATATCTTTCATTAGGTCAAGAGTTAGGTCTTCTCCTTTGGGGTGTGGTATCATATGGGGTTAGGGATCCTTTGAGTCCATTTTCAATTTTTTATCTTGTCATTTGCTTCTGTTTTTGGTTTTTGCATCTCATGTTGCATTAAAACCCTAATTTCTCATCTTCTTTTGCATACATCTTGCATTAGCATTCATATAAGAACTTGCCATGACTTTTCTTGAATCCACATGACTTCTAAGACATCATAAGACACATTAGAGTCATGTTTGATCATTGTATCATCCATTTGGCTTGTTATGTATTCATCTCATTTCATGTACATTCATGATCTTTCATGCTTCTTTCATGCTTCATTTGCATCTTCATTGCTTGTATGATCATTCACATCTCTTGACATACATATGTGCCATCTCCTAGCATCATTTGCATCATGAATATGCTTCTGGTTTTAGATTTCATTCTTGCATTCATTTCATTTCATTTTCATTTCATTTCATTTCCTTTTACTAACTTTTTAGGTGGTAAGTTACTTTGAGAAGTGAATTTGCCTTCACTTCTCACAATCTCTTCTCATCTCTCTTATGCATTCATTGCTGCATTTTGTATTTGTATTAGAGTAAGCTTGCTCATTCATGGTCCTTCTTCACCTCCTTTCTTCAATAAACTTATCTTCTTAAGTGAAGTAAGTTGACTTGTTTCTTCTGTTTCTCTTCCTTCCATCTGCTTCTCCTTGGTGGCTCTCCTTGAAGGTATTTTGCAAGCCTCATAAACCTTATGAATACCCAAGCATGATAACAATTAGGGTTTGATTAGTTCCATATTATTTTTACCTTTGTGTCATCTTTTGTGTCTTCTCATCTCATCTCATAATCAGGGGCTAAACCTTTAAGGTTTTAAGGCTTTGTGATTAAGGTTATGCCTGCATCCTTCTCTTAGGATGGAGTGTATAACTTTAATCCTAAGTGCTAAACCCTTGATGTGTTTAAATCTCTTAATCAATCCATCTAATAATCACTAAGACAATAGCTTGTAACTTGGGCCTTGCATTAGGGTTCTAATTCTTCCTTAATTGGTTAAGAAGGACTAACCCTAGTGTTAATGGACAAGTCCCCCTCAAGTTGTCTTACAAACCATAAAATCCACTTCTTAATCTTACCATTAACAAAAATCCACTTTAATAAAGGCTTTGTTTTGTCATGAGGTTAATCCCTAATCATGGATTAAGTTGAGGAGCCTTCCTCAGCTTAAATGTTCTCATCTATTATCCTTCTATTAGGATGGTGTAATGGGTCCATTAAATCCTTGATTATGGCTTAAACTCATTACTTAACACTAGACAAAACTCCAAAAAACATCTAATAAATGCAAGTAGGTTAATGATCTTAATACTACATCATGGTGATTAAGTGTGAGGTGTTTACTTCATACTTAAGGTATTCTCATTACCCCTAATCAGAGGGAGGATGTGATGAGTTTACTAACCCTTGGTTTAGGCTTAAGCTCATTTTCTTATGACAAACACAAAAAGAAATAAAAGATTGAAAATACCAAAAACAAACAATAATCGTCTCCTTCGGGATTCTTTTCTCACCTCATTCACTCACAAACGAGAACTCGTTTCTTCCGTCTAATGCAAGACAGTTAGCACCTGAGCCAGACAGGTCATACACTTGAGCATAGACAAGCAAGCAGTTCATCAGTCAATTTATTCTTTCAGTCCCTTTGAGTCGAACTACGGTGTTCTGACTTCTCATTGCACGAGAGGATACGTAGGCATAACTTAACTGTTATCGAACAAAAGTCTCAGTCTCTCCCCCCTTCTTCCAGCATTATTCTTTAAGCCTCATTCCTGAGCATTTCATTTCACATTTCTTTTGCACTGACACTTGTATATCCCTTTTTCAGCTTTTGCACACAGATAGCACTGACACTACCCCTTTAAACACAAACTTTCAAGTGTGGATCCCGTCGAGTACGACCGACAATCTGGGTGCTAATACCTTCCCAGGTTGTAACCAACCCCCTTTCTCCGTCTCTCTGGTTCACGACCGTCTTATCCATTTCTTTCCTAGGTTTATGCAGCATTACCTTTCCTTCGGGATAAAAATGCCTAGCTGGCGACTCTTTTCAGTTCATCTTCATGTTCCCTTTCGCCGACCGTTCGCGTTTGTACCCCTTCTGGCCCGGTGTCATTCGGTGGGAGCGACAGATAGCACAGGCTATCGACCGTTCAAGATGAACTGTGGTTGAATACCAAGAAAACCAGAAATTTGCACTCTGCTGGAGAACGCAAGCAATGGGAAATAAACCCAATCAAGTAACACTCTGGGTAATTGAATTGAAGACAAAGCAAACGAGCTCCTTCCAAATTGAATGGTTACGCTGGATAAGGAAAACTTAGACAAACGAGTCTTCTTCAAGCAAACCTGTTACGCCTGGAACTGGACATACGAGCTTTCTTCAAGTAAACCTGTTACGCCGGGAATTGGACATACGAGCCCTCTTCAAGTAAACCTGTTACGCCAGGAGTTGGACATACGAGCCCTCTTCATACACTTTACAAAATTATACGACTTGAGACAAACGAATCTCCTTCGGATAAACCTGTTACGCTAGGACCGATGATGCACTTAAGTCTGTGGGATAGACATGGATAATTAGGATAGACGAACCCTCTTCATATATTATCCGTAGATATATGGTATAAGACAAACGAGTTTTCTTCATATAACCTGTTATGCCAGGTGCAACAATAAGATTGGATGAACCCTCTTCACAAATCTTACACAGATAAGTGGTCTCTGAGACAGACGAACCTCCTTCGGATAACCTGTTACGCCAGGACCGATAACCATTTTGACGTTTTATCCCACCGTCAGGACTTCAAACCTCCTCAACACAGACGAGTATTGGATGATCATCAAGAGAACACAGACGAGTTCCATAAGTCAATGACACAAACGAATATCAGACGATGATCTAAGAAACACAGACGAGAGCTTCAGGCGATGACACAGACGAATATCAGCCACTAGTGCAGACGAATACCAGAAACCCAACACAGACGAGCGTTTGGAGTAGCAATACAGACGAGTACCAGAGCGATTATCAAATCAGTACATATGGATATAAGCTAACACAAACGAGTGTGGAGGACGATACAGACGAGTATCCAAACAACGCAAATGAGCTTCAAATAGATAACAAACACAAACGAGCATTGGGGAATGCAAACGAGCAACATCAAAGATCAAACACAGACGAGCGTTGAGGAATGCATACGAGCAACAACAAAGTGCCCTGATTGGCAGCAAGAATCTCAATTCTGCAGGGGAGAACGGGGTCAAGATTTTTTGACACTTAACTCTGGCTGGGGAGATGAACCCCTGTCTGTGTCCTCACATTAGCCAAAAATAAATTGGCGACTTCTCTTGGGAACATTTCAAATGATGGAAAATTCCAAACATACAACTCTGTGGGGAGATCAAGCGTTCAGCTACCTGCTTGGAATACTTCACTTGTGGAAAGATAATCCGCTTGGGGATGAAAGCTCTTCAATTAGCCTTGAAAATCTGCTGGGAATTAACTTCTTCTTATTTGTCTTAGCTGGAGAGAACTCTTTCTGCCTGGGAAAATGTAATACCATCCTGCAAAACCTTGCAACAACAATATACATATACGTGCCCCGGGGACTTGCATGGTATGATCTGTTCATCCATTGCCACCCGACACTCAAAGATGGTTTTAAATGTTTCTCTGCAATGTCATTATTTTAGAAAAATCAACATGTTTCAAATGCAATGTTTTTTTTTGCCAAAAATTCAGGACATTTTTGCAAACAAAATAAACACAACACAGCTTTTTGACTGAATATTCATTTATTGAGAGGCCTCTGAATAGGAAAAGTTTTACATCAGGAAGCAACTACCTGGAAAGAGGTAGCTACCGTAAAAACTGAGAAAAGAAACTATCCTAATGGCAATGTGTACGGAATTCCAATGAGTTTCCTTCTTGCTATGACCAGCATGTCTTCAAAAATTTCTGCTCTTGCCTTTTCTTTTTGAAGGAGACGAGGGGACTGATTCCTATCCTTCTGATATTGTCAAGCTGTATGAAACGGTGACTTGGTTCAGATTACCCGAATCGCAGTTGTTCGCTTATTCCCTTATTTTGCGTGGATCGCCCTTTCGGGTTTTCAATCCACCAGGATACCCTTTTTTGCCTGAGTTGTCCGATATGGCTTTTCAACTCAGCGGGTGTACATTTTTTTATTTGTTTTCCCTAACTTTTTCCCGAGCTTTTTATTCTGTTTTTAGCTCGCCGGGATGCCCTTTTCTTGCCTAGACTTTAATTCTGTTTTTGTGTCCAACGGGTCTTTTTATGCGAAGTATTTTTTAACCGCGTCCGAGTTAACAGGAGATTGGAAATCTTCTCCATCCATAGTGGTGAGCATCAGCGCTCCACCTGAGAACACTTTATTTACTATGAACGGGCCTTCGTAGTTTGGGGTCCACTTGCCCCTGTTATCTGAACCTGGAGGAACGATCCTCTTGAGCACAAGCTCGCCTACTTGATACTCCCGAATACGTACTCGTTGGTCGAAAGCTCGCTTTATTCTCCTCTGATAAAGCTGACCTTGACAGATATCTGCTAATCTCTTTTCCTCAATTAGACAAAGCTGATTGTATCGAGCACGTACCCACTTAGCCTCATCAAGTTTCACATCCATCATCACACGCAATGAAGGAATTTCCACCTCAACAGGCAAGACTACCTCCATATCATATACCAATGAGAAAGGAGTTGCCCCGGTTGACGTCCTGACTGACGTTTGGTACCCATGCAACGCAAATGGTAACATCTCATGCCAATCCTTATAAGTGACAACCATCTTTTGCACAATCTTCTTAATATTCTTATTTGCTGCCTCTACCGCACCATTCATCTTTGGTCGGTAAGGAGAAGAATTGTGATGCTGAATCTGGAAGTCCCGACACAATTCGGCCATCATTTTGTTATTTAAATTGGAACCATTGTCAGTAATGATTCACTCGGGCACTCCATATCTGCAAATAATGTCCCCCTTCAGAAACTTGGCTACCACTTGACGAGTGACATTGGCATAGGATGCTGCTTCAACCCACTTAGTGAAGTAATCGATCGCAACCAAAATGAAACGATGACCATTTGAAGCAGTAAGCTCTATCTTCCCGATCATTTCAATGCCCCACATAGAAAAGGGCCAAGGAGATGACATGACGTTGAGCGGGCTGGGAGGAACATGCACCTTGTCTGCATAAATCTGGCACTTACAGGCGTACGAACAACAGACTGCATCCATTGTTAGCCAATAGTACCCAGATCTCAACAACTTCTTAGCCATTGCATGTCCTCCTGCATGAGTACCAAAAGATCCTTCGTGGACTTCTTGCATTAACAAGTCTGCTTCGTGTCTATCCACGCATCTGAGCAAGACCATGTCAAAGTTCCTCTTATACAGAACCCCGTCTGTATTCAAGAAGAAGCTAGCAGCAAGCCGTATTAAGGTCTTCTTGTTATTGGATGATGCCCCAGTTGGGTATTCTTGTTTTTCCAGGAAAAGCTTGATATCAAAGTACCAAGGTTTCTCATCAGACACTGCGTCTACAGAGAAAGCATAAGCTGGTGCGTCAAGCCTGGAAATGTCAATCCTGGGCACATAGTTCCAACACAAGACTTTGATGGACGAAGAAAGAGTAGCCAATGCATCGGCAAATTGATTCTCATCTCGTGGTATGTACTGAAGCTTAACCGTTGTGAAGAACGTCAACAGTCTTCTGGCATAATCCCTATAAGGAATTAAATGTTCTTGATGTGTATACCACTTGCCGGTAATCTGATTAATAACGAGGGCTGAATCTCCGAATATATTGAGGGTCTTAATCCGAAGATTAATAGCCTTTTTTATTCCCATTATGCATGCCTCGTATTCCGCTTCATTGTTGGTGCAGCCAAAAGTAATTCTGGCAGCGAAGGGAAAATGAACACCTTCAGGAGTGATAAGAACGAAACCAACTCCACGTCCTTTGATATTGACTGCCCCATCAAACATCAACTTCCATTTGGATTCAGGGTCTGGCCCCTCCTCCGGAAGTGGTTCCTCGCAATCTTTTGCTTTGAGGTACATGATGTCCTCATCAGGGAAATCAAATTTCATTGGCTGATAGTCGTCTTCCAGTGGCTGTTGTGCAAGATAATCTGACAACACACTTCCTTTGATGGCTTTCTGGGAAGTATATTGTACATCATACTCTGTTAAAATCATTTTCCACCTTTCAACCCTTCCGGTTAACGCTGGTTTTTCGAAAATATACTTGACAGGGTTCATTTTTGAGATTAGCAGTGTGGTATGGGTCAACATGTACTGTCTCAGTCGGCGAGCAGCCCATGCCAAAGCGCAGCAAGTTTTCTCGAGCAGTGAATAACGGGATTCACAGTCGGTAAACTTTTTGCTAAGGTAGTAAATTGCATGCTCTTTTCGACCAGACTCGTCATGTTGGCCTAGAACACACTCCATCGACCCTTCTAACACAGTCAAGTACATGATAAGTGGTCGTCCTGGAACTGGAGGCATTAGAATCGGAGGTGTCTGCAAATATTATTTTATCTTTTCAAAGGCTCTTTGACAGTCCTCATTCCACCTGACCGTTTGTTCTTTTCTCAACAATTTGAATATTGGCTCACACGTGGCCGTTAGATGAGATATAAACCGTGAAATGTAGTTCAGTCTCCCTAAAAACTCGCGCACTTCTTTTTCTGTTTTCGGTGCAGGCATATCTTGTATTGCTTTTACTTTTGCAGGATCCACCTCGATTCCTTTTTGGCTAACAATAAAACCCAACAATTTTCCGGAACGCACTCCGAAAGTGCACTTGTTTGGATTTAACCTCAATTTGTACTTTATCAATCTATCAAACAGCTTTTTGAGATTGACCAGATGCTCTTCTTCGTCCCGGGACTTGGCAATCATGTCATCCACATAGCATTCAATTTCCTTGTGTATCATGTCGTGGAACAATGTGACCACAGCCCGCTGATACGTTGCCTCGGCGTTCTTCAACCCAAAGGGCATAACCTTGTAACAAAACGTACCCCACGGGGTAATGAACGTTGTTTTCTCTATGTCTTCCGGTGCCATCTTGATTTGATTATACCCGGAGAAGCCATCCATGAAAGAAAATACCGAGAACTGAGCGGTGTTATCTACCAGCACATCAATGTGAGGTAATGGAAAGTCATCCTTTGGACTTGCTCTGTTTAGATCCCGATAATCAACGCACATCCGAACTTTTCCGTCTTTCTTTGGTACAGACACAATGTTAGCTACCCAAGGTGGGTAACTAGTTACGGCAAGGAATCTGGCATCCCACTGCTTTTGGACTTCCTCCTTGATCTTCATTGCCATGTCAGGATGAGTTCTTCTCAGATTTTGTTTTACCGGAGGGCAGTCTTCTCTTAGTGACAGCTTGTGCACAACAATGTCAGTATCTAGCCCTGGCATATCTTGATATGACCAGGTGAAGATATCCACATATTCACGTAGCAAACCAATCAACTCCTTCTTCACCTCGGCCTGCAGACTGGCCCCGATCTTTATCTCTCTCTTTACATCTTCAGTTCTGATGTTGATGATCTCTAAATCTTCCTGATGAGGCTGAATGACCCTTTCCTCTTGTTTCAACAACCTGACCAATTCTTCTGGGAGTTCACAGTCTTCCTCAACCCATTCATCAGCTTGGTAGATAGGATTGTCGAAGTCATGCGTGGTCATAGCAGGAACGTTATCACTAGAATCTAAATGATCAACACTGCATAGACGATGTGCTTATTTCAGAATCTGTTCTTTTCAAAAGAGATGCAAACACGCAAAACACAGGGAAAAGGAAAAACATTGCCATTTTATTTTTTATTATTTTGTGAAAATTTTTAAAACAAAAGAAAGAGAACACAATTTTGCTTGAAAAATGTCCTTTATTTCATGGAAAAGAAAATTCATTTAAAGCATGGTGGCCCTACAAATGGATCCATGCACCTTGGGCAGAGTGCAGGATTGACATGCAGCATGATAAAAAAGAAACAAGTAAATTACTTTGATTTCCAAGTAACTTGAACGAAATCTTCGGCAGACCAGTTCCGGAGCTCCTCCCCAGGTGCACATGGGTGTATCCAACTATCCCAGTCGCAATCACTATCCCCTTCTTCGCTTGTTGCACATATGTTGTTGCGATCGAGCATTCTGGCGCTTGTGAAAGTTATGGCCTTACCACTCTGAGGTCAGTTGGACCCACCAGGCTGGTAACCAAGACCGAACTTGTCATCCTTCTTTTCCATCTCTAGCAACTTGCCCCAGCCCTGGGCACTTCCGGATTGGACCACTTCCTTGGCTTGTTTGTAGGAGTAGATAGAAGTCCCTTCCTTCTCGTTGTTCCGAACTGCTGGAGTCAAAGTACTAACATTGACTGCCTCAAAAGCTTGACACAACGTTTCATGAATTTCCCCGTCCATTTCCACGTACTTGAAAGTTGACAGATGACTCACAAAAATATCCTTTTCTCCACATATAGTGATCACCTGGCCATCTACCACGTACTTCAGCTTCTGATGCAACGTGGATGTCACTGCGCCTGCAACATGGATCCAGGGACGTCCTAGCAGACAACTATAAGCGGGTTGAATGTCCATAACATAGAATGTGCTTTTGAACACTTGAGACCCAATCTTCACAGGTAGCTCAACCTCCCCGAACACAGATCTTTGGGACCCATCAAAGGCTTTTACAATTAAATCACTAGGTCTTAAAACAATGCCATCAATATTCAGCTTCATTAAGGCCTTATTAGGGAGCACATTGAGAGAAGAGCCTGTATCAACCAGGACATGTGATAGGACAACACCTTTACACTCCATGGTGATGTGCAGGGCCTTGTTGTGATTGCGGCCTTCAGAAATAAGATCTCTATCTGTGAAACCCAACCCATGGCTGGCGTTTACGCTGCCTACCACAACCTCCAACTGGTTAACAGTTATCTCCTGTGGTACATATGCCATCTGTAACACTTTCAGCAGAGCTTCCTGATGAGCCGGAGAACACATCAACAAGGACATAATAGATATCTTGGACGGAGTTTGATTCAGCTGTTCAACCACTTTATTGTCACTTTTCTTAATTATCCTCATAAACTCTTCGACTTCCTTTTCAAAAGTGCCTTGTCCGGCAACAGAAGTTGTCATCTCTTCGGTCGCTATCTGTTTACCCTTAGCCTTTGCAACAGCTTCAGTTTCAGGATCCCCTCTAAGAACTTGAGGAGAAAAAAGACATCCGCTTCTTGTAAATCCACCAACTCCTCCGACATTCACCACAGTCGGGTCAATTTGCACTACTTTACTTTCCACCTTCTGACCTTCTACATACACATCCGAGCCATAGTGCCACGGAATGGCCTTGTCATCAGCATAAGGAACTGGTCCTGGAACAGTAATAGTAACAGGACTAACCTCTGGAACATAGATAATCACAAGCTCCCTCCGGACAGGAACTTCTGCAGGATCAAAGTAAATTGTTATGGTGGACACACAATTGCTTCTACCATCAACCCTATCAAACTGTAGCGACCCCTCGTCAATAAAATATTGTAACCCAACCTTCAAATTTCCACAGCCATTAACTGAATTCAAACACCCCTCGCAGTCGTAACCACACCCTGGGAATACCTGCCCTTTCAACAATTTGTCTTTCACCACCAGCAATGACATCTTCACTTCCTCCACATTCAAAATCAAGTTTAACCTCTCACCGTTATCCACAACATTTATCCTGGCTCCTCCATGATTTGGAATGGGGTTTGATGTAACATTTGGAGGCGGTGCAAAGTTAATCGCCTTTGAGTCAATCAAGTCTTGGACCTTATGTTGCAATGCCCTGCAATTCCCTGCACTTCTCTATTAAGTGCCCGGGAGCTCCTGAATGAAATGCGCATCTTGCGTTGGCATCATACCCCACTGGAATCTCTCCAGGTGGAGGTGGTGCTAATGACCTCAATTGAACCAAGTTCAAATCTAGCAACCTTTGAAGTAGTGTCGTATATGTCATTGGGATAGCTTCAAGCACCCTGTTAGCTGGATGAGCTTATCTCGGTTGATATGGTCTTTGCTGATAATTATTGCGCTATGGTTGTTGTTGTTGTTGTTGCTGTTTGTAAACACCCCAAATTTTCCCTCACTCATTCATAACATGGCTTGTGATTCTTTTCATTTGCATAAGTTCAATCATATCATCTCATATTACATTTTTGCTTCACTGCATTGATTCTAAGTCATCTGCATCTAAGGTTTGTGATCTGAGCAATCCCTGAGCCATCTGAGCCACTCCAAAGGTCATCAATCATCTCAAGAGGGTCCATGTATGTTCAATCATCATATTCTATCCTCCAAATATCAAGGAAGTCAAAAAATCACAAGAACTGAGAAAGGCATGGAAGCAGAGCCAGGTTTAACTGCACAGATGACCTAAAATTAGGGTTTTGGTTTCAAAGGCCATAACTCCATTTTTTTGGTCATTCTTGTTTCTATTGGTCTCTATATGTCATAAGGATCATGCATATCAATTTTCATGAAGAGATTCAATGGGGAAGGCATCTGATCAATAGATGACTTCTTGTGCAAGTCAGTATAAAATCAGGGCATCTGAGGCCCCCAATCACCCAACCAAAGGTTGTTCTCCATCATTTTTAATGTGTATGATCTTTATTTGATCTTAGAAGATGTTAGAAGTTCACAAAATTGAAGAATTTCAAGCCATTTGCAAAGTTGCCATTTTAGGAAAGTGACTTGTAATGAAAACTTGCCATTTTGGGAAAGTTTTTCAACCTCCTCTTTTTGATTCAAAAATGCTTCAAATGAAAAATTCTTGGTCATGAAAGTTGTAGATTGGATCCTCCCATTTTCAAAAAGTACAAGAACTTGATCTAATTCATCATAGAACCAAAGTTATGGCCTTGTAAAGTTGGACAAAATCACTTAATTTTCACTTTTGTACCAAAGAGGGAAGTTTGCAAATTCTTGTGCCAAGCCAATTTGGGACCTCTAATGCATCTCTACACATCATATCATCCTAGTGCAACCCATTTGGATCAGATTTGTGCCTTGAATCACAAGCTTTCAAGCTTAGAACTTCACAAATTTCAAAAGGGGCCAAACTTCCCCAAAATTGCAAAATGATCCAAATCCCTTCATCCACTTGCCACAGCTCACAAAATCTGATTTCATGACACTCCTTGGTCCTTGCTGCGCAGGACACCCCATTGTCCTTGGCCTGCCATGTTCCCATACCTCAAGTACACCAACTTTTGATATTTTGGCAACTTGCCCATACCAATCAACATAGGCCAGCACCCACTCTCTGACCTATCACACTTCTTTATGTGGATCAAAACCAAGCAAAAGCACAGAACAACACAGCCAGAAACTCCAAGAACTCAGCACACTCCAAAATCCTCAAATTTGCAAAAGCCTTCGAATCTCTTGATTCAACCATCAAACCTTCAAGTTTCTTTCACCATTCAACTCACCATGATCCACTGATCATTTCCCACCTTTCATTTGGCCCTAAAACCTTCACAATCAAAAATATGATTTTCACACTTCACAAACTGAACTTCTACCAACTTCTTCTTGAGGCCATTTAAACTCCAGCTAAGTATCACAAACACCTGAGGAGGATCATTGGAGCTTGTTTGAAGCAAGAAACTGGCCAGAAAGCTCCATTTTCGAAAGCTTCAGTTCAGGTATCATCAAGAACTGTTTTTCCAGAAACGTGTTTTTAAGTTTCTAATTGGTTCTCCATGATTCACTGATGATCCTGATGTGTTTAGTTTTGCAAATGGTCAAGTATTAAGCATGTATTGAACCTCTGAAATTTTCTGCGTATTTTCCGTTTGGCTTTGATTCTTGATCTTGAGTAGAAATAAATGAGTTTTAGGGATGGATTCATGTTTAGGGTTGTTAGAAGATTGATTCTGGAGAGTTAGAGAGCTTAGGATTGCGTATTGAGTGAGATTGAAGGATTGGATGGCCGGAGAAGATGACCGGAACACTGTTCCGGTCACCTGAATGTAATTAGGGTTCAGATTAGGGTTAATGACATACTTAGTGAAGTTTGAATTTGGGCCGTCCATTAGCGCGCGAAGTCAATTCCCTCCCTTTTCCTTTTGAACCTCAGCCACTGGATCTGATTACTTTCATTAATTCGTATTTTAAATTCATTTTAATTGCATTTTCTTTATCATTTTATTAAAAATAGTAAAATACATCAAAAAATTTTGAAAATTTTTATCAAATCTTTTAATAATTTTCAGAACCCAAAAATATTTTTATTTTTATTTTTTGCATCAAAAATTATTTTTAAATCATTTAAATGATTATTGTTAATTAGTTAATGAGAATTAATTAATTAAAAATACATTTAGGTATTTAAAAATTCCAAAAAAATTCACATTGCATTTTAATACATTTAGGAACATTATCAAACTCTTCAAACAAATTTCTTTTTGGTTCTTGACCTATGTTGACATTTTTCTTTGGAATTAAAGTTCTTAAAAGTCAATATTTTTGCCCTAACTTGAAAAATTCTTTTCTGCCTAACCATGAGGAGTTTGATGTTGGTTCGTTTTGAATTGCATTCTTCATACCATGTAGTTTCTAGGGTAAAATTGGTTTGAATTTATCTTTCATTTTCAATTTGATGTGCATTTTTTCCTTTTGAAGTGCCTTAAAACCCTAGCCAACTTGAGAAAATCATAACTCCCATTAGGTTAAGAGTTAGGTCCCCTCCTTTGGGCAGTGAACTTATGTAGGTTTAGGGTTCCTTTTATCCCATTTTCAATTTTTTTATCTTGTCATTTGCTTCTGATTTTGAATTTTGCTTTGTGTCTTGTGCATAAACCCTAATTTTTGCCTTCATTTGCATTCATCTCCCATTTGCTTGCATACATGAGATTTCCATGACATTTTGTGCATTCACATGACTTCTAAGACATCTTAGGATACATTAGACTCATGTTTGATCATTACATCATTCATTTTCCATGATATGCATTCATTCCATTTCATATACATTCATGAACTTTCATGGTTCAAAACATGCTTCATTTGCATTCTCATCTCTTGTATGATCATCCACAACTCTTGTCTTGTGTTTGCATAATCTCTTAGCATCATTAGCATCATGTTTATGCTTCTGGTTTTGGTTTGCATCATTGCATCTTTCTCATTTTCATCTCATCTCATTTCTTGTTACTAACTTTTCAGGGGGTAAGTCATTGAGAAGTGAATTTGCCTTCACTTCTCATAATCTCTTCTCATCTCTCTTATGCATTCATAGCTGCATTTTTACTTTTGTATTAGAGTGAGCTTGCTCATTCATGCTCCTCCTCTCCTTCTTTCTTCAAGCAACTTATCTTCTTAAGTGAAGTAAGTTGTTTTGCTTCTTTTTGCTTCTCCTCCTTTCATCCTGTTTCTTCCTTTGTGGCTTCTCTGAAGATCTTTTGCAATCCTCATAAACCCTAGGAACATCCAAGCATGACAATAATTAGGGTTTGATTAGTCCCCCATTAGTTTTACCTTTGTGTCATCTTTGTGTCGTCTCTTCTCATCTCTTAATCAAGGACTAAACCCTTAAGGTTTTAAGGCTTTGTGATTAAGGTTATGCATGTATCCTTCTATTAGGATGGAGTGTATAACTTTAATCCTAAGTGTTAAACCCTTGATGTGTTTACATCCTTTAATCAATCCACTTAATAATCATCAAGACATCAAACTTGTAACTTGGGCCTTGCATTAGGGTTCTAATTCTTCTTTAATTGGTTAAGAAGGACTAACCCTAGTGTTAATGGACAAGTCCCCCTCAAGTTGTCTTACAAACCCTAAAATCCACTTCTTAATCTTACCATTAACTAAAATCCATTTAATAAAGGCTTTGTTTTGTCATGAGGTTAATCCCTAATCATGGATTAAGTTGAGGTATCTTCCTCAGCTTAAGTGCTCTCATCTATCATCCTTCTATTAGGATGGTGTAATGGGTCCATTAAATCCTTGATTATGGCTTAAACTCATTACTTAACACTAAACAAAATACCAAAAACATATAAATAATCACAAATAGGTTAATGATCTTAATCCTACATCATTGTGATTAAGTGTGAGGTGCTTACTTCATACTTGAGGTATTCTCATTACCCCTAATCAGAGGGAGGATGTGATGAGTTTACTAACCCTTGGTTTAGGCTTGAGCTCATTTTCTTATGACAAACACCAAAAAAGGAAATAAAAGATTGAAAACACAAAAAAACAAACAATAATCGTCTCCTCCGGGATTCTTTTCTCATCTCATTCACTCACAAACGAGAACTTGCTTCTTCCGTCTAATGCAAGACAGTTTGTACCTGAGCCAGACAGGTCATACACTTGAGCATGGACAAGTAAGCAGTTCACAAGTCAATTTATATTTCAGTCTCTTTGAGTCAAACTACGGTGTTCTGACTTCCTCATTGCACGAGAGGATACGTAGGCATAACTTAACAGTTATCGAACAAAAGTCTCTGTATATTCCCCCTCCTTCCAGCATTATTCTTTGAGCCTCATAGTCTTGAGCTTTTCACCCTGTTCTTACACTGACACTCTCATATTTCACTTCACATTTCTTCAGCACTGACACTTGCATTCTTTTCCAGCTTTTGCACACAAATTGCACTGACACTACCCCTTTAAAACACAAATCTTTCAAGCGTGGATCCCGTCGAGTACGGAGGACAATCTGGGTGCTAATACCTTCTCAGGTTGTAACCAACCCCCTTTCTCAGTTTCTCTGGTTCGCGGCCGTCTTATCCATTCTTTTCTAGGTTTATGTAGCATTACCTTTCCTTCGGGATAAAAATGCCTAGCTGGCGACTCTTTTCTTCTCAGTTCACCCTTGTGTGTTCTTCTCCTTTCGCCGACCGTTCGCGTCTGTACCCCTTCTGACCAGGTGTCATTTGGTGGGAGCGACAGCTTGGCGACTTTGCTGGGGACCCTTATATTGCAACCAGGGCTTCTGGTTCCTTTTGTGGGTTCCTCCTAGCGCTTGTTTGATTTGTGTTTACTGGGGTGTTATGTGCTAATTGTGTTTATTTGTTAGCTTTATTCACTGCTTTATGTATAGTTTTATTTATTGCTTTCTTTACAGTCTTATACATATTTCATACTGTCATTATCATTGCTGGATCTGGCTTCTGTTTTGGTGGGTGGGGTTCCATTGAGAGTTTGAGGTCCTATACCTGGGACTTGAGTGACACATAGGCTAGATTGGTTCATGTTCTTTCCCATTCCATTTCGGTCTGGTGCGGGAATATGAAACACGG
Source organism: Lathyrus aphaca (assembly GCA_963966055.1). Lineage (NCBI taxonomy): Eukaryota > Viridiplantae > Streptophyta > Magnoliopsida > Fabales > Fabaceae > Lathyrus > Lathyrus aphaca. Next base: position 384,127,269 of record OZ014522.1, on the reverse strand, counting down.
TTCAGATGTGGGTTTCTTCTTGAGAACTCTGTGCTACAGATTTCCTGTAGTGCTAGGGCTATCTGGGAAGCCTGCTAAGTCTGGATGACCTTTATTATGACCTTCAGAAACTGAGGTGAATTAGAGGAGGATCTTTTATGGTTATTGTAAACACTGTACCTCCGGGTTAGAAGTGTTTACACTTCTCATAACTGATCCAAGTCTGAAGATCCTTGTTCTAGAACACTACATGTGAGGGGGTTGGGCTGTTTACAGGTTTGCAGGTACCCTTGGCCACATCATACCCTGTTTTGTTTTGATTAAGAGTACTCCACTTTGGACAGTTCTTGTGATTAACCCTGGACATGTGACTCTTTATTTGAGTCCCCCACCTTGGTTACTGGATTTTTGAACCTCCATCTGGACCTTCTTTTGAACATACATGGACTCATATCAAGGCAGATAATCAGATCCAGCTTGATCACAAACCCTTGCATATCATTTGCATATATCATCATTGCATCATTTAACATTTGTTTATTTGTTTTTCAGGGTATCCACATCATATCTGGTTTGGTTTTGACCCCTTCTTCTGCATAGACCTCTGCTTCATCAGACATCTGCTTCAGCTATCTTCATCATCACCATCCTCAACCTGTTAGTGGCTCATTTCCAGCATCAGTCTATGATCTTCATCAGCACCTATATCCAGTTTCTTCAGCAGCATTCATGACTACTCCCAGGAAGAGCAACATATCCTACCACTTCTTTGAGCCTGTGTTGACTGGTATCAGGCAGGTCCAGTCACTCATCACACCTGATTACATCCCTTTGTTTAGAGAACACTATGGAGGTATCCGGGATATGGTTATGGACCTTGACCCTTCTCAGAGGAGCATGATCCACACATGCTTGCAGTTTTATGATCCTCCTTTGAGATGCTTCACCTTCCCAGACTTTCAGCTAGGGCCTTTGCTGGAAGAGTTTTCCTCTTTGATTGGAGTACCTATCAGGGGTGGAATCCCTTTCAACCCAGAAATGACTTTTCCCAGAAATGAAGAGGTGGAAAAGGCACTGTACCTGGAGCCTGCCTTGATTGAGCAAAGTATGACAACTAAAGCTGGAATCCCTGGTTTGCACTTGGACTTCTTGATTTCTCAGGCCATCCTGAAAGCCTCATTGGGAGAATGGAGGGCAGTTTGTGCATTGTTAGCCCTCAGCATATATGGGGCTATACTGTTTGCAGATGAGCCCAAATTTGTCAGCAAGAATGCCATCCATCTGTTTCTTCTGAAGAACCCAGTGCCTACACTGCTGGGAGACTTTTACTACTCCATTCATCAGAGGAATGAGAAACAAAGGGGGAAGTTGGTGAGATGTTGTGCTACTTTGTTTTACACCTGGCTGCTCAGACACCTGCCTAAGTCAGATGCTTTCTTGAATCCCCACCAACAGAAGAATTGGGCTAAGAGGCTCATTGCTTTGACTTCAGATGATATTAGATGGTGCACCCAGAGCACCAAGGGCAAGGACGTTATCACCAGCTGTGGACAATACCCAAATGTGCCTCTGATAGGAGTAAAGGGTTGCATCAACTACAATCCTTTACTGTTTAAGAGACAACTGGGCTATGCTTTGGTTCACCCTCCCAGGGTGCAAGATTTAGCTGAGACCCTGTATTGTGAAGTAAAACCTAATTCAGCAGCTGTCAGACAAGCATCCTGGGCTTGGGACAACATCCAGACAAAAGGGATGGCTATTCTTGGAAGGTGTAATAATGTTGCTTCAGCTCAGTACTATGACTGGTCCCGTACTAGAGCTCAAATTACTGGAATGCCTTTCATCTTGGAGGACATATCTGGACCATCTACAGTACAGCCAGCAGCAACTGTCAGCCTGGAAGAATTTGAGAAGCTAAAGGAAAGAAATGAGAACCTATCTCAAGCTTTGAAGAAGACTCTTTGGGAAAGGAGTGATGGTCGTCTGGACATTGAGAGATTGGAGAAGCTCAAGGTGGAGCATCTTGCCAAAATTGAGAAGACAGAGGATTACATAAGGAAAGCAAGGGCTGGAGAACAAATATTGAAGAATGCCTGTAAAGAAGCCAAGATTCAGAAGGCTAGGACTGAGCTCTATCTGCAAGAGAGTCAGGCTAGGTGGGTCAGAATCACTGAAGCCCGTACACAGGAAGACCAGAAAACTCAAGCCAAGATTGAACAGTTAGAGGCCAATGAGAAGAAGTAGTAGGAAGCTTTGTTGGCAGCCCAGAAGGAGATTTCAGAGTTGAAGCTTAGGGCAGGATTGAAGAGATCAAAGGACCAGGACAGGCATAAGAAGCTGACCACTGCCATTGCCACCAGGAACCTCCTCATTAGGACCATTACAGAGCACCCAGCTGGTCCAGTGACTGAGGCACTCCTGAAGGAGGTCAGAGAGGATGAGTTTGGACTGGATGTCTGACTTTTTGTTTGTTGTTCATTCCCATTTGATGTACTTTTTTTCTTTTGTTGTATTTTGCCCCCCCATGGGGCTTGTGTTGTAAAAACAGACTATGTATTTTTCATCATTTGTAATATATTAGTTTGTTTTCATTGGGCTTCTTTTCTCAACAACATCAAGCATCTTCCTCGAGGTCTGGAAAGGTCAAAACCAAGAACCAAACCGGATACCTTGGAAAACAAATAAGCATACTGCATTGCATACTAACTTTTGTTTTGTTTTGTAGGTTTTATTATTATTGTTTCTAACTTTGTTGTGATCTCAGGAAACATTGCTCGTCGCCGAGTGTTCCCTGTCAACCGCGCGCACCGGTACCCGACTCGCAACAACCTTCCCGGTATTCAAATGGAACAAGTACAGCAGGATCTGACTGAGGTCAGGAACCAGATGGCTAATGAGAGAGTGGAGATGAGAAATCATATGTCTCAATTCATGGCTATGATGACTGGCTTAGCCCAGAGTCAAGAAAGGTTAAGAGAGCTGGTGGAAAGACAAACTCCTGAAGAGCCTCATCTTGGAACAGGAGGGACTAGTAACAATGAACGGGGCCAGCCTCGTATTGATCCACCAGTATTTGGACCCCACCTGGATCCAGAAGCTAACATCCCGAGGAATGTGCAGGGTAATACTGCTGGAGGGAGAATCTTGCAAGAGGATCCCCAAGAAGAGCAGTTTACTGTTATGGGAGCTGGAGATGAAGTATATGATAGGAGATTGGACGAAATTGCTGAGAAATTAAGATCTTTGGAGTCTCAGAATTCTTTGGGCTTCAATGTGATGGACATGGGGTTAGTGGATGGGGTGAGAATTCCCCACAAATTCAAACCCCCATGCTTTGAAAAGTACAATGGTACCTCCTGTCCACGAACTCACCTGCAGTCTTTCTTGGGAAGACTCAAAGCATATACTATGGATGAGAAGCTGTAGATGTTCTACTTTGAAGACAGTCTGACTGGGGCTTCGAGGGAGTGGTATTCACACTTGTCTAGAGCCACCATAAGATGCTGGAAGGATTTGGCTGAGGCTTTCATCCGTCAATATCAATACAACCTGGACATGGCTCCTAACAGGACCCTCCTGATGGGAATGTCTCAATCCTCCCGAGAAAGCTTCAGGGAATATGCCCAAAGGTGGAGACAGCTTGCTGCTGCTGTCCAACCACCCATGTCAGAGAGAGAAATGGCTGACATGTTCATGAATACATTACAAGGGACCTATATTGATAGATTGGCTGCCTTCTCCTCTACCAATTTTGCTGATGTGGTCATAGCTGGTGAGAGGATTGAAAGCCTCTTAAAGATGGGCAAAATCTCCGACAGTGGTGCAAGTTCATCCAGTAATCCCAGAAAGCCTTTTGTGGGACCCCGAAGAGCTGGTGAGACCAATTCCATTCATGCAAGCAGGGGCAGACCTCAGTATGTTCACCGGTCAGTAGCAGCTGTTACCATTCCAGCTCCGATTCCTCAACAATCAACATATCCTCAACAACAACAACCACAGTATCAACAACAAGTTCAGTATCCGCAACAGAGAACCTACAATAACAGCAACAACAACCAACAACAGCGCCCTTTCCAACAAAGACCATCACAGGCAAACAGGGTGATTGACCCAGTCCCAATGCCATATGCTGCACTCTTGCCTCAACTCCTGAAGCTCAACCTAGTCAAGTTAAGGACATTGGCACCTCTAGATCCTCTTAATTTGCCAAAGAACTATGATGCCAATGCCAGGTGTGCATTCCACTCAAACACACCGGGGCATAATACTGAAAAATGCAGGGCCTTACAAATGAAAGTCCAAGACCTGGTGGACTTAAAAGCTCTCAACTTTGCACCTCCTCTGAATGTCACAAGGAATCCAATGCCTAGTCACAATGGGCCTAGGATTAATGCTATTGAGGAAGGCAAACCATTCACCTTAATCACCAGTGTTGCATAGATTCAAACACCTTTGGTTGAAATCAAAGCCCAGCTTTTAGAATGCCAAGTGTTCACTGGGTGTGAGCTCGGCTGTGGATATTGAAATATTGCAGTCAATGGGTGTGAAAGGCTGAGAGACGGCATAGATGGTCTTATTAAGGATGGTATCCTTCAGATTACGACAACGGCGCCTACAAATCCAACCATTCCTTCACCGACAATCACAGATACTCCTACAACGTCAGCAACCATTGTTCCAACGGATTCTACTACAACTCCAACAACTGCTCAATCAATCACTTCAACGGATACAAGTTCAGTCACCATTCCTGCTACAACTTCAACACCCATCTAGTCAATGGTACCTTCTACAACATCAGCAACAATTGATGAAAGCACCTCAACGGTTACCATATACTATGACCCTGCAAATATTCCCGCCAACAACCAACAAAATGTTACTCCTGTCAGAGCATCGGTTACCATATACTATGATCCACACACCATTGTGGTCCCTTCTGCGGCTGCTATCAGTCCAGTCACTATCACAGTGCCTGGGCCAGTTTCTTACGAAAGCAATAATGCCATCCCTTGGCATTATGGTTCAGATCTGTACTGCGAGGGGCAGAAATTCACTTTAGAATCATCAACTTCTTCACCTCAGATAGACAATGTGGGGGGAGGCGGAGGCTTCACTAGAAGCGGACGTCTCTTTGCCTCACAAATTCCAAGACCTATTGCCGAAGCAGAAGTTGATGCTAAGGCAAAAGGGAAGAGCATGGTGCAAGAAGAACCAGCTGCTAGAGAAGCTTTGAAGACTCCTTTTGATCAAGAGGTTGATGAATTCATGAGAATCATAAAGAAAAGTGATTACAAGGTGGTAGACCAGCTTCACCAAACACCTTCCAAAATCTCCATACTATCATTGCTAATGTGCTCCGAGGCTCATCGGAACGCACTACTAAAAGTCCTGCACGCAGCTTATGTGCCGGAGGAGATTATTGTTAATCAGTTAGAGGCTGTGGTTGGAAATGTCAACGCTAGTAATGGGCTAGGATTTACCAACACTGATTTAACAACGGAAGGTCGCAACCATAACAAGGCCTTGCACATTACCTTGGAGTGTAAGGGTGCAGTTCTCTCTCATGTATTGGTGGATACAGGGTCATCCCTCAATGTCCTGCCCAAGAAAGCCCTTGTGAAACTGGAGTACGACGGATTGGCACTACGCCCAAGTAACTTGGTAGTAAGAGCCTTTGACGGTTCTAAGAGATCAGTTCTGGGAGAGATAGAATTACCAATAATGATTGGCCCACAGGTTTTTAAAACGACCTTCTTTGTGATGGATATACAGCCTGCCTACAGCTGTCTATTGGGTAGACCATGGATACACGCCGCTGGCGCCGTGACGTCAACCCTTCACCAGAAGTTAAAATTCGAGTGGGAAGGCCAAGTCATTACCATTTGTGGGGAGGAGGATATTTTTGTTAGACAGCTGGCTACTTTCAAATACATTGAAATGGATGGGGAGATCCATGAAACCATGAGCCAAGGGTTTGAGGCCCTTAACATTAATGAAACATCTGCTGTGCTTGGGACCTCCATTACATCATATCAGCAAGCCTGGAAGGTTGTTGAGGAAGGTACCGCCCAAGGCTGGGGCAAGCTGCTGCCCGTGGAGAAGAAAGAAGACCGATTCGGGTTGGGTTACAGACCAACTCGACTAGATCAACCAGAGGCTGCAAAGGAGCCCAAGTTTGTCAGCGGGGGGATGCTTACCCCGGATGCTGTGAATAGCTTGGAAGATGAGTTAGAAGACGAGCGCAACCTGGAAAGCTGGATACGTCCAAGGACCCCGGGGAGCCATGTCTCAAACTGGTCTTCCCAGGAAATTATAAGAGTTACTCCTGCAGAGTAATTATTATTTCCTGTATTTTAAAGCATGCATCAAGTCCTGCATCTTGCCCAAGATGTCAGGACTCATTTTGTAATCGGGCCATCTTGTATTTTGTGCAAAGATCAATTAATGAATATCAGGACATCTTTTGCAAATGAGTCTTTTCTTTTCCGCTTACTGTTTTTCATTTTTTTCTTTTTGTACAAAAATAAAATGGCAATGTTTTTCAAAATAAATAACTCCATTTTCACTTTTTAAAAAAAATAAAACTGATACTAAAATGAACCAATCTAAACCCTTGCAGAGAGTGCCCTCCAGACTGCACCGACAACAACACTGCTATGACTTCGTATGACTTTGACAATCCAATCAATCAAGCTGATGAAGGGGTTGAAGAAGATTATGAGCTACCTGAAGAACTAGCCAGGTTGTTAAGGCAAGAGGAGAAGGTTATCACTCCTCATCAGGAGGAGGTTGAGACGGTTAATCTTGGTACAGAAGAAGATTTGAAAGAAGTTAAGATCGGGGCATGCCTGTAAGATTCAGTAAAAGAACAACTGATTGACATGCTTCGGGAGTATGTGGATGTTTTTGCTTGGTCTTATCAGGATATGCCAGGGTTGGACACCGACATTGTTATGCATAAGCTGCCTCTGAAAGAAGATTGTCCACCAGTAAAACAGAAGTTGCGCCGTACTCGCCCAGATATGGCAATGAAGATAAAAGAAGAGGTACAAAAGCAGTGGGACGCCGGTTTCCTTGCTGTGACTAGTTATCCGCCGTGGGTTGCTAATATTGTACCTGTGCCTAAGAAAGACGGCAAGGTGAGGATGTGTGTGGATTACCGGGATCTGAACAGAGCCAGCCCGAAAGATGACTTCCCATTACCTCACATTGATGTATTGGTCGATAATACGGCTCAGTTCTCGGTGTTCTCCTTCATGGACGGATTTTCAGGATATAATCAGATCAAAATGTCGCCTGAAGACATGGAGAAGACAACCTTCATCACACCCTGGGGCACGTTCTGTTATAAGGTGATGCCATTCGGACTGAAGAATGCGGGTGCCACTTATCAACGGGCTATGGTAACATTATTCCATGACATGATCCACAAAGAAATTGAATGTTATGTGGATGACATGATTGCCAAGTCCCTTACAGAAGAAGACCACCTGGTAAATCTGTTGAAGCTATTCAAGCGTCTGAGGAAGTACCAATTGAAGTTAAACCCCAACAAATGCACATTCGGGGTACGTTCCGGTAAACTACTGGGATTTATTGTAAGTGAAAAAGGGATTGAAGTTGACCCTGACAAAGTCAAAGCCATTCAAGAGATGCCTGCACCGAATACTGAAAAATAAGTTCGGGGTTTTCTAGGTAGATTGAACTACATTTCACGGTTCATATCTCACCTAACTACAACCTGTGAACCTTTATTCAAGCTGTTAAGAAAAGAACAAACGGTCAGGTGGAACGAAGACTGCCAAAGGGCTTTTGACAAAATCAAGGAATACTTACAAGAGCCTCCAATCCTTATGCCTCCAGTTGAAGGAAGACCTCTAATCATGTACTTGACAGTATTAGAAGAGTCAATGGGGTGTGTGTTGGGCCATCATGACGAGTCTGGTCGAAAAGAGTATGCAATATACTACCTGAGCAAAACGTTTACCGACTGTGAACAACATTATTCACTGCTCGAGAAAACATGTTGTGCTTTAGCATGGGCTGCTCGCCGACTAAGATAGTATATGTTGACTCATACTACCTTATTGATCTAGAAGATGGATCCAGTCAAGTACATATTTGAGAAGCCAGCACTTACCGGACGGGTTGCAAGATGGCAAATGATCCTCACAGAATATGACATTCAATACACATCTCAGAAAGCCATTAAAGGCAGTGTATTGTCTGATTATCTTGCTGAGCAACCCATTGATGATTACCAGCCTATGAGATTTGACTTCCCTGATGAAGACCTCATGTTCATAAAAGCAAAAGATCATGAAGAGCCTATTCACACTGAAGGGCCTGACCCAGAAGAGGAATGGACTATGATGTTTGATGGGGCTGTTAATATGAATGGTCGTGGTGTTGGTGCAGTACTCATTACACCTAAAGGAGTTCACATGCCTTTCTTGGCAAAGCTCACCTTTAACTGTACTAACAACGAAGCTGAATACGAAGCTTGCATTATGGGTCTTGAGGAAGCCATTGACCTCAGGATCAAGACTTTAACTGTATTCGGAGATTCAGCTCTAGTAATTAATCAAACCAACGACAAATGGTACACCCACCAGGATCATCTGATTCCATACCGGGATTATACAAGGAGATTACTAACTTTCTTCACAACGGTCAAGCTTGAGTATATTCCCCGAGATGAAAATCAGTTTGCAGATGCTCTGGCAACCATTTCATCCATGATCAAAGTTCAAGCTGCCAACTTTGTGCCTCGGATTTCAGTATCCAAACTTGACAGACCAGCATATGTATTCTCGGTAGACATTGCTAAGGATGATAAGCCTTGGTTCCATGACATCAAATGCTTCTTGGAGGATCAAACATATCCACCTGGGGCATCTTCCAATGATAAGAAGACTTTGAGAAGGCTAGCTGGGAGTTTCTTCCTGAACGCTGATGGTTCCCTGTATAAGAGAAACTTTGATATGGTACTTATCAGATGTGTTGATAAGACATAAGCAAACTTGTTGATGCACGAGGTGCACGAAGGATCTTTTGGTACCCATGCGGGAGGGCATGCAATGGCTAAAAAGTTGCTAAGATCAGGCTATTACTGGATCACAATGGGTGCAGACTGTTGTGCTTACGCCAGAAAGTGTCATAAATGCCAGATTTATGCGGATAAAGTGCATGTGCCTCCCAATCCTTTGAATGGGATGTCTTCACCCTGGCCCTTTGCCATGTGGGGCATTGATATGATTGGCAAGATTGAACCGACTGCTTCAAATGGTCACAGATTCATCCTGGTTGCCATTGACTATTTTACCAAGTGGGTTGAAGCAGTTTCTTATGCAAATGTTACAAGGCAAGTGGTAGCCCGATTTCTGAAGAGAGATATCATTTGTCGGTATGGAGTGCCCGAGCAAATCATTACTGATAATGGTTCCAACTTAAACAATAAAATGATGGCAGAGCTATGTCGGGACTTCAAGATCCAACACCACAATTCTTCTCCTTACAGGACAAAGATGAATGGCGCTGTAGAGGCAGCTAACAAGAATATCAAGAAGATTGTACAAAAGATGGTGGTCACCTACAAGGATTGGCATGAAATGCTACCATTTGCCTTACATGGGTACCGAACTTCAATCAGAACATCCACTGGGGCAACACCGTATCAGCTTGTGTATGGTATGGAGGCATTCCTACCTGTCGAAGTTGAATTACCCTCCTTACGGGTACTGATGGATGTCAAGTTGAATGAGGCAGAATGGGTCCGATCTCGATACGAACAACTTAGTCTGATCGAAGAGAAGAGATTAGCTGCAATCTGCCATGGGCAGCTGTATCAGAAAAGAATGAAGAAAGCCTTCGATCAGAAAGTTAGGCTTCGGGAATACCAAGTAGGAGATCTTGTGCTGAAAAGACTCCTCCCTCCTCATACAGACCACAGGGGTAAGTGGACCCCGGATTATGATGGTCCGTTCATAGTAAAGAATGTTTTCTCCGGTGGAGCACTGATGCTCAGTACTATGGATGGTGAAGACTTCCTGTCCCCTGTGAATTCAGATGCAGTAAAAAAATACTTCACATAAAATGACCCGCTGGACATAAAAATAGAATGTAAGTCCAGGCAAAAATAGGGCATCCCGGCGAGTCAAAAACAGAATAAAAAGACTCGGGCAAAAATAAGGGAAAATAATCAAAAAATGTACACCCGCTGAGTTGAAAAGCCGCATTGGACAACTCAGGCAAAAATGGGTATCCCGGTGGATTGAAAACCCGAAAGGGCGATCCACGCAAAAAAAGGGAATAAGCGAACAACTGCATTCTGGATTCGTCTGTATCACTTACGACATGGTAAGCTCCGAAAGGTTCAAGCTTCAGTCAGAATCAGCTTTCTTCAGAAGCAGGATGAGAAGAACGTCAATGTCATACGAGTCATAGTAAAAGGGAAGCTCCCTGAAGCGTCATCAACATTGCCAGCACCTTTTGTTTCTCGATTTTGTAAACAATCTCCTCATTTCAGGGGATCGGTTTCTTTGACTGTATCTTGCCAATTCAGGGCATACAAATCAATAAAATCATATTTTCAGTCACGTTTCATCTTGTACATGTTATTTTCATTTGCAAAATGTCCGATGTCCTTAAAATATTGATTGCATGAATACATATGCGTCTTTTCTAAAGTTACATGCTTACAGGAAATATATATTGACTCCCGGGGGTATCTAAACTCCTATGATGAAACCCAGTAAGGGACACCTCGGGATACTTGTACATTTCTTTGTCATGACAGGGTTGCAGGTAGTCAAGGCGCAACACGGGGCATGAAAGTTTCTCCCAGCGAGTTGCCAAATCATTATTTACCCAGCACATCTTCCAAATAGCACTAGAGATTCTTTCTCCCCCAGCTGAGTGGCCAGACTTCAGTCATCTTCAGTAGAATCACAGAAATCTCTAGGAAGATCGTCCAGTGATCATTCCTCCCCAGCCAAGTGTCAGGCAGGGGACCATCTCCCCGCAAGGCTCCAGCCTCTATCCAGAAGAGCAATGTCTGAAGATCTCACAACAAAGTGACGGAAGCTCCCACAGACCCCAGCTGGGTCCCTCATTACCAAGATGGGTCTATCAATGACTTTTTCCCCCAAGCAGAGTCATATATGTCAGATCTACCAATGATCTCATCCCCATATGGGATACCACTTCAAGCATATCAGCTAGAGACCTTCACCGCAGCGGGATCCGAATCCCAGATCGGTATCTTTGCATAATCATAGCATTCACATCATATTTCTCCCCAGAGCGTAGCATTCCATCTAATACGGAGCATTACGGCAAAAATCAAACATATTGAATAATCATGAGCCATGTGTCGAACCGAACACTTGTAAATACTGACATTCCATCAACAATATACAAAATACTTCCCAAAATTCCCCAGCAGAAAGCCGAAGCATCCTCTTTGCACTCACAAATACAGATACATGCTCCTTTTTGCACTCGTCCGTGTCATCATTCCCCGGTAAAGTCGACCAAACGTTCTCTACAGACAGATACATATATATATATACACTTCCCTGACACCCGTCCGTGTCACCTTCCCCAGCATAGTTGCCTAAACACTTTGGAAACCAAATACTTGTTTATAATACACTTCTTCCGACACCCGTCCGTGTTATGCTTTCCCCAGCAAGTGTCTCACTCATGTTTACTTATTTCAGATACTCGTCTGTATCTTGTTTACACCACTTATCTTTCTCGAGATTCAACACTCGTCCGTGTTCTTTGTTAACCAGTTGATACTCGTCCATATCATCATCTCTGAACATGCGTCAGCGTTTGTTTTCTACTGATACTCGTCCGTATCAAAATCTTAAGGATACTCGTCTGCATCTTTAACCTACACGCATCGTCAAACACTATCCCCTTTTCTTTCTTACATTTAGACATTCGTCTGTGTCTACAATTCCCTAGAAGAATTATCATCAAATCGCTAGTAAAAAGCAAATTTCTTTTCTATCTGACATTCGTCCTATGTCATGATACTTTTGGCAGCCGTACCCTGCCAGGTGATCGTCCTTCACCTTTTAGATGACCGTCCCTCATCTTTCTCCCAGCGGAGTCTCCACTATTGGAACCCCCTTCTATCCGACATCCGTCCTATGTCGTGATATTCTAGCAGCCGTCCCCTGCTAGGTGATCGTCATTCACCCTCCTGATGATCGTCCTTCATCATTCTATCCGATGGCCGCCCCCATCGTCGATCTGGTTATTCGACATTCGTCCTATGTTGTGATAAACCCCGTGAGCAGTCGTACCCTGCTAGGTGATCGTCCTTCACCTCTTGATGATTGTCCTTCATCATGCCTATCCGATGGTCGCCCCCATCATAGACTCTTTCTATCTGACATTCGTCCTATGTCATGATACTTTTGGCAACCGTATCTTGCCAGGTGATCGTCCTTCACCTTGGATGACTGTCCCTCATCCTTATCCCCAACAAAGCAGCCGTCCCCTGCTAGGTGATCGTCCTTCACCTTTGATGACCGTACCTCATCATTGACTTTACCTTTAAATCCCCAGAGAGTCTTGTTTCTTTACTTGATGGTCGTCCCCATCATGATCCCTCTATTTCCCCAGCATGTCGGTCGTCCCCGTCATTACTTCATCCCCAGCAGTCGTCCTCTGCTCGACAGTCGTCCTCCGTCGCCCGCACTCTATAATCATACTTTACTTCCTTTTACAATCTATATCCCTTTTCTTCTTCATTCAGTGAGTGCAAATTTTGGACTGTCTTTGGTATTCAACCACAAGTTATCTTGTTCGCCTGTTAAGCCGCTGCTTACATCCTGCACAGCTAAATCATGTTTGAATAGGGGCAGCTGTAAACACCCCAAATTTTCCCTCACTCATTCACACCATGGCTTGTGATTATTTTCATTTGCATAAGTTCAATCATATCATCTCATATTACATGTTTGCTTCACTGCATTGATTCTAAGTCATCTGCATCTAGGGTTTGTGATCTGAGCAATCCCTGAGCCATCTGAGCCACTCCAAAGGTCATCAATCATCTCAAGAGGTTCCATGTATGTTCAATCATCATATTCTATCCTCCAAAGATCAAGGAAGTCAAAAAATCACAAGAACTGAGTAAGGCATGGAAGCAGAGCCAGGTTTAATTGCACAGATGACCTAAAATTAGGGTTTTGGTTTCAAAGGCCATAACTCCATTTTTTTGGTCATTCTTGTTTCTATTGGTCTCTATATGTCATAAGGATCATGCATATCAATTTTCATGAAGAGATTCAATGGGGAAGGCATCTGATCAATAGATGACTTCTTGTGCAAGTCAGTATAAAATCAGGGCATCTGAGGCCCCCAATCACCCAACCAAAGGATGTTCTCCATCATTTTTAATGTGTATGATCTTTATTTGATCTTAGAAGATGTTAGAAGTTCACAAAATTGAAGAATTTCAAGCCATTTGCAAAGTTGCCATTTTGGGAAAGTGACTTGTAATGAAAACTTGCCATTTTGGGAAAGTTTTTCAACCTCCTCTTTTTGATTCAAAAATGCTTCAAATGAAAAATTCTTGGTCATGAAAGTTGTAGATTGGATCCTCCCATTTTCAAAAAGTACAAGAACTTGATCTAATTCATCATAGAACCAAAGTTATGGCCTTGCAAAGTTGGACAAAATCACTTAATTTTCACTTTTGTACCAAAGAGGGAAGTTTGCAAATTCTTGTGCCAAGCCAATTTGGGACCTCTAATGCATCTCTACACATCATATCATCCTAGTTCAACCCATTTGGATCAGATTTGTGCCTCAAATTTGCAAAAGCCTTCGAATCTCTTGATTCAACCATCAAACCTTCAAGTTTCTTTCACCATTCAACTCACCATGATCCACTGATCATTTCCCACCTTTCATTTGGCCCTAAAACCTTCACAATCAAAAATACGATTTTCACACTTCACAAACTGAACTTCTGCCAACTTCTTCTTGAGGCCATTTAAACTCCAGCTAAGTATCACAAACACCTGAGGAGGATCATTGGAGCTTGTTTGAAGCAAGAAACTGGCCAGAAAGCTCCATTTTCGAAAGCTTCAGTTCAGGTATCATCAAGAACTGTTTTTCCAGAAACGTGTTTTTAAGTTTCTAATTGGTTCTCCATGATTCACTGATGATCCTGATGTGTTTAGTTTTGCAAATGGTCAAGTATTAAGCATGTATTGAACCTCTGAAATTTTCTGCGTATTTTCCGTTTGGCTTTGATTCTTGATCTTGAGTAGAAATAAATGAGTTTTAGGGCTGGATTCATGTTTAGAGTTGTTAGATGATTGATTCTGGAGAGTTAGAGAGCTTAGGATTGCGTATTGAGTGAGATTGAAGGATTGGATGGCCGGAGAAGATGACCGGAACACTGTTCTGGTCACCTGAATGTAATTAGGGTTCAGATTAGGGTTAATGACATAATTAGTGAAGTTTGAATTTGTGCCGTCCATTAGCGCACGAAGTCAATTCCCTCCCTTTTCCTTTTGAACCTCAGCCACTGGATCTGATTACTTTCACTAATTCGTATTTTAAATTCATTTTAATTGCATTTTCTTTATCATTTTATTAAAAATAGTAAAATACATCAAAAAATTCTGAAATTTTTTATCAAATCTTTTAATAATTTTCAGAACCCAAAAATATTTTTATTTTTATTTTTTGCATCAAAAATTATTTTTAAATCATTTAAATGATTATTGTTAATTAGTTAATGAGAATTAATTAATTAAAAATACATTTAGGTATTTAAAAATTCCAAACAAATTCAAATTGCATTTTAATACATTTAGGAACATTATCAAACTCTTCAAACAAATTTCTTTTTGGTTCTTGACCTATGTTGACATTTTTCTTTGGAATTAAAGTTCTTAAAAGTCAATATTTTTGCCCTAACTTGAAAAATTCTTTTCTGCCTAACCATGAGGAGTTTGATGTTGGTTCTTTTTGCATTGCATTCTTCATACCATGTAGTTTCTAGTGTAAAATTGGTTTGAATTTATCTTTCATTTTCAATTTGATGTGCATTTTTTCCTTTTGAAGTGCCTTAAAACCCTACCCAACTTGATAAAATCATAACTCCCATTAGGTTAAGAGTTAGGTCCCCTCCTATGGGCAGTGAACTTATGTAGGTTTAGGGTTCCTTTGATCCCATTTTCAATTTTTTTATCTTGTCATTTGCTTCTGATTTTGAATTTTGATTTGTGTCTTGTGCATAAACCCTAATTTTTGCCTTCATTTGCATCCATCTCCCATTTGCTTGCATACATGAGATTGCCATGAAATTTTGTGCATTCACATGACTTCTAAGACATCTTAGGATACATTAGACTCATGTTTGATCATTACATAATTCATTTGCCATGATATGCATTCATTCCATTTCATATACATTCATGAACTTTCATGGTTCAAAACATGCTTCATTTGCATTCTCATCTCTTGTATGATCATCCACAACTCTTGTCTTGTGTTTGCATAATCTCTTAGCATCATTAACATCATGTTTATGCTTCTGGTTTTGGTTTGCATCATTGCATCTTTCTCATTTTCATCTCATCTCATTTCTTGTTACTAACTTTTCAGGGGGTAGGTCATTGAGAAGTGAATTTGCCTTCACTTCTCATAATCTCTTCTCATATCTCTTATGCATTCATAGCTGCATTTTTACTTTTGTATTAGAGTGAGCTTGCTCATTCATGCTCCTCCTATCCTTCTTTCTTCAAGCAACTTATCTTCTTAAGTGAAGTAAGTTTTTTTGCTTCTTTTTGCTTCTCCTCCTTTCATCCTGTTTCTTCCTTGGTGGCTTCTCTGAAGATCTTTTGCAATTCTAATAAACCCTAGGAACATCCAAGCATGACAATAATTAGGGTTTGACTAGTCCCCCATTAGTTTTACCTTTGTGTCATCTTTGTGTCTTCTCTTCTCATCTCTTAATCCAGGACTAAACCCTTAAGGTTTTAAGGCTTTGTGATTAAGGTTATGCTTGTATCCTTCTATTAGGATGGAGTGTATAACTTTAATCCTAAGTGTTAAACCCTTGATGTGTTTACATCCTTTAATCAATCCACTTAATAATCATTAAGACATCAAACTTGTAACTTGGGCCTTGCATTAGGGTTCTAATTCTTCCTTAATTGGTTAAGAAGGACTAACCCTGGTGTTAATGGACAAGTCCCCCTCAAGTTGTCTTAAAAACCCTAAAATCCACTTCTTAATCTTACCATTAACTAAAATCCATTTAATAAAGGCTTTGTTTTGTCATTAGGTTAATCCCTAATCATGGATTAAGTTGAGGTATCTTCCTCAGCTTAAGTGCTCTCATCTATCATCCTTCTATTAGGATGGTGTAATGGGTCCATTAAATCCTTGATTATGGCTTAAACTCATTACTTAACACTAAACAAAATACTAAAAACATCTAAATAATCACAAATAGGTTAATGATCTTAATCCTACATCATGGTGATTAAGTGTGAGGTGCTTACTTCATACTTGAGGTATTCTCATTACCCCTAATCAGAGGGAGGATATGATGAGTTTACGAACCCTTGGTTTAGGCTTGAGCTCATTTTCTTATGACAAACACCAAAAAAGGAAATAAAAGATTGAAAACACAAAAAAACAAACAATAATCCTCTCCTCCGGGATTCTTTTCTCATCTCATTCACTCACAAACGAGAACTTGCTTCTTCCGTCTAATGCAAGACAGTTTGTACCTGAGCCAGACAGGTCATACACTTGAGCATAGACAAGTAAGTAGTTCACAAGTCAATTTATATTTCAGTCTCTTTGAGTCGAACTACGGTGTTCTGACTTCCTCATTGCACGAGAGGATACGTAGGCATAACTTAACAGTTATCGAACAAAAGTCTCTGTATATTCCCCCTCCTTCCAGCATTATTCTTTGAGCCTCATAGTCTTGAGCTTTTCACCCTGTTCTTACACTGACACTCTCATATTTCACTTCACATTTCTTCAGCACTGACACTTGCATTCTTTTCCAGCTTTTGCACACAAATTGCACTGACACTACCCCTTTAAAACACAAATCTTTCAAGCGTGGATCCCGTCGAGTACGGCGGATAATCTGGGTGCTAATACCTTCCCAGGTTGTAACCAACCCCCTTTCTCAGTTTCTCTGGTTCGCGACCGTCTTATCCATTCTTTTCTAGGTTTATGCAGCATTACCTTTCCTTCGGGATAAAAATGCCTAGTTGGCGACTCTTTTCTTCTCAGTTCACCCTTGTGTGTTCTTCTCCTTTCGCCGACCGTTCGCGTCTGTACCCCTTCTGACCAGGTGTCATTTGGTGGGAGCGACACTGTTGTGGTTGCGTTTGTTGCACATGACTTGATGGAATAGTGACAGCTGCAACTTGCTCATATGATCCTCTATATCCCCGATCCCTGCCTCGGCCGTACACAACATTAGTTTCTCCCTCTTTTCTTCTTGAAGGTCCATTAAAATCTTTTCTCACACTGCTTGAGAATAGGTCGAATATTGACACGGTTACTTACAAAGAAAGTTGTGCTAACCGCATCCGCCCAAAAATATTTAGGAAGATTTGAGTCGCTAAGCATTGTCCTTGCAAGTTCCACTAATGCCCTATTCTTCCTCTCTACGACACCATTTTGTTGAGGAGTCCTTGGTGCGGAGAAATTGTGAGAGATTCCATGCTCTTCACAAAAATCTTCAAATGATGAATTTTGAAATTCGCCACCATGGTCGCTTCTTATGGAAACAATTGAGAGTGACTTCTCGTTTTGAATTTTCTTGGCATACTTCTTGAATGCTTTAAAGGCATCACTTTTCTGCACTAAAAACAAAGTCCAAGTGTATCTAGAGAAATCATCAACAATAACTAAGGCAAAAACGTTACCTCCGAAGCTTTTTGTTCTTGATGGACCGAAAAGATCCATATGTAACAATTGTAGTGGTCTTGAAGTAGATATCACTTTCTTTGACTTGAAGGATGTTTTGGTTTTCTTCCCCTTTTGACAAGCGTCACAAAGCTTATCCTTGATAAACTTTATCTTCGGAAGACCAATAACTAGATCATGCTTTAATAATTTGTTTAAATGCTCCATGCGAATGTGAGCAATCCTCTTATGCCAAAGCCATGCCTCGTTGTTGTTTGCCATTAAGCACTTCCCCTTCAAGGAAGAGTCATCAAAAGAAATCATGAAAATGTTATTAAATTGTTTACCTTTTAGCAAGAGTTCATGAGTGACTTCGTGTTCTATCAAGCATTCCTCCTTTGTGAAGTTGATTCGGAACCCTTTGTCACACAATTGACTTATGCTAAGAAGGTTGTGTTTAAGGCCTTCCATATAAAGGACGTCTTCAATGATTGTATGAGTAGATGCACCAATGGTTCCAAATCCAAGAATTCTTCTTTTATTATCATCACCGTAAGTAACGTATCATTTGGCCTTAAGTGTTAGACTTGAAAATTTGTTGATATCGCCCGTCATATGCTTTGAACAACCGCTATCGAGATACCATTGAGAAGAAGTTGTTTTCAAGCATACCTACAAAACAAATTCAAGTATTGTTAGGTACCCAAATTGCTTTGGGTCCTTGATAGTTAGTACCCTTTTCAACCCACACATAATGCCCTTTAGCAACACCAATGTTGCGCACATAGCAAGCATTAGGTGTATGGCCTTTGATTCCACAATAAAAACAAGTAGGTTGAAATTGACTTTTAAATCTAGGAACATATTTTTTTTTCTTAATGATTCTTTTCTTTTTATGACTTTGATGCATAGTTTTAGAATTGTTAGTCTTTTCTTTAACAATTTGTTCACTAGCTTTTACGAAAACGGTTTCACTTGTGCTTGGTTTGGAAAACTTAGAATATCCTAAGCCACTTTTATCATTTGGATATCTTTGGTGCCTAAGAATTTCCTCCAAGCCAATTTGACCTTTTTCATATCTTTCTAAAACTCTTTTGAGTTGAACAATTTGAAAAGATAATGACTCACAATTTTTACATGCAAGGCTTTGTTTTTCATCCATTATCTTTTGTTTTTCATTTTCAATGTACTTTTCAAAATATGTATTTTGTTCTTCTAAAGATAATATTCTTTTCTTTTGGGATGAAATATTTGTGTACAAGGTCTTGCATTCTTTTAGAAGTTCATCTATGACTTCTTGTGCATCATTTTCATAAATTGAAAAGTTGCTACTAACCTCGTCATTTTCTTCATCGGAGTGATGTGACGCCATTAACACCATATTTGCACATTCATCGCTTTCCGATTCCGATGAGGAACTAACTTCATTGTCATCCCACGCGACATAAGCCTTTTTATTTTTGAAGTCCTTCTTGCCTTTGAATCCTCCTTTCTTCGCAAGTCTTGGACAATCCGGTTTTATGTGACCTTGCTTCCCACATTCATAGCATGTAACTTCTTGAATCGATGTGGATGCATCCTTCTTCCTGAAATGTTTATTCTTTTTAGGAAAAGAGGAATTATTATTTTTGTTAAAAAACTTACCAAGCTTCTTAACAAGAAGCATGAAGTTCTCATCTTCAGAAATCTCGTCATCTTTGTCATCCTTCGTGTCAATCTTCAAAGCAATTCCTTTGGACTTTTTCTCTTGACTTTCGTGCTTCTCGAGCCTTCCAAGTTCCGATTCGTGCTCTTGAAGTTTGCCGAATAGAGATGCGGATGTCATCGTTGAGAGACTTTTCTTCTCCAAAATAGAGGTCACCTTCGGTTGCCATTCCCTTGTCAAAGACCTTAGGACTTTAAAATTGAGATCGTCGTTGGTGAAGGTCTTTCCGAGTGCAATCAAGTGGTTGGTTAGATGAACAAATATTTTTTGTAAGGCCACAATAGATTCTCCGGGCTGCATGCGGAACATTTCATATTCTTGACTCAACGTGTTAAGCCTTGATCTTTTTACTTTTGTTGTTCCTTCATGTGTTTCTACCAAAGTATCCCAAATCTCCTTTGTCGATTTGCATTGTGATACGCGAAAGAATTCATCCATACTAAGAGCGCTTTGAAGTATGTTGATTGCCTTCTTCTCATTTAGGATCTTCTTTTTATCATCTTCATCATACATATTCTTCAACTTTGTGGTTCCAACGCCGTTGATCACATTAACAGGATTATGCGGACCTTCTTCGATTGCTTCCCATATGCCTTCTCCTTGGGCTTCAAGATGTGCCCTCATTCTGATTTTCCAAAAATCAAAATATTCGCCGGAGAAGAGCGGAGGCTTGTTGCTACTTCCACCATCTTTGAAAACAGGATTCGAGTTTGCGGAAGCCATAGGATCTTGTAGGAACAGGTTACCTAAACCTGCTCTGATGCCAATTGTAAGATCAAAGTGAGCCTAAGAGGGGGGTGAATTAGGTGTTATCAAATTTTTCGATTCTTTTTCTTCGATGGATGGATTTTACTTTTTACGGTTTATGGAATGAAAACGGTAAAGCAGGAAAGTAAAAATGACACGGAGGTTTATCCTGGTTCCCTTCACAATCCGAAGGTACATCCAGTCCCCTTTCAACACGAAAGAGATTTCCACTAGTTTCTTTAGAACAGTACAACCTATCACACCTTCAATTTTAGGCCTACTTTCTAACAAACTAAACAAACAAGTGTGCAAGAACAATCCTCTTGCCACACTTACCCTTATGTCCAAACAATCCTTGGAACACAAGTCACAAATAGAAAACACTTTCTATAATTTTTGTTTGAGTGAGAATACAATGATTGGTATCAATATAAATTGATCTTCTCCTATATTCAAAAGTCACTACTTAAGATTCAATACAAGTGTTCAATGAAAATATGAAAATGATGAACTTATGAACACTTTTTGAAATATGAAAATTATTTAAATTTAGTGATTTTGATTGTATGATAAAATTTGAAAATTCTAGGAGGTGTTTATGAATTTGAAATTTTAAGAATTTATAATAGTTGAAACACCTATTCAAAAAGGTATGAGAATTTTTGAAAAAATTCTTTGAAAAGGTATAAAAAAGTTATGAAATAAAATCATGAAGAGGTATAATACTTAACAAAAAATTGAATTTGAAGAGAAACAATTTTTCAAAAATTCTACAGTGTTAACCGGTTAACCATATGGGTTAATCGGTTAACGCCCAGAAACGTTACCACAAAATTGAAAAATTGAGACCGTTAACCGGTTAACACTGTTAAAACACAGAAAAATATTTCTGTTTTAAGTGTTAAAACCAGTTCCAATTATTTTCAAAATGATGCACATGCAGTAAAAATCATGATAAATATTTTGAACACTTGTATATCATTTTAAGGAGTAAATTTTGATATACCTAAGTCTTGTGTCCAAGTCTTGAAAAATGTTGCACAAAAGCTTGAAACGAACGGAAGCATTCCATTGATGATGCATAGCCATGATCTTGATCTTTGTTGTCATCTCGACTTTTTGCAATATGAAATGAGCTTGAATAATGTTGACGTCATCAAAACATTGAGCTTGAAGTATGCTTCTACATTCTCCCCCTTTTTGATGATGACAACCAAACGAATTTTGCGCACAAGCTTTGATTGATCGAAGTTGTTCTAGGCTTGCTTCTCCCCCTATGTCCAGCAACTCCCCCTATCTAAACAGAGGCAAAATTCTGCACAGAGAGATATTAGAAACCAAGTTCTTCTCCCCCTTTGGCATTAGCAAAAAGGAAGAGAGGATCAAGCATAATCATGAAAAATACAGCATAAAATTCAGCATGATGCAATTTAGCATGAAAACATACACAATAGTACAAATAACACAAACATAATTTGATTAAAAACGGGAAAAGAGTACGGAAACATAACCGAAACGAAATCAAAAATGCCTAACAAACTTAGGACTTATAACAGAATTTTAAAACTAATTAAAAACAACAAAACAAAAAAAAATATATATAATAAAAACACAGAGTCTGAAACTTGCGCTGGAAATCCAAGTTTTAAATGTGTTAACCGGTTAACCTATTACGTTAACCGGTTAACGGTTAAAAATTTTGAATTTTTTGAAAAATCCAGCAGCATGTTTTAGAGCAAAAATAACCACTTTTTCATATAAAAAAATTCCATAAAGTGTTAGCACTCATCAAAACGCAACTTTCGATCAAAAAAGTTTTTGAAACCGATTATTTTCGGGTATACGAAAGTGAGAAAAATGAAAACCGGCGAAATGGAAGTGCTAGCATTTTATGACTAAAAAGTGAACAAACATACATATAATGCAATAAAAACATATAACAAACAATTTTAAAGATAAGGTTAGATGTCACCTTCATTGAGAATACCAAGTTCTCGTCGAATCTTGTAAAATTGCTCTTTAGCCAACGGTTTAGTGAATATATCGGCGAGTTGATTGTGTGTATCCACGAATGTAACATCGACATCTCCATTTAGAACATGATCTCAAAGGAAGTGATGTCGGATATCTATGTGCTTTGTTCTTGAATACATGACCGGGTTCTTCGTGATATTGATGGCAGTTGTGTTGTCACACCGGAGAGGGATACAACCGAGGTCTATACCGAAATCGAGGAGTTGTTATTTAAGCCATAAGATTTGAGCACAACAACTTCCTGCTGCGATGTACTCCGCTTCGGCCGTGCTAAGTGCAACGCATGCTTGTTTCTTACATGCCAACGACACTAGTGCATTCCCGAGAATGT
This sequence comes from Lathyrus aphaca, assembly GCA_963966055.1. NCBI lineage: Eukaryota > Viridiplantae > Streptophyta > Magnoliopsida > Fabales > Fabaceae > Lathyrus > Lathyrus aphaca. The sequence goes on along the minus strand of OZ014522.1, from coordinate 384,104,551 downwards.
GACAAGTACCACTTGTACTTTTTATATCGGTCTTACATCCTGCATAATCAGCTTCAGAATAACCAATTAAAGAACAAGTACTACCTTTAGGATACCATAATCCGACGTGCGTCGTTCCTTTGAGATACTTCATGATCCTCTTCACGGCGGTGAGATGTGATTCCTTCGGATTAGCTTGAAAGCGTGCACACAAACAAACACTAAACATAATGTCAGGACGGCTTGCCGTCAAATATAAAAGTGAACCGATCATACCTCGATACTTTTTAATATCTATTGAAGTGCCGGAAAGATCTTGATCAACATACGTTCCGGATCCCATTGGAGTAGACATTTCTTTGCAATTGTCCATATCAAATCTTTTCAATAATTCCTTGCAATACTTGGATTGGTTGATGAAGATGCCATCCTTTGTTTGCTTGATTTGTAAACCAAGGAAGTAGTTCATCTTTCCCATCATGGACATCTCGAATTCGCCTTGCATCATAAGAGAGAATTCTTCGAAAAGATCTTTGTTCGTTGAACCTAATATGATGTCGTCGATATAGACTTGAACAAGTAAGGTGTTGCCCTTGAGATTCTTGATGAACAAAGTCTTGTCAACCTTTCCTTTCGTAAAACCTTTCTCACATAGGAAGTTGCTAAGGCGATCATACCAAGCCCTTGGTGCTTGCTTTAAGCCATAAAGAGCCTTCTTCAACTTGTAGACATGAGAGGGATTCTTTAAGTCTTCAAAACCCGGAGGTTGTTTGACGTAGACTTCTTCATTGATGTAACCGTTTAGGAAAGCGCTTTTGACATCCATCTGGTACAACTGAAAGTTTCATTGAACAAGCGTAAGCGAGTAATAATCTAATATCTTCTAACCTTGCTACCGGAGCGAATGTTTCACCAAAGTCGATTCCTTCTTCTTGGTTGTAGCCTTGAGCGACCAATCTTGCTTTGTTACGAACTATGATCTCATTCTCGTCAAGTTTGTTCTTGAACACCCATCTTGTGCCTATGATATGATTGTTGTCCGGTCTTGGTACAAGAGTCCAAACTTGGTTCCTTTCGAATTAGTTGAGTTCTTCTTGCATAACTATTATCCATTGATCGTCGCCTAAGGCTTCATCGATTTTTGTTGGTTCAATTTGAGACACGAACGCCATATTGAGACAAGCATCCTTGAGATTAAGTCGAGTTGCAACGCCTTGGCTAATATCACCAATCACTTTATCTATCGGGGGATCTCTATGAGTTCTCCATTCTTTTGGAAGATCTTGATGTTCTTCAATGGTTGGTGAGTCATCTTCTTGTGATATTGCTTATTCTTTTGATGTCTCCTTTTGTTGTTGTGATAATCTATTACATCATCATCATCCACAATAATGTTATCCTCTTTCGAGGGGTTAGTCTCATCAAACGAAACATGTATAGATTCTTCAATAGTAAGTGTTCGTTTATTGAAAATTCTAAAAGCTTTACTTGATAGAGAATAGCCAAGAAATATACCTTCATCGGATTTCTCATCAAACTTACCAAGGTTGTCCTTGTCGTTGTTGAGAACAAAGCATTTGCATCCGAATATGTGGAAGAAAGATATGTTGGGTTTCCTTCCCTTGAACAACTTATATGGGGTCTTCTTGAGAATAGGTCGAATATTGACAAGTGTATAGAATTACAACAAGTGTATAGAATTACTAATTATCTTGTAATAGTTATTAGTTTTATTTTCTGCATTTTTATTTCTGCACTCCCCCGATTTAAATTATGTATCCCCCTCCCCATGATGTAATAATTTAGGGTTTCTATTTCCGCTTTTAAATTCTGTAAAATAATTAAACTACGTGGTTAGTAACGATAGGGTGTGAAAAGACTATATGCAAAAAACGGACTTAGCCCACTAATTCAAAGTTAAATAACTGAATACAATACACTCAACACACATGCACCTCTAGGGTATCCCCTCTTGTTGCCTTACGAAACAAAGGTCAAGTCCCTCGAACGTAGATGTGTCTTAGCAAAAGTTGCCTAAATAAATATCATCATAGTCCCTCCGATATAAAGATCACAGTCTCTTGATGACCATTCGAGTTGCCTACGAATAAGTGATCTAGTCCCTCGATGATCCTACAGAAAAATGATGATAGTCCATTTGAATTGCTAAGATACCTTTACAAGGTTGCCTTCTATGACCATACGATGACCCTACATCCGTCCCTTACATCCAAAGATAAGACTACTTACTAACTAATAGTAAGGACAGTCTTATCTATAAGGAAAGAAAAATAACATGAATGACCTTGAGTAGGTAGGAAACCCTTAATTGCTTGCTCACAATTTCAAAACGAAATTACTCTTTACACCTTATATTTTCAAAATTTTCCAAGAAAACCCCTTTGTATACATTCATACGAGAATCATTACAAAGGTGGACCTTTTCTAAATACACCACCACTAGTTTTTTCAAATAAAAGTAAAGCGAGCTAAGCGGTTAAGAGCCCATGGATAACCATGGATACAAAGGGTGCTAACACCTTCCCTTTGTATAACCTACCCTCCGAATTCAAAATTTAAACCAAGGCCTTTCCTGTTCTTTTCCACCTTTCCTTCTTGGATAAAAGAAAAGTCGGTGGCGACTCTTGCTATCCGCAACATTGTTTTTGTGAAAACAAAAACGACAAAGTCAGTTCTCCCACCGTGTTACAATTGGCATGGGAGGTAATCCATCTGCGCATGTAGGGATGTGAGACTCTATAAAATCACATGATGTAGTCATCGACACAGCTCCAGACATTTTCAGCTCTGAACGCCCGAGCCTCGTCTGGTACCAGATGGTTCTGAAAGTCAACAAATATCTTGTCTCACCCTATGACTTAGGCCGAGAGGAGCAGACTCAGCAGGGTGCCTGGGAATGGTCTGAGCATAATCGAACTGCTGTTTGACGCCATTAACGGACCTTAAACAAAAATTTATCCCAACGTTAATTTGTTCCGCTGATGTACTTGTGGAACCTCTGAAACTTCAAAAAACAGTGGCGACGCCATTAACGAACCTTGAAGAAAATTTATTAATTTTAACCCCTGATTGTTTGTTTAATTCATCAAACATTACATACATTGTCTCTAAACTATGTTTCTAAACTTATCTAATGATTTCTACACCTAAATAGCAAGTTTAAATCGATTATGGAGAAAATTCGGAAAAAAATTCAAAAACTCATAAACTCGAAAGCTTACCGATTAAAAGGATCTTCAAATGATTAGGAGTTTGTAGTTGATGCTTAGTCTTGAAACCGTGCGACACAAAACGACTTTTGTGGAAATGAATTTTTTGAGAGTTGAGAGGGACTTTGAGAGTTTGAAGAATATGAAAAGTGAAGAATGAGGGAGGAGAAGGATATGCGCGCGAAATATATCAAAATATGTTCCGCTGATGCAGCTATAAAAGCTTTTCGTTGATGTATCTACGGAATAAACCAACGTTGAACAAAAAAATGGTGTGCTTCGAGATACATCAACGTAAGTAGGAGGACAAAATGGATAACACATATGTTGCGTGAGACATCCAAGAGGTGGGGTAAAAATTTCTCTAATAAAAATCTGAAATAATTGACCTTTGTTTCAAAAGATGTGATTGGACTAATCATATTTAATTTGGATCTCCCCTTAACAATAACTTTTCTATCCTTAATCAGAGTAACTTCGTGGATTGGTTACACAAGACAATTATTGAAAATTTTAAAGAGACAATAGTGCTCATCATCAATGTCATTGGTCAAATTACATAATTTACAATGAAACATACTTGCCATTCAAACTAAAAGAGTCATCAATAGATGATAACGAGAAATCGTATCACATTATTACTAGGTTTTTAGTCCGTTTTATCGCACATTGATCCTTTTAACTCCCGATTGTTCGAGTTTTTTATGTCACATTGCAGGTATAACATGTCTAGAGCTAAATTATGAGAAAAAGATCAAATGAACCAAATCTAGCATGAAAAGAAGATCAAGGGATCAATTCTGCTAAGTCTGCATTTTTTGTTGCTCTCACGGTCGTCACACCTGACTCACGACTGTGACGCGCTATTTAGAGGTCTCACGATCGTCACAACACTATCACGATCGTGACGCGCTTATTTGAAGAAACATGACCGTTACACCTATGTCACGAACGTGACAAGGAAAGTTTAATTAATTTATTTGAAGATATTTATGAAGACGTGCAACGAGTCTTTGAAGACTCCTACTTTTCCTCAACTGAAGCAAATACCCAGTACGCCACTTCTGTTGGATTTTCTCAAAACGGAACGAAGCCCACGCCATACCAATTAAACTGCCCAAATCATCTTCTATAAATACCCAAGGAACAAATGAAAAAGACACAGACTTTAGTTTTGATTTTTACGCGGAAGCTCTGCCGTATTTTCTTTAAACCCATTTATTTTTCCAGCTTTTGTTCTTGCTGTGTTTACTTTTTATTTCCAACCCATCTAATAACAATTTCCAACATTAGGAAATTGTTATTCCGATTAAATTTCTTTTTAGCCTCAGAACTTGTTATTTTATTTTCGATTCCGATTCCGACACTCCGAGCTTGCCAATTTGTGGAAGAATGAGTCTAAGAATTATATTGTTCAGGTTTTTATTTTATAATTTATATTGAGTTTATTTATTTATTTATGTTAAGTTTCTATTATTATTATATAATGTATGCTTTAATATTTGTTTATTTCATTCTGCATATGTCTGTTGGTATAATAAAAATGAGTAGCTAAATTAATTAGTCGGTATGTAATAAACCAAACTAAAACGGATAAATCGAATCTAAGCTAAAAATAATTAAGAACTTATAGGGCTGTGGCTTTTTATAATTAAAATTAAGCTTTTTGTTACGAGAGTAAGAAAAGTGAAATAGGTTAGGTCGAGACCACGAGAGTGTGAGATATTAACCGGATAGCTAAAGTTAGGCATTTGATTTAAATACAGCGAGAGCGCTTTAAAACAAATTAGACTTATTAAGTTTTCAAAAATTATTTTCTAAACACTTATGGGCTAGCGAGAGCAGGCATAGGGCTTTAGGAGTAAGATCTGAGATAAGACCACGAGAGTGTGAGTCGAGGGTTTTTAAACTGGTAATCTCTACAGAATAATTTAAGTGAACCATCTTTATAAGCTTAGGTTAGATTGACCCGCATAGATTAATATAATTACATACCGACCGCCTTCTCATTATTTCCTTAAACTAAGTTTAATTCCCGTTTTTAATCTTTAAAACCATAATCGTGACAAAATATCCGCCTTAGCTAAACTAGCAGACCTTCTAGCACTAGAGTGATTACAAAGTCCCTGTGGGTTCGACAATCTTTTATATTACTTCGATAGGCTATGCGCTTGCAGTTCAGATACCGCTAGACACATTGCGTCTTCGCGCCATCAAGTTTTTGGCGCCGTTGCCGGGGGACCTTGATTAGTCACTAGTGCACTATTAGAGTAGCACTGTCTAGACTAAGGTAACAACTTATTTTCCCTAATCTAATTTACCGAGTGTATGCCAAGTACTCGCTCTCAAGACGAAGACTTGCAACCTCCAGTCCAAGAATTAGAACGCTTCTTACATTTAAGAAGACGAATATTCGAATACCAACGAAAATACAACATTCCAGATCTTCAAGTTGATCCACCTAAACCAATTGGAACATCGAAGGACGCAGAGATGGCTGAAGAACCAAATCATCCACTAAAGTATTACGCTAGTCCTTCACAAGCTGAGCCGCATTCCAGCATTGCTGCACCGGCTATCAACCGAAACGATTTCGAATTGAAACCTTCGCTGATATCAGCCGTGCAACAAAACCAATTCACCGGAAATCCTACCGAGGATCCGAACCTTCATCTTTCGATATTTGTGCAGTACGCAGATACTGTAAAAGCTAATGGAGTTATCCAAGAAGAAATTAGATTACGCCTTTTTCCTTTCTCACTTCGAGACAGAGCGAGAGCCTGGCTTCAATCTCTACCTTCGAATTCAGTAACTACGTGGGAGGAACTAAAGAGAGTATTCTTGACAAGATATTTCCCACCTAGTAAGACAACTATGCTAAGAGCTCAAATCAACGGATTTAAGCAAAAGGAAAACGAGTCACTTTTCGAAGCTTGGGAACGATACAAAGATATGCTGAGACTTTGTCCACATCACGGATTAGTAGAATGGATGGTCATCCATACTTTCTACAATGGACTCTTGTACAACACAAGAATGACGATTGACGCTGCCGCAGGCGGCGGACTAATGGACAAAGAATATAATGATGCTTATACACTTATCGAGAGTATGGCTCAAAATCATTACCAATGGGGAAGCGAGAGAGTCGCAACTGAGAAACCAACAAAAGGAGGTATGTACGAAGTGAGTAGTATGGACCAAGTCAATGCAAAGTTTGACCAACTTAACCAAAAGATCGACAACTTGGCCATAACACCAACAACCACCGTGGCTGCGGTAAAACCTAACTATGAGTTATGTGGAGTTCTAGGACATGCTGTCCCTGATTGTCAACTATTAGCAGGAATTCCCACAGATCAAGTGAATTATGCTCAAAGAAACCCGTACTCGAACACATACAACCCAGGTTGGAAGAATCATCTGAACTTCTCTTATAAGAATAACAATGCTTTATACGCACCAGGTCAAGCACCAGCTACACCACCAGGATATCAAAAGACTGCTCCTAATGTCCCTAGAAAATCAAACCTTGAGTTAATGATGGAGAACTTCATAGCTACCCAATCTCAAACAAACAAGGAATTTTTAAACCAAAACATACACATAGCGAGCAGATTAAGTAATTAGTGAGCAAGGTAGATGCGTTAGCTACACATAACAAAATGCTTGAAACTCAGATTTCACAAGTAGCTCAACAACAAGCACCTACCGCTGCACCAGCTGGAGTATTTCCTGGACAACCCCAACCTAATCCAAAAGGACAGGCCAATGTTGTGATACTAAGAAGTGGCAAGGAACTTGACGGACCTCCCGATCCAAGACTTGACAATCCAGCCATGTACCAAAAGCAAGATAAGCCGACTGAAAAGGAGAATGAACCAGAAGAAAAGGAAGATAATAATCAAGAGGCAGTGGAGAAAGAAAAGCCTTATGTGCCTCCACCACCTTATAAACCACCAATTCCGTACCCTCAGAGATTACCCATTTTCCAAGACGATGGGCCAGTTTAAGAAATTTGTTGAACTTCTGAAACAGTTGAATATTACTATTCCGTTTACAGAAGCTATCACTCAAATGCCCTCGTATGCTAAATTTCTAAAGGAAATCTTATCCAATAAGAAGAAGATAGAGGATAACGGAACCGTTACACTTACTGCTGAGTGTAGTGCAATAATTCAAAACAATATGCCTCCTAAGCTAAAAGATCCAGGTAGTTTCTCTATACCCTGTGTAATTGGAAAAAATTCGTCATTGACAAAGCTCTATGCGATTTAGGAGACCTAAGACCAACTAAAATGTCTGTTCAACTAGCCGACCGCTCTATTAAATATCCTGTAGGCATACTAGAAAATGTCCCAGTACGTATATGTCAATTCTACATTCCTACTGATTTTATAATCATGGACATCTCTGAAGACTCCACTACACCTATCATACTAGGAACACCATTCTTAGCTACCGCCGAAGCTATTATAGACGTAAAGAAAGGAAAGCTAACCTTTGAAGTAGGTGAAGAGAAAGTTGAATTTATTTTAACACAATTCTTACAATCACCAGCTATAGAGGACACATGTTATTTATTGGATGCCATTGACGAGTGTGTAAGAGAGATGGAAATGAAAGAAACTACTTATTCTGAAATTATGAAAATTCAAATCCCTCCGATTTTCGAAGATGACAATTGGCGTGAACCGTATTAGGATGATAGTCTAAGCGAAAGTTTAGCACTTACACCGGATCCCATGCCAAGTAAGAAGAAACCTACATTAGAATTGAAAACCTTACCTAAGAACCTAAGATACGAATTCCTAGACACTGAATGTACGCGACCAGTTATAATCAATTCCAGTTTAGGAATAATCGAAACGAAGAAACTTTTAGATGTCTTAAAGAAATACCCAACTGCATTAGGATATAACATATCTGATCTCAAAGGAATATGTCCTTCAATCTGTATGCATCGTATTATGCTAGAAGAAGATTGCAAAACCTCCAGAGAATCTCAAAGAAGAATTAACCCAATCCTTAGCACTGTAGTAAAAGAAGAAGTTAAGAGACTACTAGACGCTGGAATAATATATCCAATCTCTGATAGTCAATGGGTTAGTCCAGTACATGTAGTACCAAAGAAAGGAGGTATCACTGTTGTGAAAAACGCTAAAGGCGAATCGATATCACAAAGAGTAGTGACCGGACATAGAGTGTGCATCGATTATCGAAAACTAAACAAAGCCACTCGAAAAGATCATTTCCCACTACCTTTTATAGATCAAATGTTAGAACGATTAGCCAAACACTCGTACTTCTGCTATCTTGATGGTTACTTAGGATTTTTCCAAATCCCTATCCACCCAGATGATCAAGAGAAGACTACATTCACATGCCCTTATGGAACGTTCGCTTATAGATGAATGCCCTTTGGATTATGTAACGCTCCTGCAACCTTTCAAAGATGTATGATGTCAATCTTCGCAGATTTCATAGATAACATCATGGAAGTGTTCATGGACGACTTCTCTGTATGCGGGCAAAGTTTTGAAGGATGTCTATCAAATTTAGAAATGGTGTTAGAAAGATGTGTAAAAGTAAACCTCGTACTTAACTGGGAAAAATGCCATTTTATGGTCAGAGAAGGAATCGTACTAGGACACGTTATATCTGATAAGGGAATTGAAGTTGATAAAGCTAAGATAGAAGTCATAAAAGATCTTCAACCCCCTAAGACCGTTCGAGAAATACGAAGCTTTTTAGGACACGCCGGTTTCTACCGACGATTCATCAAAGATTTCTCGAAAATCACTAAACCTCTTACCGGTTTATTAATGAAAGACGTTGAGTTCATATTCGATAAAGATTGTCTTAAAGCATTCGAAACTCTAAAAACAGCCCTCATCACCGCACCAATCATGCAACCACCTGACTGGAGATTACCTTTCGAAATCATGTGCGATGCGAGTGACTATGTTGTAGGCGCAGTTCTAGGAGAAAGGAAGGAAAAGAAACTTCACGCAATCTACTATGCCAGTAGAACTTTAGATTCTGCTCAATTGAACTACGCCACTACTGAAAAAGAATTGTTAGCAGTTGTCTTTGCGCTTGATAAATTTCGTTCCTACCTAGTGGGAGCAAAAATAATCATCTACACAGACCACACTGCTATCAGATATCTATTAACCAAGAAAGATGCTAAACCAAGACTCTTGAGATGGATCTTACTCTTAAAAGAGTTTGATCTCGAAATCAAAGATAAGAAAGGTACTGAAAACATCGTGGCGGACCATTTATCTAGAATAGAAGGTATTAAACCCGAACAAGTGCCAATTAACGACGATTTTCCGTATGAACAGCTGATAGCACAAATAGGAAGCGACCCAGTTCAGTTAGACATAGATGAACCAAAAACCGTGGAAACAATCCAAACAACCGTATGACTGCCATGGTACGCTGACATTGTCAACTACTTAGCTTCAGGAGCACTTCCACCGGATTTAACCTATCAGCAGAAAAAGAAATTCTTCCACAATCTCAAGTATTACTATTGGGACGAACCATTATTGTTTAAAAGAGGACCTGACGGAATCTTCCGTCGATGTATTCCCGAAGAAGAAATAGAAGATGTCATTGCTCATTGTCATTCATCTCCTTATGGTGGACATGCAATCACTTCCAAGACTTGTGCAAAAATCTTACAAGCCGGCCTATTTTGGCCTAATCTATGGAAAGATGTCCACATCGCTGTTATAAATTGCGATCGGTGTCAACGCACCGGTAACATTTCAAGAAGAGATGAAATGCCTCAAAGAGGAATATTAGAAGTAGAAGTCTTTGACGTCTGGGGAATCGATTTTATGGGACCATTCCCATCATCTTTCGGTAATAAGTACATACTCGTAGCTGTCGATTATGTTTCTAAATGGATCGAGGCTATAGCTTCTCCTACAAATGACACACGAGTAGTAATTAAGCTTTTCAAGAATATAATCTTTCCAAGATTTGGTGTGCCTAGACTTGTCATTAGTGACGGTGGCTCGCATTTCATTTCGAAAATATTTGACAAATTACTATCTAAGTATGGAGTCAGACATCGTGTAGCAACACCGTATCATCCACAAACAAGTGGACAGGTCGAAGTCTCGAACAGAGAAATAAAACAAATTCTAGAAAAGACCGTCGCCATATCTAGGAAAGATTGGTCATCTAAACTTAATGAAGCTTTATGGGCTTATAGGACAGTCTACAAGACACCCATAGGAACTACACCCTTCAAACTAGTGTATGGGAAGGCTTGTCATCTCCCGGTAGAACTAGAACACAAAGCATATTGGGCGATTAAAACACTCAATATAAACTACAATGTCGCTGGAGAGAAGCGAATCCTCGACATTAATGAATTAGAAGAATTAAGGTTAGACGAATATGAGAATGCTAAGATATATAAAGAAAGAACCAAGCGATGGCACGATAAACGCCTATCTAGGAAAGAATTTAGTGTGGGAGACGTTGTACTCCTCTTCAATTCAAGACTTAGGCTCTTTCCTGGAAAACTAAAATCTAGATGGTTAGGACCCTTTGAAATTACTAGAGTGTTCCCGAGCGGAGCAATAGAAATTAAGGGTAGGAATAGTGAACCGTTCATAGTAAACGGACAATGATTAAAACATTACCATAATATTGAAAATAGAGATTATGCGAATAGTTTAAAACTTTTAGAGTTGTCCACTAACTTCCCTGATTAATCTACCCCTAAGCACTACGTCAGGCTTATGACGGTAAAAACAGTGCTTAGTGGGAGGCAACCCATGTTATCATTTTATTGTTTTATTTCATTATTATTATTATTGACTCTATTTATCTATTTTCTATTTCTTATTTTCTTTATTTTTTAATTTTCATTTTCTAAATCACTTTTAAATTTACTTTGCTACAGATTTTCTAAAGTCTTTTCTACCTTCCTTTTCTCCCCTGATTTGTTTCCTCCACATTAACACTAACTATGGCTAACCAACCAAGAAACTTTATGGAAACCATATTTAGAGGTAGAAACCAAAGAAGGAAATTTGAGGAATTATCACAGAGACAAATGGATTTGACTCTGTACTATGATGAACAGACTATGGAAACTTTAGGTATAAATGATAGCATCCTATACCTATTTAACCAACTTGGATGGGAGAACGCTCTCATAAAACAGAAGTTTGTAACTTACCGCGAGCTCACCCTTGAGTTTTTAAGCTCCTTAGTTTACTTACCTGAGCGCGGATTTGGATTAAGAAAAGGATTTATTAGTTTCCGACTATTCAGTATCGAATATGACTATAACCATAAGGAACTAGCTGACCTACTAGGATTCCCTAGCGGACCTTTTGCCTTTACTACCACCCAGGTATAATTAATGGATATTGAGCTAGATTTCTTTTGGGGAACCTTAACCGGAAACTACCACCCTGAGCCGGATAACATGAACAATGATGAAATACATAACCCATCTATCCGCTATTTTCATAAAATCCTTGCCCACACCTTCTTTGGAAAGGAAGAGAACCTCACTGGAGTATCTAAAGATGAGATATTCATAATGTCCTGTTTGACCGGTGGAAAACACGTAAATGTTGTACCCTTTATGATGCAAACCTTTACCCGCATCCAAGAGGAACCTGATCTACCAATATTGGTAGGAGGCCTGGTCACCATGATTGTTGATGCCCTCGGACTTAGATACCAGTTACACAAGTGCAACCGTTTAGGTACCATTCGCCCTATGAATCTGAACTTCTGCTTTAACTGCCAAATTATAAGAAATTTAGGACAACCACCATACGAGTACCTAATTAGAAATGAAATCGTAACCCTGTTCACATTACCGAACCATGCTAAAGTCAGTGTTCACAATAGAGATAATTGGCTTTATGAGCTTACCCCTCCTGACTATCCAACAACACCTGAAACACCACAATCCTACCAAATTAGGGATGACATGATGATTTATGTAGAAAGTGACCCTGAGACCCCTCCTGGTTACCATGACATCGACCACACTGATGAAGTTATTGAGACCCCTGAAATCAATCAAGTAGGATATGCTGACAACTTAAAGAAAATTCTGACCACTCTTGAAGTATACCAAGCTGACATTAATGTTGTTAAGGATGAAGTTAAAAGCATGAGACTGGACATTATAGGCTTAACTGACATAACATGTGAACAATTCTATCATATAAACTCCGCACTTGAAGACTTGAAGAAGCAACTTTAATAATGCTGTAGTAATTTGATTTATCTTACTTTTTGCTTTTTGTTTCTAGTTAGTTTTGATATTTTGCAACATTTCATAGTTTATTTTTATCACTGTAATTTCTTTCTGTTATGTCAAAAGCAAAGTACTTCCATTTATGCAATTTTCCAATTTAATCAATTTACATGCTTTTCATTATTTACTGATACTTTCAATTGCTGGATATTTTGTGAATTTTCGTGTGATGAAATCCAATGCTTATATATATATTGATCCATTGCTTTGTGTTATGTTGGAATTAAATATTGAAAGTGATAAGAATTACAATTGAATTGAACTGAGGTAACCATTATGTGAAAATTCCATATTTTATGAACATCACGGTCGTCACCATCCCCTCACGATCGTAACGAGCTATTTAGCGCGTCACGACCGTAACACCCCCCTCACGACCGTGACAATCCTAATTCACGACCTCTGAGTTACAGAGGCCGTTCTTCTTCGCAAACCCCACTTCTATTTTCATAAAAATCTCTAACCTCCCATTACCTTTTCTTCTCCTGTAACCACCCATTAATCTCCAATCAATCCCATTACTCCGTTCCACCTTCTCATTTAACCCCAACTCCACACATTCCCTTCATTCCATTATAAACTAATCAATTTCTTCACATTTTCATCACCAAACCTCAAACACCTATCTCCCGATAAACCTCATTTGCATGCAATGGAAAATATTCAGTTTAGAGAGGGAGAACAAGGAGAAGCACAGAGAGAGAAGTTTGAAAGGTTTCAAACCCGAGGCATCCAAACTACTCGGTACGTCGACCTCGATTGCTTGAGGGAGTTAGGATTGTTCGACGGAGTGAAGCTACTGCTTGAGTAAGTTGGCTTGTGGGACTTATGCAGTCAACCGCAACCGACATTTGCAAACCTCACCTTGGAGTTTCTAAGTTCGTTTCAATATATCACACCTTCAAGATCAACGAACCAACTCACCGGCATCGCAAAATTCTGAATGCTTGGAAGAGAGTTCCAACTCACTCAAACCAGAGTCGCTGAACTGTTAGGCTTCAGTCACGGCGACGGTGCTCACCTTCGCGTGCCCGACAACTTTAATGAAACAGCTTTCACCTTGTGGCACAACATCACAAACAGCCGTGCTTCCGCCTACCAAAGTATCAACGCCACTCATATCCATAATCCAGCAATACGGTATTTTCAACGTATCATATGCAACACAATCTTTGCAAGAGAGAGCAACCACAAACTCAATTCCAAAGAGCTCTTATTCTTGCATTGTGCCTTGAATGAAGAACGCATCAACGCTGCTCCGTTCCTTCTGGCCCACATTCAGTCTGTAGCGCATAGAGGCGCTACTCCTTTCTACATTGGCGGGATTTTCACTTCCCTTGCTATACAGCGGGAGCTTGGTGACCACCTATCTCATTTGCCTCATAGAGCACCAAAGCTGCTTATCTTGAACTACTGCAAGTCCGCTCACATGATCTCTCAGCGAGAGGATGGCAGGTTCAACCCTGTGATACAAGGCACCATCTTTCATCATATCGTTTTGCCTTGCAGGAACCACATTGATCCCTCAAATAGAGCCAATTGGCTATTTGGTTTGCCGAATGCCGCAGGCCATGTTCCGATTATTGACGAGCAGCCCGATGCACCTGTGGACGAGATGCAGGATACGATGGATGCTGCTGAGCCAGTTCAGGACATCCCTGAGTCTTCCACCAGGAAGCCACCTTCAGCTGATATCACCCTTGAAGAAATCCTCCGTGCCATTCATCAGCAAAATCAGATGAATGTCGCACTTGAGCGTAGGCAGAAAGAGCAGTACGATGCACTCCTTGCAACTGTTATCAGTAACCAGAGAGCAACAGATGAGAAGCTAGGAGAGATCTTCAGCGAATTGGAAGCTTTGCGGATAGACGTCACCGCTCTCACCGTCACTGGTTCTGATGAGGAAGCCACTCCTACCAGACGCTCCCGCACCAGAAGCCGAGGTCGTGGTCGTCAGCAGCATTAGATTATCTTTTTGTTTTTGCATTTCTGTTCTTGTAATGTATTTCCCCGCTATTATATCACAACATTGAGGACAATGTCTGATATAGTGTGGGAGAGGTACCTTTCCCGTTTTCGTTTTCCATTTCATTGTATTTCCCTTTCCGCATTTTAAATTAAACAAAGTAATATTTATGCTATTTATTAAGTTTCAATTCTTCCCCGCTTTATTTAGCCATACCGAAATTTTTTTGCTTTATCTTCGCATTACTCGACATTCCTATGAAATCATAGTTAGGAAGCTGAGAAAGATCCAACAAGATCAATACAGTCTTGACACCTTAGACTTCCTACTTAAGCATTCCATTTCGATAATTGTTACGACTACACCTTAAGTCTTAGTTCTAAAGTAACCCCTAGTAGTTTATACTAGCAGTCAGCACCGTCTGAACACAAACCACGTGGGGAGCCGATGAACATAAGTGTTTGATGCCTAATCTATAAACGATCCTTCATATCTCGATGCCATAAAAAAGGAAATTGCACCAAAGTACACGGTCGCATATAAGAGATGAGAAATAAAAGAAGGAGTCCATTGTTGGTTGGTTCAGAGGTACCTGGTTCTGAACTTGGTAGGGCGTGCTATGGCTCGATCCCCCACAACCTCCAATCTGGATAATATGTAAAGGGTTGCCACATTCGTGTACCAGACCCCGTGCTAATAAAGGATCAAAGTCACTAACCGGCTACTCCACTACGTGCGTGCTAAGGCAAAGGGCTTAATGTGATTGCGCTAGAACGAAACCGGGTGAAATACGAACGAAAGACTCTAGGTAGAATCATAACGAAATTTCTGAATGTTTCGTTTAACGGGAAGTCAACGACTTAGCTTGTTGCTTGTGTCATTAGTGTATCGTTAGTGTTCTATTCTAGTATCGGTTTATCTAACCAAATGACTTCTCGTACGGTTTGTTATGTGTATGCGTCTGATGAAAATTGTCCGATCATTTTTCAATTGACTATTTGCTTGAGGACAAGCAAAGGTTTAAGTATGGGGGAGTTTGATAACGAGAAATCGTATCACATTATTACTAGGTTTTTAGTCCGTTTTATCGCACATTGATCCTTTTAACTCCCGATTGTTCGAGTTTTTTATGTCACATTGCAGGTATAACATGTCTAGAGCTAAATTATGAGAAAAAGATCAAATGAACCAAATCTAGCATGAAAAGAAGATCAATGGATCAATTCTGCTAAGTCTGCATTTTTTGTTGCTCTCACGGTCGTCACACCTGACTCACGACCGTGACGCGCTATTTAGAGGTCTCACGATCGTGACAACACTATCACGATCGTGACGCGCTTATTTGAAGAAACATGACCGTTACACCCATGTCACGAACGTGACAAGGAAAGTTTAATTAATTTATTTGAAGATATTTATGAAGACGTGCAACGAGTCTTTGAAGACTCCTACTTTTCCTCAACTGAAGC
Organism: Lathyrus aphaca; assembly: GCA_963966055.1. Taxonomy (NCBI): domain Eukaryota; kingdom Viridiplantae; phylum Streptophyta; class Magnoliopsida; order Fabales; family Fabaceae; genus Lathyrus; species Lathyrus aphaca. The sequence goes on along the minus strand of OZ014522.1, from coordinate 384,088,597 downwards.
AAATACCCAGTACGCCACTTCTGCTGGATTTTCTCAAAACGGAACGAAGCCCACGCCATACCAATTAAACTGCCCAAATCATCTTCTATAAATACCCAAGGAACAAATGAAAAAGACACAGAGTTTAGTTTTGATTTTTACGCGGAAGCTCTGCCGTATTTTCTTTGAACCCATTTATTTTTCCAGCTTTTGTTCTTGCTGTGTTTACTTTTTATTTCCAACCCATCTAATAACAATTTCCAACATTAGGAAATTGTTATTCCGATTAAATTTCTTTTTAGCCTCAGAACTTGTTATTTTATTTTCGATTCCGATTCCGACACTCCGAGCTTGCCAATTTGTGGAAGAAGGAGTCTAAGAATTATATTGTTTAGGTTTTTATTTTATAATTTATATTAAGTTTATTTATTTATTTATGTTAAGTTTCTATTATTATTATATAATGTATGCTTTAATATTTGTTTATTTCATTCTGCATCTGTCTGTTGGTATAATAAAAATGAGTAGCTAAATTAATTAGTCGGTATGTAATAAACCAAACTAGGTTAGATTGACCCGCATAGGTTAATATAATTACATACCGACCGCCTTCTCATTATTTCCTTAAACTAAGTTTAATTCCCGTTTTTAATCTTTAAAACCATAATCGTGACAAAATATCCGCCTTAGCTAAACTAGCAGACCTTCTAGCACTAGAGTGATTACAAAGTCCTTGTGGGTTCGACAATCTTTTATATTACTTTGATAGGCTGTGCGCTTGCAGTTTAGATACCGCTAGACACATTGCGTCTTCGCGCCATCAATAGACAAGGTAGATACGACGAACTCTTCAATGTCATACAAAGACAAAAACTTGAGGGTAACTATTTTGGACTTACCATCCAAAGGGAGTCATAATTCGTTCATATGGCTTGTAGCACATGGAAACTACCATTTGGAAAAATACCAGTGATTCCTAGCCAAGATACATACAATGACTTCCAAGATTTCATGTTTTAAAGATAGCATGTTGTTATAACCGCTCTACTATATAAAGAGAATACGCCAATTCCAGGTACACATTTTCAAATTCAAATTTCATTCACTCTTCTCCTACACATGTTGACTCGAGCATTTGATGTTAACCTTATAGACCAGCCCCTCTTCATCCTCAATTATGATTTCACAACAAAATAGATTCTACTCGATCATTAAAATCTCTACTCTTGACACTTGGATTTTATTGAATTCATCCCTAGAATCCCTTTTTCCATCTCAAAAGAATACACATCTTTCCTACCATGAATTAATTGGTCACATCTTTCCTGCTATGAATTAATTGGTCAGTTTGGAGATTTCTGGTTACAAAGCTCCCATTAAAGGAAACATATTCTGCACCATCTCAGCATGTTTCTTTTTTCAGTTTCCACATTTCATGAGATGCAATGCAATGCTACGGCAACCATCATCATTAAGTGAAAGTGCAATCATAGTTGGCAATAAATAAGTAGTAAAGGGAAATTATTTTATTGATTTTCTCAACCGACAAATTATACAGTATTCATAATACAATTTTTTTTACATGAATGAAGTAAGAACTGTCATAAAAATGATATGCTAGTACATATTGTTGTCTTAAGCCTTGTCAACATCAAATTCATAGATTTTTGTATACTGAAAGTTTTATTTTCCTCTCTTCTTAGCAAGCAAAATTACAGAAATCCAATTGTGGTATTTGCATGTTTAAAAATGCAACCATGAAAGAAGACTTTGTAAATGAGGATCAACGCCAATTGAACAACAATTTCAACCATTTTCTTGCTTAGCAGCTCCGGTACTTGGCGTTGTCATGAAGGATTCACCACAACCACATTGGCCTTTGGAGTTTGGATTTATGAAAACGAATTCAGATCTGCAAGGAAATAATGTTTTAAGCAAACGCAGCGAAAAAAATTATAGATGCGAGTAGCAGGAACATGCACCTCACATGTACCACATACTAATATTCATGCCACATATTCATCAACATATTCCATCTTTTACAAGGGAGGGGAGCCGTCTTAAGTTTCTTAAGGTCTTGTGTTGGTTAGCTACGGTTCTACCATGACAAAACAACTAAGGATCCTGTTTAGTCACAATTTGACCATGAAAAATTTGAGCCTTTGTACTGTAACCCACCTTACACACCCTCAAAGGCGGTCCTGCAAGGGAGGTGTAAGCCTTTTTGTACAAGGGGTATATGCTAAAATGGAGAGAAGAGCAGCCTCAAACCTATGAGGGATTCAATCTTGAGATCAGATCAGGCAGTAACTAATGCGAATTGGTGCCTTTCACGCTAAGTTTTCTTGGGCATCGAAATTTTATTGAGTGAATTGCTAACCTTCACAAAATTAGGATTGCAACAAAATAACTGACTACTCCTAAGACCAACAACTCCTAAGACCAAGCATAGCATATCATACAGGTTGCTATATTCATGCCACAACATTTCTAGAGTTTTACATCAATAGCTTCCCTCTTAGTAATGCATATTCTCATTCCCAAAAGTACAAATACATTCATATATCTCCAGCATAAGGGAGGTAGAAAACATTCCAGTATCAAGCAAATCAATAATGCCCAAAACACGGCGTATCAAAATAAAAGCAGAGGTTTCCCATTGCACAACAGATCAAGCTCATAAACACTAAATAATAGTAAGTTATAAAAATGATAACACTAGATATTCAAGTGTTGGAAGTGGAAGCAAAGGCTGCAAAATATGGGACCACGAAAAAATTGCAAATTTGCAACAAATTGAGATTAACATTAAGTTCATATCAAAATCAAAAATATGAATACTTTTCAATTTCAAAGAACACCAATAACAGCTAACCAAACAGACCAAACAATTTTACCAAAACACAAATCATGAAGGCGGAAGCATAGTATGTGATTGGGTTCAAATCATCAGTTTATAATCAAAATTACAAGACGGCGTAAAGAAAAGCTAAATAAAAAATTTACCGGAGTTTATCATCAACAAAATCCATCTTGGTTCCAATAACATGCATAAGAGCCTTGGGATCAATCAATATCTTCACACCCTTATCCTCAACCAACTCATCAAATTTCCCTTTTTCATCTGTCAAACCACCACCAAATCTAAATCAACATACTTCAAATTCAAATCACATTTCATTTCATCATTTCAGATTCAAAATCAGTAACAAAATAACCAAATTCAAAATCTTCAGATTATCATAACTAAAACAAGTTTAAACACAAGATATATAGTTACCTAATCAAACCAACACATCAAAAAACACAGAATTAACCGTTCACATACAAATCATTATAAGAAACTATAAATAATTATTAACTCAATTTTGAAAGAGGGTGCAAATAACATACCTGCATAATTTAGGGTATAAGATAAGCCGTTGCAACCACGAGCCTTGACGCCGAGCTTTAAGAATGGTCTCTGACGCTGCTGCAGCAAGACGCGTATTCTAGAGGCAGCGCCGTCGGTTAAGGAAACGGCTTGGCGCCGGACCGCCGTACCAATCTTCTCTGCTGCCATTGCCATTGCCTTGGAACCCATTAGTTGTTAATTACGAAATTGCCCAAGATTGAATAATGACAATTTATATGTTTGGGATAATTTAGTCAATTAGAAAGATGAGGGTATCCTCGTCATTCCGCTATCTTTATAGGGTGCGTGGCCTCCACGAATGTGAAAAAAATGCAATAGCCAATCAAAACACGTTCTTTGGTTTCGTAAACACTTTCCATTTTATTTAGCCAAAAATAAAACATTTTCTTTTTTTATAAAGGGCAATATTAAAAACAACAGCAATATTATTTAATAAAAAAGAATTTGGAGAAGAAATACAAGAGTGCACACATGTCACTTATTTTAAAGGTAAATTTTAAATTGATATAAAATTTAACTTCATTTTTAATAGGAATCATGAGGTAGTGGTGATAATGAATGATTTGATAGTTTTAGTTGCACCTAAGAGGGAGGTGAATTAGGTTCTTTAACAAGTCATTTTCATAAGAAAACAATAAGATTATGAAAGTAATAAAGTACAAAAAGTAAATGACACGATGGTTTATTCTGGTTCCTTCCACAAATCGGAGGTACATTCAGTTCCCTTTCTAATCGAAAGAGATTTCACTATAGTTAGTATTATTGTACAGCTTATTCATAACATTTGTGATGTTTACTATCTAACTTATAGGTAGATTAAAGGCTCTTAACACCTTCAATAAAAAGATCATAGTCCATTGTTGTCCCTTCGAGTTGCCTACGAATAAATGATCTCGTCTCTCGATGACCCTATGGAAAAATGATGATAGTTCCTTCAAATTGCTAAGATACCCTTATTTGTTGCCTTCTATGACCATACAATGACCCTACGTCCGTCCCTTCAAATCCAAGGATAAGATTACTTACTAACTAATAGTAAGGACAATTGTATCCCTAAAGAAACAAAATAATAAGAAAGACCTTACAATTTATGGTAAGTAGTTTCTTAAGTGCTTGCTCACAAATTTTCAAAATACTCTTTACACCTTGTCGCTCCCGAAGATTTGAATCCCGGTACAAGCGCGAACGGTCGGCGAAAGGAGAAGATGAAGGTGAATTGAATAGAGTCACCAGCGAGGCATTTTTATCCCGAAGGAAAGGTAATGCTGCATAAACCTGGAAAGATACGGATAAGACGGTCGCGAACCAGAGAAACTGAGAAAGGGGGTTGGTTACAACCTGGGAAGATATTAGCACCCAGATTGTCTGTCGTACTCGACGGGATCCACGCTCGAAAGTTTGTGTTTAAAGGGGTAATGTCAGTGTTATTTGTGTGCAAAAGCTGGAAAAGAATGTACAAGTGTCAGTGCAAGAAAGTGAAGTGAGGTGCTCAGGAATGAGGCTTAAAAGAGAATGCTAAAAGAGGGGGAAGACACAGAGACTTTTGTTCGATAACAGTTAAGTTATGCCTACGTATTCTCTCGTGCAATGAGGAAGTCAGAATGTAACACCCTTCTACCCCAAACATAATATTGAAATAATATCAGAGTATTCATCACAAGGGTATCACATTTTCATCAAAAATACACAACAGTGTCCTGTCCCGTAACACGGGTTAATCAACATCAAAATATCATAAACATTTCACAGCGGAATTTAACTTCAAAATTCAAAACCTCATAAGTATAATTTTCACCATCCTGAATTTAACATCATATAAGTAGGAAAACATTTATCCAAAGATAACATAACTGAAACAGTTAACAGAATAAAACCCCTCCCAGTGTTACATGACACAGAGCAGGACACATAAACCATAACCACTCCTAAGGAACACTAAAGCATGCTCCGAGACTCATGAATTACTCCTATTGCACTGCAGGACTATTCTTTGACATCTGCAAGTTACCCACGAAGGAGACAACGTTTCCAAGCAGGCAGGGTGAGTAATCATAATATATCATAAACTTATAAGAATATAGAATCATAAATAAATTAGTACACATAACATGACATCGTCAACTACAAAATTCAGCAACAACCACAACACCATCATGAAATCAATTAACACCAACACAGTCATGAAATTCATCCAAAATATGCAATTCTACATCCTGATATGCAATATGCATGTGGTACCATTTTCACCAAAAGATGGATACATGACCATCAACCCTCCACAAGGGAGCACACCATAAGATGGATACATGACCATCAACCCTCCACAAGGGAGCACACCATAATCATCGAGACACTTCAATCCACACAATGGGATTGAAGCAAATAAATAGGCCGAAGCCCCATCGTGAATGTTATGAAATGCAATGATGCGCTACATCGAAAAATTCACCAAAAATAATTCGCATCATTCATTTCAATCAGCAAAACAATCATCAAATATTCATATATATCATCATGACATTACACCCTGAACACTGGTTTTCTAACCACTCTGACATGTCAAGAATTAACCCGTACCCGGTAATTTATAAGGTAATTATAAGGTTATTTCACAAATTCATTTATCAAAAACTATTGCATTTTTCTCGTTTCTATTCATCAAAATAAAGTTCAGTTTGTACTCGTTCCGACGCTTCAAATGGAATGTGAATCGGACTTACGGTTTAAAAGATATGAATTTTTAAAGAAAATAAAATTTGATGTCCCAACAGTGTTAACCGGTTAACCAAAGTGTTAACCGGTTAACGCCTGCGTATTTTCAGAAAATGCCCCAAAATTTCCAGTGGTTAACCGGTTAACCAAAGTGTTAACCGGTTAACGCACGCGTTCCAGCAGTCATTCTGCTACACAATTGCAGACTGTTCCAATTTTCAAAATTCCCAAACCCCATTACGGATTTCACATCATAACACCTAAAAACCATTCAAAAACATCAATTAGACCTCAACAACATTCAGACAACAATTATACAGACAAATATACGATTATAACTCATTCTAATCGCTCTAATTCATCAAGATTTCTCCTAAAACTCAACCTAACTCAAAACCCCAAAACTCCTAAAATTCATACTATCCTAATCCATTCATATTCCAATTCCTATAATATTCCACTTCCAAAACACGATAGAAAACAAAAATATGAGAAACTGATCGTATTCTCTTCTTTGGCTATAATATCCCAGCTTAGCCTTTTCCCATATTACCCTCATGATTTCACAAAAGTCTCATCTTATCCTTTTCTTTAATATATTTTTAATAATAAAAATAAAATAGTATAATAAAACACTATTTATCCTTATTATATAAAAATACTCATTTTTCCAAAATTCTCAAATTAACCCAAACTCTCCAAATTTTTCTAAATTAATTAAATAAATAATTAAATAATTGAATTTAGATTTTCGGGGTGTTACAACTCTCCCCTACTTAAAGAATTTTCGTCCTCGAAAATTACCTGAAGTAAATAGAGTCGGATACGACTCCCTCATCTGATCTTTGCGCTCCCAAGTCCAACTTTCTCCAGCTGGTCCTCCCTACAATACCTTCACTAAAGCAATTTCCTTACCTCGAAGTCGCTTCAATTCTCTACCATCAATCCTCACTGGTAAAGCTTCAATCGTCAGATTATCTCTCACCTGAACATCATCTATCTGAATTACATGCGACGGGTCCGGAATGTACTTCCTCAACTACGATACATGGAATACATCATGTAAATTCGCAAGAGAGGGAGGTAAAGCCACCCGATAGGCCACTTCCCCTATCCTTTGCATAATCTGATACGGACCGACGAAACGTGGAGTGAGCTTTCTAGACTTCAAAGCTCTTCCCACACCAGTCATAGGAGTAACTCTTAAGAACACATGATCTCCCTCTTGGAACTCAAGTGCTTTCCTTCTCTTATCGTGATAACTCTTTTGATGACTCTGCGACGTTTTCATCCTTTCCTGAATCATTTTTATCTTTTCAGTTGTTTCTTGGACAATCTCAGGCCCAAGCACCAAACTCTCTCCTGACTCATACCAACATAATAGAGTACGACAACGTCTACCATACAACGCCTCGTATGGAGCCATCCCGATACTAGCATGAAAACTGTTATTGTACGTAAACTCGACCAACAGCAAATGACTATCCCAAGACCCTCCTTGATCTAATACACAAGCTCTCAGCAAATCTTCTAAAGATTGGATTGTTCTTTCCGTCTGACCATTCGTTTGAGGGTGATAAGCAGAACTCATCCTCAACTTAGTACCCAATGCATCCTGTAAACTCTTCCAAAACCTCGATGTAAACCGCGGATCTCTATCCGATACAATACTTGAAGGCACACCATGCAACTTCACAATTTCCTCAATATAAATCTCAGCTAACCTATGCATGGAATGGTTAATCCTCATTGGCAAGAAATGTGCCGACTTAGTTAACCGATCAACAATTACCCAAATTGAATCATTACCTCTGGCAGTCTTAGGTAACCCAGTCACGAAATCCATAGAAATACTATCCCATTTCCACTCAGGAACATTCAATGGTTGCATCATACCTGAAGGTCTCTGATGTTCTATCTTTGACTTCTGACATGTCAAACAAGCATATACAAATTCATCAATGTCTCTTTTCATACCCGGCCACCAAAATAACCTGCGTAAATCCTGATACATCTTCGTAGCACCAGGATGAATACTCAGTCGACTCTTGTGCCCCTCTTCTAAAATACTCTTTTTAATTCCTGCAATATCCGGAACACATACTCTATCTCGGAATCTTAAAACCCCGTCTTCATCAACTCGAAAGTCACCTGCATTACCTTGATCAACCAACATCAATTGGTCCACTAATTTCAAATCCGATTTCTGATCCTTACGAATCTCTTCCAAAATCTCACTGGTCAGCTTTAACATTCCCAATTTCACACTATCAGCAGTAGTTTCACACAACAAGCTCATATCTCTGAATTGCTCGATCATTTCTAATTCTTTCACCATAAGCATTGAAATATGTAACGACTTCCTACTCAAAGCATCAGCCACAACATTTGCCTTACTCGGATGGTAATTCAAATCAAAATCAAAATCTTTCAATAATTCAAGCCACCGCCTCTGTCTCATATTTAACTCTTTCTGATCAAACAAGTACCTTAAACTTTTGTGATCATTGAATACTTCAAATTTCGAACCAAACAAGTAGTGCCTCCAAATCTTAAGCACAAACACCACAGCTGCTAACTCTAAGTCGTGAGTAGGATAGTTCCTCTCATGAACTCTTAACTGTCTAGAAGCATAAGCAACCACCTTATTATCCTGCATCAAAACTCCACCAAGACCCATCTTGGAAGCATCACAATAAACTACAAAGGACTCATCTGGATTTGGTAAGACCAACACTGGCGCGGTCGTTAATCTTTTCTTCAGTTCTATGAAACTCTCTTCACAAGCAACATCCCACACATACGCTTGACCCTTCCTAGTCAATTGCGTCAACGGTAAAGCTATCTTAGAAAAACCTTCAATGAACTTACGATAGTAACCAACCAACCCAAGAAAACTACGAATTTCTGTAGCTGACTTCGGAGTATCCCACTGCAATACCGCATCAATCTTTGAAGGATCCACCGAAATTCCACCACTTGAAATTACATGGCCGAGGAAACTCACTTCCCTTAGCCAAAATTCACACTTAGATAATTTAGCAAACAATTTCTTTTCTCTCAACACTTGCAACACAACTCTCAAATGCTCGGCATGTTCCTCTTCTGATTTAGAATATACCAAGATATCATCTATGAAAACCACCACGAACTTATCCAGATACTCATGAAAGATTCTATTCATATATTCCATAAACACACCAGGCACATTAGAAACCCCAAACGGCATCACCGTATACTCATAATGCCCATATCTCGTCCTGAAAGCTGTCTTCGGAATATCATCAACTTTAACTCGAATCTGATGATAACCAGACCTCAGATCAATTTTACTAAAGACACAAGCACCTACTAGCTGATCCATCAAATCATCAATTCTCGGAAGTGGGTACTTATTCTTGATAGTCACTTTATTCAACTGTCGATAATCGACACACAATCTCATACTACCATCCTTCTTCTTAACAAGCAACACCGGAGCACCCCAAGGAGAAACATTGGGTCTAATGAACCTCTTCTCTAACAATTCTTCTAATTGTTTCTTTAACTCATTCAACTCTGAAGCCGACATTCTATAAGGAGCCATCGAGACAGGACTCGTACCCGGTACTAAGTCCACAGAAAAATCAATCTCACATTCCGGTGGTAAATCACTTATATCACCAGGAAACACATCTTGAAATTCACAAACCACAGGCAACTCTGCACTGACAGTCTTATCATCAACTTGCAATGAGGTAGACACTGTAAACATCAAAGTTTCACCTAAAACAAGTTCATCCACTTGCTTAGCAGATAAAAACATCAACTCACCATTCCCGCTTAAATCAGGGAACTGCACCGTTTTACTATAACAGTTAATATGAACATAATTGAATTCCAACCAGTTCATACCAAGGATAACATCGATTTGGTGTAATGGCAGGCGCACCAAATCCATCATAAAATTCTTCTCGAAAATTGTCAAAGGACATTTCAAACAAACAAGCATGGTAGTCACAGAACCAGTAACAGGAGTCTCTATTATCATATTACCATTCATATAAGACAACTTTAAACCCAATCTATTAGCACACTCAAGAGAAATAAATGAATGTGTAGCTCCAGTGTCAATAATAGCAATCAACTCAATATTATTAATAAAACAGGTACCTCTGATCAAGTTGCCCTTCTTTGGAGCTTCTGAACCAGCTAATGCAAACACTCTTCCAGCATTCTGAGTAGTAGCAGCATTCTTCTTTGGTTTCTGGCATCGGGTGCTGATATGCCCCTGTTCACCATAATTGTAACAGGTTGGGCCTTCATTAGGACAATCACTCACCTTATGCCAAAGCTTGCCACAACGGTAACATTTCACAATTCTGGTGGTACACACATCGGCCTTATGACCTGCCTCTCCACACTTGTAACACTTAACAGGTACATTAGCAGCTCCCCTACTTTGCTTCTTCTCATCATATGCTTTCTGCTTCCCCTTATCACCAGTAGTCACATAAGGTTTTCCTCTATATTGACTCTTGTATTTCTTCTTGCTCAGCTGTTTATAGTGAGCTGACCGAGCTCGGCTATCCTCATCATAAATACGGCTCTTATCCACCAACTCTGCATACTTGCGAATTTGTTGGCATCCAATTCCCTGCTTAATTTCAGGTCTCAGCCCATTCTCAAACTTAAGACACTTGGAAAGTTCAGCATCTTCCCTGTTGTAGTGAGGACAAAACTTCACCAGTCTTTCAAATTTGGCAGCATACTCTGCCACAGTCATGTTTCCTTGCTTCAGCTCAAGGAATTCTATCTCCAACTTACCACGAGAATCTTCCGGAAAATACTTCTTAAGGAACTCCTCCTTAAACACAGTCCAAGTCACGACAACAGCCTCATCCTCGAGACGCTGACGAGTATTATCCCACCAGTCTTCAGCTTCCTCAGACAACATATGAGTTCCGAATTGAACCTTCTGCGCGTCAGCACACGCCATAACTCTGAAAATCTTCTCAATTTCCTTGAGCCACTTCTGTGCGCTCTCCGGGTCATGAGTTCCTTCAAACATAGGTCCTCTGGAATTTATCCAATGCACGGAACTCATCATGCACATTGTTTCGAGCAGCAGTCTGAGCAAGAGCTGTAATAGCATCAGCGAGAGCACGCGAGTTGTTTCCTGCCATTCTACACAACACTTACCACATCAGAAGAGAATAATCGTTAAATAAATAACGACTTGACAACAACAAGACTTGGCCGGACAGACCGACCTGCTCTGATACCACTAATGTAACACCCTTCTACCCCAAACATAATATTGAAATAATATCAGAGTATTCATCACAAGGGTATCACATTTTCATCAAAAATACACAACAGTGTCCTGTCCCGTAACACGGGTTAATCAACATCAAAATATCATAAACATTTCACAGCGGAATTTAACTTCAAAATTCAAAACCTCATAAGTATAATTTTCACCATCCTGAATTTAACATCATATAAGTAGGAAAACATTTATCCAAAGATAACATAACTGAAACAGTTAACAGAATAAAACCCCTCCCAGTGTTACATGACACAGAGCAGGACACATAAACCATAACCACTCCTAAGGAACACTAAAGCATGCTCCGAGACTCATGAATTACTCCTATTGCACTGCATGACTATTCTTTGACATCTGCAAGTTACCTACGAAGGAGGCAACGTTTCCAAGCAGGCAGGGTGAGTAATCATAATATATCATAAACTTATAAGAATATAGAATCATAAATAAATTAGTACACATAACATGACATCGTCAACTACAAAATTCAGCAACAACCACAACACCATCATGAAATCAATTAACACCAACACAGTCATGAAATTCATCCAAAATATGCAATTCTACATCCTGATATGCAATATGCACGTGGTACCATTTTCACCAAAAGATGGATACATGACCATCAACCCTCCACAAGGGAGCACACCATAAGATGGATACATGACCATCAACCCTCCACAAGGGAGCACACCATAATCATCGAGACATTTCAATCCACACAATGGGATTGAAGCAAATAAATAGGCCGAAGCCCCATCGTGAATGTTATGAAATGCAATGATGCGCTACATCGAAAAATTCACCAAAAATAATTCGCATCATTCATTTCAATCAGCAAAACAATCATCAAATATTCATATATATCATCATGACATTACACCCTGAACACTGGTTTTCTAACCACTCTGACATATCAAGAATTAACCCGTACCCGGTAATTTATAAGGTAATTATAAGGTTATTTCACAAATTCATTTATCAAAAACTGTTGCATTTTTCTCGTTTCTATTCATCAAAATAAAGTTCAGTTTGTACTCGTTCCGACGCTTCAAACGGAATGCGAATCGGACTTACGGTTTAAAAGATATGAATTTTTAAAGAAAATAAAATTTGCTGTCCCAACAGTGTTAACCGGTTAACGCCTGCGTATTTTCAGAAAATGCCCCAAAATTTCCAGTGGTTAACCGGTTAACCAAAGTGTTAACCGGTTAACGCACACGTTTCAGCAGTCATTCTGCTACACAATTGCAGACTGTTCCAATTTTCAAAATTCCCAAACCCCATTACGGATTTCACATCATAACACCCAAAAACCATTCAAAAACATCAATTAGACCTCAACAACATCCAGACAACAAATATACGATTATAACTCATTCTAATCGCTCTAATTCATCAAGATTTCTCCTAAAACTCAACCTAACTCAAAACCCCAAAACTCCTAAAATTCATACTATCCTAATCCATTCATATTCCAATTCCTATACATTTATCATAGATTATGAAAACTCCCCATACCTTAGAGAATTTCGACGCTTTACACCCTTCTCTTGGTTTCTCCACAGCCTCCTGACTCTGAGTTCCTCTTTCTTCAGAGCACTTCCAAAACACGATAGAAAACAAAAATATGAGAAACTGATTGTATTCTCTTCTTTGGCTATAATATCCCAGCTTAGCCTTTTCCCATATTACCCTCATGATTTCACAAAAGTCCCATCTTATCCTTTTCTTTAATATATTTTTAATAATAAAAATAAAATAGTATAATAAAACACTATTTATCCTTATTATATAAAAATACTCATTTTTCCAAAATTCTCAAATTAACCCAAACTCTCCAAATTTTTCTAAATTAATTAAATAAATAATTAAATAATTGAATTTAGATTTTCGGGGTGTTACACAGAACACCGTAGTTCGACTCAAAGAGACTGAATGATAAATTGACTGATGAACTGCTTACTTGTCTATGCTCAAGTGTATGACTTGTCTGGCTCAAGTGCTAACTGTCTTGCATTAGACGGAAGAAGCAAGTTCCCGTTTGTGAGTGAAGATGATGAGAAGAGAATCCCAAAGGAGACGATTATTGTTTGTTTTTGTGTTTTCAATCTTTTATTGCTTTTTTGGTGTTTGTCATAAGTTAATGAGCTTAAGCCTAAACCAAGGGTTAGTAAACTCATCATATCCTCCCTCTGATTAGGGATAATGAGAATACCTTAAGTATGAGATAAACATCTCAAACTTAATTACCATGATGTAGGATTAAGATCATTAACCTACTTGTGATTATTTAGATGTTTTTGAGTTTTTGTTTAGTGTTGAATAATGAGTTTAAGCCATAATCAAGGATTAATGGACCCATTACACCATCCTAATAGAAGGATAATAGATGAGAACACTTAAGCTGAGGAAGATACCTCAACTTAATCCATGATTAGGGATTAACCTTATGACAAAACAAGCCTTTATTAAAGTGTATTTTAATTAATGATGAGATTAAGAAGTGAATTTTATGGTTGGTAAGATAACTTGAGGGAGACTTGTCCATTAACACTAGGGTTAGTCCTTCTTAACCAATAAAGGAAGAATTAGAACCCTAATGCAAGGCCCAAGTTACAAGCTATTGTCTTAGTGATTATTAAGATGGATTTATTAAGAGGTTTAAACAAATTAAGGGTTCAATACTTAGAATTAAAGTTATACACTCCATCCTAAGAGAAGGATGTAGGCATAACCCTAATTACAAAGTCTTAAAACCTTAAAGGTTTAGTCTCTGATTATGAGATGAGAAGAGAGACACAAAGAAGACACAAAGGTAAAAGCTAAAGGGGGACTAATCAGAACCATAATTATTGTCATGCTTAGGTGTTCCTATGGTTTGTAAGGCTTACAAGATATCTTCAGATAAGCCACCAATGGAAGAAGCAGATGAAAGGAGGAGAAGCAGAAGAAACAAGTTACTTACTTCACTGAAGAAGATAAGTAACTTGGAGAAAGAAGGTGAATGATGAACATGAATGAGCAAGCTCACTCTAAAGCAAATAAAAATGCAGCAATGATGCATAAGAAGAATGAGAAGAGAAGTGAGAAGTGAAGGCAAATTCACTTCTCAAGTTACTTACCACCTGAAATGGTTAGCATAAAGGAAAGAAATGAAATGAAAATGCAATGTATGCAAAGATGAAAACCAAAACCAGAAGCATATTCATGATGAAAATGATGCTATGAGATGATGCTAAGACATTCCAAGTGTTATGAATGTTCATACAAGAGATGGAATGCAAAGGATGCATGCTTTGAAGTTTGAAAGTTCATGAAAGTTCATGGAATGAAATGAATGCATATCATGGAAAATGGATGAAGAAATGATCAAGCATGGTTCTAATGTGTCCTATGATGTCTAAGATGACATGTGAATTCATTAAATGTCATGGCAAGTTCATGAATGGAGGCATATGCAAGATGTATGCAAATGAACAGGAGAAAATAGGGTTTTATGATAACATGAGATGCAAAAGTCAAAAACAGAAGCAAAACATAAGATAAAAAATTGCAAATGAACTTAAAGGAACCCTAACCCCATATGATATCACACCCCAAAGGAGGAGTTCTAACTCTTAACCTAAAGAAAGTTGTGATTTTTCTAAGTTATCTAGGGTTTTAAGGTACCTTAAGGGGAAAAATGCAAATCAAATAAAAAATGCAAGATAAATTTGTGACAAAAATATTCTAGATACTACATGTTATATGAAGATCAATGCAAAAAGAACAAATGTCAAACCCTTCATGGTTAGGCAGAAAAGAATTATTGAAGTTAGGGTTCAAAAATGGGATTTTTATGAACCCTAAATTCAAGAAAAATGTCAAGATTGAATCAAAACCAAAAAGAAATTTGTATGAGTGGTTTGAAAATGTTTCTAAATGTCCTAAGATGCAATGTGATTTTTTTTGGAATTTTTGGAAACCTAAATGGTATTTTAATTAATTAATTTCCATTAATTAATTAAAATAAACATTTCAATATTTTTAAAATGCTTTTTAATGCAAAAAATAAAAATAAAAATGTTTTTTGGGTGAAGAAAAATATTTGAAGTCAAAATGCAGAAGAAAAATATTTTTGGCATTTTCTAAGTATTTTAAATTAATTATGCAAGAAAAATGATAAAAAATGAAATAAAAATTAAATAAAGGGGAAAGTCAACGCATCCTGTGGTCTGGATTTGAACTGGGGATGGAGGGAAAGACTGGCGCGTGATCTAACGGCTCAAATTCAAATCTGCCTAATCTTAATTAATTAAACATAATTTAAACTTAATGAGCTAATCCTGACCTTTCATTACACGCGGGAAGCAAACATCAAACGACCCACATTCAAACTCACGCTAACCCTAATTAAAACCCTAATTCCTTTTAGGTGACCGGAACAGTGTTCCGGTCATCTTCTCCGGTGGCTCACTCTTGCTATCTCTCTCAATACGTAAAACAAACTCACCAAACTCTCCAGAAATGATCCTCAACTCATTCTAAACAAGATTCAACCAAAAAATTTCATTTATTTCACATGAACATCAAGATTCGAAGCAAAACGGAAAATCACACAGAAATTTCAGAAGCTTCATACATGCTTAATACTCTATGGATGATGGTGAGTTGAATGATGAAGTTTGTTTGAAGTTTTGATGGTTGTATTGTTCAAATCGAAGAAGGGAAGTTTGGAGGTGATTTTGTGAATGTTGAGTTCTTGGAGGTTTTAGGCTTGTGTATTTTATCAAAATGAGCTCCTTGAGGCATGCTTGTAAAGTCCTGATAGGCCAGAGAGTGGGTGGTGGCCTGTGGTGATTGGTATGGGCTTTCTTGCAAAAAGTCAACAAAACTTGTACTTGAGGTATGGGCTCTCTTGCAGCTGGCTTTTTGGCTTGTCCTGGTTCAGCAAAGATCAAGGAGAGCCATGGAATGCATTTTGTAGTGATTCAGCAAGTGGAAGCATGGTTGTGTATCATTTTGCAATTTCCATGAAGTTTGGCCCCTTTGTGATTTCTTGAAGTTCAAGGCATGAAATGAGATGGTTCTTTGAGCAATTCTAATTTTTAGGCAATGTACTATGTTGGTATGATGCATAGAAGTGTATTAGAGGTCACAAAATGGCTTGGCAAGTGGAATTGCAAAAAATCCTCTTTGGTGTATTCTTGAAAATTATAGGATTTTTTCCAACTTTGAAAGGCCATAACTTGAGTTCCATAATGAATTAGAACTTGTTCTTGTACTTTTTGAAAAGGGAATGATCCAATCTACAACTTTCATGACCAACAATTTTCCATTTGAAGCATTTTTGGTTGAGAAAGAGGAGGTTGAAATACTTTCCCAAAATGGAAAGTTTACATTACAAGTCATTTCCATTTTTGGCAACTTTTGGTTTAGCTCAATTCTCTTCAATTTTGTGAACTTCCAAGCACTTCAATGATCAAATAAAGATCATATAACTTCAATTTGATGAAAAATCCACTTTGGTTCCATTGGTAGGGGTCTCAGATGCCCTGATTTTGCTCTGACTTGCTCAAGAAGTTACCCAGTGAACAGATGCCTTCCATAATGAATTTCTTCATAAAACTTGGTACACATGATCCTTATAACATATTGAGACTATTAGAAACAAGAATGACCAAAACATTTGGAGTTATGGCCTCTGAAACCAAAACCCTAATTTCAGGTCATCTGTATAGTGAAAACCCTAGCTCTGCTTCCATGCTTTCCCAGTTCTTGTGATTTTTTAACTTCCTTGATCTTTGAGGGATATAAAATGATGATAGAACATACATGGACCCTCTTGGAGTGATTGGAAGCCTTTGGAGTGGCTCAGATGAATCCTTGGATTGCTCATATCACAAACCCTAGATGCAGATGAACTTGAACTATGCAGATGAAACAAAAATGAAATATGATATGGTATGCTTAAAATAATGCTAATATGGAAGATCACAAGCCATGGTGTGAAATGAGTGAGGGAAAATTTGGGGTGTTTACAGCTGACCCTATTCAAACATGAGTTAGCTGTGCAGGATGTAAGCGCCTGGCTTAACAGACAAACAAGATACCTTGTGGTTGAATACCAAAGACAGTCCAAAATTTGCACTCACTAGGGAGAAGAAGAAAAGGGATATAAATTGTAAAGTAAAGTATAGTATGATTATCAAAATGCGGGCGATGGAGGACGACCATCGAGCAGAGGACGACTACTGGGGGATAAAGTAATGACGAGGACGGCCGACATGCTGGGGAAATAAGAAATCATGATGGGGACGACCATCAAGCAAAGAAATACGACTTTCTAGGGATTAGAGTAAAGGCAATGATGGGGACGGCCATCAGGTTTGCAAAGTGAAGTAAGCAACGACGGGGACGGCCATCGGTTCAAAGAATAAATGAAATAATGATGAGGGACGGTCATCAAAGGTGAAGGACGATCACCTAGCAGGGGACGAATGCTCTTTATCACGACATAGGACGAATGTCGGATAGAAAAGGTCGACGATGGGGACGGCCATCGGATAAGCATGATGAAGGACGATCATCAAGAGGTGAAGGACGATCACCTAGAAGGGTACGACTGCTCTCGGGGTTTATCATGACATAGGACGAATGTCAGATAACAAGATCAACAATGGGGACGGCCATCGGATAAAATGATGAAAGACGATCATCAAAAGGTGAAGGATGATCACCTAACAGGGGACGGCTGCTAAATATCGCGACATAGGACGAATGTCGGATAGAAAAGGGGTTCCAATAATGGAGACTCCGCTGGGGAAACGATGAGGGACGGTCATCCATAGGTGAAGGACGATCACCTGGCAAGGTACGGCTGCCGAAAGTATCACGACATAGGACGAATGTCGGATAGAAGAAAAGTTGCTTTGCTGGGGAAATGGTAAACAAGGACGAGTGTTTACGCGTTCCGAAGTAAAAAGTTATAAGTGTTTAACGTTGTGTATAGATTAAAGATGTGGATGAGCATCCTTAAGGCCATGATACGGACGAGTATCTGTAGAAACAAACGTTGACGCGTGTTCAGAGATGATGATACGAACGAGTACCAACTGGTTAACGAAGAACACGGACGAGTGTCGAATCTGTGGGGAATGAGTGTATATACAAGATACGGACGAGTATCTATATAAGTATAAGCAAGTATTGTGGAGTATGAGCAAGACACAGACGAGTGTTCTACTTGCTAGGGAAAAGTGACACGGATGAGTGTCAGAAGAGAAAGTGTATGAGTTATGAGTGTAAAAGGTGTTCTGGCAACCTGTGGGATAAGATGACATGGACGAGTGTCGAAAGGAATATATTATAAACAAGTACTTGGTTTGTAACAAGCGTTTAGGCAACCGTGCTGGGGAAGGTGACACAGACGAGTGTCAAAAGAGTGTATATAGGTTTCTGTATTCAAAGAGGATGTTTGTGGCTTATCTGCAGGGGGATAATATGACACGGACGAGTGTCGGAAGAGTATATAGGAACATGTATCTGTTGGAGAGTGCAAAGGGGCACTTTGGCTTTCTGTGGGGAGATTGAGATGACACGGATGAGTGTCGAGAAGGACATGTTATGGATAAGTATCTGTACTTGAGGGGGCAAAGGGAAGCTTTGGCTTTTATGTGCAAGGGATGTATTTTGTATATTGCTGATGAGATACTGTTGGTATTTACAGGTGACTGGTTCAAAACCTGACTTGTGATCATGAAATATGTTTGATTTTTGCCGTAATGCTCCGTATTAGACGGAATGCTACGCTTTATGGGGAAATATGATGCAAATGCTATGATTATGCAAAAGAAAACAATCCGGGATTTGGATCCCGCTATTGATTAGATCTCTAGCTGATCTGCTTGGAATGATGTCCCAACTGGGGAAGATCATTGGTCGATCTGATAAGATATATGGCTCTACTTGGGAAAATAGATCATTGAAAAACATATCCTGTAAGGAGAAACCCAACTGGGGATAAGGAAGCTTCCGTCACTTTGTTGCGTGAAAGTTTCAGGCATTGCTCTTCTGGGGAGAGGCTGGAACTTCTGTGGGGAGCTTGGTTGGGGATGCTCCTATTGAGTAGACCTGTGCTGGGGATGAGGAGGCTTTGACAACTCCGCTGGGGAAAAGCATTCCAGATACTGTTCGGGGAGGAGGTATGCTGGGGAAGTGACGCTTGTACGCCCCTTGTTTGAATGCTTGCAACCTGTTAAGACAAAGAAACGCACAAGTGTCCCGAGGTATCCCTTACTGGATTCCGTCATAGGAGTTAGATATTCCAGAGAGTAAATATATTTCCTGCAAGCATTTAATTAGAAAGGCACATCT
Organism: Lathyrus aphaca; assembly: GCA_963966055.1. Taxonomy (NCBI): domain Eukaryota; kingdom Viridiplantae; phylum Streptophyta; class Magnoliopsida; order Fabales; family Fabaceae; genus Lathyrus; species Lathyrus aphaca. The sequence continues at coordinate 384,068,822 of OZ014522.1, read as the reverse complement.
GTTTTATGCAAATATTATATCATGAATATTGGACATTTTGCAAACGAAACAAAAATGTACGAAGCGAGGTGTGACTGAAAACTTTGATTTTATTAATCTGGGTGCCCTAAATTGGCAAATACAGTCAAAAGAACAAATCCCCTGGAATGAGGAGATTGTTACAAATTGAAAAAGTAAAAGTGCTGGCAATGTTGACGACGCTCTGGTGAGCTTCCTTTTCCATGACCCGTATGACCTTGACGTTCTTCTCATCTTGCTTTCTGAAGAAGGTTGATTTTGACCGATGCCTTAACCTTTCGAAGCTTGCCATGTCGTAAGTGATACAGACGAATTCAGAATGCAGTTGTTCGCTTATTCCCTTATTTTGCGTGGATCACCCTTTCGGGTTTTCAATCCACCGGGATACCCATTTTTGCCTGAGCTGTCCAATGCGGCTTTTCAACTTAGCGGGTGTACATTTTTTTAAATTTAATTTTCCCTTATTTTTGCCCGAGTCTTTTATTTTGTTTTTGACTCGCCGAGATGCCCTATTTTTACCTGGACTTACATTCTGTTTTTATGTCCAGCGAGTCATTTTATGCGAAGTATTTTTTTACTGCATCTGAATTCACAGGGGATAAGAAATCTTCACCATGCATAGTAGTGAGCATCAGTGCTCCACTAGAGAAAACCTTCTTTACTATGAATGAGCCATCGTAATTCGGAGTCCACTTGCCCCTGTGGTCTGTATGAGGAAGAAGAAGTCTCTTCAGCACAAGATCTCCCACTTGGTATTCCCGAAGCCTGACTTTCTGATCAAAGGCTTTCTTCATTCTTTTATGATATAACTGCCCATGAAAAATTGCAGTTAATCTCTTTTCTTCGATCAGATTCAGCTGATTGTACCGAGAACGGACCCATTCTGCTTCATTCAACTTTACGTCCATCAGTACCCGTAAGGAGGGTAATTCAACTTCAACAGGTATGACTGCCTCCATACCATACACAAGTTGATATGGTGTTGCCCCAGTGGATGTTCTGATTGAAGTTCGATACCCATGCAAGGCAAATGGTAACATCTCATGCCAATCTTTGTAAGTAACCACCATCTTTTGCACAATCTTCTTGATGTTTTTGTTAGCTGCCTCGACAGCACCATTCATCTTTGGTCTGTAAGGAGAAGAGTTGTGGTTTTGGATTTTGAAGTCCCGACACAGTTCTGCCATCATTTTGTTGTTCAAATTGGAACCATTATCAGTAATGATTCGCTCGGGTACTCCGTATCGACAGATGATGTCTCTTTTCAAGAATCTGGCTACCACTTGTCTGGTGACGTTTGCATACGAAGCTGCTTCAACCCATTTGGTGAAGTAATCAATGGCTACCAAGATGAATCTGTGGCCATTTGAAGCAGTTGGTTCGATCTTTCCAATCATGTCAATGCCCCACATGGCAAAGGGCCAAGGTGAAGACATCATGTTTAAAGGATTTGAGGCACATGCACTTTGTCTACATAAATTTGGCATTTGTGACACTTCTTGGCATAGGCACAACAGTCTGCATCCATTGTGATCCAGTAATACCCTGATCGTAATAATTTCTTAGCCATCGCATGTCCTCCAGCATGGGTACCGAAAGATCCTTCATGCACCTCGTGCATTAGCAAGTCTGCCTCTTTCTTATCAACACATCTGAGAAGTACCATGTCAAATTTTTTCTTGTATAACGACCCATCAGCATTCAGGAAGAAACTACCAGCCAACCTTCTTAATGCCTTCTTATCATTGGATGATGCCCCAGGTGGGTATGTTTGATCCTCTAAGAAGCATTTGATCTCATGGAACCAAGGCTTGTCATCTTTAGCAAAGTCCACAGAGAATACATATGCTGGTCGGTCAAGTCTGGATACTGAAATCCGAGGCACGAAATTGGCAGTTTTAACCTTGATCATGGAGGAAATGGTAGCCAAAGCATCTGCGAACTGATTTTCATCTCGAGGGATATACTCAAATTTGACTGTTGTGAAGAAAGTCAATAATCTCCTCGTATAGTCACGGTATGGAATCAGATGCTCTTGGTGAGTGTACCATTTACCGTTGGTCTGATTGATTACCAAAGCTGAATCCCCGAATACAGTTAAAGTCTTGATCCTGAGGTCAATGGCTTCCTCAAGACCCATGATACAAGCTTCGTATTCAGCTTCGTTGTTAGTGCATGCAAAAGTGAGTTTTGCCAAGAAAGGCATATGAACTCCTTTAGGTGTAATGAGCACTGCACCAACTCCACGACCATTCATATTGACATCCCCATCAAACATCATTGTCCATTCTTCTTCTGGGTCAGGCCCTTTAGTGTGAATAGAATCTTCATGATCTTTTGCTTTCAGGAACATGATGTCTTTATCAGGGAAGTCGAATCTCATGGGCTGGTAATCATCAATGGGTTGCTCAGCCAGATAGTCAGACAGTACACTGCCCTTGATGGCCTTTTGAGATGTGTACTAAATGTCATACTCTGTCAGATTCATTTGCCATCTTGCAACCCTTCCGGTAAGTGCTGGCTTCTCAAATATGTACTTGACTGGATCCATCTTTGAAATCAACAAAGTAGTGTGAGTCAACATATACTGTCTTAGTTGGCGAGCAGCCCACGCTAAACCACAACAAGTTTTCTCGAGCAGTGAATAACGTTGTTCACAGTCGATAAACTTTTTGCTTAGGTAGTAAATTGCATACTCTTTTCGACCAGACTCGTCATGCTGGCCCAACACACACCCCATTGACCCTTCTAATACTGTCAGGTACATTATTAGAGGTTTTCCTTCAACTAGAGGCATAAGAATTGGAGGCTCTTGTAGGTACCCCTTAATTTTGTCAAAAGCCCTCTGACAATCTTCGTTCCACCTGACTGTTTGTTCTTTTCTTAACAATTTGAACAGGGGCTCACAGGTTTTTGTAAGATGAGATATTAACCTTGATATGTAGTTCAATCTACCTAAGAACCCCCGAACTTCTTTTTCAGTCCTAGGTGCAGGCATCTCTTGAATGGCTTGGACTTTGTCAGGATCAACTTCAATTCCCTTTTCACTTACAATAAATCCCAGTAACTTATCGGACCGTACCCCGAATGTGCATTTGTTGGGGTTTAACTTCAACTGATATTTTCTCAGACGCTTGAACAACTTCAGCAAATTTACCAGATGATCTTCGTCAGTGAGGGACTTGGCAATCATATCATCCACGTAGCATTCAATTTCTTTGTGGATCATGTCGTGGAATAAGGTTACCATAGCCCGTTGATAAGTCGCACCGACATTCTTCAGTCCAAAAGGCATTACCTTATAACAGAATGTGCCCCAAGGTGTAATGAAGGTAGTCTTCTCCATATCTTTGGGTGACATTCTGATCTGATTATACCCTGAAAATCCATCCATGAAGAAAAATACCGAGAATTGAGTTGTGTTGTCGACCCATACATCAATGTGAGGTAAAGGGAAATCATCCTTCAGGCTAGCTCTGTTCAGATCCCGGTAATCCACACACATACGTACTTTGCCATCCTTCTTAGGCACTAGTACAATATTAGCAACCCACAGCGGGTAACAAGTTACAGCAAGGAAACCGGCGTCCCACTGTTTCTGTACTTCTTCTTTAATCTTCATGGCCATATCTGGACGAGTACGACGTAGCTTTTGTTTCACTAGAGGACAATCTTATTTCAAAGGTAGTTTGTGCATAACAATATCAGTGTCCAGACCTGACATGTCTTGATAGGACCAAGAAAAGACATCAATGTACTCTCGAAGCATGTCAATAAGTTGTTCCTTCACTGAATCTTGCAGATTGGCCCCAATCTTCACTTCTTCAAGTCTTCTTCGGTACCAAGATTAACTGTTTCAACCTCCTCCTGATGAGGAGTGATCACTTTCTCTTCTTGCCTCAACAACCTGGCTAAATCTTCAGGTAACTCATAGTCTTCTTCAACCCTTTCATCAGCTTGATTAATTGGATTGTCGAAGTCATACAAGGTCATAGCAGTGCTATTGTCGGTGCAATCTGGAGGATAATCTCTGCAAGGGTTGAGATTGGTTCGTTTTAGTGATCAGTTTTAATCTTGTTTAGAAAAAGTGAAAATGAAGTTAATTATTTTGAAAACATTGCCATTTTATTTTTTTGTACAAAAGTGAAAAATGAAAAGACAGTGAGCAAAAAAGAGACTCGTTTTCAAAAGATGTCTGATATTCATTGATTAATCATTTGCACAAAATGAGTCCTGACACCTTGGGCAAGATGCAGGACTTGATGCATGCTAAAAAGATAGGAAATAATAATTACTCTGCAGGAGTAACCCTTATAATTTCCTGGGAACACCAGTTAAGGACTTGGTTCCCCGGGATCCTTGGACGTATCCAGCTCTCCAGGTTGCAGTCGCTGTCCTCCTCCTCTTCCATATTGTTAACAACATCTGGGGTGAGCATCCCCCCACTGACAAACTTGGGCTCCTTGCCAGCCTCTGGTTGACCTTGTCGGAATGGTGTGTAACCCAAACCGAATCTATCTTCCTTCTTTTCCACTGGTAGCAGCTTTCCCCAGCCTTGAGCAGTACCTTCTTCAACAACCTTCAGAGCTTGTTGATAAGAGATGATTGAAGTACCCATCCCGTCTTCCTGGGATGCAGCCAATACTCCAGTAGCCTCATTAACATTTAGGGCCTCAAACCCTTGGCTCATTGTCTCATGGATTTCACCATCCATCTCAATATATTTGTACGTAGCCAGATGGCTAACAAATATGTCTTCCTCACCACAAATGGTGATAATCTGTCCTTCCCATTCGTACTTTAGTTTCTGGTGAAGGGTCAACGTTACTGCGCCTGCGGCGTGAATCCAGGGTCGACCTAGCAAACAGCTGTAAGCAGGCTGTATGTCCATCACATAGAAAGTGTTCTTAAAGACCTGTGGACCGATTATCACTGGCAACTCCACCTCTCCCAGAACAGATCTTTTGGAGCCATCAAAAGCCCGGACCACAAGATTACTTGGACGAAGAGCTATCCCATCGTACTCTAGCTTGACAAGGGCTTTCTTGGGTAAGACATTGAGTGAAGACCCAGTGTCTACAAGAAAATGAGATAAAACAGCTCCTTTGCATTCCAAGGTTATATGCAAGGCTTTGTTGTGGAGACGTCCTTCTGTTGTTAAATCAGCATTAGTAAAACCTAGCCCATGGCTAGTATTGACATTTGATACTACTGTTTCCAACTGATTTACAGTGATTTCTTCTGGCACGTAGGTAGCGTGCAGAACTTTGAGAAGTGCATCCCGATGGGCTTCGGAACACAACAGCAGTGATAAGATTGAGATCTTTGAATGAGTTGATAACGAGAAAATGTATCGATTATATTGCTAAGTTTCATTACCGTTTTATCGCATAATCATCGTTTTAACACCCGATTCCTCGAGTTTTTCTTACCATTTTGCAGGTACATCATATATGGAGCTAAATTATGAATTAAGAGCAAAAGGAACAAAAACAACCATAAAAGATGAAGAAATGAAGAAACCTGCAAAAACCTACATAATTTGTTGCACTCACGGTCGTCACCTAGGTGTCACGACCGTGACACCCCAAAAGAAGCAATCACGACCGTGATGACATTGTCACGACCGTGACACTTAAAATGCAAGGGACACGGACGTGAAGACCTTGTCACGACCGTGACAAGGGAAAAAGTAGGTTAATTGACTGAGACCACGTCAAAACATTACGTGAAGAAGGTCTGCCTATTTTTTAGCCACGTTCCTATATTTTCTCAGCTGCTTCAACAAGGCCCAATGCAACAAGTCCAAATTTCAAGCCCATTAATTGTTCTATAAATAGCATAATTCAGTTGAACAATTGACAGAGCATTTTTTCTATCAATTTCCTGCGGAAGCTCTGCCGATTTATTTTACAACCCTTTTACTTCAGCATTATTTTCAGTATTCTATTTTCATTGTATCCAAACCCAACCTATAATAATTTCCAACATCAGGAAATTGTTATAAAAATTACTTGTTTCTAAACCTTCAGAATTTTATTTTATTTTCGATTTCCGCCAATTACTCCGAGCTTTCCGGTCTGTGGAAGAAGGAGTCTACCATTTTATTGTTAACCAGGTTTTTATTATTTGAAATTTAATATTTATGTTGTTTATTTATTTTTCTGCCATGTATATTTTGTTTATTGTTTCTCTGCCTCTGTCTGGTTCAACAAAAATGAGTAGCTAATTACCTTAGGGCGGTATGTAGTTAAAACAAACTTAATCGGTAAAAATTAACCATAGGCTAAAAATAATTAATAACTTAACATCCTGGCTAATACTTTTTATTTAAAATCGACCTTTTCGTTACGAGAGTAAGGAAAGAGTATTAGGTTAGGTCAAGACCATGAGAGTGTGAGATTTTAACCAGATAGCTAAAGTTAGGCATTTAAATTAAACACAGCGAGAGCGCTTTAAAATAAATTAGAATTACTAAGTTTCCAAAAATTATCTCTAAACACTTATGGGCTAGCGAGAGCAGGCATAGGGCTTTAGGGGTAAGATCTGAGATAAGACCACGAGAGTGTGAGTTGAGGGTATTTAAACTGGTAACCTCTACAGAATAGTTTAAGTGAACACCTTTATAAGCCTAGGTTAGATTGACCCGCCTAAGTTAGTATAATTACATACCGACCGCCTTAGTATTATTTAATTAAAACTTAAATTTAATTCCGCCTTTAATCTTTAAAAACAACAAAAAATCGTGACAACCCTCCACCTTAGCTAAACTAGAAGTTCATCTAGCAATAAGTAACCATAGAGTCCCTGTGGATCGATAATCTTAAATATTACTTCGATAGGCTGTGCACTTGCAGTTAAGATACCGCTAGACACATAATTAGACACGTCTTTAGCCCATCAAGTTTTTGGCGCCGTTGCCGGGGACCTTAATTTAGTTACTAGTTCACTTTAGGTAGCATTGTCTAGACTAAGGTATCAACTATTTAATTTATTTAATTTAATTTCCGAGTGTATGCCAAGTACTCGCTCTAAAGGCGAAGACTTGCAACCTCTAATCCCAGAATCGGAACGCTTCTTACACGTAAGAAGACGGATATTCGATTACGAACAAAATTTCAATATTCCAGATCTTCAATTAGATCTGCCTAAACCAGTCATAACATCAAAGGACGCAGAGATGGCTGAAGAACAGAATCACCCACTCAAGTATTACGCCAGTCCTTCGCAAGCTGAACCGCATTCAGGCATTGCCGCACCGACTATCAACCGAAACGATTTCGAACTAAAACCTTCGTTGATATCAGCCGTGCAACAAAATCAATTCGCCGGAAATCCTACCGAGGATCCGAACCTTCATCTTTCGATCTTTGTGCAATACGCAGATACCGTAAAAGCCAATGGAGTTACCCAAGAAGCTATTAGACTACGTTTGTTTCCTTTTTCACTTCGAGACAGAGCAAGAGCCTGGCTTCAATCTCTGCCTTCGAACTCAGTAACTACGTGGGAGGAACTAAAGAGAGTTTTCTTGACCAGATATTTTCCACCTAGCAAGACAGCTATGCTGAGAGCTCAGATCAACGGATTTAAGCAAAGGGAAAGCGAATCACTATTCGAAGCTTGGGAACGCTATAAGGATTTGCTGAGACTTTGTCCACATCACGGATTAGTAGAATGGATGGTCATCCATACCTTCTATAATGGACTCTTGTATAATACAAGAATGACAATTGACGCTGCCGCAGGCGGTGCATTGATGGACAAAGAATATAATGATGCTTATGCACTTATCGAAAGTATGGCTCAAAACCATTACCAATGGGGAAGCGAGAGAGTCGCAATTGAGAAACCAACAAAAGGAGGTATGTACAAAGTGAGTAGTATGGACCAAGTCAATGCAAAGTTTGACCAACTAAGCCAAAAGATCGACAACTTGGCCATAACACCAACAGCCACCGTGGCTGCAGTAACACCTAACTGTGAGTTATGTGGAGTTCCAGGACACGAAGTTTCTGATTGTCAACTATTGACAGGAATTCCCACAGATCAAGTGAATTATGCTCAAGGAAACCCACACTCAAACACATACAACCCAGGTTGTAAAAATCATCCGAACTTCTCCTATAAGAATAACAATGCTTTATACGCACCAAGTCAAGCACCAGCTACACCACCAGGATATCAAAAGACTGCTCCTAATGTCCCTAGAAAATCGAACCTTGAGTTGATGATGGAGAACTTTATAGCTAACCAATCTCAAACAAACAAGGACTTCTTAAACCAAAACATACATACTAGTGAGCAGATTAAACAATTAGTGAGCAAAGTAGATGCATTAGCTACACATAACAAAATGCTTGAAACTCAGATTTCACAAGTAGCTCAACAAGAAGCACCTACCGCTGCACCAGCTGGAGTATTTCCTGGACAACCTCAACCTAATCCGAAAGGACATGCCAATGCCGTAATATTAAGAAGTGGCAAGGAACTTGACGGACCTACCGATCCAAGACTTGACAATCCAGCCATGTACCAAAAACCGGATAAACCGACTGAAGTGGTGAATGATCCAGAAGAAAAGGAAGATAATAATCAAGAGGCAGTGGAGAAAGAAAAGCCTTATGTGCCTCCACCAGCCTATAAACCACCAATTCCGTACCCTCAGAGATTAACCAATTCCAAGACGACGGGTCAATTTAAGAAATTTGTAGAACTTCTGAAACAGTTGAATATTACTATTCCGTTTACAGAAGCAATCACTCAAATACCCTCGTATGCTAAGTTTTTAAAAGAAATCTTATCTAATAAGAAAAAGATAGAGGATAACGGAACAGTTACACTTACTGCTGAGTGTAGCGCCATAATTCAGAATAATATGCCTCCTAAGCTAAAAGATCCAGGAAGTTTCTCTATACCATGTGTAATAGGAAAATTCGTCATTGACAAAGCTCTATGCGATTTAGGAGCCAGTATCAGTGTTATGCCCTTAACGATTTGCAAAAGGCTAGACATGGGAGACCTAAGACCAACTAAAATATCTGTTCAACTAGCCGATCGCTCAGTTAAATATCCTGTAGGCATACTAGAAAACGTCCCAGTACGTATAGGACAATTCTACATCCCTACTGATTTTATAATCATGGACATCTCTGAAGACTCCACTACACCTATCATACTAGGAAGACCATTCTTAGCTACCGCCGGAGCTATAATAGACGTAAAAAGAGGAAAGCTAACCTTTGAAGTAGGTGAAGAGAAAGTTGAATTTATTTTAACACAATTCTTACAATCACCAGCTATAGAGGATACCTGCTATCTATTGGACGTAATTGGCGAATGTGTAAGAGAAATGGAGCTGAAAGAAACTACCTATTCTGAAATAATGAAAATTCAAATCCCTCCGATTTTCGAAGATGATAATTGGCGTAAACCATATCAGGATGATAGTCTAAGCGAAAGTTTAGCACTTACACCGGATCCCATGCCAAGTAAAGATAAACCTACATTAGGATTAAAAACTTTACCTAATAACCTAAGGTACGAATTCTTAGACATTGAATGTAAAAGACCAGTTATAATAAATTCCAGCTTAGGAACTATAGAAACAAAGAAACTTTTAGATGTCTTGAAGAAATATCCAACTGCATTAGGATATAACATATCTGATCTCAAAGGAATATGCCCTTCAGTCTGTATGCATCGTATTCTGCTAGAAGAAGATTGCAGAACCTCCAGAGAATCTCAAAGAAGAATTAACCCAATCTTTAGCACTGTAGTAAAAGAAGAAGTTAAGAAACTACTAGATGCCGGAATAATATATCCAATCTCTGATAGTGAATGGGTTAGTCCAGTACATGTAGTGCCAAAGAAAGGAGGTATCACTGTTGTGAAAAACGCTCAAGGCGAATCGATATCGCAAAGAGTAGTGACGGGACATAGAGTGTGCATAGATTACCGTAAACTAAACAAAGCCACTCGAAAAGATCATTTCCCACTACCTTTTATAGATCAAATGTTAGAACGATTAGCCAAGCGTTCTTACTTCTGTTATCTTGACGGTTACTCAGGATTTTTCCAAATTCCTATCCATCCAGATGATCAAGAGAAGACTACATTCACATGCCCATATGGAACGTTCGCTTATAGACGAATGCCCTTTGGATTATGCAACGCTCCTGCAACCTTTCAAAGATGTATGATGTCAATCTTCGCAGATTTTATAGAAAACATCATGGAAGTGTTCATGGACGACTTCTCTGTATGCGGGCAAAGTTTTGAAGGATGCCTATCAAACTTAGAAATGGTGTTAGAAAGATGTGTAAAAGTAAACCTCGTGCTTAACTGGGAAAAATGTCATTTTATGGTCAGAGAAGGAATCGTATTAGGTCACGTTATATCCGACAAGGGAATTGAAGTAGATAAAGCTAAGATAGAAGTCATAAAAGATCTTCAACCCCCTAAAACCATTCGAGAAATACGAAGCTTTTTAGGAAACGCCGGTGTTTACCGATGATTCATCAAAGATTTCTCGAAAATCACTAAACCTCTTACTGGTTTATTAATGAAAGATGCTGAGTTCATATTCAATGAAGATTGTCTTAAAGCATTCGAAACTCTAAAAACAGCCCTCATCACCGCACCAATCATGCAACCCCCTGACTGGAGATTACCTTTCGAAATCATGTGCGATGCGAGTGACTATGCTGTAGGCGCAGTTCTAGGCCAGAGGAAGGAAAAGAAACTTCATGCGATTTACTATGCCAGTAGAACCTTAGATTCTGCTCAGATGAACTACGCCACTACTGAAAAAGAATTGTTAGTAGTCGTCTTTGCGCTTGACAAATTCCGTTCTTACCTAGTAGGAGCGAAAATAATCGTTTACACAGACCATGCTGCTATCCGATATCTATTAACTAAGAAAGATGCTAAACCGAGACTCTTGAGATGGATTTTACTTTTACAAGAATTTGATCTCGAAATAAAAGATAAGAAAGGTACTGAAAACGTCGTAGCGGACCATTTATCTAGAATAGAAGGTATTAAACCTGAACAAGTTCCGATTAACGATGATTTTCCGTATGAACAGCTGATAGCACAAATAGGAAGCGACCCAGTTCAGTTAGACCTAAATGAACCAGAACCCGTGGAAACAATCCAGACAACTGTAGGACTGCCATGGTACGCTGACATTGTCAACTACCTAGCTGCAAGAGCTCTTCCACCTGATTTAACCTATCAGCAGAAAAAGAAATTCTTTCACAATCTGAAACATTACTATTGGGATGAACCATTATTGTTCAAAAGAGGACCCGATGGAATCTTTCGTCGATGTATTCCCGAAGAAGAAATAGAAGATGTCATTGCTCAATGCCATTCATCTCCTTATGGTGGACATGCAAGCACTTCCAAGACTTGTGCAAAAATCTTGCAAGTCGGCCTATTCTGGCCTAATCTATGGAAAGATGTCCACATCGCTGTTATAAATTGCGATCGGTGTCAACGCACCGGCAATATTTCAAGAAGAGATGAAATGCCTCAAAAAGGAATTTTAGAAGTAGAAATCTTTGACGTCTGGGGAATAGATTTCATGGGACCATTCCCATCATCTTTCCGTAACAATTACATACTCGTAGCTGTTGATTATGTTTCGAAATGGATTGAAGCTATAGCTTCTCCTACAAACGATACACGAGTAGTAATAAAGCTTTTCAAAAATATAATCTTTCCCAGATTTGGTGTGCCTAGACTCGTCATAAGTGACAGTGGCTCGCACTTCATTTCAAAAATCTTTGACAAATTACTATCTAAGTATGGAGTAAGACACCGTGTGGCAACACCATATCACCCACAAACAAGTGGACAAGTCGAAATCTCAAACAGAGAAATCAAACAAATCTTAGAAAAGACTGTCGCCATATCTCGGAAAGATTGGTCATCTAAACTTAATGAAGCTTTATGGGCTTATAGGACCGCTTACAAGACACCCATAGGTACTACACCTTTCAAACTAGTTTATGGAAAATCTTGTCACCTCCCGGTAGAACTAGAACACAAAGCTTATTGGGCGATCAAAACTCTCAATATAAACTATAATGCTGCAGGAGAAAAGCGAATCCTAGACATTAACGAATTAGAAGAATTAAGGCTAGATGCTTATGAGAATGCTAAGATATATAAAGAAAGAACTAAGCGATGGCATGATAAACGCCTATCTAGGAAAGAATTTAGTGTGGGAGACGTTGTACTCCTTTTTAACTCAAGACTTAGGCTCTTTCCTGGAAAATTAAAATCTAGATGGTCAGGACCCTTTGAAAGAGATAAAGTGTTCCCTAGTGGAGCAATAGAAATTAAGGGTAGGAATAGTGAACCATTCATAGTAAACGGACAACGTTTAAAACATTATCATAAAGTTGAAAATAGAGATTATGCAAATAATCTAAGGCTTTTAGAGTTGTCCACTGATTCCCCTGATTAATCTACACCTAAGCATTACGTCAGGCTTTTGACGATAAAAACAGCGCTTAGTGGGAGGCAACCCATTTACTCATTTAATCATTTAATTCATTTTTATCAATCTATTATTTTGTCATTTATCGTTTTATTCTTCATTTAATTGTTTTGTCATTTTATAGCTTTATTTCATTATTAATATTATTGCCTTTAAATTATGCATTTCATTTCCTTATTTTTCTTTATTTTAATCTTAAATCACTTTTACAGATTTTCTAAAAGTCTTTTCCACTTTCCTTCTCCCCCTGATTTGTTTCCTCCATATTTGCACTAACCATGGCTAACCAACCTATAAACCATATGGAAACCAAATTTAGAGGTAGGAACCAAAGAATGAAATTTGAAGAGTTATCACAAAGGCAAATGGATTTGACCCTGTATCCGGATGATCTGACTATGGAAACCCTAGGTATACATGATAGCATCATGTACTTGTTTAACCGACTTGGATGGGAGAATGCACTGATTCAACATAAGTTTGTGACTTACCGCGAGCTCACCCTTGAGTTCCTTAGCTCCTTAGTTTACCTACCTGAGCGCGGTTTTGGATTCAAGAAAGGATTTATCAGTTTCCTCCTATTTGGAATAGAATATGACTTTAACCATAAAGAACTAGCTGACTTATTAGGATTCCCTAGTGGACCCTTTGCTTTTACTACCACACAGGTAGAATTGATGGACATTGAGCTAGATTTCTTTTGGGGAACTTTAACCGGAAACTACCACCCTGAACCAAATAGCATGAACAATGATGAAATACATAACCCTGCTCTCCGTTACTTCCATAAGATCCTTGCCCACACCTTCTTTGGAAAAGAAGAAAACATTACCGGAGTTTCTAAAGATGAGATATTCATTATGTCATGTTTCACTAATGGACAACCTGTTAATGGTGTACCTTTCATGATGCAAACCTTCACCCGAATCCAAGAAGAACCTGAATTACCTATATTAGTAGGAGGTCTTGTAACCATGATTGCTGATGCCTTAGGACTTAGATACCAATTGCACAGGTGCAACTGTTTAGGCACTATCCGTCCTATGAATCTTAACTTTTGCTTCAATTGCCATATCATAAGGAATTTAGGACATCCACCTTTCGAGTACCTAGTCCGGAATGAGGTAGTAACCCTGTTCACACTGCCAAACCATGCTAGAGTAAGTGTTCACAATAAGGATAACTGGCTTTATGAGTTAACCCCACCTGATTATCCATCTACTCCTGAAACACCTCAGTCTTACAAGATAAAAGATGATATAATGACCGATGTCGAAACTGACCATGAAACACCTCCTGGTTACCATGACATTGACCACACTGACGAAGTTATTGAAACCCCTGAAGTGAATCAAGGAGATTATGCTAACAACTTACAGAATATCATGAACACTCTCGAAGCTTACCAAACTGATATAAATTCATTCAAGGATGAAATTAAGGGCATGCGATTGGACATTATAGGTTTGACTGACATAACCTGTGAACAATTCTATCACTTGAACTCCGCAATCGAAGATTTGAAGAAACACTTTTGAAAATGCTATAAGTGATCTAGTTTATTTTTCTCATTGTTTTCGTTTCTAGTTAGATTTACTTTTCGCAAACAATTTCATACCGTATTTTCATTTATGTAATTTCATTTCAATTACCATATGCAATGCACTTCTAGTTTGCAAATTTTTCCATTTTAATCAATTTATATATTTTCATCTATGTACTGTTATGCTTGAATTTATTCATATTCTATAAAAATCTCTCGTGCAGTGCAAATATACAAGTGCTATATTGAAAGTATTTATTATATGGTGTTTAAATGTAATATTGAGTGAGAAGTGAAAAAAATAAATTATTATAAAGTATATGAAGCGTAAGAGATAGTGTTTTCTGGAAATTATTCAACGAAACAAACTCTCACGGTCGTCACGCCCCCCTAACGATCGTGACGTGCTAATTTAGCGTGTCACGACCGTCATCTCCCTGTCACGACCGTGACAACCCTAAATATAGGATTCGTGAGAAACAGAACTGTTTCTTTTCGAAACCTCTTCTTCTTCTTCCTCCATAACTTCCAAAAACCACCCATTTTCTCAACCAACTTCCGTAACCTCCCATTACCAAATTAAAACTCATTAACCTCCCCATTATCACCACACCTATCACATTCTCACCTTCCATTATTTATCCGAACCATTATTTCTCTCATTTTATCACTTTTTCACAAAAATCCAAAATCCTCTTCTCTCACTATAGTTCTTGCATGCAATGGATGCTATTTAATTCAGAGAGGGTGATGCTGGAGAAACCCAGAGAGAAAGATTTATCCGATTCCAGAACCGCGGTGTGCAACCTACGCGTTATATCGACACTGAATGCTTAAGAGAGCTCAGAATGCTCAATAGTGTCAAGAACCTGCTTAAGAAGGTTAATCTGTGGGTTCTATGCAGTCAGCCTCAGCCCACATTCGAGTTGCTGACACTGGAGTTCCTAAGCTCGTTCTGTTACATCACCGGTACCGGTTCTCAGAGTCAGCTTACCGGCGTTGCTAAATTCAGATTGTTTGGCCGGGAATTTGAACTTTCGCAAACAAGGATAGCCGAGTTGCTAGGCTTCCAAAGCCTTCCAAAGCCTCAATGCTACACACATCCACAACCCGGCAATCCGATATTTCCACCGAGTCATATGCAACACCATTTTTGCACGAGAGAGTAACCATAAGCTCAACTCCAAGGAGCTTCTGTTCTTGTACTGCGCTCTAAATGACGAGCCGATCAACGCTGCCCCGTTCATGCTTTCTCACTATGGATGCAGCTGAGCCTGTCCAGGACATTCCAGAGACATCTACCCGACAGCCTCCTGCACAGGAATTCACTCTTGAGGACATCCTCCGTGCGATTCATCAGCAGAACCAGATGAACGTCACACTGGAGCGAAGGCAGAAGGAGCAGTATGATGACTTACTCCGCACTATTGCAACAAACCAGGAAGCTACTGATACAAAGCTCGGAGAAATTTTTAGCGAGCTAGAGGCCTTACGCATTGACATCACTGCTGTTACCGGTACCGGTTCTGATCCTGAAGCGACTCCTACCAGACGCTCCCGCACCAGAAGCCGAGCCCGCGGCCCTTAGCAGCCTTAGTTTTAGTTTTGCTTATGTTTGTTTTTCGTTTTTGTAGTCTGTACTGTACTTTTACCGCTATTATATCACAACATTGAGGACAATGTCTGATATAGTGTGGGAGAGGTACCTTTCATTTCCGCATTTTTCCTTTTCGCATTTTTCCATTCCATTGTATTTCTTTTCGCAAGTTAATGAAACGAGCAAATCTTTGTGATATTTTCTTTAGCTTCGAACTTTCCCCGTTTATTTAGCCATACCAGAGAAAAAAATCTTTAATTATTCGCATTACCCGACTTACCTACGGAATCGTAATTAGGAAGCTGAGAACGATTCAACAAGACCAATACAATCTTGACACCTTTGACTTCCCACTTAAGCGATTCCATTCCGATTATCATTACGAGTACACCTTAAGTTTCAGTTCAAAAGTAACCCCTAGTAGTTTATACTAGCAGTCAACACCGTCTGAACACAAACCACGTGGGGAGCCGATGAATATAAGCGTTTGATGCCTAATCAATAATGATCCTTCATATCTCGATGCAAATGAAAAATAAATTGCACCAAAGTACACAGTCGCATATAAGAAACGAGAAATATGAGAAGGAGTCCATTGCGGGTTGGTTCAGAGGTACTGGTTCTGAACTTGGTAGGGCGTGCTACGGCTCGATCCCCCACAACCTCCAAATCAGATAATATATGTAGGGTTACCGCACTCGTGTACCAGACCCCGTGCTTAAAAAGGATCAAAGTCGCTAACCGGCTACTCCACTACGTGCGTGCAAAGGCAAAGGGCTTAATGTGATTGCGCTAGAATGAAACCGGGCGAAATAAGATCGAAAAACTCTAGATGAAATCGTAAAGTGATTGCCGATTGTTTCGCTTAACGGGAAGGCGACGACATAGCTTGTTGCTTGTGTCATTAGTGTATCGTTAGTGTTTTATCAAAGTACCGGATTATCCGACAAAACGATCTCTCGTACGGTTTGTTATGTGTATGCGTTAATAAAAACTTGTCCGACGATTTTCAACCGACTATTTGCTTGAGGACAAGCAAAGGTTTAAGTTTGGGGAAGTTTGATAACGAGAAAATGTATCGATTATATTGCTAAGTTTCATTACCGTTTTATCACATAATCATCGTTTTAACACCCGATTCCTCGAGTTTTTCTTACCATTTTGCAGGTACATCATATATGGAGCTAAATCATGAATTAAGAGCAAAAGGAACAAAAACAACCATAAAAGATGAAGAAATGAAGAAACCTGCAAAAACCTGCATAATTTGTTGCACTCACGGTCGTCACCTAGGTGTCACGACCGTGACACCCCAAAAGAAGCAATCACGACCGTGATGACATTGTCACGACCGTGACACTTAAAATGCAAGGGACACGGACGTGAAGACCTTGTCACGACCGTGACAAGGGAAAAAGTAGGTTAATTGACTGAGACCACGTCAAAACATTACGTGAAGAAGGTCTGCCTATTTTTTAGCCACGTTCCTATATTTTCTCAGCTGCTTCAACAAGGCCCAATGCAACAAGTCCAAATTTCAAGCCCATTAATTGTTCTATAAATAGCATAATTCAGTTGAACAATTGACAGAGCATTTTTTATATCAATTTCCCGCGGAAGCTCTGCCGATTTATTTTACAACCCTTTTACTTCAGCATTATTTTCAGTATTCTATTTTCATTGTATCCAAACCCAACCTATAACAATTTCCAACATCAGGAAATTGTTATAAAAATTACTTGTTTCTAAACCTTCAGAATTTTATTTTATTTTCGATTTCCGCCAATTACTCCGAGCTTTCCGGTCTGTGGAAGAAGGAGTCTACCATTTTATTGTTAACCAGGTTTTTATTATTTGCAATTTAATATTTATGTTGTTTATTTATTTTTCTGCCATGAATATTTTGTTTATTGTTTCTCTGCCTCTGTCTGGTTCAACAAAAATGAGTAGCTAATTACCTTAGGGCGGTATGTAGTTAAAACAAACTTAATCGGTAAAAATTAACCATAGGCTAAAAATAATTAATAACTTAACATCCTGGCTAATACTTTTTATTTAAAATCGACCTTTTCGTTACGAGAGTAAGGAAAGAGTATTAGGTTAGGTCAAGACCACGAGAGTGTGAGATTTTAACCAGATAGCTAAAGTTAGGCATTTAAATTAAACACAGCGAGAGCGCTTTAAAATAAATTAGAATTACTAAGTTTCCAAAAATTATCTCTAAACACTTATGGGCTAGCGAGAGCAGGCATAGGGCTTTAGGGGTAAGATCTGAGATAAGACCACGAGAGTGTGAGTTGAGGGTATTTAAACTGGTAACCTCTACAGAATAGTTTAAGTGAACACCTTTATAAGCCTAGGTTAGATTGACCCGCCTAAGTTAGTATAATTACATACCGACCGCCTTAGTATTATTTTATTAAAACTTAAATTTAATTCCGCCTTTAATCTTTAAAAACAACAAAAAATCGTGACAACCCTCCACCTTAGCTAAACTAGAAGTTCATCTAGCACTAAGTAACCATAGAGTCCCTGTGGATCGATAATCTTAAATATTACTTCGATAGGCTGTGCACTTGCAGTTAAGATACCGCTAGACACATAATTAGACACCTCTTTAGCCCATCATGAGTCTGGTGGAGCTGGTCCACAACTTTGTAGTCACTTCTTTTAATGATTCTCATGAACTCATCCATATCTTGATCGAAGGATGACTTATGAGTTTCCTTTGGCACAAATTCTTCCGGTATCACACTCTTCCCCTTTGCTCTGGTAGCAGCCTCTGCCTCAGTGTTGGTTCTGGGGACTTGTGATGCGAAGAGACGTCCGCTTCGGGTGAAGCCTCTGCCTCCCCCAACATTGTCCACTTGGGGAGTGAGAACTGGAGAATCAAGAAGGACTTTCTCTCCATTGCAGTATAGATCAGCACCATAATGCCATGGTATAGCTTTGTCTTTGTCATATGGGATCGGCCCGGGCACCGTGATGGTGACTGGGCTTACTGCAACTGTTGTTGGGACTACAATGGTCTGTGGATCATAGAAGATTGTTACAGGACCTCTGATGGATGTAGGTGAAGGTGAATTGAAGCTTTGTTGAGACTGTTGAGACTGTAGTTGATTTTGCTAAAAAATGTGGGAATTCGGGACCGTTGCCAGGTCATAGTAAATTGTGACAGTGGAAACATCATTATTGGTTATTGAAGTTGTAGTAGCTGGTGCAAATGAATTGTTGTGTATTGAAGTGACAGATGGAATGATTGCTGAAGTTGTAGCTGAATCGGTTGGAACAATAGTTGTTGCAGTTGTAGAAGAAACACTTGGAAAGATGGTTATTGCATTTGTAGAAGATTCACTTGTTGTTGACAAAAGAGTTGTTGGTGTTGTAGTAGTTGTGGTTGTAATTTGCAGAATTCCCTCCTTAATCAAATCATTTATGCCTCTCCTCAAGTTGG
Organism: Lathyrus aphaca; assembly: GCA_963966055.1. NCBI lineage: Eukaryota > Viridiplantae > Streptophyta > Magnoliopsida > Fabales > Fabaceae > Lathyrus > Lathyrus aphaca. The sequence continues at coordinate 384,049,702 of OZ014522.1, read as the reverse complement.
CACACCCATTCTCAGAAAGTTTGCATGATTCACAACATGCCTCACAACCTGGAAACACTTGGCACTTTAAAAGCTGGGCTTTAACCTCTGCCAGAGGTGTCTGAATACATGCAATGTCTTCTATCAAACTCAGGGGTGATCCCTCCTCTACAACATTAATCCTTGGCCCACTGTGGCTTGGCATAGGATTCTTCATCACATTTGGAGGAGGTGCAAAGTTCAGGGCTTTTGAATCTACCAGATCCTGAACCTTCATATGCAGAACTCTGCATTTTTCCGTAGAGTGGCCAGGTGCGTTGGAATGAAAAGCATACCTAGAATTGGCATCATAGTTCCTTGGAAGGTTTTGAGGATCAGGTGGAGCCAATGTTCTTAACTCAACAAGATTGAGCTTTAGGAGTTGTGGCAGTAGTGTAGCATATGGCATTGGAATGGGGCCAATCACTCGGTTGACCTGAGATGGCCGCTGTTGAAATGGGAATTGTTGCTGATTGTTGTTGTTATTGTTGTATGATCTCTGTTACGGAAATTGTTGTTGTTGCGGAAAGTGTTGTGGTGGTTGAGCATACTGAGGAGGTGGAGCAGGGATAGTAACAGCAACAACTGTTCTGGGCATGTATTGGGGTTTCCCTCTTTCCATGTGCACAGAGTTTGTCTCACCAGATCTACGGGGCCCAGTAAATGGTTTTCTTGTACTGCTTGAACTGGCACCGTTATCGGAGATCTTTCCCATCTTTAATAGGCTCTCTATTCTTTCCCAGGCTATCACCACATCAGCAAAGCTAGTAGAAGAAAATGCAGCCAATCTGTCAATGTAGGTTCCTTGAAGAGTATTCATGAACATGTCTGCCATTTCTCTTTCAGACATGGGAGGTTGAACTGCAGCAGCAAGTTGCCTCCACCTTTGGGCATATTCCCTGAAGATTTCACGGGAAGATTGAGACATTCCCATCAAGAGAGTCCTGTTTGGAGCCATGTCCAAGTTATACTGATACTGTCGGATGAAAGCTTCAACCAAGTCCTTCCAGTTCCTCACTATGGCTCTAGTCAAGTGGGAATACCATTCTCGGGATGCCCCCGTTAGACTATCCTCGAAGTAAAACATCCACAGTTTTTCGTTCATGGTGTATGCTTTTAACCTTCCCAAGAATGATTGAAGGTGGGTGCGTGGGCAGGATGTGCCATTATACCTTTCAAAACACGGGGGTTTGAACTTGTGATGAATTCTCACCCCTTCCACCAGTCCCATGTCCATGACATCAAAACCTAGGGCATTCTGGGATTCAAGAGACCTCAGCTTCTCTGCAATTTCATCCAGCCTACGATCATAAACTTCGTCCCCAACCCCAACAACTGTAAACTGCTCTTCTTGAGGATCCTCTTGCAAGATCCTACCTCCAGCAGTATTACCCTGAGTATTCCTTATGGCATTAACTTCTGGGTTTAGATGAGGCCCAAACTCTGGTGGATCAGTGCGAGGTTGCACGTGATCATTGTTACTGGTACCTCCTGTACCTGGATGGTGTTCTTCAGGAGTTTGCCTTTCCACCAACTCCCTTAGCCTTTCCTGGATCTGAGCTAAGCCAGTCATTACAGTCATAAATTGGGTCATCTGATTCCTCATCTCAACCCTCTCATTATCCATTTGGGTCCTCACTTCATTCAAGTCCTGCTGAACTTGATCCATCTGAATTCCCAGAAGGTTGTTTCTTGTCGGGTACCAGTGTATTTTGTTGACAGGGAACACTCTTCTGCGAGCAATGTTTCCTGAAACCACAACAAAGTGAAAAACAACAATAAAAAAAGACCTATAAAACAAAGAAAATGTTAGTATGCAATGCAATATGCTTATTTGTCTTCCAAGGGTATCCGGTTTGGTTCTTTGGTTTTGACCTTTCCAGACCTCGAGGAAATGTTGATGATGTTGAGAGATTAAGCCCACCATAATACAAACTGATATATTACAAAGGATAAAAATACATAGTTTGATTACAATACATGCCCATGGTGGGTCAAAATACAAAAAAAGAAAAGTACAAGCAAAAGAATCAAACATCCAATCCAAAATCATCCTCCCTGACTTCCTTCAGGAGGGCCTCAGTCACTGGCCCTACTAGGTGCTCTATAATAGTCCTGATGAGGAGGTTCCTGGTAGCAATGGCACTGGTCAACTTCTTATGCTTATCCTGATCCTTTGATCTCTTCAACCCCGCCTGGAGTTTCAATTCAGCTATCTCCTTCTGTGCTGCCAATAAAGCCTCCTGATGCTTCTTCTCACTAGCCTCCAACTGCTCTATCTTAGCCTGAGTCCTTTGGTCTTCTTGTGCACGGGCTTCAGTGATCCTGATCCACCTAGCCTGGCTCTCCTCCAGATAATGCTCTGCCCTAGCCTTCTGAGTCTTTGCTTCCTTGCAAGCATTCTTTAGCACTAACTCCCCTGCCCTAGCTTTTCTGATGTAGTCATCCATCTTCTTAATCTTGGTCAAGTGCTCAATTCTGAGCCTTTCCAATCTCTCATTATCCAGACGACTGTCATTTCTCTCCTAGAGAGTCTTCTTCAAGGCTTCAGCTAGCTAAGTATTCCTCTCTTTCAGCTTTTCAAACTCTTCCAAACTGATAGTGGATGCAGGTTGCACTGTAGAAGGTCCAGGTACATCTTCTAAAGTGAATGGCATCCGGGTGATCTGAGCTCTGGTACGGGACCAATCAAAATACTGTGCTGAAGCAATGTTGTTGCACTTGCCAAGGATGGATGTCCCTTTAGTCTGAATGTTATCCCAGGCCCAGGCAGCCTGCCTGACAACAACAAAGTTGGGTTGAATTTCACAATAAAGAGTTTCAGCCAAATCTTGTCCTCTGAGAGGATGAACCAAAGCATATCCCAATTGTCTCTTAAACAGTAAAGGGTTGTAGTTGATGCAACCCTTCACTCCTATCAAAGACACATTAGGATATTGCCCACAACTAGTAATGATGTCCTTGCCCTTGGTGCTCTGAGTACACCATCTAATGTCTTCTGATGTCAAGGCAATGAATCTTTTAGCCCAGTTCTTCTGCTGATGTGGGTTCAGGAAAGTATCTGATTTTGGCAAGTGTCTTAGCAACCAAGAGTAATAAAGAGGAGCACAACATCTGACCAGTCTTCCTCTTTGCTTTTCATTCCTCTGGTGTACTGAGTAGTAGAAATCTCCAAGCAAGGTAGGAACTGGGTTCCTTAATAAGAACAGGCGAATGGCATTCTTGCTCACAAACTTTGGCTCATATGCAAACAGGATAATCCCATATATACTGAGGGCTAGAAGTGCACAGACAACCTTCCATTCTCCTATTGCAGCATGCAAGGTAGCCTGGGAGATCAAGAAGTCTAGGTGGAGGCCTGGAACTCCAGCCTTGGTTGTCATGTTCTGCTCGATGAGGGCAGGCTCCAAATGCAATGCCCTGGCTATGTCTTCATTTCTGGGAGCAGTCATCTTAGGGTTGAAAGGAATCCCTCTCCTGATAGGAACTCCTAACAACAAGGAAAACTCTTCTAGCAACGGTCCCATTTGGAAATCAGGAAATGTGAAACACCTGAGTGGAAGATCATAAAACTGTAAGCAAGTATGGATCATGCTCCTCTGAGATGCATATAGATCCATGACCATATCCAATATGCCTCCATAATTCTCTCTGAACAGTGGGATATGGTCAGGTGTAATGAGGGACTGGACCTGCCTGATGCCAGTCAGGGTGGGCTCAAAGAAGTGGTAAGTGATGTTGCTCTTTCTTGAAGTGTCCATACTGATGATGGATGCTGATGAAGAAGCTAAGAGCAACTGCTGATGAAAGTCACTGAATGAGATGCTGGAGATGGGTCTCTGATGAAGATAGCTGGAGGAGAATCACTGAAAAACTGGAGAAGAATCACTGACAACTGATGAAGGTGCTGGAGAAGATAACTGAAGCAGTCTGAGTAGCAGAAGGGGTCAAAACCAAACCAAAGATAAAATGATGGATACCCTGTAAAACAAATAAGAAGATGTCAAATGATGCAAAGATGATGTATGCAAAGGGTTTGTGATCAAGTGCTGGATCTGTTTATCTGTCTTGGTAAAAATCCATGTATGTTCATAAGTCCGGATGGAGGCTTTAGAAATCCAGTAACCAGGCGGGGGACTCAAATAAAGAGTCACAAGTCCAGGGTAATCACAAGAACTTTCCAAAAGTGATGCATTCTTAAAACAAAACTAGTAACAGGGTATGATGTGGCCAAGGGTTCCTGCAAACCTGTAAACATCCCAACCCCCTCACATGTAATGTTCTAGAACAAGGATCCTCGGACTTGGATCAGTTATGAGAAGTGTAAACACTTCTAACCCAAAGGTACAATGTTTACAATAACCATAAAAGATCCTCCTCTAATTCACCTCAGATGCTGAAGGTCATAAAAGGTCATCCAAACTTAGCAGGCTTTCCAGATAGCCCTAGTACTACAGGAAATCTGTAGCACAGAGTTCTCAAGAAGAAACCCATGTCTGAAGCGTGCTTCATATTCCCGCACCAGACCGAAATGGAATGGGAAAGAATATGAAGCCACTCTAGCCTATGTGTCACTCAGGTCCCCGGTATAGGACCTTAATCATTCAATGAACCCCACCCACCAAGGAAAACACAAATCCAACACATGATGATGGCAATATGAAATGCATAAAACTGTAAAGGAAAGCAATAAATAAAGCTGTACATAAAGCAATAAATAAAGCAAATAAATAAGCACAAGTAGCACATAACACCCCCGTAAACACAAATCAAACAAGCGCTAGGAAGAACCCACAAAAAGAACCAAAAGCCCTGGTTGCAATATAAGGTCTCCCCAGCAGAGTCGCAAAGTTGTCGCTCCCGAAGATTTGCATCCCGGTACAAGCGCGAACGGTCGGCGAAAGGAGAAGATGAAGGTGAACTGAATAGAGTCGCCAGCTAGGCATTTTTATCCCGAAGGAAAGGTAATGTTGCATAAACCTGGAAAGATATGGATAAGACGATCGTGAACCAGAGAAACTGAGAAAGGGGTTTGGTTACAACCTAGGAAGGTATTAGCACCCAGATTGTCCGTCGTACTCGAAGGGATCAACGCTCGAAAGTTTGTGTTTAAAGGGGCAGTGTCAGTGCTATCTGTGTGCAAAAGCTGGAAAAGAATGTACAAGTGTCAGTGCAAGAAAGTGAAGTGAAGTACTCAGGAATGAGGCTTAAAAGAGAATGCTGAAAGAGGGAGAAGACACAGAGACTTTTGTTCGATAACAGTTAAGTTATGCCTACGTATCCTCTCGTGCAATGAGGAAGTCAAAACATCGTAGTTCGACTCAAAGAGACTGAATGACAAATTGACTGATGAACTGCTTACTTGTCTATGCTCAAGTGTATGACTTGTCTGGCTCAAGTGCTAACTGTCTTGCATTAGACGGAAGAAGCAAGTTCCCGTTTGTGAGTGAAGATGATGAGAAGAGAATCCCGAAGGAGACGATTATTGTTTGTTTTTGTGTTTTCAATCTTTTATTGTTTTTTTGGTGTTTGTCATAAGTTAATGAGCAAGCCTAAACCAAGGGTTAGTAAACTCATCATATCCTCCCTCTGATTAGGGATAATGAGAATATCTTAAGTATGAGATAAACATCTCAAACTTAATTACCATGATGTAGGATTAAGATCATTAACCTACTTGTGATTATTTCGATGTTTTTGAGTTTTTGTTTAGTGTTTGTCGTACCTCGAAAAATACGATCCCTCGCGAACGCGGTCGCGACTGGGCTGACTTGAGAGTCGCCACCTAATTTTATTTATTCCCGAAGAGGGAAATGGTAAATATAGATAAAACCACCAAGAAGGGATAAAACAAGGTCATCGCAAACCATTGTCGGGGTTCGGAAGTCAGTTATGTAGGAGGAAGGTATTAACACCTCCTACATCCATCGTACTCGATGGGAACCATCTAGATTGTCACGCGCGAAGGGATGTCTATACTTATGATTACTTGTTGAACTAAAGGGTTTATTGATCCTAGGGGCTCGGCAAGGATTGAGATCCTCGTGCCTACGTATTCCCTTGTGCAATGGGAAAGTCAGAGCTTCGTAGTTCGGCCTGATATAGGTGATGGTTGTTGATTTTATTACCTTTCTTCGATGAAAGGATTTAAGAGTCCATTTGCACTAAAGACTATGGATAGTTTATTTCGTCCAACAAGACGAATGTCTTGCGCCGAAATAATCGGAGAGAGTAACGAGAGCTCGTTATCCTCCTTTCTATCGCTTAAGGCTCGTGGCGTGCAATTTTCCTCGTATTTATTGAAGTGTTTTGTTTCCTAAGACCGCTTGATATTGGATCAAGGGTTTGGATCTAAAATGTAACATTTCGATTTTTTGAAGTTTGAGGTGAATGCAAATGGAAGTTTATTTGTCTGGTTTGTTAGCGAGGCACAATGTGCTCGACTCGCAAAGTTGAGGAAACAAGCTAAAGACTAGCTATGGAAAACAAGCGCAATGCGTTGATTCGTTAAGTTAGAAAATGTTGCTAAAAGTGTAAGGTGCAAAGTTCGTGCAGATGGCGATCGAGGAACGATCGACTTACGTGTGTGTATGAAGTGAAGTGCATATGGATATTTACTTGGCGTTGGACCAAAGATTTCGTTTATCTTTGAAATGATTAGTCTTAGTGTGCGTTCGTTTTTTACTTAGCAATTTATCGTCAAAAATGCAAAAGTAACCACACAAGCAGTCATATCATCATATCACAAGCAAGGAGGATCGAGCATTCACAAACATTCATCGCACACATAATCGAGCAAAAGAGAAAAATTAATCAAATTAAATGAATCTATTAAAATAAACAATGAAAATGTTTTTTGGATTTTTTATATTCGAATGAGAAAATAATCACGAGAAAAGAAATAAGTTAAATTTTTTAACAAAATAGTTAAGAGAATGTTTTTGTTTTTTTGTCTTTGAAGATCTAAAGAGAAATAATTAACTAATTAAATTAAATTAAAATATTTAATAAAATTGATTAATAAATAAATTAATTGGATTAAATAAAATTATTTAAGATAATTAATTAATAAAATGCTTTTTAGATTCTTTAGTTATAAAAGAAAATAAGTTTAAAAAAAAACAAAAAAAAGAACAATAGCACAAACAGAATGATATCAATGCAGGAAAACAAACCACACCACCGGTGACACTTGTCACCGGTTCTAGAAGCCAACGGCGTCTTTCCAAATACGTGGAGACGAGTTCCTAAAAACAATCTTCAAGGATGAGGCCTCAATTTCCAAAGAGAACATAAATCTCTCACGTTCTCTCTCACAATTCCTCTCTCTTCACCTTAACAGACCGGAAAATAAAACAACAACCGCCTCACTCCTCCGGTGGAATCACCATGAATCACCGAAAACCAAATACAAACTCTCCCTCATCAACTCACTCAAAACTTCAACCTTTGATTCAATCTCCAACCATGGAAGAGATCAACTAAAGTGAAGGAGTGTTCATCGTTGAAAACACAACATCCATGATTACGGATCGAAAGCGAAACACACCAATAATAGCACAAATGAGTAAACCCTAGAATCAATTTTAACATCAAGGTTGAAGGATCCTCACCGCAACATCAAGACATGGGCGAAGAGAAAAGAGGAACTACCTGAGTGGAGCGATGCGACTTTTTACGGTGATTTCTTTCGACCAAGGTTTGAAGGTATGAGCAATGAATCCTTTCTGACCTGAACTCAAATCTCTTCTACTTTCTGAGCTTCTTCTTTTTCTTTGAGGGTAGCATTGCTAGCTGTATGTTGACCGTTGTTATTGGATGAGGGTTAAGCTCACAATATTCAGGGGTTCAATGTGAAGCTCTGAATGCAGCGATTTCCTTCGAGCTTTTAGTGAATTAGGGTTTTTGGGGATGTTTTTACATTGTAATAGTAGTGTATTTTTCGTTTTTGTTTTCTCTGATGGCTAGGGTCTTTTTTCAGGTGGTGGCTGTGTCTCCTTTAATCATTGATAATGATTGGTTTTTATAGGAAGTTTGATGCTTGATAGTGTAAGGAATCAACCAGATTCGCGTGATTGGTTTTCTGATGAGCTGTATGAATTCGTTTAAAAGATTTGCAGTGTGATTTTGTGGGGACCTCTCCTGATTATGACAGGTATGAAATTGTTTGTCTGTAGTGAAATGTTTCAAGAAAGAGGTGGTCCCTCTATACTGAATTTGTGCCCTGCTGTTTGTGAAATACTTCTCATGAATAAAGGCTAATGCTGCACATGATCGTGAATTGTTGCCTAGCTTGTATCATTCTAGTCTTCAATATTTGATTCAGTTCCATCCTCGTTTCTCTTACTGACTCGTTGTGTATTTCTGAATGTGTTCTAATGGTTTTGCAGGTTGAGGATGTTGACACAAAGGGTGATGGGACAGGTCCTGCCATATGAAGCTTGTACAATAGAGGACTTGTGGTGCTAGTGACTTATCTGAAATTGTTTTGATGTCATGTCTTGAAAGTAATCTCTCTATCGATGACCATCTTTGCTGTTGATATTCCATGAATTTTCTCTTTTGAATTCAAACTGCCATTACATTTCAGGTGTCTTTATTTGGTTTCCTGGTCAAACACCATCTTTGATCTTGTGACGGGCCTTTATTCGACTGCTATTTGTATATGGCTTCAAAGGTCTGAACTTAGTGGGTGAGTTTTATTGTTTGAACTTTGAACTTTTGATTATGTTGGATGTCCACGGCGTGTTGGTAAATGAATGGAGCCTAGATGGTAAATTTACTTCCTTGACATTTGCAGGTATCGACACAGCTGTAGGACCAATGTCCTGGCAGAGCTATTGTGGAACTCCAGGCAGGTTGATTCTGGTGTCGAGCATCAGACGGTAAAGAGATCTACCAGGAATATGCGGTCCTTTCGTGTATTTTGGTTCTCGTATCAAACTGGATGTTGTAGAGTGAAACATCAGTTAATGTTATTCCTTTTCCTCGAGTCTTGTTATTAATCTGGATGCAAAACTTCGAATCATGATAACTTGACCTTCTTCAATGTTTACTGCAGGTTTTAAGTAACGTGGAACAGGGTATGATCTCGCAACTCGTGATAAGCAGCTAAGATTGAAGTGTAAGTCGTGTAACGTATTATGAAAGTTATCTTTGATTTTCTTTGTCTGCACCATGACTGATTTTTATCCTGTATGTTCTACTTATCTTTCTTCTTTATCCACTTGAAATCACTTAGGTTCTAGTCTTTTTTTTCCAGGTGCATTCCTCGCTTTTCGTTGAATTTCGCCTGAAGACCGAATCTGAACAACAACCTGGCATCAGGGTGACTCAAATTGTTGAAGACAAGTAGCGGATTGTCACTGCAGCTAGTAGTGCTGGCTTTGGTAGTTCGCAGCAACAAATTGTTTTCCTGTTTTGCCGGCTCGAAGGTAAGAACTGAAGGCGTAACTACTAGCCTCTTTTGCCCTGGTATAATTTCTTCCTAACATCTGCTAGAATTCCAACTTGCTTGTACTACTTGCTGCAACATTTAGTAATTGCTTTGAATCTTTGTTGAATTTTGCTTTGCAACTGAAATTCTGCAAACATTCCTACGTGTGACTTATTGGCGTTTTGTTTCGTAGGACTTTCTTGACTAGAAGGCAACACGGTTAACACGACCAACATTGAAGACGAAAATCCATACTAGTTGGTTATGAATAACTCAATGGAGCAATAGTATAAGGCTTGCTGCCACCTGATGCAGTGATGTGGCTAAGGTAAGCGACCCGATCTTAGGAGCTTGTAGAAATCCCGTCATGAATATTCTTTGTAAACTAAAATTTCTTATACTTTGTAAAAAAACATGATGCCTCTGGTTTAACCTTCAAGATTAATCATCCTCCTGTTTGCTTCTAACCCTCCATTTGGTCCGTACTTCTTGACAGGTTATAATATTGCATGAACTATGCACAATGGATGTTGTAGTGAAACTTCTTGGACCTGAATTCCGTCTTTACATTTTTTATCTCGTTGTACTGCTTTTTTCTTTTGTAAGAGTTTAGCGTGAAGAACTTTGTATCTTTGCTTGCAGGCAGATTTATGGAGAATACAATGGCAAGCCCAAGTATATCACGAACCATGCGATGTCATGACAATAGTATAATGATGAAGGTGGTACGGAACTTGGCATGGAAGTCTCTAGGCATGGATTGGTTTCCACACGCTGTCGAAGCGTCAACATCTTCTGTTACCTTCTGTTCACAGATTATGTCGTTGGCTCTTTTTTACTTGCAGCTTGGTGTAGCATTGTCTGAATCTTTGCAATCATTTTTTTAATATGTAAGCTGACTGTTACGGCTTAGCTTTGGCAAGGAATAGTTGAGAATGAAACTTGGAGTGATTTAGATTAGCTGACGAAATTTAAATCCTTGAATCCCTTTGTATAGCCTTTGTACCAATGTAATTTTCTTGAATTTCAAACTTGTAATCTCAAGACTCAATAGCATAGTGAATTGTGTGTTCTTTTAGCTTTGATAAATTTCAATTGGACACCTTCTAATGACCTCTTGTTGATATCTTTGGATTTTTTTTTCTTTTTTTGCAATTCGTATTAGAACACTTAGTCTTTCAATACACCCTGAAAACACCTTAGGCATGAATTACTCCACCATGAATTTATCATGAAGGGTTTGAGCTTAAAATGATGCAAATAGCTAGCCATATTAGTATGGAGGCACCACAAGGTGGGCTCCAAATGAATACGAATTCTTCTATCTCCTAGAAACAAATTGCCGCAGCTCTTGACATAACATGACTCTTGAAACAATATAAATTAATTACATGATAACACTTTGAAACCAAGCACTACAAATGGATCATTCCTTAAGATCAAATGGAAATCAAGGCTTTTCTTTGAACCTTAAGACATGAAGAATGAGTTTGGAAGTAAATTTGAGCTTTTCCTTCTGAAATCTTCTATTTCGAATACTTTTCACACTTTAAGCCTATCTTTCGCACAACCGAATACGCCTACACGATTAATCCTCCACAAAATAACCTTTAACACCTGGGCTTAGATCATAAACGCGAATATATCTACAAAGCTTATTAGTCACAATGAGCAAATATCGGGAAATCGTGGCCACAGATCAGATGACCCTTTTAGAGGGGAAAAACAAATAGGGTAGGACAAATTTGGGCTACGACAGATGCCCCTATCTAATTGTCTTAAACCCGGGAAAATTGAACCTTCATACGGCGTTCAGTTTTTTTTAGGGTAGAAGTCAATTATATATAAGAAGACCCTAAAATTTGTCCTACAAGAAAGAGAGTACAACACAACAATAAAAGTTACGAGGATTGGATGGTAGATTGCCCAAAATGTTCTGAGATCTTTGAAATTAACAAAGCAGTATCCCAATTTAAATTAATTATGCAAGAAATATATTTGAAGTAAAAATGCAGAAGAAATATATTCCGGTCATCTTCTCCGGTGGCTCACTCTTGCTATCTCTCTCAATACATAAAACAAACTCACCAAACTCTCCAGAAATGATCCTCAACTCATTCTAAACAAGATTCAACCAACAAATTTCATTTATTTCACATGAACATCAAGATTCGAAGCAAAAAGGAAAATCACACATAAATTTCAGAAGCTTCATACATGCTTAATACTCAATCATTTTCAAAACCAAAAAGTGCAGTGTGATCAGTGAAACATGGGTAACATTTCTATAACATGAAAAACAAGTTCTGGAAAATTTGTTCTTGAGGTATACCTGAGATGGAGCTTCCTGGTTCTGAGCTTTCAAGCCTTATCTTTGATGCAAAAAGTCTCCAATGATCCTCCTGGTGATGTTGCAATGCCTAGAACAAGCTGAAATGAGCTGGTTTGAGAGGATGAACCCCTGCTGCACCAGAATCGTGTTTTTGGTTTTGCTTGTTTTCAGGCTTGTTTAATGGTTGGGGAAGGTTCTATGGATGATGGTGAGTTGAATGATGAAGTTTGTTTGAAGTTTTGATGGTTGTATTGTTCAAATCGAAGAAGGGAAGTTTGGAGGTGATTTTGTGAATGCTGAGTTCTTGGAGGTTTTAGGCTTGTGTATTTTATCAAAATGAGCTCCTTGAGGCATGCTTGTAAAGTCCTGATAGGCCAGAGAGTGGGTGGTGGCCTGTGGTGATTGGTATGGGCTTTCTTGCAAAAAGTCAACAAAATTTGTACTTGAGGTATGGGCTCTCTTGCAACTGGCTTTTTGGCTTGTCCTGGTTCAGCAAAGATCAAGGAGAGCCATGGAATGCATTTTGAAGTTCAAGGCATGAAATGAGATGGTTCTTTGAGCAATTCTAAATTTTAGGCAATGTACTATGTTGGTATGATGCATAGAAGTGTATTAGAGGTCACAAAATGGCTTGGCAAGTGGAATTGCAAAAAAACCTCTTTGGTGTATTCTTGAAAATTATAGGATTTTTTTCCAACTTTGAAAGGCCATAACTTGAGTTCCATAATGAATTAGAAATTGTTCTTGTACTATTTGAATAGGGAATGATCCAATCTACAACTTTCATGACCAACAATTTTCCATTTGAAGCATTTTTGGTTGAGAAAGAGGAGGTTGAAATACTTTCCCAAAATGGAAAGTTTACATTACAAGTCATTTCCATTTTTGGCAACTTTTGGTTTTGCTCAATTCTCTTCAATTTTGTGAACTTCCAAGCACTTCAATGATCAAATAAAGATCATATAACTTCAATTTGATGAAAAATCCACTTTGGTTCCATTGGTAGGGGTCTTAGATGCCCTGATTTTGCTCTGACTTGCTCAAGAAGTTACCCAGTGAACAAATGCCTTCCACAATGAATTTCTTCCTCAAACTTGGTACACATGATCCTTATAACATATTGAGACTATTAGAAATAAGAATGACCAAAACATTTGGAGTTATGGCCTCTGAAACCAAAACCCTAATTTCAGGTCATCTGTATAGTGAAAACCCTAGCTCTGCTTCCATGCTTTCCCAGTTCTTGTGATTTTTTGACTTCCTTGATCTTTGAGGGATATAAAATGATGATAGAACATACATGGACCCTCTTGGAGTGATTGGAAGCCTTTGGAGTGGCTCAGATGAATCCTTGGATTGCTCAGATCACAAACCCTAGATGCAGATGAACTTGAACTATGCAGATGAAACAAAAATGCAATATGATATGGTATGCTTAAACTAATGCCAATATGGAAGATCACAAGCCACGGTGTGAAATGATTGAGGGCAAATTTGGGGTGTTTACAGTAGGTTATATAAAGGGAAGGTATTAGCACCCTTTATATCCATGGTTATCCATGGGCATTTAGTTACTTAGCTCACTTTAATTGTTTTTGAAGAGTGTAGCCTGTGATTAGAAATGTTTCTAAGTACTTTGTAATGATCTTCGTATGGATGTATTCAAAGCCTTGTTTTGAAAAATGTTTAAGAAAGTGAGGTGTAAAAAGTATTTTGAAATGTGAGCAAGCAACTAAGAGGTACCTACCCTAGATTAAGTCATTCATGTTCTCTTATGTCCTTTCGAGGGTAAGACTATCCCTATTATTAAGGAATAGGTAGTCATTACCTTGGATTTGTTTGAGGGACGAGCGTAGGGTGATCGTATGGTCATAGAAGGCAACAGGTAGGGGTGTATTTAGCCATTCGTAGGGACTATCATCATTTATTCGAAGGGACAAGGTCATTATATCGTAGGCAACCTCGTAGGCACTTGACCTTTTAAACTGGAAGGGACTTGATGATTTTTTCTGTTAAGGGACATTGCTTTTTAGACACCCCCACTTTCGAGGGACTTGACCATTTATTTTAAGGCAACTTAAGAGGAATACCCTAGGAGGTGCAGACAGCGATCATAGATCGACTTACGTGTGTGAATGTTTATTTTCAGATATTTATTCTTTTTATTTAAGTTTCTAAGTCCGATTAATTTCAATTAAGTTTTCACTCCTTAATTACTAACCAAGCAATTAAATAAATAATAATAAAAAACAGAAAATTAAACTAAGCTATTACAAGGCTTTAAGGCAGATACAAAATAATATGAGCGGAAAATAAATTACAATAAACGTAAACCTAGACATTTTTTCTAATAATTTAACATAGAGCAAAGCATAATAATTAAATGAATTAAATAAAAGCAAAATATAAATAAATAAAAAAAGATAGAAAATAAATTAAGTTTAGAATTAGGTTTTAATTAAGAAATTAGGTTTGATTTTAGAAAAATAGGATTAGAGATAAATATTAGGGTTTTCAAATAAAAATTTGAATTTTATAAGAAAATCAGACCTAATTACTAATTATTGTTAATTTACAAATTAAATAAAAAATATTTTTCATTAAAGGAAAATAATTTTTTTTTTGAGAAATATTTGCAAGATTTTCATTTAATAGTTAAATTTTAATTAATTTACAAATTATAATAAAAATAAAATTATTTAAAAAACATTAATTTATTTTATTTACATGAAACTAATGTTATTCATAAAAATTATTAGTTTTTTTTAAAAAAAGATTAAAATTATTAATTTTTTTTAAGAAAACTAAATAAAGAATTTTAAATAGATAATATAATAAAATAAAACAAAACAAAAAAAGCATAAAAAGAATGGGGGAGGCCTGAATTTGAACTCAGGACCTCCCCATTACCAGGGGCAAGTATGACCAGTTGTGTTGTGCGCCTGGTTTGGTAAGTGGGTGAGAAAAACACCTAATATATGAAACCTGCAAAAATAAGATGAAATTAAAAAAAATAATGGAGGACCTGGGAATCGAACCCAGGTCCAAAGCTCCATACGTGCGCGTTTTATCCACCAGTTCACCAAGCATATTATGAAATAAAATGGAAACAAAAACATAAAATAAAATACTTAAATTTGAATTTCCAGGTTGGTGCCATCTGAGTCGTCTTCAACCTATTACCTGCGAAAAACACTGCGTTTTCTTCTGCGAACTTACCTGCGAATCCAACTTTGTTGGATTTCCTAGGTTTTCTTCAACGATCGACATAACTGTAAAATTTCATCAAATTGAGAGTACCATTGTACTCAACACAACAAAACCAGTTCATTTATACATTTAGAATTCATTTATATTTGTTAAATTAGAAAACCCCAAATGGAGAGCATGAACCCTAGTAATGGTCGATTGCGTTTTAGGTCATGATACTTCAAGATTCTTGCCCAGAAACAATCTATGGATCATCACAAACAACAATATAAGGTCAAAAATCATTAACAAAGCATAAACAAACATAATCGAAAAATTGAAAACGCAAGGTTATGAGGATTCATTTTATGCGTATGGGGTCGATTTTGATGATGCAAAAGGTTGAGGCACGTTCAGTGATCATCATAGAATGGATTGTCGTTCTTGGAATGCATTGAAATTACCTCCAATCAAAAATATTAATGTGAGTTTTTTGTGAAAATATTTGAAGTTGGAGGATGATCTTTGAATCGTGATTTTCGTCCCTTGTGCTTGTGACTTCTTACATATATGTAGTAGAATGTTTTTAGGTCAAAAGATGGGCCTCTTGTTCATGAATTTGGATTGCTTGATAATGAAGAAATCTCACTTCCAATTTTGTCAAAAAATCAAATATCTTATTACCAATTATGCCTTGCACGAATTTGGACTAACTTCAATCAGTTTAAATGCAATATATTTGCTTCTAGAACAAATATTTGATCTAAATATTGACTTTTTATATTTTATTTTTATTTAAATTGAATTTTAACAAATAAAATCCAAATAAATAAAAAATAAATTATAAAAATCAGATGGATTGATTATTGGGTCGTGCATGGTCTTAACTTTGAGATTGGGTTGCAATTTGATGGGCCCATTTGGAAAATTTTGAAGTTTAGGCCTTATTTGCTTCATACGCCCCTCAAAAATCTCCCAACTTTGGCAAGGCACAAATCCTTCAATTTTAAGGCTATGAAGGTGTTCTTGGACATTTTGAAAATCATTTTAACCTGAGGAAACTCAAAACCCTAGTTTTGGACACTTTGCTTAGAAGGAGGCATTGTCTGGGGAAACTTCCACACTTCTTGATCAATTGGGAGTCTTGAGGACCTTATGATCATTTAGAAGTCTTGAGAGAGATTGTCTTGATTATGGGAGGGAAAATTTTGGGGTACAACAGCTGCCCCTGTTCAGTTTTCTGAAATCTGAGGAGTTAGATTGGCATGTACGCCATTCGTGACTTGAAGGTTGAAGAGGATTGAACACAAAAGCCCAAATATTTGCACTCGCCGATGCGTATGATGATATTGTTGATTGGTTGTGATGCTTGAATGTGCTTAAAGATGCCATTCGGAGGAAAAGTCTTCAGATATGTTTCTTTGAGAGGGAAGCAATCCCAAATATGAAGATAGCTTTTTGGGAAGAATAAACAACGGCCCAAAAATGAAATAACCTTCAGGAAGAATAAACGAAGGCCCGAGGTAATGAGATAACCTTTGGGAAGAATAAACGACAGCCCAAGGTATCAATATGGCTTTTGGGAAGAATAAACGACGGCCCAAAAATGAGATAACCCTCGGGAAGAATAAACGACGGCCCGAGGTAACAAGATAACCTTTGGGAAGAATAAACGACGACCCAAGGTAACAAAATGGCTTTTTGGGAAGAATAAACGACGGCCCAAAATGAGATAACCTTCGGGAAGAATAAACGAAGGCCCGAGATAACAAGATAACCTTTGGGAAGAATAAACGACGGCCCAAGGTATCAATATGGTTTTTGGGAAGAATAAACAACGGCCCAAAATGAGATAACCTTCGGGAAGAATAAACGACGGCCCGAGGTAACAAGATAACCTTTGGGAAGGATAAACGACGACCCAAGGTATCAATATGGATTTTGGGAAGAATAAATGACGGCCCAAAATGAGATAACCTTCGGGAAGAATAAACGACGGCCCGAGGTAACGAGATAACCTTTGGGAAGAATAAACGACGACCCAAGGTAAGTTGTTGATGAAGTTTACCTGCTGGAGAATTAACCTGAAAAACAAGGTTAGTTCGGTGCAAATATAATGATATATATAACATTCTACAAGATAATATTTTATGAGAATGCGTATAATATGACATGATATGATATGATGTATGTATGAATGAACTATGTAGCTGAAGCGTAGCTTCGTAGAATAACTGTCGACTGGGGAAAATAAATCTTGATTCATTGCTGAGGAGTATGAAGACTTCGTTCCCATCTTGTTTAAGAATATTGTACTTAGGAATTCCCGTTTTTCGTTCTTCGTACTTCTTATTGAAGGATTAAGTTCCTGAGTATCCTGACTGAGGATAAAAGAGATGGACATAGATCTGGGAGACCTATGTAGTTAAGTATCAATTCTTCGGAGGATATGAAACTGCTTGGAGACTTCGTAGAGTTGGAAGTATAAGATATTACTTGAAGTATTCCGTACAAATATCCGTAAAGATTAATCCGTGGGGATGAACCGGCGAAGCTTCATTGAATTCCTACCTCCGTTCGTTCTTAGTAAATGCTATTATTGTATTTTATGCATTTCTGGTAAACATCAATCATATTCAAAGGCATATATGCATTCAAACATAAATCAATGGAAGTTTTCTCGCTTTAGTAAAAGGGGAAAAGTAAAGCTGAATAAAGAGGGAAAAGTAAAGCTGAATAAAGAGGGAAAAGTAAAACTGAATACGAAAAATGGAGTTTTATTTATTTTAGAAATAGGCCTAAAAACAGGAAAGTTTTAACACGGAGACAGAAATCCTAGTAAGAGGAGTTCGTCAAAGAAATTTTTACAAGGAAAAATAGCTATGTGTAAATAATCCTATTGAGTTTCAACTTTGCTATTGCCATTATCTTCAATTATCTCATCTTCAGCTATCGGAGAAGAAACAATTGGACTGATCGGTATCTGTTAAACTTGACATAGATAACACAACTAGTAGAGGTTACATGAGTGATCCAATGAGACATAGTCATACGCTTTAATCCCTAACTTTTTCCTGGATTGCCCTTTCAGGTTTTCAATCCACTAGGATACCCTTTTTTGCCCAAGCCACCTTTTCAGGTTTCAACTTGCCGGGTGTACATTTATATATATATATATATATATATATATATATATATATATATATATATATATATATATATATATATATATCCCTAATTTTTGCCCGAACCCTTTTGGTTCGCCGGGATGCCCTTATTTTTGCCTAGGCCTGTCAACCTAGCGAGTCTCTTTTCATGCGTAGTATTTTTTAACTATGTCTGCGTTCACAGGCTGCGGGAAATCTTCACCATCCATAGTTGTAAGCATCATGGCACCTCCAGAAAATACCCTCTTAACAACAAATGACCCTTCATAGGTGGGGTCCATTTGCCCCTGGGATCACCATGTGGTAATATAATACGTTTGATTACCCAATCACCAGTCTGATACACTTGCTGCTTAACTTTCTTATTGAAGGCTTTGATCATCCGTTTCTAATACATCTGACCATGACAAACAGCTGCTAATCTTTTCTCATCAATCAAGTTTATCTGGTCAAGTCGAGTCTGAATCCATTCATCTTCATCTAAGCCTACATCCTTCATAATTCTCAAAGAAGGAATCTGAACTTCAATGGGTAAAACTGCTTCCGTACCATAGGCAAGGTAAAATGGGGTTGCCCCTGTTGAAGTACGTATGGTGGTACGATAACCATGAAGAGAAAATGGTAACATCTCATGCCAATCCTTATATGTAATTGTCATCTTTTGCAAGATCTTCTTAATATTCTTGTTGGAGGCTTCCACTGCGCCATTCATCTTGGGACGATATGGAGAAGAATTGTGATGTTTAATATTGAACTGCGTGCAGAGATCAGTGATCATAGTATTGTTTAAATTAGTACCATTATATGTGATAATCCTTTTGGGGATTACATATCTGCATATAAGATTCTACTTGATGAACCGAGCCACAACATTCTTGGTAACAGAAGCAAATGAAGCTGCCTCTACCCATTTTGTGAAGTAATCAATAGCCACAAGGATGAAACGATGTCCATTAGAGGCAGTAGGTTTTATCTCACCAATCATATCAATGCCCCACGTGGCTAAAGGCCATGGAGCAATTAGAACATTCAACGAAACTGGAGGCACATGAACCTTATCAGCATAAATCTGGCATTTGTGACAAGTTTTGGAGTGTTGATAGCAATCAGCTTCCATGGTAGACCAATAATAACCTGCTCTTAGAATATTCTTAGCCATAGTATGTCCACTAGAATGAGTACCAAAGATCCCATCATGCATGTCTTTCATAATCTCTAATGCTTCTTTCCTATCCACACAACGAAGCAAAGTTGAATCGTGGTTGCGCTTGTACAAAATTCTATTACTCAAGAAGAATTTAGCAGAAAACCTCCTCAGAAACTTCTTATCATTGACAGATGCCCCTTCAGGGAAATCCTGAGCTTTAAGATACCTCTTCACTTCATGGAACCAAGGCTTTTCTTCTACTCTTTAAGTACCCACTTAATTGCAGTATGCAGGTTTATCAAATCGATCAATAGTAATTCTCAGAGCTTCATCGTCCCAACTGATTTCAAACATAGATGCCATGGTAGCTAATGCATATGCCAACTGATTCTCTTCTCGTGGAATATTTCCAAAGGTAATCTCTTCAAAGTACGGGATCAAAGACAAGACATGTTCTCTGTAAGGGATGAGATTAGGATGCCTGGTATCCCAATCTCCTTTAACTTGACTAACTACCAGAGTTGAATCTCCATATACATTCAAAAATTGGATCTTCATCTCAATAGCAACCTTGATACCCATGATGCACGCTTCATACTCAGCCATATTGTTGGTATATTTAAAACAAAGCTTTGCAGTAACTGGTGTAAAACAACCTTTAGGAGAGAAAATCACCACACCAACACCATTACCAAGCGCATTAGAAGCTCCATCAAAAACCATAGTCCATCGCGATCCTTGTCCAGGTCCTTCATATTGTCTAGGTTCTTTAGTAACAATCATAATATCCTCATCTGGAAACTCAAAATTCATAGATTGATAATCATCAACTGCTTGATGAGCCAAATGGTCAGCTACTACACTTCCTTTGATTGCTTTCTAAGTAGAATAATGTATGTCATATTCTGTCAAGATCATTTTCCATCTTTCTATTCGTCCGGAGAGAACAGATTTCTCAAATATATACTTGATTGGATCCATTTTTGAAATCAATAAGGTGATATGAGTCAACATATACTGTCTTAGTCGGCGAGCAGCCCATGCCAAAGCGCATCAAGTTTTCTCGAGCAGTGAGTATCTTGTTTCATAGTCGGTAAACTTTTTGCTAAGGTAGTATATTGCCTGCTCTTTTCGACCAGACTCGTCATGTTGCCCCAACACACACCCCTTTGAGTTATCCAATATTGTCAAGTACATAATCAAGGGTCTTCCTTCAAATTGTGGCATCAATATAGGAGGTTCCTGTAGGTACCTTTTGATCTCATCAAAAGCTGCCTAACATTCATTATTCCATTCCAATACTTGATCTTTCTTTAACAACTTGAAGATTGGTTCACAAGTAGTAGTCAACTGGAAAATAAATCTTGCAATGTAATTCAGTCGTCCCAGGAAACCTCTAACTTCTTTCTCAGTACGAGGATCAGGCATTTCTTGTATAGCTTTTACCTTTGCAAGATCCACTTCAATACCTTTACCACTGACAATAAAACCCAGAAGTTTTCCAGATCTAACTCCAAAAGTACACTTGTTTGGATTCAATCTCAACTTGTATTTTTTCAACCTCTCAAATAACTTGTGTAGATGATCAAGATGCTCTTCTTCATTCTGAGATCTGGCTATCATATCATCCACATATACCTCTATCTCATGGTGAATCATATCATGGAACAAAGCTACCATAACACGCTGATATGTTTCCCCAACATTCTTCAAACCAAATGGCATCACCTTATAACAAAAAGTGCCCCATTGTGTAACAAATGTAGTCTTCTCCATATCTTCAGGTGCCATCTTAATCTGATTATACCCAGAGAAACCATCCATAAAATAGAATACCTTATGTTGAGCAGTGTTGTCTACCAGAACATCAATATGTGGAAGTGGAAAGTCATCTTTGGGGCTGGCTCTGTTCAAATCCCGGTAATCTACACACATGCGTACTTTATCATCTTTCTTAGGTACCGGCACCAAGTTTGCAACCCACTGAGGATAAGAAGTAACAGCTAAAAACCCTGTATTGAATTGTTTCATCACCTCTGCCTTAATCTTTTCTGACATATCAGGATGCATACGATGAACTTTCTGTTTTATTGGACGACAATCCTCTTTCACTGGTAGACGGTGAACCACAATATCTGTATCCAGCCCCGACATATCTTCATAAGACCAAGCAAAAACTTCCACATAGTCATGTAACATCTGAATCAACCTGTTCTTGACACCATCTTCCAGCTCAACACCTATCTTGATCTCTTTCCTGTTTTCCTCGGTTCCCAAGTTTACAACTTCGATTGGTTATTCATGTGGTTGTATAGTTTTCTCTTCTTGTTGTAGTAATTTAGCCAACTCTATAGGTACTTCACAATCTTCTTCCTTTCCATCCCCAGCTTGATAGATCGGATTCTCGAAGTCATAATTGGAAATAGCAGAATTGTTATAAATAGGATCTAGAGTGGATGAAGATCTTCATTTTAGTGACGTGGGTGTGTGTAAGAACACATAGCTTCTTTTTTTTTATAAAACGAAAAAAGTAAAAGAAAGACAAAGAGCGCAATATTTACGAAAGCGAGAAACGTCCATTGATTTTATTGAATGAAAATATGCAAATGAAATGACAACCCTAACAAGCATACCATTGTTCCCCGGGAAAGGCACAAGGCTTAAAAGTATTTAATTGTTCAAAATTACAAAAAATAAATTTAGAAAAATGAAATAGCATTTACTCCTGACTAAAGGAGATAGGAATAACGTCTTCATCCTTCCAATTGTTGAGTCCATCACCCATGGTAGGAAAGATCCAATCATCCAGGTTGTAACCTTCATCACAATCTTCCACAGCATTGACTTGGTCCTTTATGATTCCTTTATGAGTGATACGAGCAGCACGAGCACGACGAACAACCTTCTGAGATTCTACAGTAAAACCCAAACCAAACTTGTCAGACTTGTAAGGAATGTCAGGAAGCTGACCCCAAATAGTACAACCACCTTCTTCAACCACAACTCTAGCATCTTTGAGGGAGGCCATTGTAGGAGGCACTCTGGTAATCACATGAACTCTTTTAACAACAGGGAGAGCTTTAGTAGCAGGAACGACTTGAGGAACCACTTCAAATATCTGGCAAGGAGTCTCAACAAATTCACCCTCCATCTCAACATATTTAAAAGTATTCACATGACTGACCATGTATTCTTCTTCACCATAAACAGTGACAATCTTTCCTTTCACCGGATATTTCAACTTCTGATGTAAAGTGGAAGTCACATCACCTGCCCCATGGAACTAGGGGCGCCCAAGCAAACAAGAGTATGCAGGACGAATATCCATCACATAGAAATTGGAATCAAAGACTTGAGAGCCTACTTTGATTGGAAGATCCACCTCTCCATGCACCATTCTTCTTGAACCATCAAAGGCCATCACCACCACATTACTTGGTCTTAACACTATATCTTTCAAATTGAGTTTGTCGAGAGCCTCCTTCGGTAATACATTCAACGAAGAACCATTATCCACTAATACATGAGACAAAGTAGTGCCCCTACACTCAATGGAGACGTGCAATGCTCTATTATGGTTTCTCTTAGCAGGAGTCAGATCAGCATCAGTAAAACCCAAACCATTATCACTAGTTAGATGAGCAACACAATTTTCAAACTGGTCCACAGAGATTTCATGTGGCACGTGAGCAGTCTTCAGGAATTTGATTAAAGCCTTGGCATGGGCTTCAAAACACAATAGTAGAGATAACATGGAGATTTTGGAGGGAGTATGCCCCAATTGGTCAACAACATCATAATCACTCTTGCGGATGATCTTCAATACTTCTTCCATCTGCTTAGAGAGATCTTCACTAACTAGTGCCTCAGCTTGAACAGGTTCAATCACTAGTCCTTTGCCCCGAGCCTCAGTACTTGGCCCAGAGTTAGAAATATGAATTGGAGTAGCAGCAGTCTTTGAGGTGTCTTCTGGAGAGAAAATTCTTCCACTCCTGGTAACCTTACTGGATCCAACAATATTGTCCACATCAAGATTAACATCAGTAACAGGTGCATCAGTCAAAGGCTCTTGTTTGACACCATGGATATAAACATCAGAACCATAATTCCAAGGTATAGCCTTATCGGAAGTGTATGGGATAGGACCAGGAGTAGTAATAATCATTGGAGCCACCTTTGGCTCAACAGTAATCTTCACAGGACCCTTAGAAGTGATCCTCACTGGACCATTGGAAGTAATCTTCACAGGAATCTTGTTAACCATAACCACATCTTCAACTTTCAAATCTTGGGCCAAACCTCCACACAGACTCTCTATAGAAGGGGTCCTCTCAAATAATATAGTATAGTTATCTATCAGGCGTTGAATACCTGACCTCAACCTCCAACAACTATCAGGTTTATAGGCACAATAAAAACAATCTTCCCTATACCCGGAAATAAACTGGCTTGCATAAGTTTCTTCTTGACAATAGCTAAAGGAGTAGTTATTTCAGCCACGGTACGAACATAAACAACCTCATCAACAACATTAATAGTCTTCTCATGTTTAGGCATAGGAGCAGTAATCACATTAGGAGTTTCCTGAGGGTCAAACTCAATTTCTCCATTTTCAATCATATCCTGAATTTTGTTCTTCAATGACCAGCAACTGTTAGTATCATGGCCAGGGCTATTAGAATGGTATGCACACCTTGCATTGGGATTGTAACGAGAAGAGGAAGTATTGATATTTTGTGGCGGGTCCTTCAAAGTAATCAATTCTCCTTTTAACATATGTTGCAAAGCCTGAGCCAACGACATATTGAGCTTAGTAAATTGCCTCCTAGGCTTGGGATGACTATTCTGTTGTTGCTCTTGTGGTGGAGGTGTAGGATTAGAAATTAAAATAGCTCCTACAGATTGATTACGATCATTACGACCATGTTGGCTATATACAGCATTGGATTCCTTCTTCCCATGAGGGGGCTTCTTGGTGATATTTGAGGAAGCCACTATCTGAATCTTTCCACTTCGTATTCCACTTTCCACACGTTATCCAGTCATTATCAGCTCAGTAAAGCTAGATGATGAGCTTCCAATGAGATGACTATAGAAAGGACCAGTCAACGTACTCATGAACATATCAACCAAATCCCTGTCTGTCAAAGGGGGTTGAACTCTACTTACCATATCTCTCCATTTCTGAGCATACTCCTTGAAACTTTATTTGGCATCCATGGACATGCTTTGGAGCTGCATGCGAGTTGGTGCTAAATCAGAATTGTATTGGTACTGCTTATAGAAAGCCTCAGCAAGATCATCCCAGTTGCGAATGTTGGTACTCTCTAGTTGATAATACCATTCCAGTTGGGATCCAGATAAACTCTCTTGAAAGAAATGTATCCATAACCTCTTATCAGGAGTATGGGGTTGAATTC
Source organism: Lathyrus aphaca (assembly GCA_963966055.1). Taxonomy (NCBI): domain Eukaryota; kingdom Viridiplantae; phylum Streptophyta; class Magnoliopsida; order Fabales; family Fabaceae; genus Lathyrus; species Lathyrus aphaca. The sequence goes on along the minus strand of OZ014522.1, from coordinate 384,024,993 downwards.
TTCTGACATAAGACCTCAAATGCAATTTTAGGAAAGACACACCATCATACACCACAAAAGTGGGAACCATGAAGCCCATAGGGATGGAGACTCCAGAAATCAAACTCAAATCTTCAAAGTCCAACCCAAAATTCTTCTGTAGTTCCATAACATTCATTCTGTCCACCAACATCTTATACTTCTCTTCACTAGTAGGATCATGATAATAGTTCTCCTCAGAATCAGAATCTTCCATAGTATCATGGAGACTGCCTCCTTCTCTCTCAGAATTTTCAGACTCAAGATTCTCAACCTTTTCATCTGTCTTGACGGGACCTATGAATCTTCTACCCAGGTTGATGAAGCCCACTGATTTTCTGGTCTTCTTCTTTTTCTTGGTCAAAAGTGCCTTCAGCTCATCTTGTCCCCTGGACAAATTCAGAATCATTTCTTGAAATTGTGCATTCTGAGTCTAGAGATCCTTAACAGTTTGTTCGAGAGCCATTTCTGCTGAAATAAACAGCGAGAAGATAAGATACCTTTTTATGAGAAACTTGTGATGTAATGATATGGTATGTATATGTTTATGCAATGTTTTCAAGGACCGCAGGATTTAAATTTGTTTAAAGAAAACAAAAACAAATTTTTATTAGTAAATATTTAATATAAGTTTTGCCCCTTGGGGCTTACAAAGAAATAACAATAAAGTAAAAAAGATAAATATATGGGGTTTTAAGTCTCCCATGGACGCTTCCTCTTTGTGTGGAGGTACTTGCTGAGGTTTTGATCCTCGTGAAGTTGCCTTGTCAGCTCTAGAATTCTTTCTTAACCAGCTCTGAAATGAGTTTCAAAAGTATCCATTTACTCCTTCAACTGAATCTAGGACTTCTACAATTCTTCCAAATCAGTAGGCATGTCTGGATGAAGGATGGTATAAGGAACATCTCCTTCAGCAACAGGCTCCATAGTGACTGGTAGGACAGAAGGATATGGCATCATAAGAGTCTGAGCACGAGCTCGCACCCATCTGCGATAAGGCTCAATAGGAATAGAATACTTTGGCTCCAAAGTGTTGCTGTCAATCCTGTTCACCTTGTTCCAAGCTCATATAAACCTTTAAAGGTAACCCTGAAGATCGTTGTTGTAGTCGAACATGATACCCTGAATAAGCATGTCATGAGGACCATTACTCCGAGCATAACAAAACTGACGTAGTGCTAAAGAAGGGTTGTAGGTAATGCCACCTCTTATTCCTAGAAGTGGCACATTAGGGAACTCCCCACAATGGTCAATGATAGTAACATTCTCCATAGATCGAGAGCACCAATGAATGTATGAATGAGAAAGTGACATAATCCTCTTAGACCACATTAACCCTTGTTCATTCTTCATTACTGATCGAGGAAGGTGATAAATAAATCACCTAGACAATAAAGGTATGCAACACATCAGAGTTCCTCTCGCCTTCATAGTACGAGCGTGAAGAGAATGTAAGATATCTCCAAGTAATGTAGGCACTGGATTACGAGTCAGAAATATATTGATGGCGTGTACATCTGAGAACTGGTCTGGATTAGGGAACAACACTAAGCCATATATCAATATGGCTAGGATCTCCTCAAAAGCATAATAACTCATAGCCTTCAAGAACATTTGAGCTTTCTCCATTAATACCTTAGCAAGAATACCCTTAACCCCGCTTCTCGTTTCTAGGACAATGTCTGATTTCTTCAGATGTAGGGCTACAACAATGACTTTAGGTTTAGGCTCCTTCTCTAAGCCTGTGAAGGGTCTCTGATCAAGGATAGGCATACCCAGTAGTTTGGAGAACTCCTCCATTTTAGGAACCAGCTGATAGTCGGGGAATGTGAAACAATGATGTTTAGGATCAAAGAACTGGAATAGGACACTCATCATGTCTTCATTGAACCCTGAAGTGACTAGATCCAATAGGTGACCATGCCTCTTGATGAATTGGGAGTTTTCAGAAACTTGAGAGACCAACTCTTTATGCCTAGAAGGTATCCCTACAAAGTTGATCCGGATTGTATTCCTACGAGCAAAAGCCATGACCTGCAACAAAGAACAAAGATAAATCCTTTGGTCCTTGAAATGGTTAGTGAAAATGCTATGCTTATGATTTCATGATGTTATGCTCAATCACAAACATGTGGCACACACAAACAAGTCACACAATAGCCCTAGGTTTGAAGGCTTGCATGAGGTTTAAAGGTAAGTACCCTCCCCTGAAGTTCAGATGGTTCATCCTATCCTACAAAAGTAACCGGGTTCTAAGGGATCTCAATATCACTGATCCTTCCCAAGGGTGGTTGTTCAGTAGGCAACTTACTTGCCAACCAAAACCCTCCAAGTTTAGGATCTCAATGAGTGTAGTATTGAGTATCAACCAACTTCAGTCTTCACCAAAGCCAGCTTTCTCACTACTTTCTAAAGGCCAAGATGGGATAACTAGGGTTCTAAAAGTCAGTTAGTGTATTGACAACATATGGCAGCCCCATATTATCCTTAACTTACTTAAGGAACATAAGCACCAACCAAGAAGTCATACTAACTATGGCCATCAGATCAACCATATCGGTATACACCGTACAGTTTCCTTGGTCTATTGCCGTTTACCTAGGGTACACTAGATCCGGGTTAGGATCTTTCATACAAAAAGCCCAAAAGAAAAGTAAAGCAAACAATTTAAGTGATCTAATTCCTAAGGGTACCCCTATTTTACTTAGTAACTCCCTAGCAGAGTCGCCAGTTCTGTAACACGGTGGGAGAACTGACTTTTAGTCATGTTGCGGATAGCAAGAGTCGCCACCGACTTTTATTTTATCCAAGTGGAAAAGACATAAAAGAACAGGAAAGACATATTTTTAAAAGACTTGGGTTCGAGGGGTAGGTTATATAAAGGGAAGATATTAGCACCCTTTATATCCATGGTTATCCATGGGCTCTTAGTTACTTAGCTCACTTTAATTGTTTTTGAAGAGTGTAGTGTGTGATTAGAAATTTTTCTCAGTACTTTGTAATGATCCTCGTATGGATGTATACAAAGCCTTGTTTTGAAAATGTTTAAGAAAGTGAGGTGTAAAAAGTATTTTGAAATGTGAGCAAGCAACTAAGAGGTACCTATCCTAGATTAAGTCATTCATGTTCTCTTATGTCCTTTCGAGGGTAAGATTATCCCTATTATTAAGGAATAGGTAGTCATTACCTTGGATTTGTTTGAGGGACGGGCGTATGATCATCGTATGGTCATAGAAGGCAACATGTAAGGGTGTATTTAGAAATTCGTAGGGACTATCATCATTTATTCGAAGGGACAAGGTCATTATATCGTAGGCAACCTCGTAAGGACTTGACCTTTTAAACTGGAAGGGACTTGATGATTTTTTCTGTTAAGGGACATTGCTTTTTAGACACCCCCACTTTTGAGGGACTTGACCATTTATTTTAAGGCAACTTAAGAGGAATACCCTAGGAGGTGCAGACAGCGATCATAGATCGACTTACGTGTGTGAATGTTTATTTTCAGATATTTATTATTTTTATTTAATTTTCTATGTCCGATTAATTTCAATTAAATTTTCACTCCTTATTTACTAACCAAGCAATTAAATAAATAATAATAAAAAAATAGAAAATTAAACTAAGCTATTACAAGGCTTTAGGGCAGATACAAAATAATATGAGCGAAAAATAAATTACAATAAACGTAAACCTAGACATTTTTTCTAATAATTTAAAATAGAGCAAAGCATAATAATTAAATGAATTAAATAAAAGAAAAATATAAAAAAAGAAGATAGAAAATAAATTAAGTTTAGAATTTGGTTTTAATTAAGAAATTAGGGTTGATTTTAGAAAAATAGGATTAGAGATAAATATTAGGGTTTTCAAATAAAAATTTGAATTTTATAAGAAAATAAGACCTAATTACTAATTATTGTTAATTTACAAATTAAATAAAAAATATTTTTCATTAAAGGAAAATAATTTTTTTTTTTTGAGAAATATTTGCAAGATTTTCATTTAATAGTTAAATTTTAATTAATTTACAAATTATAATAAAAATCAAATTATTTAAAAAAAACATTAATTTATTTTATTTACATGAAACTAATGTTATTCATAAAAATTATTAGTTTTTTTTGAAAAAAGATTAAAATTATTTTTTTTTAAAGAAAACTAAATAAAGAATTTTAAATAGATAATATAATAAAATAAAACCAAAAAAACCAAAAAAAAATACAAAAGCATAAAAAGAATGGGGGAGGCCTGGATTTGAACTCAGGACCTCCCCATTACCAGGGGCAAGTATGACCAGTTGTGCTGCGCACCTGGTTTGGTAAGTGGGTGAGCAAAACACCTAATATATGAAACCTGCAAAAATAAAATGAAATTTAAAAAAAATAGAGGACCTGGGAATCGAACCCAGGTCCAAAGCTCCATACGCACGCGTTCTAGCCACCAGGCCACCAAGCATATTATGAAATAAAATGGAAACAAAAACATAAAATAAAATACTTAAATTTGAATTTCCAGGTTGGTGCCATCTGAGTCGTCTTCAACCATTACCTGTGAAAAACACTGCGTTTTCTTCTGCGAACTTACCTGCGAATCCAACTTTGTATGATTTCCTAGGTTTTCTTCAACGATCGCCATAACTGTAAAATTTTATCTAATTGAGAGTACCATTGTACTCAACACAACAAAACCAGTTCATTTATACATTTAGAATTCATTTATATTTGTTAAATTAGAAAACCCCAAATGGAGAGCATGAACCCTAATAATGGCCGATTGCGTTTTAGGTCATGATACTTCAAGATTCTTGCCCAGAAACAATCTATGGATCATCACAAACAACAATATAAGGTCAAAAATCATTAACAAAGCATAAACAAACATAATCGAAAAATTGAAAACGCAAGGTTATGAGGATTCAGTTTATGCGTATGGGGTCGATTTTGATGATGCAAAAGGTAGAGGCACGTTCAGTGGTCATCATAGAATGGATTGTCGTTCTTGGAATGCATTGAAATTACCTCCAATCAAAAATCTGAATGTGAGTTTTTTGTGAAATTTTTTGAAGTTGGAGGATGATCTTTGAACCCTGATTTTTGTCCCTTGTGCTTGTGACTTCTTACACATATGTAGTAGAATGTTTTTAGGTCAAAAGATGGGCCTCTTGTTCATGAATTTGGATTGCTTGAAAATGAAGAAATCTCACTTCCAATTTTGTCAAAAAATCAAATATCTTATTACCAATTATGCCTTGCACGAATTTGGACTAACTTCAATCAGTTTAAATGCAATATATTTGCTTCTAGAACAAATATTTGATCTAAATGATGACTTTTTATATTTCATTTTTATTTAAATTGAATTTTAACAAATAAAATCCAAATAAATAAAAAATAAATTATAAAAATCATATGGATTGATTATTGGGTCGTTCATGGTCTTAACTTTGAGATTGGGTTGCAATTTGATGGGCCCATTTGGAAAATTTTGAAATTTAGGCCTTATTTGCTTCATACACCCCTCAAAATTCTCCCAACTTTGGCAAGGCACAAATCCTTCAATTTTAAGGCTATGAAGGTGTTCTTGGACATTTTGGAAAGCTTAAATAGTCCTCTAACAAACCTCTTTAGTATCATGTCCATATCGTTTACCATTTTCAAATTATTCCCTTTGGAAGATGTTGACTTTTTGTTGACTTTTGAACCTGTAATGTTTTAGCTCATACCTTCCAAATGAAGCATTTTTAGACTTGGCTTGTGAGACACAAAGTTGTAGAGAATTCAATTTCCTTCAAAATGAGCTTTGAATGGGAAATTTTTGATGAAGCATGTGAAAGTTATGGCTGGTCAAAGTTCAATAGACTTTTCCTTAGAAAACCTAATTTAGAAACTCCTGATTCTTGATGATCTGAAACTTCCTTGATGAATCATGTTCAAACCTTGATAACATGATTAATTTTACTTCATGAACTTGATGTTGGCAAAAAAAAATTGAAGTTTGACTTTGATTTGACCACAGTTGACCTCAGTTTGACTTTTTAACTACTTTGACTGATTTTTGCATATCTGATCATCTGACTGGTCTAACCTATTGGGAAAGACTTGAAACTTGACATGTGGATTCTTGAATACATGTGGGATGTTATGAAGCTCACTTGAGGCCTTTAAAATCATTTTAACCTGAGGAAACTCAAAACCCTAGTTTTGGACACTTTCCTTAGAATGAGGCATTGTTTGGGGAAACTTCCACACTTCTTGATCAATTGGGAGTCTTGAGGATCTTATGATCATTTAGAAGTATTGAGAGAGATTGTCTTGATTATGGGAGGGAAAATTTTGGGGTACAACAACTACGCAACAGATTCATAAAATTCAGCTTAAAACAACTTATTGTATTTGTAACACGGTGGGAGAACTGACTTGGGCGTTTTTGTTTCCAAAAACTATGTTGCGGATAGCAAGAGTCGCCACCAACTTTTATTTTATCCAGTAAAGAAAAGGAATAAAAGAACAGGAAATACCTTTTAAAAATATTTGAGTTCGGGGGGTAAATTATACAAAGGGAAGGTGTTAGCACCCTTTGTATCCATGGTTATCCACGGGCTCTTAACTACTTAGCTCACTTTACTTTGTTTGAAAAATTGTGTAGTGTGTGTTTAGATTATATTTTCATAAATCTTTAACTTTGCAATGATCCTTGTATGGAAGTATACAAAGTATTTGAAAAGTGGGGTGTAAAGAGTATTTTTAAAAAGAGTGAGCAAGTACTTAAGAACTACTTACCCTACGTTTGTAAGGTCTTTCTTGTTATTTATTTCCTTTAAGGGTAGGACTGTCCTTACTATTATTTAGTAACTAGCCTTAACCTTCGATGTTAAAAGGAACGAGCGTAGGTTCATCATATGGTCATAGAAGGCAACCTGTAAGGGTATCTTAGTAATTCGAAGGGATAATCATCATTTTTTCGTAGGGTCATCGAGGGACAAGATCGTTTATTCGTAGGCAACTCGAAGGGATTATGAACTTTTATCTTGAAGGAACTTGATGATTTTGTTCATAGGCAACTTTACTAAGATACCCCCACGTTCGAGGGACTTGACCATGTATTGTAAGGCAACCAAGAGGAGAAACCCTTTGAGGTGCAGATGGAAATTGTATAACGATCGACTTACGTATGTGAATATTAATTTCAGATATTTTATCTTGTAGATTTAGTGGGCTATGTCCAATTAATTAAGCATACAAGTCTTTGCACACCCTAATTTACTAACCACACAGTTATATTTTGTAGAAAATAAAGGGTCCTAGGCTATTACATTATGGGGAGGGGGTACATTTGTCTTTTAGGGGGATTGCAGAAAATTAAAATGCGGAAAATTAAACATAATTAACTATTACATATTAGGGGCAATTACATAATCAGAAAAAGAAGTGCGAGAAAATAAAATTACATAATATCGTGCGTCCTATACAAATTCTCTAAGAAAATAAATAAAGGAATTAAAGTCATTAATTAAAATTTAGGTTAAGAAAAATAATTAATTGTTTTAAGAAAAATTAGGGTTTAAGAAAAATCAGGGTATAGAATATATAGGGTTTTAGAGAAAAATAGGGTTGAGGTTAAAATTAGGGTTTAAGGAAAAGAAAAAAAAAACCAGGATTGATTAATTAAAACCTAATTAATTAAAAACACCTAACAAAACTATTTTTTTTATAAGAAAAATATTAATTAAAAGTTTTTTTTATGAAATTTGTTTAAAAGTTAGGGTGGTTAGTGAATTACTTAAGTGGTTAAATAGTTAAGTGTAATTATAAAGTTAATTAAGAAAAATAATTGAAGAAAATAATAAAACTAAAAAAAGAAAAGAAAACCAGGTTGTAAAAATAATGGTGGAAGTGTAGGCGCGTATTTTCGACACCATGATGTGAAAGATAAAATTGTGTTCTTTGGTAGAAAGGGAAAATTCGACAAAGGAAGGGAAATTGAAGAAATACATTTGAAGAGTTATTTCGACAATTTTTGGTTGACGTATTGTTTTCGACAGTTCGACAAGAATGGAAGATGTAGTGTTTCTACATATTTGGTTGATGTGTTATGTTTTGAAAATTCGAAAAGCCCGAAGGGACGCATCGCTTCTACATTAAGGAAAAATTCAAATTCAGACAATTATTTCGTTTGGCAGAAGGACGCGTGGAAGCTTTTGAGGAAAGAGGAACATGCAGAAAGCCAAGTGTCATTAATCTGAAGATTTTTCCGTTGATAGCAGTTATTTTATTTGTATATAAATAGGATAATATTTGTTAGATTTAGTGTGTGGAAAAAACTTGTACATAATTCCTATAAAATACTCTAAAGTACTCGTGTGAGAGAAAAAGAGTTTTATCTGGAAAATGTATGTGTGAACAACACCATTCATTTAAGTTTTATCAAATTCAAAGTTCTTTATTTAATCTTTTCCTTTACATTTTCCAGCCAATTTATCTTTCGTTGTTTACTTTATGCAAATCTTTACCTTTATCAAAATTTACTTTGTCAAATTACTTTGTTGAATTTACTTTGTTGAATTTACTTTATCAAATTTACTTTAAAACTTTCACTTAAAATAATCAAAATCATTCATATATGAAAGACATAACTAATCGAATCAATGATCAAAAGACTTCTTATTCTAAGAGTTCGGAATTTCGTCAAAAACTTGCACATGTGTCCTAGGATTTGTGTGGTTGGTCCTGCAAATAAACCAATTCGATGAGATTGGAAAACCAGAGGTTGTTCGCCAAATTCAACAGCGAATAGGAAGCTGGACTCGAACCCACGCCCCTTGCTTCAACAGACACACGTCCATCCAATGGGCCACCTGCGCGCGTGTGATATGAAAATGAAACAAATATATTATAAAATATGACGAATATTTGAATTCACCAAAAGCGCGCACTCGTCTTCAACCTCCAACCACTTGATATTTTCTACCAATCACCTGCATTTTTGCTACGAATTTTCTGTAGCTAAATGACCTGCATTTTATGAAAAATCACATACACAAAAAATCAGTCAGTTCCAAGTATGTCAATCAATTGTAAATGAGTTCAGGAGTCTAAATACCCCACTAACTCGTCTTGAAATCGCCTCTAGCCCTAGTTCCTGATTTTGAGCTAGAAAACCCTAACAATGGTGGGTTCTTGAACCTGCACTAAAAACCCTATCAACCAGCCCAAAATCGTTCTATACAACATCATAAACAACATTGAACCATAAAAAACAATTTATAATGCAAGAATTATGGAAATAAAAAAATCAAGAAAATCATAAAAAGGTGATTTGGTTTATGTGTTTTATCATGATTTTGAGGAAGGTAATGATTGAGACATGTTCAGAATGCTTCAAGGAAGCGATTACCACCTTTAAAAGTCTTGGAAACCTGATGCAAATAGGAAACTGATTTTGAGTTGTTTCTTGAAAAATTTGAAGTTTGGTGAGGGTTCAAAAACTCAGAAAATTCGTCCCCTTGCACTTGGTTGTATTGTGTACTTATAATAGAATGAATTAGGTCAAGAATATTGCGCTTTTTGATGGATTATAAGATTGCTTGTGTGAAGGAATGTGATTTCTAAATTTGTCCAAAAATTAGATAAAATCATACTTGTTTGGTCTTGCACGAATTTGGACATTTTCAATCAACATAACCATCAAATATTTGATCCCAAAATATATCTAAGATCAAATATTTGATTTTTTTTATTATTTATCTTAATTAAAATTGAATTTAAATGATTTAAATCCAATATAATATAAAATAAATATAAAAAATCAGATATTATGATCTATGGGTCATGCATGATCTTATAATTGAGTTTGGGTTGAAAAATATATGGGCCCATTTGGAAGAAACTTGAGTTTTGGCCATTTTTGCTTCATACACCTCCTCAAAATTGTCCAACTTAAACAATGCATAACTCCCTCAATTTTTATCCCATGTAAGTGTTCTAGGACTTTTTAGAAAGATTAGAGTGTCCTCTAACTACTCCTTTTGGTCCCAAGTCCATTTGATCTTTCATTTCTAAATTATGAGCTTTTGAAAAAGTTGACTTTTTATTGACTTTTAAAAGGACCTGTAATGTCTTGGCTCATATCTTTCAGATGAAGCATTTTTGGACTTGGCTTGTGAGATACAAAGTTGTAGAGAATTGAATTTCCTTATAAATGAGCTTTGGATGGGAAATTTTTGATTAAGTATGTGAAAGTTATGGCTGGTCAAAGTAAATTTGACTTTTCCTTCACAAAACCCTAATTTAGTAACTCTTGATTCTTGATGATTATGAGGTTTCCTTGATGAATCATGATCAACCCTTGATCAAATCATGAATTTCACGTCATAATCTTGATGTTGACCAAAAATCTTGAAGTTTGACTTTGTGTTGACCACAATTGACTTTTTGACCAAGTTAACTGATTTTTTAGTATCTGAGCATCTGACTGACCAAACTTGTAGGGAATGTCTTGAAACTTGACATGAGGATTATTTGAAGTATGTGGGACACCATGAAGTCCACTTGAGGCTTTATAAGTCCACTTTGCCTTGAGAAATTCAAATCCCTAGTTTTAGATCCATTGCTTAGAAGGAGGCTTTGTCTGATGAAACCTTGAATCCTTTTGAGCAATTGTGAATCTTCTGACAATTAGGAGACCTCTTTAGACATATTTTCTTGAATATGGGATGGAAAATTTTGGGGTACAACATCTTCTCCTGTTCAATTTTCTGAAATCTGAGGAGTTAGATTGACACGTACGCCATTCATGACCTGAAGATGGAAGAGGATTGAACACTAAAGCCCAAAAATTTGCACTCGCTGGTGCGCAAAATAATATTGTTGATTGATTGTATTGCTTGAATGGGCTTAAAGATTCCATTCGGAGTAACTAGAGATGGGCTTATAGATGCCATCCAAAGTATCTGTGGGTAGGAGTATCAGAATATGTCTACGTTTGACTTTATCTTAATGTTGTTACTGCACTAAGTATCAGAATTAGATCTTTGTCTCAACCCTCTTTGAACTATCTCTGTAACATATACCGAGCTAAGTATTAGCACTAGATCTTCATGTAGATCGTCTCTAAATTATCTTTGGGGAAAAAGATACCCTGCACTAAGTATTAGCACTAGATCTTCGTATAGATCGTCTCTGAACTGTCTCTAGGACAATATCTTGAATTAAGCATCAGAATTAAATCTTCATTTATATTATCTATGAATTTTTTCTGGAAAATATCTTGCACTAAGTATCAGCACTAGATCTTTGTTTAGATCGTCTCTGAACTGTCTCAAGGAGTTGGTAATGTTTATTTAACTATGAACTATCCTGAAAAGGAAAGATTAGTTTTATGCAAGATTATTTGATGTATGCATGTATGACATAATGTTCTTAATGTGAGTGAGAATGTCATATGCATTATGTATGAGTATGCCATGATATGATGTAAATGATGTATGTATGACTCCTGTAGTCGAAGCATATTAGTAGCTTCATGTAATAACTGCTGGCTGGGGAAAATAAATCTCGATTTGTTGCTGAGGAATATGAAGATAGCATTCTCGTCTTGTTTCTGAATATTGTACTTAGGACCTTTCGATTTCCGTTCGTCGTACTTTTTATTAAAAGATTAGATTCCTAAATAACCTGACTGGGGATAAAAAAGACGAACATTTCCCTGAGAAACTTATCCGTCCAAGTGTCAATTCTTCGGAGGATATTAGGCTTTGAGAGAAATCTACTTGGGACTTTGTAAAGATGGAGATACAAGAGGTTACTTGGAATACTTTGCTGAAATATATCTGTAAAGATTACTCTGTGGGGATGAACCTGCGAAGGTTCGTTGGATATGACCTTCGCTGGGGATTCCTACCTCCGAGAGCCCTTAGTAAATGTTATTATTGTAATTTTATATTATTTTATGCATTTTTGATAAACATCAATCATATTCAAAAGCATATATACATTCAAACATAATCAACAGACGTTTTCGCTTAAGTAAAAAGGGAAAAGTAAACCTGAAATCAAAAATAGGATTGTATTAATTTTGAAAGTGGCCTATAAACAGGCAAGTTTGAACAAAGAGACGGAAATCCTAGTAAGAGGAATTCATCGTAGAAAATTTAAAAGAGTACAAAAACAAGGAAAATCAGCTATGTGTAAGTGATCCCATCGAGTTTCAACTTTGCTATTGCCACTATCTTCAAGTATCTCATCTTTTGCTGTCAGAAAAGAAATGATTGGACTGATCTGCATCTGTTTGAACTTGATATAGGTAGCACAAATAGTTGAGGTTTTCAGTCTACTGGGATACCCTTTTTGCCCAAGCTGCCTTTTCAGGTTTTCGAATTACCGGGTGTACAATTTATATATATATATATATATCCCTAATTTTTGCCCGAACCATTTTGGTTCGCCGGGATGCCCTTATTTTTTCCTAGGCTAGTCAACTTAGCGGGCTTCTTTTCATGCGTAGTATTTTTTTACTATGTCTGTGTTAACAGGTTGCAGGAAGTCTTCACCATCCATGGTAGTAAGAATCACAACACCTCCAGAAAATACCCTTTTTACTACAAATGGCCCTTCGTAAATGGGAGTCCATTTGCCTCTAGGATCACCCTGTGGTAATATGATATGTTTAATTACCAAATCTCTAGCCTGGTATACTTGATGTTTGACTTTCTTGGCTTTGATAATACGCTTCTGATACATTTGACCATGACAAACAGTTGCAAGCCTCTTTTCATAAATCAAGTTTATTTGGTCAAGTCGAGTCTGAATCCATTCATCTTCATCTAAGTTTGCATCTTTCATAATTCTCAGAGAAGGGATCTGAACTTCAATAGGTAAAACTACCTCCATCCCATAGATAAGAGAGAATGGGGTTTCCCCAGTTGAAGTACGTATTGTGGTATGATAACCATGGAGAGAAAATGGTAACATCCCATGCCAATCTTTGTATGTCATTGTCATCTTCTGCAAGATCTTCTTGATATTCTTGTTGGCGGCTTCCATTGCACCATTCATCTTTGGTCGATATGAAGAAGAATTATGATGCTTAATCTTGAACTATGTGCAGAGCTCAGACATCATAGTATTGTTCAGATTAGTCCCATTGTCTGTGATAATCCTTTCGGGGATGCCATATCTACATATGAGATTATGCTTGATGAACTGAGCCACAACATTCTTGGTAACAGAGGCGAACGAAGCTGCTTCTACCCACTTTGTAAAGTAATCGATAGCAACAAGAATGAAATGATGTCCATTGGAAGCGGTAGGTTTGATCTCACCAATCATATCAATGCCCCACATTGCAAAAGGCCAATGAGCAGTTAGAACATTCAAGGAAATAGAGGAACGTGTACTTTATCAACTTATATCTGGCACTTATGACAAGTTTTGGAGTGCTGATAACAATCAACTTCCATGGTAGACCAATAGTAACCTGCTCTCAAAATCTTCTTAGCCACAGTATTCCCACTAGAGTGAGTACCAAAGATCCCATCATGCATGTCTTCCATAATTTCTCATGCTTCCTTCTTGTCCACACAACGAAGAAAATCGAATCGTGATTGCGCTTGTACACAATTCTATTGCTCAGGAAAAACTTGGCAGAGAATCTCCTCAGAAACTTCTTTTTGTTGATAGATGCCCCTTCAGGGTACTCCCAAGCTTCGAGATATCTTTTTACTTCATGGAACCAAGGTTTCTCCTCTACTCCCTCAGTATCAACCTCGTAACAGTATGCTGGCTCATCCAATCGATCAATAGTAATTCTAGGAGCTTCATTGTCCCAACTGACTTCAAACATAGATGACATAATAGCTAATGCATCTGGCAACTTATTCTCTTCTCGTGGAATATGTTCAAAAGTAAACTCTTCAAAGTATGGAATCAAAGACAACATATGCTCTCTATAAGGAATGAGAGTTGGATGCTTTGTGTCCCATTCTATTTTAATCTGACTAACTACCAGGGCTGAATCTCCATATACATTCAAGAATTGGATCTTCATTTAAATGGCAGCCTTGATACCCATGATACACACTTCATATTCAGCCATATTGTTGGTACAATCAAAACAAAGTCTAGCAGTAAATGGTGTATAACAACCTTCAGGAGAGATAATCACAACACCAACCCCATTACCAAGTGCATTAGAAGCTCCATTAAAAACCATAGTCCATCAGGATCCCTGTTCAGGTCCTTCATATTGTCTAGGTTATTTAGTAACAAGCATAATATCTTCATCTGGAGACTCAAAATTCATAGAATGATAGTCATCCACTGCTTGATGAGCTAAATGATCAGCTACCCACTTCTTTTAATTGCCTTCTGAGTGGTATACTAGATGTCATATTTTTTTTAAATCATTTTCCATCTCGCTATTCGTCCGGAGAGACCAGGTTTCTCAAATATGTATTTGATAGGATCCATCTTCGAAATAAATAAAGTGGTATGAGTCATCATATACTATCTTAGTCGACGAGCAGCCCATGCCAAAGCGTAGCAAGTTTTCTCGAGCAGTGTGTATCTTGTTTCACAGTCGGTAAACATTTTGCTAAGGTAGTATATTACTTGATCTTTTCGACCAGACTCGTCATATTGCCCCAACACACAACCCATTGAGTTGTCTAATACTGTTAAGTACATAATCAAATGTCTTCCCGCAACTGGTGGCATCAATATTGGAGGTTCCTGGAGATATTTCTTGATCTCATCAAAAGCTATCAGGCATTCATCATTCCATTCCATTACTAGATCTTTCTTCAGTAATTTAAAGATTGGCTCACAAGTAGCAGTTTATTGGAAAATAAATCTTGCAATGTAGTTCAGGCGTCCCAAGAAACCTCTGACCTATTTCTCAGTATGGGGAGCAGACATTTCTTGTATAGCTTTTATCTTTGTAGGGTCAACTTCAATACCATTACCACTGACAACGAAACCCAAAATTTTACCAGATCTAACTCCAAAGGTACATTTGTTTGGATTCAACCTCAGCTTGTATTTCTTCAACCTCTCAAACAGTTTGTGCAGATGATCAAGATGTTCTTCTTCAGTTTGAGATCTGGCTATCATGTCATCAAGATATACCTCTATCTCACGATGAATCATATCATGGAACAAAGCTACCATAGCATGTTGATATGTTTCCCCAGCATTCTTCCAACCAAATGGCATTACTTTGTAACAAAAGGTGCCCTACTGTGTGACAAACGTAGTCTTCTCCATATCTTCAGGCGCCATCTTAATCTGGTTATAACTAGAGAACCCATCCATAAAAGAGAATACCTTATGTTGAGCAGTATTGTCTACCAGAACATTAATATGTGGAAGCGGAAAATCATCTTTGGGGATGGCCTTGTTTAGATCCCTGTAATCCACACACATGCGTACTTTACCATCTTTCTTAGGTACCGGTACCACATTTGCAACCCATTGAGGATAGGAAGTGGCAGCTAGGAACCCTGCATCAAATTGTTTCATCACTTAAGCTTTGATCTTTTTTGACATTTTAGGACGCATATGATGAACTTTCTGCTCTATCGAGCGACAACCTTCCTTCATTGGTAGACGGTGAACCACAATATCAGTATCAAGCCCTGGCATATATTCATAAGACCAAGCAAAGATCTCCACATAGTCTAGTAGCATCTAAATTAACCTGTTCTTAACACTGCCTTCTAATTCAGCTCCTATCTTGACCTCTTTTCTGTCTTTCTCAGTTCCCAGATTCACAACTTCAATTGATTCTTCATGCAGATGTATAACTTTCTCTTATTGTTGTAGCAACATAGCAAGTTCAACAGGCACTTCATAATCTTCCTCATTTCCATCCTCGGCAAGGTAGATCAATTTTTCAAAGTCATAATTAGCAATAGAAGAACTGTTATCAATAGGATCCAGAGTGGATGAGGATATGCATTTTAGTGACGTGGGTGTGTGTGAGAACACATAGCTTTTTTTGATAGAGAAAGAAAAATAAAAGAAAGATAAAGAGCGCAATATTTACGAAAGCAAAACGTCCATTGATTTTATTGAATGAAAATATGCAAATGAAATGACATCCCTAACAAGCATACCATTGTGCCCCGGGCAAGGCACAAAGCTTAATTTTTTTTAATTGTTCAAATTACAAAATCAAAATAAGAAAACAAAAAATAGCATTTACTCCTGACTAAAGGAGATAAGAATAACATCTTCAGTCTTCCAATTGTTGAGCCCATTGCCGATGGTAGGAAAGATCCAACTATCTATGTTGAAGTCTTCATCAGAGTCTTCCATAACATTAACTTGGTCTTTCTAAACTCCCTTGTTGGTAATACGAATAATGCGAGCACGACGAACAGCCTTCTGAGCCTCTGCAGTAAAACCCAAACCAAACTTGTCATACTTGTAAGAAATGTCAGGAAGCTGACCCCAAATAGTACAACCACCTTCTTCAACCACATCTTTAGCATCTTTCAAAGAGGCCATTGCAGGAGTTTCTCTAGGAACAACATGAACCGACTTAACAACAAGAGTAGTCTGAGGAACCACTTCAAATGTCTGACAGGGAGTCTCAATAAATTCACCTTCCATCTCAACATACTTGAAAGTAGGGGTGTTCGCGGTATGGTTTGGATCGGTTTTGAAGCAAAATATCATCCGATCCAAAGATAAATTTATTTGCGGTTTGGTTCGGTTTTGGATGATTGATTAAAAAAATCTGATCCAATCCAATCCAATTTCATGCGGTTTAATTTGGATCGGTTTTTTGGATATCCAAATTATAAATTATAACTTTTATTAATATTCTAAAAATACTAATAAATAGTATGTTTGATATAATATATATTATACTATATCAAAAATTAATATTACAAAATAAAAAAATAAAAATAAATAGATTAAATCAAACTAATAAATAGTATTTTAAAAGATAAGTATCATTTAATATTAAATTAACACAACATGTATACTAATAAAATATAAATAAGTAAAAATATATATACATGCGGTTTGGTTTGGTTTGGATCGGTTTTGAAAAATCAATCCGAAATCCGATCCGAAGCGATCGGTTCTTACAAAATGACATCCAAATACATCCAAAACAAATTGGTTTTTTCGGTTTTCGGTTTTTTATTTGGATTGGTTTGGATTTGAACACCCCTAATTGAAAGTATTCACATGGGTGACCATGTACTCTCCTTCACCATATACAGTGACAATCTTTCCCTTCACTGGATATTTCAGCTTCTGGTGTAAGGTAGAGGTCATAACACCTGCCCCATGTATCCAAAGGGCGCCCAAGTAAGCAGGAATAGGCAGGACGAATATCTATCACATAGAAAGTAGAATCAAATACTTGATAACCCACTTTGATTGGGAGATCAACTTCTCCGTGCACCATTCTTATTGAATCATCAAAGGATCTCACCACCATGTTACTAGGTCTTAGCACAACATATTCATGGTTGAGCTTGTCAAGAACAACCTTTGGTAACACATTCAACGAGGAACCATTATCCATCAACACATGAGACAGAGTAATACGCCTACATTCAATAGAGACGTGCAGAGCTTTGTTGTGGTTTCTTTTAGCAGGAGTTAAATCAACATTAGAAAAGCCTAAGCTATTATCAGTTGTCAAATTAGCAACACAATTTTCAAACTGGTCCACAGAGATTTCGTGAGGTACGTGCGCAGATTTTAGAAATTTCACCAAAGCCTTAGCATGGGCCTTAGAGCATAATAACAACGATAACATAGAGATCTTGGAGGGAGTGTACCACATTTGTTCAACTATATTGTAATCACTCTTGCAGATGATCTTCAATACTTCTTCCATCTGCTTAGAGGGATCTTCAGCAGATGGAGTTTCAACCTGAACATATTCAGTCATTGGTGTCGCTCCCGGGATTTTCATCCTAGTACAAACGCAAAAGTGGCGCGGAAAAGGTAGAGTCGCCAGCCATGCATTTTTATCTCGAAAGAACGGGAAAGGTAATGCTGCACAAACCTGAGGAAGAAGGAAAGGACGAGGCCTTGCAAACCAAAGATCTGGGTTCGGGAGTCGGTTACGACTTGGGAAGGTGTTAGCACCCCAGATCGTCTGTCGTACCCGACGGGATCCACACTTGTTTGTTTGTTTCAAAGGGTGAGAAAATAAAGCTGCTGAACAAATGAACTGCTACTGGAATGGAACTGAGAAAGGGAAAAGGAATTGGAAAAGAGAACAAAAAGAAAGAAGAAATGTAGGGAAAATAAAGAATGTGCTCGAACGGTCCCTACCCCGCTGCCTACGTACCTCATCGGGAAAATGAGGATCAGAGTCGACGTAGTTCGCCTAACTAAGGCGGGAACTATTTGTTTGTGTTTTTTATGGCTGGAACTATGTATGTCGATGCTCAGGTGTTATAGGCTCGTCTGGTACGAGTGCGTTTACCATCTTGCATGCGAGACAAGTCGTCACGAGTTCGTGTTCAGAATGAATGAGATGAGAAAGAGAAGTTCTCGCAGGATAGTCGCTTATTATTTGTTTTTGTCTTTTATGAGAAATTTTTTGAATTTGTTTGTGAACATTCTCATACTAAGACCTATCCATCGTGGTAAATACTTACACCTCACCCCGAAATAGGACGCGTATAAGTACTCCACAACAAAGTCTCATGGCGTATAAGAACATTCAACCTTTATTAGGTATTTTATTATTTTCTTCATGAGGTGAGAAAGAAAGACTCAAGTGGAAAAAGGAAAAAACTAAGGGGGACTAAGACACAACCCTAAGTTAGTTATCATATACAAAAGTTGATCCTATGGTTTGTGAGGTAATCTAAACCTAAGGAAAAGAAAAGCAAGTTAGAGTTCAACTTACTTCCTAAGGAAGTTAAGTTGAATCTAAAGAACAAAAGGGAAGCCTATGAATAAAGCACCAAGTGCTAAGGCAAACACAATTAAAAATGTAAGAGATAGGAATGAAGTAATGCTTACCTCAATCTTCCCCTCTACAAAACAAAAGTTAGCATGATAATGCATATTGAAAGTAAAATCAAAGCATAAAAGCGATTAAGTACCATAAACGTCCTAGAATGGAACTAGGGTTCAAAGTAAGACCTAAGTATAAAGGTGAAGGTACCTAAAGGTTATATGACTTCTAAAGTCAGTAGATACATTCTATAGGTCCCTAGGTATGCTAGGATACCTCACAAGAACAAACTATGTCAAACTATGTACAAAAAGTTCACCTAAGTTCACCTAAATGCAAGTTAGGGTTCATGGATGAAGTATGAGTGCATATGGCTTACAAGCATGAATTAATACATGAAATGAGTATCAAAGTAAGTAGTGAATGATTATGAATATGGATGAATGAATATACAATCATGGATGCAATGACTTAAGCATATGGAGCAAGGAGAAGAAGATGTGAGAACAAATGAGCAAATATCGCATAAGATCACAAATGATGCAAGTTAATGATGAATGGCATATGGATATGCATGAGATGATTATGGGTCAGTAGCATAAAATTTATTATATGCAATTATAATGCATGAATAGGCATTAATTATTCCCACA
Source organism: Lathyrus aphaca (assembly GCA_963966055.1). Taxonomy (NCBI): domain Eukaryota; kingdom Viridiplantae; phylum Streptophyta; class Magnoliopsida; order Fabales; family Fabaceae; genus Lathyrus; species Lathyrus aphaca. Next base: position 384,005,383 of record OZ014522.1, on the reverse strand, counting down.
TAATTCATGTTAATATTTAGAGGAGAAGAGAAACTAGTTTCGAGCAAGATTAGTTCACATATAAGTACGCACTTTGGAACACCAAAACAAACCAAATGAGTATGGTTCAAAAGGTGACCTATAACTGGAATTAAGGACCTAAAAATGACCTATAATTAACTCCTAAAAGTTACCAAAATTTCTCTCAATCCAATGGCATGAATGCCTTGCTAAATCCTAGGATATGGAGCAAATAAGCATAAATCAACCTATGATCTAGGTGACATGAAAAAATAGCAAAAGGCTTTAAAAATTATGAACTTAAATACCTGAAATATTGAAGTCAGTATCTAACATGGTCTAAAATTATTTCACAAAATTATGCACTAAAGTGCCAAAACAATTACTTGATGAGCAAGATAACAAGGCATGATCGCCCAAAAAAAACTCCACAAAGTGGATAAAAAATGGCACCAAAAATTATGAAAAAAATGCCTAAGGAGCATCAAAATGTCACAAGTTCCAGTGGTTAATCACACATAAAAAAATAGGTCTCACACCTATGGGGAAAATGGTTTTGGTCTCTTATGTCAATATCATTCCTTTTGGGACAGCTTGGAATGAAAAATCCAAATTAATTACTAAACCAAACCAAACTTGGAAAAAAAAATTATAAAAAATTAATTAAGGGGATAAGGATCACTCATGAATTTTTCCAGAATTTTATCACACATAAAACTATTTTTAATAATTGCGACGAAACGGGCAAAAAGGGATGTTTTAAGGGAAAGTGAAAGGAACCGAATTCTCTAATCCGTAACCTAATCCCTAAGCTCCGATATCGACACATAACATCATAAATCATAAATAAATCTAGTGCCTCAGGTGGGAGGACTCAATATGCACCTTAAGTTATATGATCCTAAGCCGCATACAACTAGAATGATGCGTAAAAGTGGAGCATCGAGATTACTTACTTGATCGAAGTACTGATTCTTCATATAAAAGAAATCTAAAAACTTCTTGCCAAGTCTTGTAATCTCCCATGAGCAAAATAAATGCTTATCTTCCATATTAGCTTTGTGAAGATCCACCATAATCGAAACAAAAACAACGACACAAAATATCATTTGAATCCAAAGGTATCCCACAAATAAAGTGGAATACCAACCAAACGACCGTCGTTAGGATCTTTGCGAGAACCTTGCATGAACTCAACAAACGCATTAGAAACCAAAAAGAGGTGCAATCGGAAGTTACACCTATGCCTCAAAACTCAAAATCAAGTAGAAAGATGAATATACGAGTCATGGACATGCATTGAAATTTACGTTTCAAAACGGGGCAGCACTTATGCTCTAACATAAACAACATGCAAACTCAAACCGAAATCGAACAAATTTACATGCAATGAATGACAAATGATCAACAAACATAAGTACAAGTCAAAAAAAGATCAATGCATCAAAATCGCACCAAACCGAACTTAAAAAGCCTTAAAACGGAAAAAAAACACATCAAAAATCACCGACTCGGAATTGAACGAAAATCGCATGGTAACTAGCAAACGTGCCAACAAATTCAAATATGCAATCGGTTTTTGAAAATTTCGCTCGGAAGTGATACATTTTGGCCGATTTTTTCGGCTGGCAGTAGCGAAATAGCCGAAAAAAATTGTCCGAAATCGACTAAAAAGTGTACTAATGGCTCCGGAATAATCAACAAAGTCAATTTACACTATTCACATTCGCGAAAACGCGCTACGGTTAGGAAGTTATGACCAAAACATATTCTCGACACGCGACACATGAACAACATCAACAATTAAGCCTCAACCTATCCTATTTCAAATTAACACATTGAAACAAGCATGAATTCAAAAGTCAAGCACTTCAATCAATATCAAGTCACAATAATTAACTCTCCTAAGAATTTTGTCAAACACCTAACATGCATCGATTATTCTATGTCAATTTTAACAATCATTTCCAATTATGCACCACAACAATTATTAGGATAAATTAATCAAGCATCAATCAACAATCAAATCATGAATCAATGCACATAATCTCCACAAGATTAATTCAACTTGAAAATTCAACTCAAGAAACAATGCAACAATTATTCATGAATTAAAGTTTAAGTCGAAGTTTACCGAATGAAGAATCGACGACGAAATTGCGAATCCGAAGGAAGTGAGAGGTGATCGTGAACGGAGGATAGGGGAGAGGTTGCGTGGCTGCCAGCGGCGGAAGATGGTGGTCGCACGGTGATGAAGTTGACCGGAGGTGGTGGTTCGTGGCGGCTCGGCTACCGGAAGCTTGATCGGAATTGTTGTGTTCTTGAATTCTTGAGAAAGAGTTGAGAGAATGAACTTCGATCCTTTAGAGAGAGTTTGTGAGAGTTTTTTGGTGTTTGTACATTATGATTGAAGTTATGAGACAAATTGTGGGTCAAAAGAATATATAGTGGAGTATAAAATGAAAGGCAAAAGATAGAATTTCGGCTTAAGTGAAAATAACAATATCTTCCGCAAGAAATTTCAACTCTGAGCCTTCCACAACATCGTTCGCCTCTGAATCACGGTTGCAAAGCAAAAAGAACGGACGTCATACGATCAAAATCGAGTGAGATCGATACGTTTAAGCTTCAAGATATCACTGAATAAGTTGTTTTTTCGGCTTATTTGGTGTCCGCTACTCAAAAATGTGACGAGGACAACCTCTTAGGAGCATAATCTCAACTCAACTTTGTCAGCAAAGTTGTAGATCTATGAGTCAGTGATCTGGTGTTAAAATATAAGCTCAACCGGACAAACGACGAGGGAGATATGAATTTTCTCGTGAAATCACTTTCATCCTTTTTCTTCGGTTCAGCACTTCAATTTTGTGAAATAAACCAAAACGAAAGTCTTTGGAGCACCGTTCAAACTTGCGTTTGTCTTTGAACTTGAAAAGGATAACATTTGTGAACCAACGCTACAAGAATGGGTGCAATCTGATGAAAATTGACCGAGTTATGAATTTTACAAAATCTGACAGACAGTGCACTATATCAAAGAACCTTACTGGTAATTCGCATTTTCGGGATCCTTCCGCTCGTCCCTAACCCAAACTGAATTCACATAATGAAGATAACATCTAATCTGAATTTTAGGCACCATAACGACATCAATCCGATGAACGAGTCAAGAGTTATGAATTTTTTAGTATTCAAAACTCACCGGTTCAGCACTGTTTTTCACTATGTCGACTCTAAAAACTCGCACATTCGGAGATCTTCTTCAAAGAATTAGTTCTTGTTCAAAACCCAAAAGTTGGAAAGGATATCAAGACGAAGCTTTTGTCATATGAATCTCTCAGACATGTTGACTAAATCAGAAGTTACAAACTCTTGAATACCGCTAGCACAGTTAATCGGTGAAACCGAAATTTCAAAAACAAATAATTCCCGCCATTTTCCTTGATGAATTGGCCTCTGAGCCGAACACAAAAATTGTAGAGAATACCGAAACGGACTAAACTATTAAGTTTCAAGCCAAAATGAGTTTCCGAGCATAAGTTACAACCTTTGCAAACTGCACCATAAAACTGATATTCTGCTTAAACTCCTCTGAATCAACCGAGAACTTTTGTCTTCTTCTGAGATTCTTGTGCACGTGCCGCATGAAGAAATAAAGGTCAGTTGCAACCTATGAAAGCTCAAATGGAGATGTATGTTCATGTATTTTTATGATGCAATTGTGATCTAAATGCAATGCAATGTATGAAAGGATATGCTAAATGGCATGAAAATGAGAGGGCAAATTTTGGGGTGTTACAACTGGTCCTTTGCCTTGATCTTCAACACTTGGTCCAGAGTGGAGATATGAACTGGAGCAGCAACAGTCTTTGAAGTGTCTTCTGGAGAGAAAATCCTTCCACTTCGAGTAACCTTACTAGTCCCAACAATATTGTAGACATCAGGATTAGTATCTTCAGTAGGTATATCAGTTAAAGGCTCTTATTTGACACCATGTATATAAACATTAGCACCATAATTCCAAGGGATAACCTTGTCAGAAGAATATGGAATTGGACCGGGAGTGGTAATAATCAAGGGAGCCACATTTGGCTCAATAGTAATCTTCACATGACCCTTAGAAGTGATCCTTACAGGAGTTTTAGTAACCACGTACACGTCTTCAAGCTTCAGGCCTTGGGATAAACCTTCACACAAGCTTCCTACAGAAGGAATCTTCTCAAACAGTATTGTACGATCGTCCATCAAACACTGAATACCTTTTTTCAGTTTCCAACAGCCATTGGATTGGGAGGCACAGTAACAACAGTTTTCATTGCAACCTGGAAATAAACCGGCTTGCAACAACTTCTTCTTAACAATTTCCAGATTAGTAGTTACATCAGCCATAGTATAAACATAAGAACCATCATCATCAACATTAACAGTCTTCTCATGTTTGGGCATAGGAGTAGTAATCACATTAGGAGTCTCAAGAGGATCAAATTCAATTTCTCCAGCATCAATCAATCCTGAATCTTATTCTTCAATGCCCAACAACTATTAGTATCGTGTCCGGGGAAATTGGAGTGATATGCACACTTTGCATTGGGATTATATCAAGGAGAGGTAGTATTGGGATTCTGAGGAGGGTCCCTCAATGTAATCAGCCCCCCTTTCAACATGTTTTGCAGAGCTTGAGCCAACGACATATTGATCTTGGTGAATTGTGTAACACCCAGAAAATCTAAATTTAATTATTTAATCATTTATTTAATTAATTTAGAAAATTTTGAGAGTTTGGATTAATTAGAGAATTTTGGAGAAAAAAAGTATTTTTATATAATAAGGATAAATAGTGTTTTATTATACTATTTTATTATTATTATTAAAAATAAATTAAAGAAAAAGGGTAAGGCGGTCCTTTTGTGAAATATATGAGGGTAAAAAGGGAAAAGACTTAACTGGGATGTGTTTTGGTAAAAAGGAATACACGATCAGTTTTCTCATTTTTCTATCGTGTTTGGTGAAGTGCTCTGAAGAAAGAGGAAGCTCAGAGTCAGGAGGCTGTGGAGAACCCCAGAGAAGAGTGTAAAGCGGCAAAATTCTCTAAGGTATGGGCAGTTTTTATAATTTATTGTAAAGGTGTAGGAATTGGATTATGAATAGGTTAGGATTGTATGAGTTTTATGAGATTTTGGGGTTTTGAGTTAGGTTGAGTTTATGAGTGAAATCTTGATGAAATAGAGTTAGAAAAATGTGTTGAATCCTATAACTGATGGTATAAATGATTGTTTTGATGTTATGGTGTTTTGATTGATGTATTGGAGTGATTTTGAGGTGAACTAAGATGAACCCGTATTGGAAAAATTGGGTTTTTGGGGATTTTAGGACAGTCTGTACGAAGTAGAAGAATTCTACTATCAGACGTGCGTTAACTGGTTAACGAAAATGGTTAACCGGTTAACCATTGCAAATTTTGGGTGTTTTTCTGAAACGTGCAGGCGTTAACCGGTTAACAATATGGTTAATCGGTTAACATTGTTTGGGTGGCAAATTTTAATTCTTGAAAAATCTGTAACTTTCAAACCGTAAGTCTGAATCACATTCCGTTTGAAGCGTCAGAAAGAGTATGAGCTGAACTTTATTTTGATGAATAGAAATGAGAAATGAAATTAAATACTTTTTAAAATGGAATTTTCGAAATAATCTCATATTTGTTTCGTAATTTTGTCGGGTACGCGTTAATTCTCGATGTATCAGAGTGGCTATAGAACCATCGTTTTTGATGTATTGTCATGATGAAATAGATGAATAATTGATGTTGGTTTGTTGGTGTGAAGTGAATGATGCGAGTTATTTTGATGAATTTTAAAATGTAGCGCGTCATTGTATTTCATAACATTCACGATGGGGCTTCGGCTATTTATTTGCTTAAATCCCATTGTGTGGATTGAAGTGTCTCGATGATTTACGATGTGCTCCCTTGTGGAGGGTTGATGGTCATGTATCCATCTCACGATGAAATTGGTACCACATGCATATTGCATATCAGGATAGTTAGAATTGCATATTCTGGATGAATTCATGATTGTTTTGTCGTTGTTGCTGAATTTATTTGTTGATGATGTTATAATATGTTGTTCTAAGTTTATTTATATTCTATATTCTTGTACGTTTATGATATATTATGATTACTGACCCTGCAAGAGGAGTTTTTTCAGAGTCTCGGAGCGTACCTTAGTTTCCTTTAGAAGTGGTTTGGAGTGAATGTGTCCTGCTCTGTGTCATGTAACATCGGGATGGGTTTTGAGTACTATTTGATTTTCAGTTATGTTTTCATTTGAGAATAATTTCTTATTTCATGATGTTAACTTCGGATGAATTATTTTGTTTTGACGAAAGATTTATGATTGAATTATAAAGTTTGAATTTCGTTGCGAAAAGTTTATATATTGTTCAGGATGTTGATTAACCCGTGTTATGGGACAGGACACTGTATGTTGATGTTATGATGAAATGTGATACCCGTCTTGTTGATTACTCTGATATTATTTTAAATATTTCGTTTTAGGGTACAAGGGTGTTACATTAGTGGTATCAGAGCAGGTCGGTCTATCCGGCCAAGTAGTGTCATTGTCAGTCGGTTGTCAGTCATTAATTATTTAACGATTATTTTTCTTTGATGTGATAAGTGTTGTGAAGAATGACAGGAAACAACATGTGTGCTCTCGCTGATGTTATTGCAGCTCTTGCTCAGACAACTGCTCGAATCAATGTGCATGATGAGTTTCGTGCATTGGAAAAGTTTCAGAGAAATAATCCACCTGTGTTTGAAGGGACTCATGACCCGGCGAGCGCGCAGAAATGGCTCAAGGTGATTGAGAACATTTTCAGAGTGATGGCATGCGCTGACGTGCAGAAAGTGCAGTTCGAGACTCATATGTTGTCTGAGGAAGCTGAAGACTGGTGGGACAATACCCGTCAGCGTCTGGAGGATGAAGGTGTTGTAGTGACTTGGGTTGTGTTTAAGGAAGAGTTTCTTAAGAAGTATTTTCCTGAAGATGCTCGTAGTAAGTTGGAGGTAGAGTTCCTTGAGCTGAAACAAGGGAACATGATTGTGGCAGAGTATGCTGCCAAGTTTGAGAGGCTTGTCAAGTTTTGTCCTCATTACAACAGGGCAGATGCTGAACTTTCCAAGTGTCTTAAGTTTGAGAATGGACTGATACGTGAGATCAAGCAAGGAATTGGATGCCAACAGATTCACAGATATGCAGAGTTGGTAGACAAGAGTCGTATTTATGATGAGGATATCCGAGCTCGCTCTGCTCATTATAAACAGCTGAGTGAGAAGAAAGACAAAGGTCAGTTTAGAGGGAAGTTGTATGTGACTACTGGTGATAAGGGGGAGCAGAAGGCATCGGATGAGAAGAAGCAAAGTAGGGGAGCTGCTAATGTACCTTTCTAGTGCTACAAATGTGGCGAAGCAGGGCATAAAGCCAATGTGTGTACCGCTAGAGTTATGAAGTGTTATCGTTGTGGAAAGCTTGGGCATAAGATGAGTGATTGTATTAATGAAGGTCCAACCTGTTATAATTATGGTGAACAGGGGCATATCAGCGCCCAATGCTAGAAACCAAAGAAGGCTGCTGCTGCTACTCAGAATGCTGGAAGAGTTTTTGCTCTAGCTGGTTCAGATGCTCCGAAGAAAGACAACTTGATTAGAGGTACCTGTTTTATAAATAATACTGAGTTGATTGCTATTAATGATACTAGAGAAACACATTCGTTTATATCCCTTGAGTGTGCTAATAGATTGGGTTTAAAGCTGTCTAATATGAATAGTAATATGATAATAGAGACTCCTGCTAATGGTTCTGTGACTACCATGCTTGTTTGTTTGAAATGTCCTCTGACAATTTTTAAGAAGGATTTATTGATGGATTTGGTGTGCCTACCTTTGCACCAAAACAATGTTATTCTCGGTATGAACTGGTTGGAATTCAATTATGTTCATATTAACTGTTATAGAAAGACTGAATTGAGCGAGAATGGCGAGTTGATTTTCTTATCTGCTAGGCAAGTGGATGAACTTGTTTTAGACGAAGCTTTGATGTTTGCAGTGTTTGCATCATTGCAAGTTGATGATAAAACCGACAGTGCAAATTTGCCTGTGGTTTATAAATTTCATGATGTGTTTCCTGATGATATAAGTGACTTACCTCCTGAACGCGAGATTGATTTTTCTGTGGACTTAGTACCGGGTACAAGTCCTGTCTCGATGGCGCCTTATAGAATGTCTATTTCAGAGTTGAATGAATTGAAGAAACAATTAAAAGAATTGTTAGAGAAGAGGTTCATTAGGCCCAGTGTTTCTCCTTGGGGTGCTCCGGTATTGCTTGTTAAGAAGAAGGATGGTAGTATGAGGTTATGTATCGATTACCGACAGTTGAATAAGGTAACTATCAAGAATAAGTATCCACTTCCGAGGATTGATGATTTGATGGATCAACTAGTAGGTGCTTGTGTATTAAGTAAGATTGATCTAAGGTATGGATATCATCAGATTCGAGTTAAAGCTGATGATATTCTTAAGACAACTTTCAGGACGAGGTATGGGCATTACGAGTATACGGTGATGCCGTTTGGTGTTTCTAATGCACCTGGTGTGTTTATGGAATATATGAACAAGATCTTTCATGAATATCTTGATAAATTCGTGGTGGTTTTCATAGATGACATCTTCGTATATTCTAAATCAGAAGAGGAACATGCCGAGAATTTGAAAGTTGTGTTGCAGGTGTTGAGAGAAAAGAAATTGTTTGCTAAATCATCCAAGTGTGAGTTCTGGTTGAAGGAAGTGAGTTTCCTCGACTATGTAATTTCAAGTGGTGGGATTTCTGTAGATCCTTCAAAGAATGATGCAGTATCGTAGTGGGAGACCCCGAAGTTGGCTATAGAAATTCGTAGTTTTCTTGGGTTGGCTGGTTACTATCGTAAGTTCATTGAAGGTTTTTCTAAGGTAGCTTTACCATTGACACAATTGACTAGGAAAGGTCAATCATATGTGTGGGATGTTGCTTGTGAGGAGAGTTTCGTAGAACTGAAGAAAAGGTTAACGACCGCGCCAGTGTTGGTTTTACCAAATCCAGATGAGTCCTTTGTAGTGTATTGTGATGCTTCCAAGATGAGTCTTGGTGGAGTTTTGATGCAGGATAATAAATTTGTTGCTTATGCTTCTAGACATTTAAGAGTTCATTAAAGGAACTATCCTACTCACGACTTAGAGTTGGCAGCTATGTTATTTGTGCTTAAGATTTGGAGGCACTTTTTTTGGTTCGAAATTTGAGGTATTTAGTGATCACAAAAGTTTAAAGTATTTGTTTGATCAGAAGGAGTTAAATATGAGGCAGAGGCGGTGGCTTGAATTATTAAAAGATTTTGACTTTGATTTGAATTACCATCCTGGTAAGGCAAATGTGGTGGTTGATGCTTTGAGTAGGAAGTCATTGCATATTTCAATGCTTATGGTGAGAGAACTGGAAATGATTGAGCAATTCAGAGACATGAGTTTGTTGTGTGAAACTACTACTGATTGTGTGAAGTTGGGCATGTTAAAACTAACTAGTGAGATTCTGGAAGAGATTCATGAGGGTCAGAAATCTGATTTAAAATTAGTTGATCAATTGATATTGGTTAGTCAAGGTAATGAAGGTGACTTCCGAATTGATGAGGATGGATTTTTGAGGTTCCGAGATAGAGTATGTGTTCCCGATGTTCTGGGAATTAAAAAGAGTATTTTGGAAGAAAGACATAAGAGTCGATTGAGTATTCATCCAGGTGCTACGAAGATGTATCAGGACTTGCGTATGTTGTTTTGGTGGCCGGATATGAAGAAGGATGTTATTGAATTTGTTTATGCTTGTTTGACATGCCAGAAGTCAAAGATTGAACATCAGAGACCTTCAGGTATGATGCCACCGTTGAATGTGCCTGAGTGGAAATGGGATAGCATTTTCATGGATTTGTGATCGGGTTACCTAAGACTACATGAGGTAATGATTCGATTTGGGTAATTATTGACCGATTAACTAAGTCGGCACATTTCTTGTCGATGAATATTAATCACTCTATGCAGAGGCTAGCTGAGATTTATATTGAGGAAATTGTGAAGTTACACGGCATACCTTCGAGTATAGTATCGGATAGAGATCCGCGGTTTACGTCGAGGTTTTGGAAGAGTTTACAGGATGCTTTGGGAACTAAATTGAGGATGAGTTCTTCTTATCATCCGCAAACGGATGGTCAGACATAGAGAACAATCCAATATTTAGAAGATTTGCTGAGAGCTTGTGTTTTGGATCAAGGAGGATCTTGGGATAGTCATTTGCCGTTGGTTGAGTTTACATACAACAACAGTTTTCATGCTAGTATTTTAATGGCTCCATATGAAGCATTGTATAGTAGACGTTGTCGTACTCCGTTGTGTTGGTATGAGTCAAGGGAGAATTTGGTGCTTGGGCCTGAGATTGTCCAAGAGACAACTGAGAAGATAAGAATGATTAGAGAAAAGATGAAGACATCGCAGAGTCGTCAGAAGAGTTATCATGATATGAGGAGGAAAGCACTTGAGTTCCAAGAGGGAGATCACGTGTTCATGAGGGTTACTCATATGACTGGTGTGGGAAGGGCTTTGAAGTCTAGAAAGCTCACTCCATGTTTTTGTCGGTCTGTATCAGATTATGCAGAGGATAGGAAAAGTTGCCTATCGAGTGGCTTTACCGCCATCACTTGCGAATTTGCATGATGTATTCCATGTGTCGCAGTTGAGGAAGTACATTCCGGATCCGTCGCATGTAATTCAGGTAGATGATGTTCAGGTAAGGGATAATCTGATAATTGAAACTTTACCAGTAAGAATTGATGGCAGAGAATTGAAGAAATTGTGAGGTAAAGAGATTGCTTTAGTGAATGTGTTGTGGGGTGGACCAGCTGGGGAAAGTTGGACTTGGGAACGGGAAAATCATATGAAAGAGTCGTATCTGACACTATTTACTCCAGGTAATTTTTGAGGAAGAAAATTCTTTAAGTAGGGGAGAGTTGTAACACCCTGAAAATCTAAATTTAATTATTTAGTCATTTATTTAATTAATTTAGAAAAATTGGAGCGTTTGGATTAATTAGAGAATTTTGGAGAAAAGGAGTATTTTTATATAATAAGGATAAATAGTGTTTTATTATACTATTTTATTATTATTATTATTTAAAATATATTAAAGTAAAGGGTAAGGTGGTCCTTTTGTGAAATATATGAGGGTAAAGAGGGAAAAGACTTAACTGGGATGTGTTTTGGTAAAAAGGAATACACGATCAGTTTTCTCATTTTTCTATCGTGTTTGGTGAAGTGCTTTGAAGAAAGAGGAAACTCAGAGTCAGAAGGCTATGGAGAACCCAGAGAAGAGTGTAAAGCGGCAAAATTCTCTAAGGTATGAGGAGTTTTTATAATCTATTGTAAATGTGTGGGAATTGGATTATGAATAGGTTAGGATTGTATGAGTTTCTGAGATTTTGGGGTTTTGAGTTAGGTTGAGTTTATGAGTGAAATCTTGATGAAATAGAGTTAGAAAAATGTGTTGAATCCTATAAATGATGGTATAAATGATTGTTTTGATGTTATGGTGTTTTGATTGATGTATTGGAGTGACTTTAAGGTGAACTAAGATGAACTCGTATTGGAAAAATTAGGATTTTGGGGATTTTAGTACAGCCTGTACGAAGTAGCGGAATTCTGCTATCAGACATGCGTTAACCGGTTAACGAAAATGGTTAACCGGTTAACCATTGCAAATTTTGGGTGTTTTTCTGAAACGTGCAGGCGTTAACCAGTTAACGATATGGTTAACTGGTTAACACTATTTGGGTGGCAAATTTTAATTCTTGAAAAATCCGTAACTTTCAAACCGTAAGTCCGAATCACATTCCGTTTGAAGCGTCAGAAAGAGTATGAGCTAAAATTTATTTTGATGAATAGAAATGAGAAATGAAATTAAATACTTTTTAAAATGGAATTTTCGAAATAATCTCATATTTGTTTCGTAATTTTGCCGGGTACGGGTTAATTCTCGATGTATCAGAGTGGCTATAAAACCATCGTTTTTGATGTATTGTCATGATGAAATAGATGAATAATTGATGTTGGTTTGCTAGTGTGAAGTGAATGATGCGAGTTATTTTGATGAATTTTAAAATGTAGCGTGTCATTGCATTTCATAACATTCACGATGGGGCTTCGGTTGTTTATTTGCTTCAATCCCATCGTGTGGATCGAAGTGTCTCGATGATTTACGACGTGCTCCCTTGTGGAGGGTTGATGGTCATGTATCCATCTCACGATGAAATTGGTACCACATGCATATTGCATATCAGGATAGTTAGAATTGCATATTCTGGATGAATTCATGATTGTGTTGTCGTTGTTGCTGAATTTATTTGCTGATGGTGTTATAATATGTTGTTCTAAGTTTATTTATATTCTATATTCTTGTGCGTTTATGATATATTATGATTACTCACCCTGCCTGCTTGGAAATGTTGCCTCCTTCGTGGGTAACTTGCAGATGATAAATATTAGCCTTACATTGCAAGAAGAGTTTTTTCAGAGTCTCGGAGTGTACATTAGTTTCCTTTAGAAGTGATTTGGAGTGAATGTATCATGCTATGTGTCATGTAACACCGGGATGGGTTTTGAGTACTATTTGATTTTCAGTTATGTTTTCATTTGAGAATAATTTCTTATTTCATGATGTTAACTTCGGATGAATTATTTTGTTTTGAGGAAAGATTTATGATTGAATTATAAATTTTGAATTCTGCTGCGAAAAGTTTATATATTGTTCAGGATGTTGATTAACACATATTACGGGACAGGACATTGTATGTTGATGTTATGATGAAATGTGATACCCTTCTTGTTGATTACTTTGATATTATTTTAAATATTTCTTTTTGGGGTAGAAGGGTGTTACAAATTGTCTCCTAGGTGTACCCTACTTAGGCTGATTATTTTGTTGTTGATTCTGTTGTGCAGGTGCAGGATTAGAGATCAGGACTGCTCCTACAGATTGGTTATGATTGTTCTTACAACCTTGTTGTCCGTACACACCATTAGATTCATTCTTCCTATTAGAAGGTTTCTTGGTGGTACTTGAAGAGGCATCCATTTGTATTTTACCACTTGGTATTCCACTTTCCACGCGTTCTCCAGTCATTATCAGCTTAGTGATACTAGATGACAAACTCCCGATTAGATGACTGTAGAAAGGACCGGTCAGCATACTCATGAACATGTCAACCAATTCCCTGTCAATCAAAGGAGGTTGAAATCTGCTTGCAAGATCTCTCCACTTCTGGGCATACTCCTTGAAACTTTCTTTAGAACCCATGGACATGCTTTGGAGTTGCATGCGAGTTGGCGCTAAATCAGAGTTATATTGATATTTCCTATAGAAGGGCTCAACAAGATCATTCCAAGTACGAATATTAGTACTCTCAAGTTGATAGTACCATTCCAATTGAGCTCCAGATAAACTCTCTTGAAAGAAATGAATCCACAACTTTCTATCAATAGTATGTGGCTGGATCCTTCGGACATAAGACCTTAGATGCAACTTTGGACATGAAACACTATCATATACCACAAAAGTAGGAACTTTGAAACCATTACAAATGACAACTCTAGAAATCAGACTCAAATCTTCAAAATCTAGGCCAGATGTCTTCTGCAAGTCCATAGCATTCACACGGTCTTCCAGTAGCTTATATTTCTCATCATCAGTCAAATCATGGTAATAATTCTCCTCATAATCAGAATTCCCAATAGTACCATGTATACTTTCTTCTTCTTTTGCAAAATCTTCTTCTCTAGGGTTTTCAACCTCATCATCTGTCTTGATTGGAGCTTTAAACCTCCTACCCAGGTTAATGAAGCCAACTAGTTTTCTGGTCTTCATCTTCTTCTTCTTGACCAGGAGTGTCTTCAGATCTTCTTGTCCCTTGGACAAGTTCAGGATCATCTCTTGAAATTGAGCATTCTGAGCCTGAAGATCTTTGACAGACTGTTCAAGAGCCATTTCTACTGAAATAAACAGCGAGAAAATAAGAAACCTATTGTGGAAACCTGTTATGCAATGATATGGTATGTAGATGCATATGCAATGTTTTCAAGGACCACATAGGATTTAAAGTTGTTAAGGGAAAACAAAAATAAAACTTTTATTAGTAGGTTTTAAATATAATTTCCCCTTGGGCTTACAAATGAAAGAAAACAAAAAGTTACAAAGAAAAATAAAACATTTGAGACTCAAGTCTCTCATGGACGCTTCCTCTTTGTGTTGAGATATGTATTGAGGTTTCACTCTTCGTGAAGTTGCCTTGTTAGCTCCAACACTTTCTCTTTGTGAGCATGGAACTGAGCCACAAAGGTATCCCTTTGCTCCTTCGGTTGGATCCAAGACTTCTGCAGCTCTTCCAGATCAGTAGGCATATCAGGATGAAGAATGGTATAAGGGGCGTCTCCTTCAACAATAGGCTCAACAACCACCGGTAAAACAGAAGGATGTGGCATCATAAGAGTTTGAGCACGAGACCACACCCATCTGAGGTAAGGTTCCATAGGGATGTAGTATTTTTCTTCCAGGGTATTGCTGTCAATCTTATTCACCATGCTCCAAGCTCGTATAAACCTTTGACGATAACCTTGAAGATCATTGTCATAATCGAACACAATACCTTGAATAATCATATCATGAGGACCATTACTCCGAGCATAACCAAACTGATGTAGTGCTAAAGAAGTATTGTAGGTAATGCACCCTCTTATGCCAAGGAGTGGTACATTAGGGAACTCTTCACAACGGTCAATAATAGTAATATTCTCCATAGATCGGGAACACCAGTGAATATCTGGACGAGAGAGTGACATTATTCTTTTAGACCACCTCAAACCTTGTTCATTCTTCATCGCAGATCGAGGAAGGTGTGAAATAAACCACCTTGATAGTAGAGGTATGCAACATATCAGAGTTCCTCACACCTTCGTAGTACGAGTGTGAAGAGCGTGTAAGATATCTCCAAGCAAGTTAGGCATAGGATTGTGAGTCAGAATTATGTTGATTGCGTGCACATATATGAATTGGTTTGGATTAAGGAACAATACCAAACCATAAATTAGCAAGGCTAAGATTTCCTCAAAAGCATTGTGACTCATAGCATCCAAGAACACCTGAGCCTTCTCTATTAATACCTTAGCAAGAATACCCTTAGCTCCACTTCTGGTTTCCAATACAATATCTGATTTCTTCAGATGCAAGGCTGCAGCAATGACTTCAGGTTTAGGCTTCTTCTTTAAACCTGTGAAAGGTTTCTGATTAAGAATGGGCACACCAAGTAGTTTGGAGAATTCTTCCATTGTGGGTACCACTTGATAATCGAGAAATGTGAAGCAATGATCTTTAGGATCAAAGAACTGGAACATAACACTCATCATATCTTCATTAAACCATGAAGTAACCAAATCAAGTAGATGACCATGCATTTTGATGAACTGAGAGTTCTCAGGAACTTTTGAGACCAATTCTTTAAGCTTGGAGGGTATCCTTACAAAGCTGGTCCGGATAGTGTTCCTACGAGCGGAAGCCATAACATGCAACAAAGAACAAAGATAAATCCTTTGGTCCTTGAAATGGTTAGTGAGAATGTTCTGTTATGATGTCATGATGTTATGATGTTATGTTCATATGCAAACAAGTGGCACACATAAACAAGTCACACAATATCCTTAGGTTTAAAGGCTTGCATTAAGTCCACAGTGTCTCTCCCGGGATTTTCATCCTAGTATAAACGCGAAAGTGGCACGGAAAAGGTAGAGTCGCCAGCCAGGAATTTTTATCCCGAAGGAACAGGAAAGGTAATGCTGCACAAACCTAAGGAAGAAGGAATGGACGAGGCCTTGTGAACCAAAGATCTGGGTCCAGAAGTCGGTTACGAACTGGGAAGGTATTAGCACCCCAGACTGTCTGCCGTACCCGACGGGATCCACGCTTGTTAGTCTGTTTCAAAAGGTGAGAAATAAGGTGTTGTTGAACGAAAGAATTACTAACTGGAACTGGAACTGAAATAAGAAAGGGAATTGGAAAAGAAAAGGGAAAGAAAAGGAAAATGTAGAGAAAATAAAGAATGTTATCTAATGGGCCCTAACCCACTACCTACATACCTCATCGAGAAAATGAGGATCAGAGTCGTCGTAGTTCGTCTAACTAAGGGGGAAACTTGCTTGTATTTTTTAGGATGACGTTTCCATAGTTCTAACTCAGGTGTTATCGGCTCTGACTCGAGGGTGTTTACCTTTAAACACCCTAAATTTTCTCTCTCTTTTTCTCACACCATGTCTTATGATCCTTTCATATTGCATTTGCATAAGCATATCATCTCACATTGCATATTTGTTTCACTGCATAAGTTGCACAATTAGGGTTTGTGATCAGGAGAATCCAAAAGGTGGTTTGAGCTATCTCAAAGGTCTTGAAGCATGCCAAGATGGTCCATGAGTGTTATATGATCATCTTATGCTCCCCAAAGTTCATTAAAGTCAAAAATCACAAAGCATTGCAAAGGTGTTCAAGCAGACTGAGCAGTTTCTACACAGATGAGCTAAAATTAGGGTTTTGGGTTTAAGGCCCCTAATCTCAATTTTTTGGTCATTCTTGATTCCATTGGTCTTAATATGTTATAAGGAGAATGTGTACCAAATTTGATGAGAAAATTCACTGTGGAAGGCATCTGATCAACTGGTAACTTGTTGTGCAAGAAAAGTCAGAATCAGGGCATCTGAGGCCACCGCCAATGGTACCAATGGGTCACATTCATCATTTTGAGGTTCTATGATCTTTATTTGATCTTAGAAGTGGTTAGAAGTTCACAAGATTGAATAATTCCAAGCCATTTGCAAACTTTCCATTTTTGGACATGACTTGTAATGAAAACTTTCCATTTTGTGAAAGATTTTCAACCCCCTCTTTCTTGATCAAAAAGGCTTCAAATGAAAAATCTTTAAACATGAAAGTTGTAGATTGGATCTTCCCATTTTCAAAAAGTACAAGAACTCCTCTTAATTCATCTTAGAACTCAAGATATGATGTTTCAAAGTTGGGAAAAATCTTATAATTTTCAAGTATGTGCCAAAGAGGGATTTTTGCAAAACCAAGTTTTAAGACTTCTTGTGACCTCTAATTGACTTCTACACTTCATAACATGTTCATACAACACTGCAAGATCAAAATCATGCATTGGATCACAAGTTTACATGGCTCATTTTTCACAAATTTTCAAAGTGGCCAAAATGCAAAACATATGCAATCTTGCAGTCCAAGCCTTACAGTTCCTGAAAATCAATCCAATGGCCCTCCATAAACTCGGCTGAAGCAAATCAAGCCATATAATCACTCATATCCCAGCCTATGCTTGTGGTACACATACTTTGACTTTTTTGCAAATTGGCCCATACCAATCAAGATGTGCCACACCAACTCTCTGAACCAATCACAATGACTTATGTGAACATCAAGGACCTCATTTCATACAACACACAAGCCTGAAACATCTCACACATTCAGAATCACAAAAATCCTCCAAACCTTCAAGTCTTCGATTCGCACTACACAGCCAACAAAACTCAAAACTCTTTGCACCATTCATCTCAAAATCATTCAAGGAACACAAACCACCCTTCACAATGACCTAAAAACCCCCATAACCAAAACATGATTTTTGAAATTCAGAACTGGAACTTCCAAAACAGCTCATATAAACTCCATCTAAGCCTTTTAGAAGCACAAGGGGGTCCATTGGAGTGGTATTGCACAAGGGACAGGTCCAGAAAGCTCCAGATTAAAAAGCTCCAACTCAGGTAGTCACCAAGAACTTTTTTTCCAGAACCCTCATTTTAAGTTACAAATTGATTATATGTGCTCTCCTGATGATTATGATGTCTTTACTTTTGAAAATGATTGAGAAATGAGTGTGTATGTTTGCTCTGAAATTTTTGACCTAAACTTGTTCTTGTTCGATTCATGAGTTTGATGCATGATAAATTGTTTTTGGGGCTGGATTCGTGTTTAGGGTTGTTCAATGATCCATTCTGGAAATTTCGGGGGCTTGGGGTGGTGTTTTGAGTGAGCTCAGGTGAGGAGCACGCCGGAGAAGACGACCAGAGTTCTTCTCCGGCCACCTGAGTTTAATTAGGGATAATCCCATTAATTAGGCCAGTTTAAATTCTGACCCTAAGATCTTGTGTTTAGCGCGTGTTTGGATGACCCAGATTAACCATTAAACCCTAATTCATAATTAATTAATATAATTAAGTTATTTAACTCAGTTTGAATTCTGGCCACACGATCACGCGTGAGATGGGAGTTTGAACCACAACCTTTGATCTGTCATACCCTAAGTCACGTGGACCTTGCATATGGGCCCTTGATTCCCTCAATTTCCAATCCTGGGCATCCTTTATGCATACTTTTTAATTTTATTTTATTTTTTAACATTTTATTTTACATATTTATTTAAAATAGCAATTTTTTTTTTAAAATCACCATTTTCTGCATTTTCATTTCAAATATTTTTCTAAACTCAAAAACATTTTTATTTTTATTTTTTGCATTAAAATATATTTTTAAATCATTTAAATGTTTTATTTAATTAATTAATTAATTTTAATTAATTAAAAATACATTTAAGTATTTAAAAATCACCAAAAAATTCATGAAGCATTCTTAGACATTTAGGACAATTTAAAAACTCATCACACAAATTTCTTTTTAGGTTTGATCATGTTTTCACAATTTATCATGAATTAGGGTTTCTAAAATTCACATTTTTCTAACCCTAACTTTCAAAAAATCATTTCTGATCAACCAAGATGAGTTTGCATTTGGTTCTTTTTGCATTATTTCATACTTTGCATCTAGTACCTAGGACATTTAACTCATAATTTTGCATTGCATTTTCAAATTGTTTAGCATTTTTCATGAAGAACCACCCAAAAACCCTAGCTAACTTAGAAAATTCATAACTTCCTTTAGGTTTAGCTTCTAACCTCCATCTTTGGGGAGAGTTCTTGTGTGTGTTTAGGGTTTGTTTAGGTTCATTTTAAATTTTTTTTATCATGATGTATGCTTCTGTTTTGATCATGTGCATCTCATGTTGTCTTAAAACCCTAATTTTCTATGTTAATTTGCATTCATCTTTGCATATCATCATCATATGAACTTGCCATGACATTCCATGCTCTTGTATGCCATCTTAGACATCTTAAGACATTTTTGAACATTTCTTCATTCATTTGGTATGCTTTGCATTCATTACATTTCTTGTTTATCCATGTGTTTTCAAGCTTCTAACATGCTTCCTTTGCATCTCATCCTTTGTATGATCATTCATATGCATCATGTATGACTTTGCATCATCTCATGACACATTTATATTGCATGATTGCTTATGGTCTTGGTCATTGCATCATTACTTGTTGCATTTCATTTCATTTCTTTCCTTATGCATCTCACACTAACATTTCAGGGGCTTATGGTAAGTTGTTTGGGATGTGGATTTACGTTTACATCCCACCTCTTCTCATCTTTTCATTTGCATATTTTGGTTGTCTTTGAAGTGAACTTGTTTCACTTGTGCTCTCTTGCTCTTTTCTCTTTCTCTTAGTTTACTTATCTTCTTCAGGAAATAAGTAACCTATTCTCCTTTCTCTTCTTTTTTCATCTGCTTCTCCTTCCTTGGTGGCCTCCTGAAGATCCTTCTTTTTAAGCCTCACAAACCATAGGAACACCCAAGCATGATAACTTTAGGGTTGTATATAGTTTCCCCTTAGTTTGTTACCTTTGAGTCTCCTTGAGTCTCTCTTCTCATCTCATAATCAGAGGCTAAACACTTAAAGCTTTAGGACTTTGAATTAGGGTTATGCCTGCATCCTTATCTTAGGATGGAGTGTATAACTTTAATCCTTAGTGTTAAACCTTTAATTTGTTTACACCTTCTAATCAAAACACCTAATAACTATTAAGACTTAAGCTTGTAACTTGGGCCTTATATTTGGGTTACATCTCTTCCTTTTGGTTAAGAGGGGCTAACCCTAGTGTTTAATGGACAAATCCCCCTCAAGTTGTCTTACAAACTAAAAAAACACTTCTTAATCTCACCTTTTAATTAAAATCCACTTTAATAAAGGATTTTTATCTAATGAATTTAGTCCCTAACCATGGATTAAGTTGAGGAGTCTTTCTCAGCTTAAGTGTTCTCATCTATCATCCTTCTCTTAGGATGGTGTAATGATTTCACTAATCCTTGATCAGAGATTAAACTCATTACTTAACACTAAACAAAAAAACGAAAAACACTTAATAATTACCAGAGTAGGTTAATGATCTAAATCTTATATCATCATGGTAATTAAGTTGAGATCTTCATCTCATACTTAAGTAGGCTTATTATCCCTGATCAGGAAGAATATAATGAGTTTACTAACCTTTGATTTAGGCTTAAGCTCATTATCCTATGCAAAACACCAAAAACAATAAAAAAACTGAAAACACAAAAACAAACAATAAACGTCTCCTCCGGGATTCTTTTCTCATCACACTCACTCTGAAAACGAGAACTCGCTTCTCCCGTCTAATGCAAGACAGTTAGCACTCGAGCCAGACGAGTCACACACTTGAGCATAGACAAGTAAGCAGTTCACAGCAAAACACCCAGTCTCTTTGAGTCGAACTACGGTGTTCTGACTTCCTCATTGCACGAGAGGATACGTAGGCATAATTTAACAGTTATCGAACAAAAGTCTCTTTTTCATCCCCCTCTTTCAGCTTTCTTTTCTAAACCTCAGTCTTGAGCATCTCACCCTCTCTTTTGCGCTGACACACTGTATTTTCTTTCCTTAGCTTTTATACACAGTCAGCACATACACTATCCCCCTTTTAAACACAATCAAGTAAGCGTGGATCCCGTCGAGTACGACGGACGATCTAGGTGCTAATACCTTCTCAGTTTCTTTGGTTCGCAACCGTCTTATCCATACCCTTCCAGGTTTATGCAGCATTACCTTTCCTTCAGGATAAAAATGCCTAGCTGGAGACTCTATTCAACCTCAACCTCCAACATCGCCGACGGTTCGCGTTTTCACCGGGACGAAAGTCCGGGGAGCGAAAGCTTGGCGACTCTGTTGGGGAAATCTTTGCAACCAGGGCTTCTGGTTCTCTTGTGGGTTTCTCCTAGAGCTTGTTTGTTTGTGTTTACTGGGGGTGTTATGTGCTATGTGTGATTTTGTTTTTGCTTTATTTATTTCTTTCTGTACAACTTTATTTACTTCATTTACTTTATCGCTTTCATTTACCGCTTTATGCATTTCATTTTTTTATCATATCATCTGTGCTGGTTTGCTGGTTATCTTTGGTGGGAGGGGTATTCCAGTGAGAAAGGTCCAACACAAAGGCCTGAGTGACAGACATAGGATTAGAGTGGATTCATATTCTTTCCCATTCCATTTCGGTCTGGTGCGGGAATATGAAAACACAGTTCATACATGGGTTTCTTTTTTAGAACTCTGTCTTACGGATCTCCTGTAGTGTTAGGGCTATCTGGGAAGCCTGCTAAGTCTGGATGACCTTTTTAGATGACCTTCAACATCTAAGGTGAATTAGAGGAGGATCCTTTATGATTAGGTAAACATTGTACCTCCGAGTTAGAAGTGTTTACACTTCTCATAATAGATCTGAACCTGAGGATCATTGTTCTAGAACAATACCTGTGAGTGGGTTGGGTTGTTTACAGGTTAGCAGGAACCCTTGACCTCATCATACCCTGTTACTGGATTTTGTTTTTAGGTTACACTATTTTGGACTGATTCTTATGAAACCCTGGACAAGTGACTCTTTATTTGAGTACTCCACCTGGTTACTGGTTCTCAGACCTTCATCCAGAATTCTGAACACTCATGGACCCTATCAAAGGCAACTGACAATCTAGCACCTGATCGCAAACCCTTGCATATCATTCATCATACATCATACTGCATCATTTAAAATTTGTCTATTTGTTTTACAAGGTATCCATCTTCTCATCAAAATAAAAAAAATAAAAAAAACCAAACCAGGATAACCTCTGAAGACAAATAGACATACTGTGTTGCATGCTAACCTCATCCTCATTTGTTTTACAGGTGTTTTGTTGTTGTTTACTCACTTTGCTGCTTGTTTCAGGAAATATTGCTCGCGGGAGGGTCTTTCCCGTCAATCGCATCCACAAATATCCGACCCGTAACAACCTTCTGAGTCTGCAAATGTATCAGCTATAGCAGGAACTGACATATGTGAGGACTCAGATGACTGATGTAAGGATAGAATTGAGGACTCATATGAATCAATTCATGGTTGTGATGACTGGGCTGGCACAGACCCTAGAAATATTGAGGGAGTTAGTCGAGCGACAAACTCCATAGGATAACCATGCAGGCACTGGGGGTACAATTAACAACGCGCGCGATCAGCCACAAACAAATCCACCAGAGTTTGGGCCCCACATCAACCCTGAAGTCAATGTTATTGGAAATACCCAGAGAAACACTGGAGATTGTGTTCTACAGGAAGATCCTCAGGATGAGTAGTTTACAGTGTTAGGTGATGGGGCTGATGAAGTTTATGATCGTCGTTTGTACGAGATATCTGAGAAGCTGAGATCCTTGTAATCCCAAAACTCTTTGGGATTTGATGTGATGGATATGGGTTTAGTGGAAGGAGTCAGGATTCCTCAAAAATTCAAACCTCCTTGCTTTGATAAGTATAACGGTACCTCCTATCCTCATACCCATCTTCAATCTTTTATGGGGAGATTGAAAGCTTATACCATGGATGAGAAGCTGTGGATGTTTTACTTTGAAGATAGCTTGACTGGGGCATCCATAGAGTTGTATTCACACCTATCAAGGGCTACTGTCAGAAACTGGAAGGACTTAGCCGAGGCCTTTATACGCCAATATCAGTACAACCTGGATATAGCTCCCAATAGGACCCTCTTGATGGGTATGTCTCAATCTTCAAGAGAAAGTTTATGTGAGCATAACTCGGTGAAAAAAGCTTCAAATGGACCACAACCAAACATGAAAGTTGAAGATTAAAGCCTCCCATTTTCAAAAAGTACAAGAGCATTTTCATAGCCCTCATGGTTTGAGAGATATGCTCTTCGAAAATTTCAACAATTTTAGGGCATGGCATGAAATCCAAGTATCCTCCAAATGCAAAAGATCATGAAACTTATTTTCAAGCTGTTTTATGGGCCAAGTATGATCACAATATTACAAGGCATTGCAAGAAAGTTAATTTGCTCCAAAAATGTTGCCAAATTCGTGCATGAGAAGAGGAGTATTTCATAAGGTGCAAAACATGCATGATCATGAGAAAAGCATGGTCCTCACATCCAAGGGCCAGGGTGATTTCTGTTTTGAATCAAGGGTGGGATATTGATCACACATGTGCAAAGAATGAGAGGGATGCACGAGCCAAACACCTCATCACAAGAATTTTGCCAATTTTTCAATTTCACTCTCACACTCTCCTCTCACGTGCACTTTCCCTCATTCTTTCAGCATTGCATTTTGGATTCGTATATAAGAAAACTAGGGTTTCATTTCAGGCTGGATCCATCACATTTGTTCATTCCAAAGTTTCTTGCACTCAAGCATTTCCCTTCGAATCTCCTCATTTTCTCACTCTCTTCACAAACAAATCACATATTCTGAATCCTTGAAGCTTAAGGATCATTAATCCACCATTGGTTTAAGCTGAAGCTCAAGATTTCAAGTGGTGCCATTCAAGTGAAGTTGCTCTCCAACTTCTAGATCCAGAGAAATTTAAGCTCTCTCTTGCATTTATTTTGCAAGGAGAGGTTAGAAGAGGTAGATCTGCAGTGCTTAGAGGCTTGTCTTGACCTATTTTGTGCTCTGCAAGTTCAGGTAATCTTCTGAATCCATGGATCTAGAAATGGTTTTTGATGTATGCATTATGATCTGTGAAGTATGCTGATGATTCTGTGATGTTTGATTTTGAAAATGCTTGAGAATTGAAGTTATATTGATGATTTAAAGTTTTATGGTTAGATCTGTTTTGCTTCGATCTGTTTGATTCAGTGATCCATGGTGAATTTGAGTGCCATATTTGGATTCAGCGTGCATTAATTGTTTGATCTGGAGTGTTTGAGTTATTTATATTGTGATTTGTTCATGGTTTGTGTTTTCCGGTGCCGGAGCCCTAGCTCCGGTCACTGGATTCTGGAAGTGAGCTCACAAGAGTTTGAATGAATAAGATGACCTCTTGGCCCTTATATCATCTCATCTGGACGTCTCTCACTTTGCCAACGCATTAATGGACCACCTCCCTCTCACGTGTTTTCTTATTTTCTGAATAATGCCATGTGTCTCTCACCTCACCATAATTATCATGTTCCCTCACCACCAACCAATTAATGTGCTGACTTGTTTTAATGAATTGACCAATCTCATGCGTCCAGTTGATCCATTGGCCCTTGTATTTTCCTAAATTATTGAATTTCCATTTTAATTGTGGTGTCTTGCACTGACTTTTCATGGGCTTGACTTGCTAATCCCACCCCCCTGTCTTTGAGGCCCAATAAGTTTGAACTGAGTTTGTTTCTATGCGCACCCCCAGCCTCATCCATTTATTTTTATTTCTTTTTTTGTTTTCACTTTATTTACAGTTTGGTTTTCAATTTTTAAAAATAGTTTTAAGTCTCCAAAAATACCAAAATAATTCATGAATGATTGTTTGAGTTTTCTCTAATTTTTGATTTTTTTATTTTTCATTTATTTTTTATTTGACACATGGAAATCAATTGTTCCTTGTAATTAATTCATTTTATTTCATTTTGAACCTTGCTAACTTGTCCATTTTCTATCTTGATCATTATTTTGAATTTTTGGTTGGTTCTTTTTGCTTTGGATTCATGATGGAGTGTAGTTTGTTTTTGATTTTTTTTCTGATTTTTAGGATCTTGGTTAGTTGATTTTGATCTTAAACTTGTGAGTGAAGCCATTTAACCCTAATCCATGTTTGACCTCCCATTTGACTTGTTTAGCTTATGAATTTTATTCCCTCCTTTTGGCATGTTGTCATGGTATGATTGAAGGTCTTTTGTGCAAGGTTGTGGATTTTTTGGGTGCATACTTGAATTAATTTGAATTTTGGTTCTTCACTTGTCCCTTTTTGCTTCCTTTTGATCATAAGTTCACTCCTTAGCTTAGAAGGGCACTTGTGCCAACTTCTTCAACTTGTTTAAAGCCTTATTAGGATGTGAAGATCTCTCTGATCTTGAGTTTTGGTTTGTGTCTTAGGAATTTTGTGTGTGTTTTTTCTTGAAGTTCATTCATTTGTATGTATATCCACCTCACTTCCTTTGCTTCTTCCTTCTCATGATGTAAATGCTTAACTATATGCACCTCTTCTCTTCATCTCTCATGCTTCTTAGGCACTCTTCTAACATGATTAGGTTTCTGGTCTTGCACCTTGGGTTGTGTTTTGGTTATTTTGCTTTGTATCTTATCATGTTTATTTTGATTTGCCATAAGTGATTCATGTTGCCTCATGTTGATTTGTGTGCTTCTTTTCTTATTCTTGTACCTTGAGTTTGCATTTGACATTTATGAGTATGACTTCACTTCTGGTTGTATGGTGTTGGTATGGCATTATGTTCATTTTGTATTGCCTTTATACTTGTGTTACTAACCATTTCAGGGGCTTTGGTAAGTGAGAGGTGTGGATATGATTCCCACATCTCCAAATCTTATCTCTTCTCTTCTTATTATTATTTGTTCTAACCTTGTGATTGTTGGGCTTAGGCCTTACTTCCTCCTCTTCTATTCTTCTTTCTTCTTCTTCTCTTCCTTTAGGATAGTAAACCTCACTAACTTAGGATTACCATTGCATGACAACTTTAGGATTCATTAGTCCCCCATTAGACTTTTACCTTTGTGATCCTTTTGTTTCTCTTCTCTTCTCATCTCAAAACCCTAAGAAGACACTTAATAAAGATTGAAGTGATATCTTGAGCAATAGCCTTATCCCATGAGACACTTGTAGTCTTCCCATCTTGGGATAGTACAAGTTTGTCTTGTGATGCACAAGTCTGATCAGGGTACCATCTTCACCAAGAAAATCATAAAACACATTTCTTCATTGTAAATTCAAAAAACACTTAATAAGTTAATAAGTTAGTGAGCTTAAGCCCTAATCTCTGGATTCAATTTTTGGGGATCTTCTCCTTACTTGAGTGTGCTTGTTCTATTATTCCATCTTGGAATATAGTGACAAGTACACATCCCATGGAAAAGAGCTTGAGTTCACTTCCTTGTGACACACTCATAAAAAGCTTCATAAAAATCACAAACAAGCAATAAGCGTCTTTCCTTCGGGAATTCTCTTCTCATCTTCTTCGCTCCGTACGCGAACTTGCTCTTACTTGTCACTTTGCAAGATGGTTACGCACTCGTCGTCCGAGCCTGCAATACCTGAGCATTGACATAGACAGTTCAAGCCTTAATTCACAAGCAATCCTTTCCACCCCTAGTTAGGGGAACTACGGCGACTCTGATCCTCATTGTCCAAATAAGGTACGTAGGCAGCAGGGTAGAGCCCGTTCGAGCACAATCTTTATTTTCCCTACATTTTTTTCTCTTTGTTTTCTTTCTCAGTCCCTTTTCCGGTTCCATTTCCTTTTCTTTGCAGCAGCTTTCATTTCTTCACCCTTTGAAACAGATTTCTTTGCAAGCGTGGATCCCGTCGGGTACGGCGGACTGTCGTACCTCGAAAAATACGATCCTAGAATAAACAACAGAGTCGCCACCTAATTCTATTTATTCTATTTAAAGAAAAGGGAGATATAGATACAACCTAATAAAGGATAAGAAATGGTTTACGAAACCAAATTCTAAGTTCGGGAGTCGGTTACGCAAGGGGAAGGTATTAGCACCCCTCACGTCCGTTGTATTCAACGGGAACCTCTTAGCTAAACTATGCGATTAAATGTTTGATCTTAAGTCTTTGTCTTCTTAATGTATGTTAACATGTTTGTTAAAGTTTTAGATTATTTTTATTACGACGGAGAAAAGATTGATTTTTTTAATAGGGTGCTCGCGAAGGATTAAAATCCCTGTGCCTACGTATTCCCTTGTGCAATGGGAAAGTCAGAGCTTCGTAGTTCGTGCAAATACGATTTGTGATTTTTATTGAACAGTTGTTTAAAATGCATTCTACTGCTAAGCGTTGGCTTATACTCACGGTGGAGGCTGAAGCGCTAGCTTGTTTACGAGATAGAATGATTTAAACAATGTTCGTTTTAGAGAAAAGTGTTTGACTCTTGTTAAGGTATTTTAAACGAAAGGGCGAATGAACCACGTCGCGTGGGGCTTGCCCAGGAGCGATTGCATTCCAAAACGTGCGGAGTGAGTTTTAAGTTGTTTTAAGATATGAAAGAGCAAATGAAGCGCGTTGCGTGGGGCTAGCCCAGGAAAGATTCATTCTAGAACGTGCGGAATGCTAGACTCCGGAGTTCTATTCTTTCGTATTCGAATTTATAAAATGATTGAGATATTTTGATATACGAATGGTGATTGAATCACGTCGCGTGGGGCTAGCCCAGGAATGATCCAATCCAGAACGTGCGGAGTGCTAGACTCCGGAGCTCTGTTTTCGTATGTAAATAAAATTAGTTAGATATTTTTTAGACGTTTTTGAATTAACATGTTTAATAACGAAGGAGTGAACAAAACACTACGCGTGGGGCTAGCCCAGGTGTGGTTCGTCTCAGAACGTGCAGAATGCTAGACTCCGGAGCTCTATTCTTTGTTAAATTAATTAAGACGCGTAAGAGTCGTGCAGACGGTGATCATATAGTGAGCGACTTACGTGTGTGCAAAAATGTAGGCGTATGAATTGATTAAATGAAGTGGATTTGAATCCTAATTCCTAAAGGTGTTCCTAATAATACTGAATCGTAAAATAAAGGCGGAAAAATAAATTGCGTACAAAAGCGGGAGAGGGATACAATAATAATTTTACACGAGAATGCGATGAAATAAAAGGTCTCGTTGTAATTTGCCCAAGAGAAAGCGTGTGTGCGGTGTACGATTTAATCGAACTGTTAGAAATTAATATGACATAAAAGGTGCGAGAAATCAATAAAATAAATAAATATCCTAAATAAAATAAAATAAAATTGTGAAATTAGAATAAATAAAATAAAATAAACAAGATGGCCTCATATCGGCCACGATTAATCGGAAACGATTTATCGCGCCTTTGTCATATCATCGACCCAAATAAAAATCAAAACGAAATTGAAAAGCAAAGACACATCTTTTTGAATTTTTAGTTTATCAACAACTAAACAAAATTACGACTAAACTTAAAAACTAAATTTAAATAACTTACTACACAATAATATTTTTTATATTTTTAAGTGTTAATCACATATATACTTTACTTCTAACATTAATAAATTAATTAAACAAAACTAGATTTTGAAAGGAAGAAAGTAAGTCAATCTAATAACTTAAACTAATAAGGAATTTTTTTAATAATTTAAATAGATAACAAACTAAAATATAAAAAGAAAATGATGAATGATACTCACAAACTTCAAGGCTAGCAAAGGTTGAGCTTGTTGTGTAGAAGAAAGTGAATGTGTTTTGATGGAGGTTGTTGTTGTGGTGAAGATGGTGAATGTTTATGGGTATTGTGTAAGTAAAAAAAAAGAATTTTGACTTTGAAAAATATGTAATGAATGTGCTAGATTTTGAGAATATAAGGGTGATCTTGTTAGTCCCAAATGAGAGAAAGATAGATCTTATTTATAGTGTGAATGAGGTAGGAGTGTTGATGTGGCAATCCATGTGACTTTATAAGAATGATTCTTGGCCATTGATAATTCCAAGTTGGCAATCCATGTGAAGTGTTTGTACTACATTGTAGTAGACCCCACTTGCTATTTTTTCTTTTTTGAATATGAAGAAAAACAAAAGAAAGGTACTAATAATAATAATAAATAATAATAATAAAACTAATAATAATAATAATAAAAAAAACAAATTGAAAATGATTATCAAAAAATAAATTATATTGAATTAAATAAATTGAAGTTAAACTAAATAAATTTAAATTGAAATTAAACTAAAATCTAAATTAACTTAAATAAAAAAAATTCTAAATTAGAATTGAACCAAAATAAAATTTAAATTAAAACTAATTCTAAAATATCTAATATAATCTAAACTCCTATTCTTAAAGCGAAATAAGTAATTCTAAAAAAAAATCAAGAATAAAATATGACATTAAAAGTAAAATAAATAGAACTGCATGATTAATGATTAATTGATTATAATGCAAAAATGACTGACTATCAAATAATTCGATAAAAATGCGTCAGATGAATAAAATTCGAAAAAGCTCGGTCAAAATTTAGGGTGTGACAGTTGCCCCTATTTAATCTTTTTGAACCTGAATGTATGAATAACAAAGTTTTTTTTTAACATTCAAGGTAGAAGAGGATTAAATATTAGAATACCTAGAATTTTGACCGGATGTGGATGAAATGCAATGTGAATGGATGTATGAGAGATTGAGTTATGCAGGAAATGATGTTATATGAAACAGGATAACAAAAGAGGATCCCACTAGGGAAAATGTTTGAGAACATTGAGGATGAAGAAACGTAGACAGGAAGTATTTGAAGTGATAAATCAACAGGTTCAAGTGTAACTGTTTATACTAAGAATAACAAAAGACGAAAACAAAAAGAAATCCAAAGCATTGGTTCAACTAACACGAGTGAAGTCAAGTTGACACTTAGGATGACAAGGAAATATTCAAAGTGAATGCGCAGTGGCACGATGCGACCAACTGACACTTAAGAATAAAAACAGAGAATAAATAACGTTCATGGATTGGATTGGACGAAGTCGAATAAAAACAGACATCCATAGATTGTATTGGACGAACATAAAGTAATAGATTTTCAATCAAAGGCAAGACATTCAATCATAACTTTAGACAAGGGACACGATATCCAAGAATGGCATTGGATAAGGTGAGCAATGATTTTCAGGAATGGCACTGAAGGTAAATGAAAATCACTATATTCAGAAATGACACTGAATATACAGATAAAACTTTCAGGAATGGCACTGAAGGTAAAGGCAAATACCTATATCCAGAAATGACACTGAGTAAAGGCTGAGCAATGATTTTCAGGAATGACATTGAAGTTAAAGGCAAATCCCTGTATCCAGGAATGGCATTGGAGGAAGAGTATATCCAGGAATGGCACTGGAGTGGAAGAATATATCCAGGAATGACACTGGAGTGGAAGAATATATCCAGGAATAGCACTGGAGTGGAAGAATATATCCAGGAATGGCACTGGAGTGGAAGAATATATCCAGGAAGGGCACTGGAGTGGAAGAATATATCAGGAATGGCACTGGAGTGGCAGAATATATCCAGGAATGACACTGGATATACAGATAAAAATTTCAGGAATGACACTGAAGAAACAAAATATAGACCCAGGAATAGCACTGGAGGAACAAACATATTCAGGAATGGCACTGGAGTGAATAAAATATCCAGGAATGGCACTGGAGTGAAAGAAAGGTAAGTTTTTGGTAGGTGCCAAGAAGTTGGATTTTCAAAGTGAGGTAAATGTTTGACCACAACATGACCCACGGTAAATGCAAATGAGGATAAAACACTCTTGTTATGCATATTATATGAACTTGTTATGACGCATGATCAAATACATGTAATGCAAATGATGACAACAGGGCCTGACTCTTTTGGAGATGACAAGATGGGAAGGCTGATTTTTCAACACTGCGAGATCAATGTTATTCCTCTCGGGGACTAAAGATGTTGATGTTGAACAGACCTTCACCACTAAAAAATTGTACCAAGTTGATGATCCTCGGAGAAGGGATGAAAAAGTTTCTTTAGGGATTCTTCCAATGAATTTCCCCAAATGAGCTGACTATTGTAGATGAGCTGATCGTTGCTTCAACTTGACTGACTCTGAAAATGATTGCCTTATGATGCGCTTGGAAGCCTGCTTCAGTATAAGTTTTGTAAATTCTTTTGTATAAACCAATTCTGAGATGGACTTCCCCCGAACAACAACCTTGCCCTGATTCTCAACATGGTCTGGAAGGAACTTGCCCCTGATAGGATCATTAGACCAGTTCTTAACTGTTTGAAAATTCCTTGCTAAAAAAGATAGTTTGCAAAAAAAAAACATTTATACAACCATGGTAATTAAAAACAAATGCAACTTTTGAAATCAAAATTATTGTTGGAAGAAAAGAAAATGAATCACTAGTCAAAACACGATGGTTTATAACGTTCAAGGTGAAAGGTAAAGTGAAAATATGTACAAAACAAAATGACTTGCAAAGATCTTTTTGGAGTCAGTTTACACAACCTTACTGTAGTAAACTTTCAGAATAAATTCTGCCTCAATTAGGTCTTTTAAGGGTTGTATTGTGGCCTGGTTCACGGTTTATGAAACAAAGGATAAAGGCTCCAAAATTGTGTTTGTACCCAACCTTCTTCGTGATAAATCTCCAATCCTACATTCAATTAAATCTACACACATTTATTTTGACAACGTAAGGGTAAAAATGATGATTTGAGGTTTACTGGAAATGGCAATCATTTTATTTGGCTTTGATGGATGTTTGTAGTGACCAAACGATTTTGGACATGGTGGTCACTAAATCTTACTTGTTTGATGTCGAGGGTTTGAGGGCCTCTTTTTCTTGAATTTCTTTTTGAATTGATCCCTAACTTTTGCCTAAGTCCTTTTTTTTACTTAGCAAGATTTATATTTTTTGTACTTTTGAAATTCTGAAAGTTATGATTGCCAAACCATTGGTCATAATGGATCCATCTTATAATTTGAATGTGTAATCAAAATATTTGAACAACTACCCTGCCCCAGGTTAAACATAAGGGTTTAAATCCGAAAGAAACTCCTACTTCTAGGCTCGAAGTGGTGAACTAAGGATTAACTCCTTATCTCTTCAGTGTTTGGGAATTGAAACAATGCTTGTATATCATCGACAATATTTTATCCGAAAGCAAACCACAATAGCTATGGGTTTTTTTTCATCATCCTCCCTTAAACATTTGCATAATCAAAAGTTTTGAACAAAAGGTATATATGTATTTTTTGAAATAGAAAGTGTAAGGACATAAATAAACAGATGGACTGAATTCAAAAGTTTGAAAATGCTCATTTCATTAATCAAAGAAGTACAAACATAATTGATAGGCAAACAGTCGATACAATTAAAGGAAAATGCAAACAGAAAAGAAACAAGGCCTAGTGACTAATCAGTTACAAGGATGAGCTGTCCTGTCTTGAAACACTGGCTTTTAGGGAGAACTGGTTGAAGTTGATTGAAGCTTCAAGTGGCATGCCTTGGCAAAGGATTGTCCTTGACACTTGGATTAGGATCACTGAAGGAGAGGACCTTGTCTCTAATCAACTCTTTCACTCTTGTCTTCAAAGTAAAACAATGTTCCAAATCATGGCCCGCTCCACCCTGATGAAAATCGCAACGAAGATCTGCCCTATAGCTTGGTGGGAAAGGATCTGGAGGAGGAGGCATAAGTCTAGTGGTTATCAAACCTTTCTGAACCAAACCAGGATATAACTTAGTGTATGTCATGGGAATAGGGTCAAAGTGAACCCTTTCACGATTCTGAGTTTGTCCAAAAGTCGGACGTTGAGGAGCTCTAGCTGGTTGAGCAGCAATCACAGGAGCAACAACAACAACATAAGCTTGATTATCATGTTGGGCCCTGTATTGAGGTCTTCTACCCACATCAAAAATAGCATTGGTCTGATCTTCCCTCCTCCTTTGGAAATTCCCAAAAGGTTTCTTAGCAACATTGGAAGACTCAACAACTTTGGACACTTTTCCATTCTTAATTCCTTCTTCAAGCCTCTGTCCAATGGTAACCAGATCAGTGAAACTGGAAGAGACACTTCCGATCATTTTTTCCCAATAGAAGGGAGCCAAAGTATCCATGAACATACTAGTCATTTCCTTCTCAGCTAGGGGAGGTTCAACCTGAGATGCCAACTCTCTCCAACGTTGAGCATATTCCTTGAAGGATTCCCTCTCTTTCTGAGACATATTCTGCAATTGACGGCGATCAGGTGCCATGTCCAAGTTGTACTTGTATTGTTTCACGAAAGCATCACCCAAATCCGCCCAGCTATGGATACGATCTTTATCAAGCCCCATGTACCACTTCATAGAGGCACCGCTCAGACTGTCTTGAAAACAATGAATAAGTATCTTGTCGTTCTTGGCGTAAGCAGCCATCTTGCGACAGTACATTGTTAAATGGAGCTTTGGACAAGTGTGCCCTTTGTACTTCTCAAATTCTGGAAGCTTGAACTTGGAAGGCACAATGAGATCGGATACCAAACACATATCACTTGCATCAACATTGAAGAAGTCATTACCCTCTACAACCCTTAATCATTTGTCAATAGCTCGATACTGCTCACGACCAACTTCAGGTTCAACATAATCTTCAAGATCATCATCCTGAGCGCTAGCAGCATTGTGTTCATATGGAATTTGGCCAGTATGAATCACAGGTCTGGATTCAGTGAAAATAGGAACTTAAAAAGCGGGTCTAGACGCCTGACCGATCATAGAAGTAGTAACATGAGGTGGAGAGTAGTTGTGTGGCAAACCAAACTCCGGCCAAAGTGAAGGTGGCAACTGGGTAGACTGAGGTTCGACAATAGCGTTTTCAACCTCTTGGATCACTGTCCTTTGAGGTGGCTCT
Source organism: Lathyrus aphaca (assembly GCA_963966055.1). NCBI lineage: Eukaryota > Viridiplantae > Streptophyta > Magnoliopsida > Fabales > Fabaceae > Lathyrus > Lathyrus aphaca. The sequence continues at coordinate 383,971,418 of OZ014522.1, read as the reverse complement.
CCTCTGGCAATCAAAACTTGAAACATTTCAGTCAGCTTCGTCACACTCGTCTTCAACTCCTCAATTTCCATTCGGACCTCAGCATTATGAACCTCTTGTTCTGACATCCTGCGTCTGTGGTAAGCTCGGGTTCTGTATCGGCTATAAAGCTTCAGTTTGACGACTGACAAACAACTGGAATACAGAGACAACTTGAATGAATTGACGAACAACCCGGGTGTGTACAAAAAATGCAAATGATGCAAATGGTATGCGACACCATGCAATGCAGATATGCTTAGGGTCACAGGCACAAACAGACTTGGAAACTGGAAATAAACTTGAAACTTCCTAATTAGTAGACTGCAAGAGATTGGTTGTATATTATGTACCCATAAAGACCCCCTCATAGGATAGTTTCTACGGTGGTGGTATTAGGAAACTCAAAGTCACAGACGTTTATCGTACTAACGTCCTGCCGCAGGCTAGCTGCATTGTGATGATAATAACGATAAGGTCTACTTTGAGTGGAGTTCTCATGCTAGGCTGATAAAGGGGCGAGCCCTCGAAGCCTAACATTACACAACTACCAAAATTGAAACAGGTCCTAGGGGGTCCCAGAATCACAGCCCTTTCGTGAATCAGGTCACGCGACAGGCTAGCTGCGTTGCGACAAGATCTACGAAAAGTCTAACTATCTGGGGGAGCTTTCATGCTAGGCGTTCAAGGAGCGAATCCTTGGAGACTAACACTAATAACATCCAATTCTAAACTTAGGTGTTCCCTCTGCTTTTTCCACAACTCAAATTTTTCTTGCAAAGTGACCCCAATATCCCACAGGCAAGTAATATAATGAGCAATAAAAGGAAAGCGATAAAAGAATAAACAAACATAAATAATAAACAATAGAGAATACAAGAAGAGACAAGATCAAATAAATAAACACACAAAGCTAAGTTAGGCTCGACCCTCTCTAGCATGGAGCTGTCCCCAGCAGAGTCGCCAACTGTCGTACCTCGAAAAATACGATCCTAGAATAAACAACAGAGTTGCCACCTAATTCTATTTATTCTATTTAAAGAAAAGGGAGATATAGATACAACCTAATAAAGGATAAGAAATGGTTTACGAAACCAAATTCTAAGTTCGGGAGTCGGTTACGCAAGGGGAAGGTATTAACACCCCTCACGTCCGTTGTATTCAATGGGAACCTCTTAGCTAAACTATGCGATTAAATGTTTGATCTTAAGTCTTTGTCTTCTTAATGTCTGTTAACATGTTTGTTAAAGTTTTAGATTATTTTTATTACGACGAAGAAAAGATTGATTTTTTTAATAGGGTGCTCGCGAAGGATTAAAATCCCCGTGCCTACGTATTTCCTTATGCAATGGGAAAGTCAGAGGTTCATAGTTCGTGCAACTACGATTTGTGATTTTTATTGAACAGTTGTTTAAAACGCATTCTATTGCTAAGCGTTGGCTTATACTCGCGGTGGAGGATGAAGCGCTAGCTTGTTTGCGAGATAGAATGATTTAAACAATGTTCGTTTTATAGAAAAGTGTTTGACTCTTATTAAGGTATTTTAAACGAAAGGGCGAATGAACCACGTCGCGTGGGGCTAGCCCAGGAGCGATTTCATTCCAAAACGTGCGGAGTGCTAGACTCCAGAGTTCCGTCTTTCGCTAATTAATTATGAAAGTGATTTGAATTGATTGGTGAGTTTTAAGTTGTTTTAAGATATGAAAGAGCGAATGACGCGCGTTGCGTGGGGCTAGCCCAGGAACGATTCATTCTAGAACGTGCGGAATCCTAGACTCCGGAGCTCTATTCTTTCGTATTCGAATTTATAAAATGATTGAGATATTTTGATATACGAATGGTGATTGAATCACGTCGCGTGGGGCTAGCCCGGGAATAATCCAATCCAGAACGTGCGGAGTGCTAGACTCTGGAGCTCTGTTTTCGTATGTAAATAAAATTAGTTAGAAATTTTTTAGACGTTTTTGAATTAACATGTTTAATAACGAAGGAGTGAACGAAACACTACGCGTGGGGCTAGCCCAGGTGTGGTTCGTCTCAGAACGTGAGGAATGCTAGACTCCGGAGCTCTATTCTTTGTTAAATTAATTAAGACGCGTAAGAGTCGTGCAGACGGAGATCATATAGTGACCGACTTACGTGTGTGCAAAAATGTAGGCGTATGAATTGATTAAATGAAGTGGATTTGAATCCTAATTCCTAAAGGTGTTCCTAATAATACTGAATCATAAAATAAAGGCGGAAAAATAAATTGCGTACAAAAGCGGGAGAGGGATACAATAATAATTTTACACGAGAATGCGATGAAATAAAGGGTCTCGTTGTAATTTGCTCAAGAGAAAGCGTGTGTGCGGTGTACGATTTAATCGAACTGTTAGAAATTAATATGACATAAAAGGTGCGAGAAATCAATAAAATAAATAAATATCCTAAATAAAATGAAATAAAATTGTGAAATTAGAATAAATAAAATAAAATAAACAAGATGGCCTCATATCGGCCACGATTAATCGGAAACGATTTATCGCGGCTTTGTCATATCATCGGCCCAAATAAAAATCAAAACGAAACTGAAAAGCAAAGACACATCTTTTTGAATTTTTAGTTTATCAACAACTAAACAAAATTACGACTAAACTTAAAAACTAAATTAAATAACTTACTACACAATAATATTTTTTATATTTTTAAGTGTTAATCACATATATACTTTACTTCTAACATTAATAAATAAATTAAACAAAACTAGATTTTGAAAGGAAGAAACTAAGTCAATCTAATAACTTAAACTAATAAGGAATTTTTTTAATAATTTAAATAGATAACAAACTAAAATATAAAAAGAAAATGATGAATGATACTCACAAACTTCAAGGCTAGCAAAGGTTGAGCTTGTTGTGTAGAAGAAAGTGAATGTGTTTTGATGGAGGTTGTTGTTGTGGTGAAGATGGTGAATGTTTATGGGTATTGTGTAAGTAAAAAAAAAGAATTTTGACTTTGAAAAATATGTAATGAATGTGCTAGATTTTGAGAATATAAGGGTGATCTTGTTAGTCCCAAATGAGAGAAAGATAGATCTTATTTATAGTGTGAATGAGGTAGGAGTGTTGATGTGGTAATCCATGTGACTTTATGAGAATGATTCTTGGCCATTGATAATTCCAAGTTGGCAATCCATGTGAAGTGTTTGTACTACATTGTAGTAGACCCCACTTGCTATTTTTTCTTTTTTGAATATGAAGAAAAACAAAAGAAAGGTACTAATAATAATAAATAATAATAATAAAACTAATAATAATAATAATAAAGAAAAAAAATTGAAAATGATTATCAAAAAATAAATTATATTGAATTAAATAAATTGAAGTTAAACTAAATAAATTGAAATTTAAATTAAACTAAAATCTAAATTAACTTAAATAAAAAAAATTCTAAATTAGAATTGAACCAAAATAAAATTTAAATTAAAACTAATTCTAAAATATCTAATATAATCTAAACTCCTATTCTTAAAGCGAAATAAGTAATTCTAAAAAAAAATCAAGAATAAAATATGACATTAAAAGTAAAAAAAAATAGAACTGCATGATTAATGATTAATTGATTATAATGCAAAAATGAATGACTATCAAATAATTCGATAAAAATGCGCCAGATGAATAAAATTTGAAAAAAGCTCGGTCAAAATTTAGGGTGTGACACGGACGACCTGGGGTGCTAATACCTTCCCGGGTCGTAACCGACTCCCGAACTCAGTCTCTTTGGTTCGCAGAACCCGTGTCCTTCCTCTTCTTTCTTCTGGTTTGTGCAGCATTACCATTCCCGTTCCTTCGGGATAAAAATGTCTGGCTGGCGACTCTATCTTTTCCGCGCCACTTTCGTGTTTGTACCAGGATGGAAATCCGGGGAGTGACACATGGCTTAGAGAATTGGTTAATCATTCAAACCTTCTATAATGGACTTCATTATAACACTAAGATGACCATCGATGTTGCCGCTGGTGGTGCACTGATGAACAAACCTTACCCTGAAGCTAGTGCCCTTATCGAAGATATGGCCCAAAACCATCAATCATGGGGAGTAGAACGAGCGACAGTGGAAAAGAAGGAAGCCCAAGGAGGAATACATGAGCTAAGCTCTATGGACATGATGCAAGCTAAAATGGACACGTTGGCCCTTAGAGTCGAACATATGTGTACAACTCCGAATACTGTAGCTGCAGTTTCGCCGAATTGTGAGATATGTGGGACGCAAGGACACCAATCCGCCGAATGCAATCTGTTAAATGGGACCAGCCCTGAGCAAGTGAACTACACCCAAGGGAACCCATTTTCAAACACATACAACCCTGGATGGAGGAATCACCCAAACTTCTCCTACAAAAATAATAACCGTATTCAAAATACCGCACCTTCGAGATAACAAGGTTACCAAGCCCCAAGAACAAATCAACCTATGCAACCTGTACCACCAAGTCCGAGCCTTGAGAAAATTGTGGAAAATTTTATCACCGCTCAAACACAACAAAACAAAGAGTTCATGAACCAAAACGTCCATGTTAACGAACTAATCACCCAGTTAGGAACCAAGGTTGACCAAATTATTACTCATAACAAGATGCTTGAAACCCAGATCTCTCAGGTAGCTTTAAACCAAGCCCCTCAGACTACACCTGGAGGACAGTTCCCTGGACAACCTCAACAAAACCCAAAAGGGCAAGCAAATGCCATTACTCTAAGAAGTGGAACCGCTTATAAGGAACCTTCAAACCTTAGATTAAGTGATCCCGAAACTTCTGGGAGATATGAAGATAATGAACCAGAGGAATCTGAAAACCCGGAAAGTCAAGAAAAAGGAGAAGAACCTAAAAACAAAACCTATGTACCACCACCGCTATACAAACCACCAACACCATACCCTCAAAGATTAAAGAAAACCCAAATCGATAATCAGTATCAAAAATTCGTTAAGGTTATAGAAAAACTTCACGTAGAAATCCCCTTTACAGAAATCATCATCCAAATATCTTCTTACGCTAAGTTTCTCAAAGACATACTTACAAATAAACGTAGACTTGAAGATCCGAAACCCGTGGAATGTAATTCTATTTCCGAAAATGGGTTAGCAAAGAAAGATAAAGATCCCGGAAATTTTTCCATTCCTTGTATTTTGGGGAATCATGTCATCGAAAAAGCTTTTCTAGACTTAGGAGCTAGTGTGAGCTTAATGCCTTTAGCAGTTTGTGAGAGATTAAACTTAGGAGAATTACAACCTACTAAGATGTCACTTCAATTAGCCGATAGATCCGTTAAATACCCTATAGGCATACTTGAAGACGTCCCTGTTAGGATAGGTCAGCTGTTTATACCTACTGATTTTGTTGTCATGGACATTAAAGAAGATGATGACATACCAATCCTCCTAGGTAGACAGTTCTTATTGACTGCTGGAGCCGTAATAGATGTTAAAAAAGGGAAACTAACCTTTGAGGTAGGTGACCAAAAGATAGAATTTTTCCTTTCGAAATTTCTTATGGCACCTGTAATAGGAGATGCTTGTTATGCCTTAGATATCATTGATGAATGTATTAGGGAATTAGAACAAGAAGAAGAAATTGAATCTATAAAATTGCCATCAACCCTTATTTTGGAAGATGACAGTTATAAAAAACCCTACATTGATGATAACCTTCATGAATGTTTATCTCTTACCCCAGATCATATGCCTTGCCCTATGAAACCAACCGTAAAACTTAAGGAACTGCCTAAAAACCTGAGATATGAATTTCTTGATGAAGAAATGAACCGACCAGTTATAGTCAGTACTACCTTAAACCAAGAGGAAACAAACCAATTGTTAGATGTTTTACGAAGGTACCCCTCAGCCTTAGGATATAAGATCTCATATCTAAAAGGAATAAGCCCATCTGTATGCATGCATCAGATTTTGCTTGAAGAAGATTCAAAACCCTCCAGAGAACACCAACGAAGAATAAATCCTATGATGAGTAATGTAGTTAAGACTGAAGTTCTTAAGTTACTAGAGGCAGGTATAATATATCAGATCTCGGACAGTAAAGGGGTGAGTCATGTGCATGTAGTACCTAAAAAGGGAGGCACCACAGTCGTGCAAAATGAGAAGGGTGAACCTGTAGCAAAAAGAACCGATGGAGGTTGGCGTATGTGCATAGACTATAGAAAATTAAATAAAGCAACTAGGAAAGACCATTTCCCATTACCATTCATAGACCAAATGTTGGAGAGCCTAGCCATACACTCTTACTTTTGTTACCTGGATGGATATTCAGGATTCTTCCAAATACCTATTTTATTTATTTCCCGCACTCGCTTTACTTTTATTTATTTCCCGCACTCGCTTTACTCTATTTATTTCTCGCACTCGCTTTAAATACCTTTATTTCCCGCACTCGCACTACTTTTATTTACTTTCCGCACTCGCACTAATTACTTTTATGAAAAATTATAAAGAGAACTTTTACTTTACCATGTCTAACTAAATCCATAAATGTTAGAATGTAAGGATCGTAATTAAACCGGTAATCCGTACAATTGTTCGTGGAAACACTTAAGGGCTATTTTATCTTTCAATTTAAGTAAGTGTTTTTAACTATTTCAAAAACAGCCAAAACCGCTTTGTCTAGTTCATTAGGAGTTTTTAGATTAAAAAGAAAAGAGATTTTAAAACGATTTTCGGACGCGTTAAGAAGTTTAGAGTCTGGTTCGTGAGAACCTCTTTTTGCTAAGAAATCCAGGTTAAAGTACTTTTCAACTTAGTTAATATACTATATTTCTTAAAAATAGGTTTACTACTCTAACGCAGTACGCACCTTTTTATCCGTGACAATAGGAGGGGTTGATTAGAGAGTACAACTCGTTTCTGAATACGCGAAAGCGACAGTTCCTATTAAATTAGTTCTTTTCAAAGTAGAAAACATTGCCCATAAGTAGTTCTATTAACAAGTATCGGATTATCAATTGATTATGTGAATTACATTCGAGCATGTCTTTATTAATTGTTTAAAATTACTATTTTATTTACCATTGCACACTCCTTAAAACCCTTATATTCAGTTGCCTTAGATACACACCATAACAACAGGTACGATAGATTGACACTTGGTCTTTGTGGATTCGACAATCTTTTATATTACTCTGACGTGTTCGTACACTTGCGAAAAACACACATCAGACGCATGTGTCTTCAACCTTTCCTTTTATGAACAAGGGTTTCAGATGTCCCTTCATTGACTCATCTGGTTTTTCGAAGAAAGCATTTTGTTCTTCGACACAACCGTTATTCATGATATAGTAGCATACGGTTCTTGGCCCCACTGTACTATCCATCAAGGTATCCTCTTCATCCTCTACTTTCATTACTCTGTCGTAGTCCCTGGGAAGTACGGAGACTACATTACAAATTACGTCGAATGAACCCTCTTCGTCATACTCGAAGCTATCAGTAGCTTCGTCAGCTTCTGCCACTGCGTTGGTAAGCTTTGACAATGGTAGCCGGTTGAAGGTGTCTTTTCCTTTGTGGAGCTTGTCATTTTCTTCCACTTGAGTGTTTCTGCTGGATTCTGCTTTGTTCTCGCCAACTTTTTTCTCCTTGGCATTTAGTCCGTTTGTTGCTTCTTTCTCAGTCCTTTTTTGCCTCTAGAACCTCCTCCATTGAGATTTCGACATGGGGTTCTTCCTTTTATAGTTCTTTGAAGGATATGTCTTGTGCCTCTGCTTCTCAGCTTCCTTCCTTATTTCTAATGAGGACCCCCTTTGAACTTCAAAACTTTTCCATTCTCTAGGCCTCTGGGCATCTCTAATGGGTTGTACCCATCTGTCATTAGGTACTTTTCCTGATGGCTTGTAGGTATTGTATTACCTGCCCCTAGGGTTCTGGAAGTGATATCTGCTTCTCCTTGGATCATATCCATTGGCTTCAACTGCTGGCTTCTGAAACCAATTACTCTTTTCCATTGACTTCTCCACTTCCTCCAAGTTTGATGTCGCCTTTCTGTCGAAAATGGAGTTGCAGAACGGACATAGCATCACTTCAGTATTCTTATTTTGGCACCTTTGGATAAACTCTGCCAAATTTTCACATTCCTTTGGATAGACTGCCTTTTGATACTCCTCTCGACGACATTCCACCTCATTCTTTCCTTTGTTCTTTTGAGAAGCTTCGACCATGTTGATATCCAACCCTTACCTATCGGCAAGACTCAATTTGTCCATTTTCTTTATGAGAGCCTCTTCGACTTCGCAGGACCCCTTTGATGCCGGGACACTCTTGATTTGGGATTCTTTCTCTTTAGGATCTTCCATGGTTCTCGAAGTATCCCATAAGTGATTTTTGGTGGAAGGCCTTCAACAGCCTCAACTGTGATTTCCATATTGTCTTTATTTGCAACCTTACCAATGTCGGTGAGATTTCTAGTGTCATTGTTAAGGCCTTCAGTGGCCTCCTTCGACTGGCTACGAACATTTTCCCCAGTGACTTCATTTTTATTATTGAGGCCTTCAGTGGCCTTCTCATCAGTGTTGGGGAAAGCCTCAACTTTCTCCTCATTGTCGTCAAAAGCATCACCCCAGCATGTTGGTTGTATTTCATTGATGTTGATCTTGGCACTAGCAGGCGAACTGTATTTTACCCAGTAGTCGAATTTTTCACTAGGCTCTCCCAAGGTATCCCAGACTACCGCATCTCCAGCCAATTTGTTGACTCTTTTGTGGAAGCTTTCAGTAACTTCCTTCCTTAGATGCTTAGCGTCTTCAATGACCCTAGGCTCATCTTGGTGGTCGAAACCCTCAGTGGCTTCAACCTTATTTTGGTTGTTGGAATCCTCAACAGCCTCGACATTGCTTTTCTCTCCAAGATCCTCAGTGACCTTGATCAGAACAAGCATAGTCAATTCATCTCCTGATACTTCCTCTACGTTGTGGCGAATAGGGGAATCTTCAGTAACTCCCACCATGTTGACAATGTTGTCGAAACCTTCAGTGGCTTCAATCAAATCAAAATTGTGATCTGACATTTTTTCTATCTCGACCATATTCATGTTGAAAGGCTCAGCATAATTATCTTCCACTACTTGCACATGGGTAGCTTCAACCCTTGTTTGCTGTTTTGGTTTCTCTCCAAACTTCAGCCTTCCGTCCTGGATTGCATTTTGAACTAGGTCCCTGAAAAGGAAACATTGAGAAGTTTTATGACCTAGAAAATTATGGTACTTACAAAAACCTCTTTTTTCTGTTGGTCAATAGGGGTTCTTTTATACCCGGTGGTTTTATTAGTTGACCATCTTTTACCTACAAATCAAATATTTCGTCACACTTGGTGACGTCGAACGTGGATGTTCTTTTAGGAAATTTATTGTTCTTATCTGTTTCAACAGGATTCTTCCCATTTGACGGAGCTAACATCTTGCAGGAATATGGGGGACCTTGTTTTAATTCTGCGAGGTCAATTTCTTGTTCGTCAAAAACGATTGATTCGTCTTCGTCATAGTCATCATTATGACACATTCCTACATAGGCTACCCTTTCTTTTTTGCTTTTGTTAGCCCTATATTTCTCAGCTTTCAACCTTTCAATTTGCCTTACCCTATCCGCCAGTTGTGCCATATCTCTTAAGTACTGGGTGTCTAGTTTCTTCCTTATTGAATAATCTAAACCTCCCGCAGCCATTTCAACAAGTTCTTACTTTGGCACCTGTGTGAAACATCTTGCCTTTAGCAATCTGAATCTATTGAGATAGTCATCAATGGGCTCTGAGAATTTTCTTTTTACACTAGCTAATTCTTTTAGACTTATTTTAGTTTGTCCCATGTAGAACTGTTCATGGAACAACCTCTCCAATTGAGTCCACGTATGAATGGAATTTGCTGGTAAGGATGTAAACCAAGTAAAAGCATTTTTTGTTAAGGAACTTGGGAAATATTTTATCCTCAAGTTTTCATTTTGCGCTATTTCGCCTGCCTCTATCAAATAATGCGATATGTGCTCTATGGTGGACTCACTAGTATCCCCTGAAAATTTAGTAAACTTGGGGATCTTCCACCTTGGGGGTAATTCCTGTTGTAGGATATATTCAGATAGTGGGGAAATATAATTAGGCCTTTGTAACCCCACATTTACCCCATTTTGCGCCATTATCCTTTCGACCATGGCTGCTAGATTGTTTTCGACAAGTGGATTATTATAACGCATTCTTTGTTGCAAGATGTCGTCAGCATCTTGACCTCTCTGGACTACCAATCTCCTAGGCTCTTGTGGCACGGGAACTTCGACGCGAGGCTGTTCGACAACCTCTTCTTGGATCCTATGATTTGCCTGAGGGTTGCCCATAGGTCTCTGATTTATTGTTGGTTCCTCTTCGACATTGATTACTAGATTATGGACCACCGACCCTCTCTGTCGAATTTGGGGTACTCCAAAGAATTCAACAATACGCACCATTTGTGTTGCCAATATTTGGTGTGTTTGAGTGGTGCTTTGTATTAAAGGGTTAAATACTTCCCCTATTTGTTGAGTCAACCTATGGATCATTTCATGATTGCTTTCGTCCATTTGTTGGCGGATTGCCTGCGCGGAATTAGTCGTAACTGCTGGTATATGGAATCCGGGTGGGGGTTGGTTTGGTCTACTAACGTTTCCACCATAACTTGAACCTTGTAGCGACGAAGACATGTGGGCCACGGTATCAGAATATAATGGTGTTGCGTTATGTAAACTAGCCATCATTGAAGTTGGCATTCCATAAGGTTGTTCCCTTCCAAACATGGGTGTGTAAAAATTGAATTGATAGGGCCTGAAGTTATTTCCCCCAGGGGGAGGAGTACTCATGGCTATCGAATGTCCTATGTTGGAGGAACTAGGTCCACTTCGAGACAACGACATTCCTGGTATCGACCCCGATATTGAGGGATTTCCTCCTTCTGAAACGTGGAGTGTATCCACATTCCCTCTTGTTGAAGGGATGGCAGTGGAAACTGGAATTTCATCATTATTTACTGGAAGTGGGATAGCCATCTTCCTAACTTTAGTCCACCTGGGTCTTTCTACGTTATTTACTATTACTTTTCCGCTACGCAGAAACATACAATGTTATAAACACACGTATTGTTCTTAAAGCACTAGTCCCACTGGGCGTGCCAATTTGTTCGCTGATGTTTCTGGCGAACAACCTCTGGTTAACCAAATCTCTTAGAAAAGGGTGACTGGCAGGACCAACCAAACAAGTCCTAGGACATCGCGTGCTAAGAATCAAATGAAGGATAATCTAAAAAATGGTGTTTATATGTTTCTGTCAAAATGTTCTAGAGTAAAACAATGATTATTATTTATATTGAAGTTGAAGGTGTTTATATATTTGAATCTACTAACGCATTTGAAGACTTTAATGAAAGAAAACTAAGGTTTGACATGAAGATAAAGAATTGCTTAAATATAAATTGACTGAAATATAAAATTGTTGAAAACGTGAATGGAAAGTAAAAGACAGACAAAGAAACAAAGATTTAAAGAAGAAACTTAAAGCTTTTATAACTTGAAATAAAATTGGTGTTAATACGTACATTTCCAAAATAATCTCTCTTTTCTCTTTACACACGAGTACTTGAGTAAGTTTACAGGAATTTGTACAATATTTTTCACACACTTTTCACAAAGCAAACTATCCTATTTATATACAAATATCATAACCTTCGAACAACGGTCAAATCCTAAACAAATGCCACTTGGCATTGTGCATGCTAATGTCTTCTGAAAGCCTTCCACGTCCCCTTTTACCAAACGAAACAGTTATTCGTACGAAAACTGCTCTTCAACAGACGAAACGATGTGTCTCTTTGTTACATCAAGTTGATTTATAATTCAAATCCAAAAATCCTCTATCAGAATTTCCTTTGTCGAACTTTTCATTGTCGAAATAACAACAAAAACTTTATCCGTAGTGATGTGAAGAACTTCCAGTCAGCAGTCCATCGTCTCTTTCGACAAACCCCTTTCGACTTATAAACCAAATCATCACAAACCTTCTCGAGATTTTGGACATGTTTGGAAGAAAGAGTGATCAATTTGTCAAAAGATCTTTATAAAAGCTATTAAACCTTTTATGCACCAAACTCATGCTGTCGAAATTCCTATGCATACAACGTGACATAGGGATTTATGGTGGGCTAGCACCTGCAGGATGTGTTTCAATTGTCCTACCGGACGGTGACACTTGTCACTTCTGGAATGGACCGAAAAACTCAAGGGAATCTTATCTATAATTTGGGTGGTGGAGCATTAAAGGAGTTTTAACGGTGCAATAAACAAGTTTTTTATGAGTTTAATCCTTTTTTAAACGGTGCATTAAGTATGATTTATGAGTTTTATTATCAGTTAAACAAAATTGATTCAAAATTAATCATAATTATGAAAAAATCATAAATAAAAAACAAAAATCTTGAAACACAGACCTCAAACGTGTTATACTTTCTCTCACAATCACTTCATCTCCTCAACCAACAACCCTAGCATCTCTCTCACGTTCATCGTCCTTTCCTCTTCTTCACAAACCCTAACAGTCCTCCATTGGACCTCATCCGTTCAGACCGGCGCCACCGGTAACCTCCACTTCAGCGTGAGTCGCGCCGCCGAAACACCGTTGCACCACCACACCGACTACAAAAACCTTCTCCTCTGTTGCTTCGACAGAATCGCCGCTCGTCTTTCTCACACTCTCACAATACTGCTCATTAGTGCCTCACTATGTATTATGTTCATGTTCATCTCTTTATTGCATAACTCGTTTCTTTTACTTGTACAATCATGTGTTATATGTGCTTTCTTGTGTTTATTTTTATCGCCTTTTTGATAATACCAATGGGGAAGAAGTATAAGCTCGAAAGGAGTAGGGTATAGTCTCTATATTTGCCAAGGGAGTTTGACCACTCCAATATATCACCTGTGTTTTATTTTTTTTGTCCACCTTCCTGAGAGATGTATTGTCATCATCAAAAAGGGGGAGAATGTTGATCTATGTGTTTGCAGGTAATATAACTATGATGCCTTGATCCTCTGAGTGATCATAATGGTTTTGATGAAGACTTTATTTTTTGGTAGAATCATGATGGTTAATTTGTTTCTTAAGCATGTTGATCTATAGTGACAACTTTCCAAATCTATAATGTGGTGATTAACATGTGGATAACTCAAGTCTCATCGTGTAGAAAATCTGAGGTTCCACTAGACTGCTAATATGATTAGTGCATCTGAAAAAAGGAATTAAAGTTTCAAAGTTGTGAAAAAAAGAAAGCGTGAAATCTTTTCTGGTTGTGTCTGTCTAAGTGACTAAAGTATTGTAAAAGTATAAGATCATGTGGTTGAGTAAATTTTTTCCTATATAAAGGATGCTTTTTAATATTCCAAAACAAACTAGAATTCAAAATTCTCTCGTTCTTTTATTCTTCTTTATTCTCCTCAACTATTTTATATAACTAAAAGTCACCTTAGTGCCTCGTAATTGAAAACTACTTCTGAGGAAGTTTTTGTTCTGGTGTTGTGTCTTGTTTGGTTTATTTAAGAGTGTGATTCTCTTGAAGGTTCTTGTGTTTGATTTTAGAAATATACCTATGAAAATCTCGGTTTGATTCTATAGCTTATCTTGGTAAAATTTCTATTTGGTTCTTGAGATTGGCCAGTAAAATATCTACTTAGTTCGTTAGCTCAACCTAGTAAAAGCTCATGTTTAGTTATGAGAATCATCTTGTGTAAAATCTTTCATCTCGCTTGTAACAAAGGTTTGTGGGCAAAACCTATAAAAGCTTACGTTATTATTAAAACTCTAAAGGAGCAATTCTTAAGGATATGATTAGGGAAAGATTCGCCTGAACCTTTATAAATTATTGTGTCATCTCTCTCAACCCTCTCTATTTACTTTCAGTCATTTACTTTCCTTTATATTTCTTTTCTTCCGTTTTTCATTGCTTTTATCTTTGTTTTTAATTATACTAACACAATATGTTGTTTAACTAGTTGATTCTTTAAATTAATCACGATTTTTTAATACCACAATTCACTCACCCTTTTTGTTCTTAGAGTCACTTTTTCAACAATAGATTTTTTGTATTGGTCACTTATTTTGCATCTCATCGTAACAAATATATGTCTCCAATCAAAACCAAAATATGGCATCTCAATAACAATGACAACCCTAATTTTGAAGCCTCTTGGAGACCCAATGAAGCATGTGTTCACGTATAATAAAATCTTGTTTATTTGTAAATAATTTCCTGACATCAATTTGCGTAACACTTAATATATCATCCTTAGATGTATAATCTTTATTGACAGCACTAGGGTGCGTCATACCTACAACTAATGAAAAATATAAGATAATTTCATTCACCATTCAACGAATCTCGATTTCAATATTTGAGCTAGCCCTTATAGAATCCAAATTTCAATTTTCAGACTCTACGTTCTTGTTGCGGGAAAATAAACCAAATTATATATAAATCTAGATTATCTGTAATTTCATAGTATTTGCCATCTTTTGATATCAAAATACAATAGTGTTGTTTCCAAGTGAAAATCTTACTTAAAAATGTATGAAGAGTTTGGAAGTATTTAAGGTTTTTTTTTGTGTTATGATCATGAAAATTATTACACATACAAGATAATAAAAAAAATTGTTTTTCTGTTTGAAAATTTCGGATTCCAAAATCTAAAAGGTGTAAGACATGGGGCCAAAGTGAATTTAATCCATTCACCTTTAAAACCCATTCTTGTTATGGAATGGAATGTATCCAACTACTACCGACACAATTTAAGACAAAAGTAAGAGCTCACACACCACAATTTTCTCTTTTATGCCTATAAATTCCCACATCCTCAGAGAGTCACAGGCTCTATTAAGTGTGTTTATGAACCTTTTTAGAATTTCTACTTTGGCACATAATTGGCACATGATATCTACATAGTAGCACACAGAACCCTAGTTATAAATATGAGAGTGACAAGTAACTGCCATTACTCGATATTTGGGAGCTGACATTAACCATATGGACAATTCATGAACCTCTCCATCCATTTTGCAGAAAGTGACTTTTCTAATAACATATCCCTCTCAATCTTTCTATATACCTTTTTTACTCTCCATATCTGTGCCTTTGCCTTTTTTTGTTACGTTTCTTTCATACTATTGTTTTGTCTTTGCATCTAGTACATTATCTTTCAACTTTCACTTGATATATATTGTGTACTTTTTGTTTAATTTCATATTTGGGTTCCATAGTGTCATTCAAATAAAATATATTGCTTTCTACAAAATATAATATCCATAATTTTTAGTAAATTATTTTCATTTATGAAGCATGTATTAACTTAGTGATAAAAGTATGTGTTTGACATTTAGCTTCACCTAGCCATGTTATAGACTTATAGTTTGTGTTTGACTCTATAATTACGAAAATCAATTTTGAGTAAATTGATTATATTAATTGATTCGGGTTTTAAAATGAGTAAATTGTAAACTAATTTATGTTCATGAAATTTTTTAATTAAATATTATATTTCATTTAGTTTAAATTTAATATATATATATATATATATATATATATATATATATATATATATATATATATATATATATATATATATATATAATCAATAATAGATTCGTTTGTTCTAGTAATAAATAAATTTTTTTTCTTTGTTTATTTAAAATAATTTTTATGGAAATGTTTTTCAAAATATTATAAATTTTTTTTAATTTTTTTTTTATAAATTAAAAGATTAATTTTGAAAATCTATAACATAAATATGTATTATTGGTTAAATATGTAATTCTTTGTGTCAAAGATAATTGTGTGTTTGACAGAGTCAAAGTAGTATGTGTTTGAAAGAGTCGAACATAGTTTGTATTAACTGTATCCGACGGAAATTCGAATACAATTTGTTAAAGTTTATGTTAGTTAGTTACTTTGAGAATTACTTGATGTGCAAGTAATCTCATATATAAATAGGGAGTTACCTTACCATTGTAAGTAGTTGTATAACGGAAATTCAATTAGAATAAACGCACTCAACATAATTTGATCAATCTTCTTCCCCTTTCTTCTAAAAACCCTAAATTTTCACCTTTCTCTCTTTTCTCTCTCAAATCATCTCCTCTCATCAAGTCTTGGTACGGAGGAATCTTCTTGCAAGTAAGGTGTGATTGAATCACTTAAGTGACGAGTGAAGAACGAGAGGTGTTGTCAATTAGAAAGATTGATTCTCGTTCAATCATGATTCAGATTATCTTTAAGATTGAGGTTTAATTCCAACATATAATATCTAAAGCTTTGAATGAGATTCATGGGAAGCATAGAATAAGGACTTCTTATCCTGACAGACATTTTCTAACAAAACTACCAATCTTGAATGGTAAAAATTATGAGAATTTGTGTAAGTAAATGAATGTTGTTTTCTGTTATCAAGATATGGATCTTGTGAAGATTGAAGTGACACTAATTGGAGAAGATGCTACAAATGAATAAAAGGTTGCACATAAAGAGTTGAAGAAGAAAGATTATATAACTCTATTTATAATCCATCAATGTGTTGATCCAGATAACTTTGAGAAAGTTAGTGATGTAGACTCAACAAAGGAAGCATGTGACATCATGAAGAAATCATTTGGAGGTGCTAAGAAGGTGAAAGTAGTGAGGTTACAAACTCACAAAAGAACGTATGAATTGTTTCAGATGGAAGAAAATGAAAGCATTGTTGATTTCTTCACTAGGGTAACAAGATGGGTGAATCAAATCAAGATTGTGGAGAAGTGTTGACATCAAGATCAGTATTTACATAGATCTTGAGGTAATTGACTCCAAAATTCAATCATGTGGTAGTAGTCATAGAAGAATCGAAGGATTTGTCAAGTATGACAAAACAAGAGCTTCAAGGGACACTTGAATCACATGAAAAAATAATGGCTGAAAGATCTGTAAGCAAGACAAAAAGTAATGAAGCTCTGCAGGTGCGTTTAGCAAAAGAAAAGAAAGACAAAGGAAGATGAAATGGTAATAAAGGTAGAGGAAGTTACAACAATTCGACTTGTAGAGGAAACTAACAAGAAGGTAGTTCGTCAAATCAAAGACAATATTTAAATCAAAACAATCACAAAGGTGGTGGTGTAGGTAGAGGAAGAGGCGATGGAAGAAAACCATACAAAACTCATATTCATTGTTAGAACTGTCAGAAGTATGAAGAAAGACTCAAAGACCAATGGTACTTAGATCCAGGCTGCTCATCGCGTACACATGACTAGAAGGAAATATTAGTTTGTCAACATAAGTCCCTCGATGAAGAATAAAGTGAAGTTCACAAATGAAAATACTTTGTTTGTTGAAGGTATTGGTGATGTTCTGATCATAAGGAAAGATGGAAAAAGGCCAGTAATTTCCAATGTAGTGTACATACTAGGCATGAATAATAATTTGCTCGACATATGGAAATTGAATGATAAATATTACAAAGTATTGATAGGAGATAAGATGATGAGAGTTCTCGACTCATGTGGCAAGTTAATCTTTAAGGCACGTATGTCTCATAACATAACCTTTAAGATTGAACTAGATGTGTGTTAGCCAAGAAATTTCAATGTACAAACTCGACAAAGGAGTTAGCTGAAATTTTTGTACAAAACATAAAGCAAGATTTTATGCCTTTCGACCAGAAACATTAGGACGAAACATCAATATTTGAAATTTTGAGGATTTGGTCTAGTACTTAGCGAAATTTTCAAAAGTTGATTATTCACCAATTCGACAGATCGAAAGAGATTCGACCAAAGTTGATTCAAAATTAAACCAAATAATTATTTTTTGGTCTTATCTAAAACACCAAAGACACGTGGAAATCAATTAAAGACAAATGAAGCATGCATAGGTGACGTGTCAGATAGTTAGCTCATAGTACTATAAGTAGGGATTCTAGCGTTAGGATTATGGGGTGGCAAAATCATTGTAAACTTCAATACAAATTCAAAGTACCCATACACAAGCGAGAAACGAGTCTCAAAAGAAAATGTACTTACCTACCAACTTATATTTATGCAAATAAAGTTTTCTTTTTCATTTCATCCACATTTACTTGTTTTTATTTTAATTCAAGTTACTATTTCAAGTTAGTTTTAAATTACTGTTAAGTTTACTTTGAAACTTAATCATTTTTTCAAAGTAGTCAACACAAATACTCGACAACATTAATGCAACTTAATTTTCAGAAATTTAGCAGAACATGCCCCCAAGATTTACTAGTTTGGTCCTTCAAGCAATAAATTTAAAACTAAGTGATTTTTTAGCAAAATCATCGGTGAACAATGTGATAGAGCACAAGTGTCTGACAACTGCAGCTAGCAGAGATGAATGACTATGTCACTACAGACTTGGTTATCTCAACTTCAAACACATCAGAAATCTGAAGAGAAACATGGTTTCAGAATTACCATAAATTGATATTTCGAATGAAGTGTGTGCAAAATGTGTTCAGGCAAAGCAACACAAGAATAACTTCAATAAAGATGCAGAAAGCAAGTCGAAGGCAATTCTTAAAGTAATATACTATGATGTATGTGGTTTTATCCATGTAGATTCAATTGGATCACATTCATGGATGATTTCAGTCGAAAACTGTGGACATACCTAATCAAGAAAAAAAAAGTGATGTGCTTAAGGTGTTCACAAGTTTAAATCTATAATGGAGAGACAAAGTGGTCGAAAGCTCAAAACCCTTAGAATTGATGGTAGTAGACAATGTGTCAAAAATTTTTGATGCATTATGTGAGAAAGATGAGATAGTGCATGAGGTGGTGTCACCCCACACTCCGCAGTAAAATGCAACGGCATAGAGGAAAAATAGAATCATCATGAACATGGTGAGAAGTATACTAAGAGGTAATGACTTACCTAATGAATTATAGGGTGAGGCTGTATCGACTGCAATATACATCTTGACAAATGTCTGACTAAGAAACTAGAAGAAATCACATCAGAAGAATGTTGGTTTGGTGTCAAACCTAGCTTAAATTATCTGAAGGTATTTTAATTCATAACACATAACCATATATCTGACCAACAGAGAATAAAACTTGATAACAAGTCACGCCACATTAAAATACATATAAATTTGAATAAAATATAATAATATTATCTATATATTTAATGTCTTAAAATTTGAAGTTATGATGATATTGTATACATACTTTATTAAATGAATGTTGAGAAGCTAAGGATCAAATATTCTAGTTTAAACTCACTCTATTGATAGTATCATCTCAATTCATCCAAAAAAAAAAACACAATCATCTCACTAAACATTCATAAGTATAATTTGAAATTAATTGAAGCATGCAGATTAGATAATGCAGTATTAATGTTCCTGCAAATCATATGTCATAGAAAAATCGTGGAAGATTTTTGTCGGGAATCAAAGTTATTTTATTCGTCTGAGATTCAAATTCATAGGTTGTTGGCATTTTATATACATACGTGAAATTGTAATGTAGTGGCGTCAGTTTGATGTAACATTATTTTTGAAGCATCATGAAATTATAATTGGCCATGTTTTATTTTCAACTCTTGTGGTTATTTTCACCATTTATTATACTGTTAGCATCTGAATGGGAAAATGGTAAAACCAAATGAAGACAAAAGGAGTATTTTGAAACAATTTGTTTTATTTCCTGTTAAAAGTTAATGATGTTTTCATGTGAGAGTGGTCCTGGTTAGTGGTTGGTTTCATTTTCACATTCTTTGGGACAGAGTGATAAAAGTGACATTACATAGGATCTTTGCTAGCTAAAATTAATGATGCTTTTCATATCACATCTCAAGAAACAAAGGTCAAATTCCGTTTTCATTATTGTCTTATCATGCTATGCATTGAAATTAACGATCATTCTGTTAACTTGGTGGTAGGTTTATCACTTCACATTAAACGATGATTCTGCTAGTATTGCTAGTTGCTGCCTCTTGAAACCTTCTTAGAAAGAAATAAAGATATGTGATGTGGAATTTGAAAATTCGTTCGATATTTGGTTGGTTGTGGCTTTTTTTTATGAACGAATGAATTAGCAATTAAATTGACTTTAGAGAAAACTTGAATTTATTTTTGAGAATTAAAATATCATAAAAAAGAAAAAAAAAACATAGGCAATTTTTAAAGAAAAAGAAGAAAAATCAATAAAAATGAATAATATTGCAAGTGTGAGTAAGTGAGGAAATAGTCTCACATTAGATAAGATTTATATATATATAAGTGGGAGAATCCACTCACCTATCACCTTAAAGTTTTAGGTGGACAAGTGGTGTGTCTCTCACAAATATATCTAGTCCTACACTATGTATCAATGTTTCCTAGTGTGAAATTCCTCTAACATGGTATCCAGAGCCTGGTTCGTAAAAGGACTGGCTTACTTGTATCGAAATGTCCAGGAAGTGGTGTTCCGTTGAAATCGACGCCCAAGAAGAGGTGTATCGAAAGGCCCTTGAAAGGCCCTTGAAAAAATGTGTCAACGGCGGTACAAGTATATAAAAAAGAGAATATTGTGGACTCACACTTGAGGGGGAGTGTTTAATAATATAGCAAGTGTGAGTAAGTGAAGAAATAGTCCCACATTGGATAATTATGTAATGACTTGAGCATATATATATATATATATATATATATATATATATATATATATATATATATATATAAGTGGGAGAACTCATTCACCTATCACCTTAAGGTTATAGGTGGACAAGTGGTGTGTCTCTCACAAAGGTGTATAGTCCTACATTATGTATCAATGTTCCCTAGTGTGAAATTCCTCTAACACTAACCAACAAAATTGGGGCATAAATGTTTATTGCACACTATGAGTATGACACATGCAAGTAGAGGTGTTGATCTAAATCGATTAAATATAAAAAATGTTGATTCTTTTGTGGTAAAATAAGGATTAGATAGTAAAAACTAAAGAGTGAGTTATTTTGGTGCGATTAAACGGATGAACCTGTAAGGTTAACACTCAAACGCTTAGGCTAGTGAAGTTAGAGGGATGTAATTTGTGAGAGTGAGATCATCTCTATTAAAACATGTGGTAGTCCTTATATATGACAAATGTTTAAAATTGTCTATGTCTAACCAGACATATGATGGGGGAATTTTCCAATCAGATCTAATGGTAGTGGATGCATGAGTAGCTGGGATCAGACGTTTATCTCTTTGACGAGGTTTTACCTACAAGTGACTTTATGATATAACACTTCAGTTTGTGACCCTTATCATTGGTCTCGCTCTATTGGACATTCGAATGGATCGAAAGAGTTTTCCTAAGTCCTTTATCCTTAGTGAAGCAAGAATTATATTATTTGGGTCTTTCTTCATTGTCGTCTTGAATTTCTTCGGTAGATCTTCGGGTTACGGAAATAGAAGCAAAAAATTCTAGTGAGAAGAAGTAAGTGGCATCGTGATCATGCACATTAAATATATGTCTTGTTACTAAAATGTTTTGCACCGTGAACCTTACATGTGGCTCCAGGTCCCTAGGACAGGGAATGGTGACGCCGCTTAGGGAACTCAAGTGTACTCGAGTGTCATTGTGACCTCAAGATTGATCTCAATCGTTGATTTTATTTGAGCTTTTTATTATTTTGGATTGTGGAATTGTCCTTTTCGCTTTCCTATATAAAGGTATCATTTTATTATAATTAATATTTTCGTCTCTTCGTCAAAATGCTCTTCTTTTCATATTTTTTCTATTGTTCTACCTTGGGTTCAAGTGACACATTGATCTTTTCATCAGTTTATTCTTTCTTTATCTCACATTACATCGCCGTTCTTAAGTTTTTGGTGATTTCCTTTGTGTCTCGTTCGCCTCCATCTTTGCCATTTCTTTTAGGTGATATTTCTATTATTACTTTGTTATTGATGTTCCCGTTATTTTCTTTATGCATGGCCAACTTAGGAAACTCAAACACAAATTTTACGGACTCGTTTAGTGGGGATGATATAAGGGATGCTTTTTCACGCATTGGGGTAATTGTCCCTAAGGTATTAGAAGTGGTTCATTTAGCAGTGATACATTCTTCTGTGAATGTTATATATATATATATATATATATATATATATATATATATATATATATATATATATATATATATATATATATATATATATACACATATACATATATATATATATATATATATATATATATATATATATATATATATACACACTCCCTCTGTTCCTTTATAATTGTCACTTTTTGAATAATTTTATGTTCCTTTATATTTGTCACTTGTAAATTTCAAGATAGTATTGAATGTATTTTTGTCAAAATTACCCCTAATTAATTATTACAGAGAGAGAAAAAGTAAAATGAATATAATAAATAACTAGGGGTATTATAGGTAAAATGATAATTATTGTATGAAAAGTAACAATATTGATTAACTTTCTTGGTATGTGTAAAAACTCAAAAAGTGACACTTAAAAAGGAACTGGGGGAGTATATATATATGATTCCAAGAGGAGTTTTGATGATGGTTATGACATATCTTAGGAGCCCAAAGAGGAAGATGATGGCCTAAATAATTTAGGTTTGACATTAGGGAGGTTAGTTGTGGCTTCATGTTCCCTAAAGTACCCTTAGTAAACTCGGATGTGAATTAAGAGTACCGAGGTGACTTGAGGTTTCGTGCCTATATTAAATATTTTAGGACTCTTAATGACTGGGAACCAAGAGATGATAAGGTTAGGGAGTATCTCAAATATTTGGCAGACTCTATAGCACACAATCATGACTTTTTGTCTGTTGATAGTGAGAAAGAGATAGTTCCGAGGGGACATCAAGATCTCGAGATTTTTGCTGATGCATATCAATATGCTTAGATGGAAAGGGATGTTTGGGGGATGGCACATGTCTTTACTGAGGTGCGTAGGCTTGAAAACTCTTACTAGGATGTTGGCATATCATATGCTTGGTTGATATCTCAAAAGTAGTCCGATAAAAGATTGTGCATCTCTTTCGGTGAATGTTTTCTACCTTTTCATGGGTTCTATTTCTCTAGGATGGGATTTAGACTCCATTTTAACAAATTTGAAGTGGGGGTCTTAAACCACATAAAATTTCTTCTTAGTAGTTGCACCTAGTGAGATGGACATATGTAAAGGTGTTTCAATACTAGTGTGAGTACAAGAACAGGGTATCGACTCTGAATTTGTTTAACATGCAATGTATTTCTACCAAGGTTGGGCGGGAGCAAGCATTGATTAGAAAATTCTTGACGTTTTTATTGACAATTTCAAGAACTTCAAGGATCGGTACTTTTAGTCGTTCCACAAAGTTGTGAGGCTCATTAAATTTGTGTGTTCTTATGGAGTGTTCTACGTACTACCTCTAGTTTTCTAGCAGAGTGTGTGGATAGATTACCCAAGTATTGGAATCAAAATCATTTCTTATAGACTCCAAACAAGTATGTGTTCCAGCTGGAGGAATTATTGCCAGAAGAAGAGGACTTGAAGGTTGATCTCGATGCTTTATGGGAGAGCTTGGGTTTTATGAAAGGATTCGATACTCCAAACAATCCCATGTCTCAACATAAAATGGGATAAATTGAAACATGATTGATGGCGAAGTCGTCCGATGGAGAATAAATGAGGGGTATCTTTGGCGATGAAATGAATTAAACCTTGAATATGTTTTCAATGTTGTCTTATTATTTGTTTTAAATGTTATTTCCCTTTTATTTTACAGATAACATGAATGTTATTCATGAAATTATCAATAGGAACAGAGCACTAGTGAAGAATAGATATCCACCCATTTCGCCATAGTTATTAAGGTAAATCATATAGACGAGTTATTAGGAGCAAAAAAGAAGTTTTTAGGGGAAGTTCGAAATTCCTTGTAAAGTTTTAATAAAACTCAGGCCGATGTTCATGAATCACTTAATACCACAATAACATCAACGAAGGACATGGAAACTACCCTTGCCATCGAAGAAGAGGCTCATTCTTAGGAGGAAAATTGATATGATAAAGGACTGAAGGACTTGTAAAAGGAACTTGAGGACATTGTTAACCTAGGTGTTCAAGTAATATGGGTCTCTTTTGATAACACTCCGAGTCAAGTTAAGTTATTTTTTCCAGATGTGAAGATTCCTTATGAGAAGCATGATGCAGATAATGAAGTTGTGGAAGAGAAGCTGGTGGCCTCCAAAGATTGAGTGTACTTTTGTTGTTTAATTCAGTTTACTCATTTTTATTGTCGATAATGGAATTGGCCTCAAGCTCTCTTGTAATTATTATTTCTTATTGTAATCATTTTGAATGATGGAATTGTGGTTTTTTTGCCACTCTTTATGGGTATAAACAATTCCACTTCGACTTTATGATTTGCTTTACTTCCCTATTTTTGTATGCATGATTTTTTTCATCATTTTCTCATTGAATTATTTTTTTCATCATTATCTCATTGAATGATTTTTCCATCATTATCTCATTGAATGATTTTTTTCATCATTCTACTTCGTGATTGAATTTATTCCATCATTGTGCATCACTTATGATTTGATTCATCATTACTTTTAGCGTAATTAATTCGTACCAGGATCATAATGGTCGGGTAGGAGATCGGTGCTTAGCCAAGGTTTTGTTCTTCTTCCCTGCCCCCATGTTAAAATTTGGTTTGAGGTCATCGTGTTTAGGGCTCTACCACATGTGCTCTAGAGAGTATAATTATCAATAGGTGGTGTAACACGGTGGGAGAATTGACTTTCTATAAATGTTGCGAATAGCAAGAGTCGCCACCGACTTTTATTTTATCCAAGTGGAAAGGACATAAAAGAACAGGAAAGACCTATTTTAAAAAGACTTAAGTTCGGGGGGTAGGTTATATAAAGGGAAGGTGTTAGCACCCTTTATATCCATGGTTATCCATGGGCTCTTAGTTACTTAGCTCACTAAATTGATTTTGAAAAGGTGGAGTGTATGATTAGAAAATTTTCTAAGTACTTGGTAATGGTCCTCGTATGGATTAATACAAAGCCTTGTTTCGAAGATGTTTGAAAAAAATGGGGTGTGAAAAGTATTTTTTTGAAGTGTGAGCAAGTAACTATGAGGTACCTACCCTGGACAAAGTCTTTCATGTTCTTATACGTTCTTTCAAGGGTAAGATTATCCCTATTATTAAGGAATAGGTAGTCATTACCTTGGATTTGTTTAAGGGATAGGCATAGGGTTATCGCATGGTCAATGAAGGCAACTGGAGGGTGTCTTTAGCAATTGGGAGGGACTATCATCTTTTAAAACGAAGGGACAAGATCATCTTATGCAACATCGTATGGACTTGATCT
This sequence comes from Lathyrus aphaca, assembly GCA_963966055.1. Taxonomy (NCBI): domain Eukaryota; kingdom Viridiplantae; phylum Streptophyta; class Magnoliopsida; order Fabales; family Fabaceae; genus Lathyrus; species Lathyrus aphaca. The sequence goes on along the minus strand of OZ014522.1, from coordinate 383,946,007 downwards.
TTTATTTGTAGGGTTTTGCTTAAGACACCCCCATATTCGAGGGACTTGACCGTTTTTTAAAGGCAACTTAAGAGGAGTAACCCTAGGAGATGTAGACGGCGATCATAGATCGACTTACGTGTGTGAATGATTTATTTTCAAATATTTATTCTTTTTATTTAATTTTCTAAATTCTATTAATCACAATTGGTTTTCACTCCCTATTTACTAACCATAACAATAATAAAATTAAAATACGGAAAAATAAATCTACGCTATTACAAAGCTTTGGAGCAATTACAAAATAATAAGCGGAAAAGAAAATAAATTACAATATAAACAACCTATACATTTTTCTAATAAATTTAAATAAAATAAATAAATAAGCAAAGAATATTATTCTAAGTAAATAATTAAATAAAATAACAATAAACAATTAAATTCTTTATTTGAAATTAGGGTTAGAATAAAAATTAGGGTTATTTTAGAATTAATGAAAAAAAGTTTTTAAAGAACAAATTAAAATTTATTAAAAAATATTAACCCAATTACCAATTATTAATTAATTTACCTAAAAAGAAAATTTACATATTATTAAAAAAATGAATAATTAAGGAAAAATTGTTAATTTAAGAAGATTAGAATAATTTAGAATTAAGACTTTTTAATCTACAAACTAATTGATATTTGTTTTTTTTATATATAAAAAATATTTTACATAAACCAATTAATGAGTTTTGTTATTAATTTTTAAAAAAACAAAATTTGTTAAGAATCTTATTAAATGAATTTGGTTAATAGTTAATTATTTAATTAATTGGTTAATTAATTATAACATAATAATCAAATAACAATTAAAAAATAAAAAGGAAAGGAAAAAGAAGAAAAACAAGCGCTCAAAAATAAATGGGGGAGGCCTGGATTTGAACCCAAGACCTCCCCATTACCAAGCTGAAGCAAGGACCACTGGGATGCGCGTGCTAGCTGATAAGTAGATGAACCAAAGCCAATAAATAATAAACTTGGAAAAATGAAAATAAATGTTAACAAAAAGAAAGAACTTGTGGATCGAACCCAAGCTCTGCAGCTTGCAAGACCAACATCTCTACCAACTGAGCCAAGACGCACGCTGTGATATCTATATGGAACACACATATTATAAAATAAGACCAATTTTTGAATTCAGGATTTCGCGCCACTGGTCATCTTCTTCATCCTCTTACCTACGATTTTTCCTACAAATTCTCTTACGAACTTACCTGCGAATTTTCCTACGCACAAAAACCTGCAAATTTTATAATCTCCAGAATATTCATGAATTCATCAAATTAATCATGCCAACGTGATTGTTATAGTTCATACAATAATACTATGTTCTTTAAACGTCTTTATATGGTTTAATTAGCAAAACCCCAAATCGGACCTTGAAACTCTAACCATGGCGTGATGCTTTCCTTGCAATGAAACTTCATACAAATGACCCAGAAACGATCTATGGCATGATGTAAACAGTTTTCAAACATCAAAAACAAGTTATGGTTAGTAAATCGTATGAACCGAAAAACACAAAAAAACTGAAAAATTCCAGTCTTGTTTATGCATATGGAGATGTTTTTGATGATGCAAGGGATCAAGATTCGTTCAATGATCACCCAGGAAGAGATTGCAACCTTCAATTTGCTTTTAAAATGTCTCTAGGTTCAAAACTGAATTTGGCTTTTGTGAAGAATTTTTGAAGTTGGAAGAAGGTGTTCTTGACCTGCAAAATCGTGTCTTGTGTTTTGGTCTTCTTGTGTTTATATCATGGAATGATTCTAGGTCAATTTTTGGGCATTTTTATCATGGATTTGAATTCCTTGATCATGAAGAAACCAATTACTCATAATGATTCAAAATCATATAAAACCCTACCAAATATGCTTTGCAAGAATTTATAATATCTTCAATCAATTTAAATGCGATATATTTGGTTCTAGAACAAATATTTTATCCATTATTTGATTTTTCATATTTTATTTTCATTAAAATTGAATTTTAATAAATAAAATCCAAAATAATATAAAATAAAATTAAAAAATTAGAATAATTTGTCATTGGGTCTTGCATGCCTTTATCTTTGATATTGGGTTGCAATTTTATGGGCCCATTTGGAAAATTTTGAAGTTAAGACCTTTTTTGCTTCATACACCCCTTGAAATTTTCCCAACTTTGACAAGGCATAACTCCCTCAATTTTAAGGCTATGAGAGTGATCTTTGACTTTTTATAAATATTAGAGAGTCCTCTAACCAAACTTTTTGAGCCCATGTCCATATATTTTACCATTTTCAAATTATGAGCTTTGGAAAAAGTTGACTTTTTGTTGACTTTCAAAAGGACCTATAATGTTTTAGCTCATACCTTCCAAATGAAGCATTTTTAGGTTTGGCTTGTGAGATACAAAGATGTAGAGAATTCAATTTCATTCAAAACTAGCTTTGGGTGGGAAATGTTTGATGAAGTATGTGAAAGTTATGGCTGGTCAAAGTTCAGTTGACTTTTCCTATGAAAACCCTAATTTAGAAACTCCTGATTCTTGATGATCTGAAATTTCCTTTATGAATCATGGTAAACCCTTGAGCAAATGATGAATTTTACCTCATAATCTTGATGTTAGAAAAAAATCTTGAAATTTGACTTTAATTTGACCACAGTTGACCTCAGTTTGACGTTTTTACCAAGTTGACTGATTTTTGGATATCTGAACATTTGACTGGTCAAACTTATTGGGAAAGCCCTGAAACTTGACATGGGGATTCTTGAAGACATGTGGGATGTTATGAAGCACAATTGAGGCCTTGGAAGTCCATTTATCTTGGAGAAATTCAAAACCCTAATTTTGGATCCCTTGTTCAGAATGAGGCTTTGTTTGATGAAACCTTCAATCCATTTGACCAATTGAGAGATCTTGTGATACATTGCCTTAATTGTGGAAGGGAAAATTTTGGGGTACAACAGCTACCCCTGTTCAATTTTCTGAAACCTGCGAAGTTAGATAGGCATGCACGTCATTCGTGACTCGAAGGTTGAAGGGGATTGAACACAAAAACCCAAAAATTTGCACTCGTCGGTGCGTAGGGTAAAATTGTTGGTTGGTTGAATTGTTTGAATGGGCTTAAAGATTCCATTTGGAGACAAAGTTCTTCAGATATACTTCCTGGAGGATAAAATTATTCAAATAGTATATTGATGCAATCTTGGAGGGATGTAGCAGCCCAAGAGGTTGTTTGATGTGATCCTGGAGGGTAGAGCAATCCAAGATATTGTGATATAGCTTTTGGGGAGATAAAGTAGCCCAAGGTATTGTGATATAGCTTTTAGGGAGATAAAACAGCCCAAGGTATTGTGATATAGCTTTTGGGAAGATAAAACACCCCAAGGTATGATGATATAGCTTTTGGGAAGATAAAACAACCCAAGGTTTGATGATATAGCTTTTGGGAAGATAAAACAACCCAAGGTATTATGATATAACTTTTGGGAAGATAAAACAACTCAAGGTATGATGATATAGCTTTTGGGAAGATAAAACAACCCAAGGTTTGATGATATAGCTTTTGGGAAGATAAAACAACCCAAGGTTTGATGATATAGCTTTTGGGAAGATAAAACAACCCAAGGTATGATGATATAGCTTTTGGGAAGATAAAATAACCCAAGGTTTGATGATATAGCTTTTGGGAAGATAAAACAACCCAAGGTATTGTGATATAGCTTTTGGGAGGATAAAGCAGCCCAAGGTATGATGATATAGCTTTTGGGAAGATAAAACAACCCAAGGTTTGATGATATAGATTTTGGGAAGATATAACAACCCAAGGTATTGTGATATATTCTTGGAGGATAAAGCAATCCAAGATTTTGTTTGAAGTAACCCTAGAATAAGTTGTTGATGACGTTCGTCTACTGAGGAATTAACTTGAAAAACAAAGTTAGTTCTATGCAATAATATTTTGCAAGATGATGTTTGTATGAGAATGTTATATGCATATGTTATGATATGAATAATGCATGTATGAGTTATGTAGTTGAAGCTTATCAATGGCTTTGTATAACAACTGCTGGCTGGGAAAAATAAATATCGATTCGTTGTAGAGGAATATGAAGACTTCGTTCTCGTCTTGTCTTGGAATATCGTACTTAGAACCTTCCGCTTTCGTTCGTCGTACTTCTTATTGAAGGATTAAATTCTTGAATATCCTGAATGAGGATAAAAGAGATGGACATTCCCATGGGAGACTTATCGACCAAGTATCAATTCTTCGGAGATATATTGTATTTGAAATGAAACTATTTGAAGTATTCCGTAAGAATACCTGTAAAGATTACTCTGTGGGGATGAACCGGCAAAGATTCGTTGAATTCCTACCTCTGCTCGTTCTTAGTAAATGCTATTATTGTATTTTATGCATTTCTAGTAAACATCAATCATATTCAAAAGCATATATACATTCAAGCATAATCAACAGACATTTCTCGCTTTAGTAAAAGGGGAAAAGTAAACTTGAATTCGAAAAACATTTCTTACTTGAATAAAGAGGGAAAAGTAAACCTGAACTCGAAAACATAATCGTTTCAACTTTGAAAGTGTATAACCAATTGGATTTAGAGCTTCTGAGGTTTTTAACTTTCCCGAATAATTTCCTAGAAATTCTCATAGCTGGATCCGAAGACGTGATACTAACACCATCTGATACTATTGGCCCAAACAATCTATTTCCGAGAGGAATGTGTTTTCAGCCTGCGGTGGATCGTGTACGTCCTGGTCAATGGTTAAGGAGCTTTCAACTTAATTTGATCTAATTAGGTTTGAAAAGAGAGCGTTGCCCATAACTGAAGATGACTTATTCCAAAATGGCAGTGTTTGAAAAAAGCTTCCATAAGAGAAACAAACAAAATGCCCCACAATAATATGCCCCTGGAATCATGAACTGGGTAATGTTTCCTTTGGTGCTTCAGATAGATGAGGCTTGCCCCTGGCTATTAAGCATAGTTGAATCTTGAGCTGATTATCCCAAGTAACATGGCATGCCCCTTTGATCGGGAGATAGTGACTATGCCCCTTGTATACATTGGCTTTGATCCAGGAAGCAACTTTGTCTATCAGGAAGACTTTGATTCATTGATTGTTCATCATGTAAGTTTCTCTGTTGTCAAACACTTAGTTATATGCAAACAATGATATTCAAAATGCAATGCTTATGTCTGTCTTGAAGTTTCGGAAAAGAAATATTTTAGTAAAAAAATGTTTGTAAAAACTGTGATATTAACTCAAGATTTATAATAAGCCCTAAAGGAGTCAGGATACCTTTTTGTAGCAGTAAGCTTTCGAACTAACCATGCTTCAGTTAGGACTTTTAAAGGGTTGTAACGTGGTCTGGTTCACGGTTTAAGAAACAAAGGATAAAAGGCTCAAATTTATTTGTACCCAACCCATTCTTCATGATGTTCTTCAGTCCTAGGTTCGGTTAACTTATGCATTGAGGATCTGAAAGAGTTTGGAATTTTAACACTGACAGAAGTTTATTTGAAGAACCAGTCATCTTTTCTTTGTTTGAGGATTTGTAGTGACCTCTTTTTTCTTTTGACTTTATTATCCCTTCCTTTTGCCTGAACTATTCGTTTCAAGATTACAGTCAGCGGGATGTCCCAATTGTTTTATTAAGTCTCCTTCATAGGTTTTGACTTAGCGAGCTTTTCATTTGCTAGATATTGACTGTCAGGTTTAATGATTACAGGGAACCATCATTAGTTATGTACAATACAGACAATTGGCGTAATTGAGTTAACCGAGTAACTACCCTGCCCCAGGTTATGAATAAGGGTTTTAACTAGTTTGAGAAAGAAAAACTCCTACTTCTTAGGCTCAAAAGGGTTGACTAGGGATTAACTTCCTTATGCCTCCACTATTTAGGAATTGAAACAATGCCTGTACATCGTCAACATAGTCTATTCAAAAGCATATTGCATAAGATTATGGTATTGTTTTTGTCATTTTCCCTCTAAAGGCTTACAGCTTTAACAAGAGTTAAATATCACAAAATAGAAGTAAGAAGCATAGTTTTAAATATAGTGAAACAAATGGATTAATTCAAGACAAACATACGCATTGCATTAATGTAAAACAAAGTTTGACATAATAGTAAATGTTTAAACCAACAAAAGAAATCACAAATAGAAATCCAAATGTTCTCAAAGCCTCCTCTAAACTTGTTACTCTGGACATCTGATAGCTTCGGTGTTTGAAGGATGATAGGAGAATTCAATCTGATCTTCTGGCATAACCTCGAGGATTCCTTCGTCAATCAAGCATTTAATCTTATTCTTTAATGCCCAGCAGTTATCATTGTTATGTCCAGGACAATTGGAGTGATACGTACATCTTGCATTGGGATTATAGCGAGGAGAGGAAGTATTGGGCTTTCGAGGAGCGTCTTCCAAGATAATCAACTTCATTTCCAACAAGCATTGCAAAGTTTGTGACATTGGAAGGTTGAATCGGGTGAACTGTCTTCTACACTCCTGATGTTGTGGTGGATTATCCCTACAAGACCTTCTTTCTTCAACTGAAGAATTATCAGTAGTAGCCGGTCTCTTTCCTTCTCTTATCCTCGTCTTCCTTTCAACTAAGTCATCTTGTTTCACCAGAGGTTGACTGATGATTAAATTCCCGACTATGTTGTCTTAAAGTTTATTGACAAATATTCTCAGCTCTTCTTGCCCCTGGGCTAAGCTCTGGATAAGAGCCACCTGGCCATTCATCTGAATTCTCATCTCTGCTATCTCAGCTTGTAGTTGTTCCAAATGATCATCCTTGTTGTCTTCAGGATTCTTCTTTTTCATGTCCTTAGTGATGAGTTCTTTCAACTCTTCTTGCCCCTTGGACAAATTCATGATCACCTCTTGAAACTGAGCAATCTGGGTCTAGAGGTCTTTGACAGATTGTTCGAGAGCCATTTCTGCTGAAATAAACAGCGAGAAGATGAGAAACCTGTTGTGAAAACCTGTCATGCAATGATATGGTATGTAGATGCATATGAAATGTTTTCAAGGACCGGGGGATTTAAATTTGTTTAAAGAAAAACAAAAACAAAACTTTTATTAGTAAACGTTTAATATAAATTTCCCCTTGGGCTTACAATGAAAGGAAATAAGAGTAAAATACAAAGAAATAAATATATGGGACTTAGGTCTCCCATGGACGCTTCCTCTTTATGTTGATGTATTGTTGAGGTTCTGCTCCTCGTGAAATTGCCTTGTCAGCTCTAGCACTCTTTCTTGACTAGCTCTGAACTGAGTCTCAAAAGTATCCCTTTGCTCCTTCAATTTAATCCAGGACTTCTGCAACTCTTCCAAATCAGTGGGCATGTCTGGGTGAAGGATGGTATAAGGTACATCTCCTTCAACAACAGGCTCCAAAGTGACCGGTAGAATAACAGGATATGACATCATAAGATTCTGAGCACGAGATCGCACCCATTTGAGGTAAGATTCCATAGGAATGGAATAATTTGGTTCCAGAGTCTTGCTATCAACCTTGTTCACTTTGCTCCAAGCTCATATAAACCTTTGTCGGTAACCTTGAAGATCGTTGTCGTAGTCGAACATAATACCCTGAATAAGCATGTCATGAGGACCATTACTCCGAGCATAACCAAATTGACGTAGAGTTAAAGAAGGGTTGTAAGTAATGCCCCCATATTATGCCAAAGAGTGGCACATTAGGGAACTCCCCACAACGATCAATGATAGTAACATTCTCCATAGATCGAGAACACCAATGAATGTCTGAATGAGAAAGTGACATGATCCTCTTAGACCACCTTAACCCTTGTTCATTCTTCATCACTGATCGAGGAAGATGAGAAATAAACCGCTTAGATAGCAGAGGTATGCAACATATTAGAGTTCTCGCACCTTCGTAGTACGAGTGTGAAGAGAGTGTAAGATATCTCCAAGTAATGTAGGCACTGGATTGTGAGTTAGAAATATGTTGATGGTGTGTATGTCTATGAACTGGTCTGGATTTGGGAACAATACTAAGCCATAGATTAATAAGGCTAAGATTTCCTCAAAATCATCATAGCTCATAGCATCCAAGAAATCTTGAGCTTTCTCCATTAATACCTTAGCAAGAATACCCTTAACTCCATTTCTCGTTTCTAGAACAATGTCTGATTTCTTCAAATGTAGGGCTGCAACAATGACTTCAGGTTTAGGATTTCTCTCAAATCCTATGAAGGGTCTCTGATCAAGGATAGGTACACCCAGTAGCTTGGAGAACTACTCCATTGTAGGAACCAACTGATAGTCGGGGAACGTGAAGCAGTGATGTTTAGGATCAAAGAACTGAAATAGGACACTCGTCATGTCTTCATTGAACCCTGAAGTAACTAGATCCAGCAGGTGACCAGGCTTCTTGATGAATTGGGAGCTTTCAGAAACTTTAGATACCAATTCCTTAAGCTTAGGAGGTATCCCTACAAAGTTGATTCAGATAGTGTTCCTACGAGCAGAAGCCATAACCTGCCAAAAAGAAAAAAGATAAATCCTTTGGTCATTGAAATGGTTAATGAAAATGCTATGCTTATGATGTCATGATGTCATGATGTTATGCTCAATCACAAACATGTGGCACACACAAACAAGTCACGCAATAGCCCTAGGTTTAGAGGCTTGCATGAGGTTTAAAGGTAAGTACCATTCCCCTGAAGTTTAGCTGGTTTATCCTGTCCTACAAAAGTAACCAGGTTCTAAGGGATCTCAATATCATTGATCCTTCCCAAGGGTTGTTTTTCAGTAGGCAACTTACTTGCCAACCAAAACCCCCCAAGTTTAGGATCTCAATAAGCGTAGCATCGAGTATCAACCAACTTTAGACTTCTCCAAAGCCGGCTATCTCACTACTTTCTAAAGGCCAAGATGGGATAACTAGGGTTCTACAAAGTCACGGTCAACCCTTGATCAAATGATTAAATTTACCTCATCATCTTGATGTTAGAAAAAAATCTTGAAGTTTGACTTTAATTTGACCACAGTTGACCTCAGTTTGACTTTTTTTACCAAGTTGACTGATTTTTGGATATCTGAACATTTGACTGGTCAAACTTATTGGGAAAGCCCTGAAACTTGGCATGGGGATTCTTTAAGACATGTGGGATGTTATGAAGCTAACTTGAGGCCTTGGAAGTCCATTTAGCTTGGAGAAACTCAAAACCCTAATTCTGGATCCCTTGTTTAGGAGGAGGCTTTGCTTGATGAAACCTTAAATCTATTTGACCAATTGAGAGATCTTGAGATACACTGCCTTAATTGTGGGAGGAAAAATTTTGGGGTACAACAGGTGGTATGTCCTATACTGGGCTGTTTCCGTTGCTTTTAAATTTTTGAGATAAGATAAGCAACAAAATAATTCTATTGGGGTGCTCCCATTAAATGTATTAAGGACATTCAACTACATTTCTTCCAAGTTGGAGTCTTCTTTTTAATATTTGTTTCACACTTGTCTGATTTTTGTTATATTCATTTATTTGTTAAGTATACACCTAGGAACTTTTCGGAACTGGCCCTGAAGGTCCATTTCTTAGGATTAAGTTACATATTATATTATTGGGCACATATGAACAGGCTGGTGAGATGGTTTCCTAATTGTTGTTCATTTTCACTAGATTTTACGATCATATCATCCATGTACACCTTTAGTGTTTCACCAATCTCATATTTATAAAAATTATTTATCATTCTCTAATAAGTTTCACTTACGTTCTTCAAGCCGAAATACATGACATTGTACCGGTAGATGGCACGCTCCATCTCGAAAGTGGTATTATCTATGTCTACTTGGTGCATACATATTTGATTGTATCCAAAGTACGCATATGTGAATGATAACAATTTGTATTCGTCATATCTTTTTACGCACCCTTTAACCTGAAACCAATATGGACCTTAGAAGTGGATTCGAATACTTTATTATCATTTAAATATTGTCTGCAATAGTATGCCCATAAATATGGTTGATGGGTATTCCATAAAGCATGTTAAGAGACATATGTGACCTAGATGAAATTCAATCATCCCGCATAACAAGATAAATGAATAAGGGCCCAATATTGAGTTGGAAAATGATCACAAGGTCAATGTTTTGTGTTCAATATACATATGAGGGCAAAAGGGTAATTGTGCATATAAACAATATCAGGAAAGGTTTCGTCATATCACATGACATTTTTGTGTCTTAAGTAGAAGTTATGTGTTTCTAGATATTTCTCACTATTTATTATATTAAATGTGTGATTTAATATAATTGACAATGCTACAAGTACCTACAAATTCACACACACACACACACACGCACACAATAATAAGTTGATAAGAGATAAAATAAATGAGTGGATTATGCATCTTTCAGTACACTAACATTAATTTGGGAAAAGTGGTACAACGTAAGATACATTGTACTTAAGTGTAATACGGAACACTGAAAGGTATGATGTATTTAAGTGAAATACGACAGACAATATAGTATAATGTGCTTTAGGGTTTGTTCAGCTTGCAACCCACACAAACAGTTCTATAAATATAACCCTTGTATTGAAGTATTTAACACTTGATCAAATTATGTTTGAAAAAACCTAACACTTTACAAATATAGAGGGCCTCTCTCTCTCTCTCATACATCCTTCATTTGTATCAGCTGGCACTTTAAATAAATAAAAAATATTTATGTGTACTGAGTTATGGTTTTGTCATTCATGTAATAGTCATGATTACTCTCTAAATTCAGCTTCAAGGATTATAAGAGGTGATCATTTTATTATTGATCATGATCATTTGTAAGGATTTATAGAAAGAAAAAAATTGTTTTCAGATGTGTATTGCTTGTAGTTTCCCTTAACTTAATTGTTGTTTCATTTAAATTATTTGTGCACAACAACTTCCTACATCAACGTATTTTACTTCGATTGTGGATAATGCAACAATTGCTTGATTTTTATTATGTCAAGAAACAAAAGAGTTACCAAACAAGTGGCAAGTTTCACTACTATTTTTCCAATCCATTTACATCTTGCAGAGTCCAAATTGAAATACTCAACCAAAGTGCAATATGTCTCTTTAGTATACCATAAACTCATGTGTTGTATGTGAATGAGGTACTTCATAAAATGTTTGACTATAGAGAGGTGTGAATTTTTCTTTGAAATTTGGTTGAAAGCATGCACAAATACAAACACTAAACATTGATATCAAGACAAATGACAATAAAATAAAAAAGAGAAAAAGCATAATAAAGAAAAGGAAAAGAAAAAATATAGGTGAGGCAATGGAATTTTTACCCATATACCCCACATTTTCAAAATAAATCCCTAAATAACCCACTTTTTTAAAACATTCTCAATCTACCCCACTTTTTTTGAAAATTAGAGAGGAGTCTCCACATGGATTGGCGATCATGTATAGCCCTTATGAAGGGTCGACAATTGGTTTGGAGACACCATATGGAGTCTCCATTCCAATTGGCGACTATGTGTTACCCTTGTGAAGGGTCGCCAATTGGTTTGGTGACAATGTTTATTTGCAAATTTTAATTAAAAAATAAATAATTTAAAATGATATTAATAATAGATGAAAAATAAAATGATATTAATAATTAATTATAATTAAAAATACATAATTTAATGACCACGGCCGGGTTGGGCATACCGCCCGCCGGTTCCACATCCCCTAGGTACCCTCACTCGCTGCACTCGTTGCCCTTGTTGTTGATTCACCCCAGGTGTTTGTGGAGTTGAGGTCTCCGGAACATCATTAGACTCCCTCAGATATTCTGCCATTTCTACAAAGTCTTGCGTATTGAAGGACGACATGTCGTAACTGAGGTCGTGACCCATGCCAGAGTAGTTTGGATGTGATGATGGAGTCATCGGTGTACGACCTGGACGATTGAAAGGGGACATTGGTGTGAAGGCTTCGTTGGTGAAAGGTTGAAATGGTTGTGGTGTTTGAAAGTTGTATGGTGGTTGTGATAATTGTGTTTGTTGGCTGTGGTGTGATGTTTGTGTGTGTCGGCTATGGTGTGATGTTTGAGCGTCTTGATAAAAGCCATTTTGTTGGACATGGTAAGGGGGACGCTCTTGGTATTATGGTTGGGTGTCTGGTATATTTGGAAAAAGGGTTTGTGTTTGTGTAGCTCGGTAATTTAGTTGGATAGGAAGTTATGAGTAATAAGGCTGATAGTATCCTCGTTGGTTAGACGTGGAAGCTTCTTGTGTGTAAGTGGTATGGCGTTGGTCATGTAGATACCTATCTTCAGATAGAAAACCAGTTGCAATTGATCTATACCAAACCATATAAGTATTAGTTGGTATAGATGTGTTTGCCATCACCGGTTCACGCAAGACATATTGGTGACAGTTCCTCCATTTACGACACTCAGATTTTGAAAAGTCTTTCCAATCCCTAAGGTTACATTGGTCGTTGACTTTTTTTAGATGCCATTTACCAAGATCATTTGGGGGATCTGGGATGTTTTGATGCATTCCGAACTGGATTTTGACACGATGACTGTTGTGTATCTCTACGGTGGTGAATTTGATGATCGACACATGCAGTCCAAACTGATGCGTCTTCATCTCTGATTTGGTGATCATGGTTCATTCCTAGATATGGACGCCAAATGAAATGTAAAAGAGAAAATTGTTAGATTATAGAAAATGTTATGGTAAAAAAATAAATTGATTATTTTAGTGACATTACATCTGCAGGAGTAAGGTGATCCAAGAGATTGCGGTATTGAATGATACAGTGTCTTGGACATCTATTATAAGTCATACCGCGTGCCGACCATCTGACACAAAAAATAGTATAAAAATAACAATTAGAAACAATAATCAATAGAGTTGAATAATAATGTGAAATAATTAAAATTATACAATTAACTTACTTTTGAGCATACGGGAATGAGAAAGCGTTTTTGTTGACCGGGACAAGGGATGGCAACCGAGACCAACCCCGTGCTTGGAGAAAAACGGAACATCCATAAAATATAGATGTGCCTTTCGTTGCATTTTTACATAATGAGCTATATAAATAGGACAAACACACGGAACCCCAACTATACTCCCTAGTTCTTTTTAGGTTTTTTAGTAATGGTAAATACATAACGTTCATAGAAGAACCAGTGCCTTCGGGAAATAAAAATGTACCAAATAAAATCATAAGATAACACCTAGTTTTAATTATTTTTTGTTCTTCTGTAGAGCCTTCATTTAAAACTAGAGAATGATAATATACCTTGAGACGTGAAAGTAAGATACCTTGTCCTATATGATTTTCTTCCAACAATACGGCACCCCAAAAGTTCCACGCAAATTGAATTTGCATGGTTTGTCAGTCCATTGACTTCCTTACCATCAATAGGCAACCCAAGTAACATGTACACATCTTCTAAAGTGACAATACATTCACCCGTTGGAAAAAAGAAAGTGTGTGTCTCTGGACGTCACCGCTCTTGTAAAGCTAGTATAAACTTTGCATCCACCGAGTAAGACATGATTTTGCTTACATGTCCGAAACCGACAAGCTTAATATAAGGTCCGATTAACACGTCGGGTGCAACATATTCATGGGCACGACAACAAAATCTAGAAACATCCTATAAAAAATAAACATTTGATAATGAGACATTTAACAAAAGAAAATTTGTAAATAATACAATGTAAAAAATAAAATATGTAAATGAGGAAACATACATATTCCGCAATGTTGGCGACTGTGCCTCTGTGTGCTTCACTCATAGTCAATAGCGACATTTTGTCAGTTAACCGATTAATCGGGGAAGTAATTATCGGGGAATGAATAATTAGAAATGGAATATTTGAGATAGGAAGGATGAAGTGACAAGAGCAAGAGTATGGCATGCATTTATAGGGTTTCTAGGTCATGCATTCACGTAACATGCATTTACACTGTGTCGTCAGGTCAATTGGCAAGGGAGACACTTTATTAATGCATGGTCGCCAATTCAAATGGCAAGGGTTGACCACGTCTTTTGAGGCCAATCGTACTGCATGCATGGGAATCTTTTGCATGGAATCTCTTACTTCTCCTATACATAGCTGCGCAGACTGCATGCATTGGAATCATGTTCATCTAATGAAGTCGCCAATTTGAATGACGCCCTTGAAGCATTTTAAATGCTGTCGCCAATTCAAATGGTGACAACATTAATTGTCCCATGCAATTAAATACGTAACATGCATGCAAGGATGGAGTGAAACTCAAACATATTCCAATAATATTTTCCATGCAATTACATAACAATGTCATCTGCATTGAGGTACTCTGTTAACACCCACTATAACAGAGAGACTTTTACCTCTGATGAATATGGCTTCAGTTTTCAAAACACTGATGTTGTTCAATTTACACTCAATAGAAAGTCAAATTTTGTGCACTTTAAAGATAGGTTAGAATCAAAATTAGGGTCTGGTCCTATCTCACAAATCAAATATCAAAACCCTGTTTACTTTGATGCTAACTACGTTAAATTTTATCCACTTAAAGTTCGCGATGATGAAGATATTGAGAATATGTTCATTAGTCACGAACATTCTGGGTTCAACTCAATTGAGGTGTACGTTATACTTCAGCAAACTCTTCCATCTCAACAATCTCAGGTGATCAATCAATCAGAAGGTAATGATTCTGGGGAAACATAATATTCAAGTGAAATTGCAGCGAAAGTCGACATTGTTGACAACGAAGAAGAAGAAAATGAAACATAACTCGATCTTCTGTTGAACAAGACCATTGAAGACGACGCCCATCCAGTCCCTCAACACCAGGCATATTGCTCACATCAACATATGACAGACTTGGAGTTGCATGATGATGATGATGACTCCGAAAATGTTTTTTCAACCCTTATAAACACTATGCTGGTTAATTGAAAGTGGGAGACTAGTATCGTACAAAGGATGAATGCATAAGAGCAATTATAAAATATCACATGGATAATTTTGTTGATTTCACTGTGGATCGAAGCGACTCTATAAGGTATGTCATTGTTTGTCGTAACCCAATTTGCAAATTTTGGCTTGCTGTGTCTTACAGTAAAAAAAGATTGTTGGAAGATAGCTTCATTAGATCCACCACATACTTGCACTGCCTCTAACATTGTCTAGGATCACCGAAAATTAAGTGTTAACTTGATATATCGAGACATTTTGCCGCTAGTCAACAGGGATCCATCAGTGAAGCTGAGTATAATAATCTTTCATATTGTACGCACAAAGAACTATACCCCATCGTACAAGAAGGCGTGGATTGCAAGAACAAAGTCCATTGAACAGGTTTATGGAAATTGGGAGGATTCTTACAAAGAATTGCCCCGATTTTTTATGGCACTAAAGACGCAAACATCGGGGACTGTTGTAATCATGCAGACAATTCCTGCATGTAGGCCAGATGGAACTGTTGTTGATGGAAATGTAATATTTCACCGATTATTCTGGGCATTTCAACCATGCATCCAAGGTTTTTCACTCTGCAAACCTATTATTCAGATTGATGGAACATGGTTATACGAGAAATACAAGGTTACATTGCTGATGGAAGTTGCACAAAACGAAATTTCAATAATGTATTTCCCATTGCTTTTGCTCTGGTTGAAGGTGAAACTGCTTCTGCTTGGAGTTTCTTCCTAAAGAATCTCAGAATACATGTTGCTCCACAAGCCAATCTCTGTTTGATTTCAGATAGACATGATGCTATTGAGAGTGCCTACAATAACCAAGATAACGGGTGGCATAACCCTCAATTTACCTATGTCTATTGCATTATACATATCGCCCAAAACTTCATGCGTGCAATCAAAGACAAGAACCTTCGCAAAAAAATTGTAAATGCAGGGTATACTTTAACTCAACCATCATTTCAGTACTATCGTGACGAAATTAGATTGTCAAATGCAGATGCAAAAAGGTGGTTGGAAAACATTCCAGTGGATAAGTGGACAAAGGCATTTGATGGTGGATGTCGTTGGGTCCACATGACAACAAATCTTGTGGAATGCATGAACGACGTCTTCAAAGGAATTAGAAACCTACCTATAACAGTAGTGGTACGATCAACCTATTTTAGGTTGGCATCTCAATTTGCAACAAGAGGAAAAATGGAATGCAGTGTTAATGTTTGGTTAAGTTTACAGTCAATGCATAATGAAAGTTATGAAAGATGAAACTATCAAGGCTAGCACACATTCAGTCACAAACTTTGACCGTCATGGGAGAAATTTCAGTGTTAAGGAAACAATTGATCACAATGAAGGAATGTCGTTTTTGGAATATGATGTCAGACTAGACCGATGTTGGTGTGATTGTGGCAAGTATCAGGCCTTTCAGGTACCTTGCTCCCATGTAATTGCGGCCTGCGCGCATGCTCGTCATGATCCGTACAACTATCTATCTGATGTTTACAAGACTGTTAACGTGATGAACGTTTACAATGAAAGCTTCGCAGTGTTACCAATTGAGGAATACTGACCTCCATACCAAGGGGACATAGTTTATAAAATGATAAGATTGTGTATTATATATCGTCAGCTTGGATACAACAAAAAAAGCCCAAATGTGGGATCCAGCTCTGCACAATAATTTGTGGTAATCTTATATTTTAATATATTAAGAACTTTTTATTACAACAACGTTAACAACAAACATCACAATAACTTAAATAAACTTAATCTAAACAACACATATAATAGATAACACACAACATTTCTAACTTATTACAACAATCAACCTGATTTCATTAGGTCAAAACATCATTTTCCTAGCTTCCGCGTCAATCTTAACTCGGACCCACCCACGCATCCTATCATATCTCTCAATACTGTGATTTTTTTTCGCCTTCACCAATTTCTTCCTCTAGCCACCGATTCAGCTCCCTCTTCAGCTGATTGAGACTTTGGATATTCCAAAACAACATATCGATCAAAGGCTTCTCTCTCGAAAAAATCACTTTCCCATAGGGGCACGTATACATGATATCAGTATTACTTGTATATCACAAGATATATGACAAGAGATGTGAAAATACTTGAGCACACAACCATTATTTATAGCAAACTTCAGTTAGAACCTTGTCTCCAACTGAAATGGCGAC
The DNA here is from genome assembly GCA_963966055.1 of Lathyrus aphaca. Classification (NCBI taxonomy): domain Eukaryota; kingdom Viridiplantae; phylum Streptophyta; class Magnoliopsida; order Fabales; family Fabaceae; genus Lathyrus; species Lathyrus aphaca. The sequence continues at coordinate 383,928,824 of OZ014522.1, read as the reverse complement.
CCTTCCCATATTTTACACACTGTCGCCAATTGGATTGGAGACTGCATATGGTGTCTCCAGTCCAATTGGCGACTCCTCTTTAACTTTGTACATGGTCGCTAATCCAATTGGCGACTCCTCCTAAATTTATTTAAAAGTGGGATAAATTGGAAAATTATTTGAAAAGTGAGTTATTTGGGGAATTTTTTTTAAAAATAGGGGTATTTACATAAAAAAATTCTGAGGCAACAATGTCATAAAAGAACAAGATGGACGAGATTAAAGTTATAAGGCTTTCCTAACTCTAAAAGAGTCTCTTGAAATTCAATAAGAGAATATTGATCATTAAACTTGTTTTACGACAAAGATCTGAACAATATAACATCTTCACTGATAAAAATGATAATAGCGAATTATAGACTTCGTAAGATCCTAATTAAAAAATAAAATAAAAAGCTCACGTGACATAAAGTATAACCTAGTTCACTTTTTTAAATATTTATAAATATTTATTTAAAATGTTCCAACATTTAACACTAAGCAAGGAGAAAGCATCGCACTATTACAAAAGATAAATGATTAAACAATCATTTTCTTGTAAAAGATAAAGGAGTAAAAAAATAGTCTAAATTACAAAAGTAACAAAGTCATGTAAATGAAATGAATGAAGTAACTAGTAGTTATATCCATGGTTAAAGAGGTCACCATTTGCACATGAGACATTGTTGACCGTATATTCATAGAACAAGACACACATCACGTGCCATCAAATTTTCACTTACATAAAAACCACAATGTCTGTCTCCACCACACCATGTCATATGCTCTTGTTCTCCCTTATATTCACTCTTCACTCCACATAGATCCACAAACTTCAAACTTTCATTCATTCATTCATCTCAGTTTAATCACATTGCCGACATTTTCTTAACCTCAAATTAAACATTATGTCAGGTATATATACTATACTCTACTTACTTATTCAACAAAATTCATATATTGATATTATTCTTATTGTTGAAATGTGATTTTATAAGAAGAGATTCAAGAAGGTGTTTTTGTTGTTGAAATGGAGAACTCAGAAGAAGAAGAGAGATTAAGAAGGTCGAGAATTAGAACACTAAAGAAGAAAGCAATAAATGCTTCATGTAGATTCACTCATTCCATTAAGAAAACAAGAGGGAAGAGAAGAATTGATTACAGGTTTCCGATTGAAGATGTCCGAGACGAACAAGAGGAATCAGCTGTGTTTCAATTGCGTGGTAGATTGACTCATATGCCTCCTAACCATGTCCATTATCATACATTGTTAAGGTCTGAATCTTTTTCTTTGGATTTCTTTTCACTCGATTAATTACGGTTTCTAAAGATGCATTTTTGGTTTGTTTGTTTGTTATTAGGTTTTTGAAAGCTAGGGATTTTGATACTGAGAAGACGATTCAGATGTGGGAAGATATGGTTCTTTGGAGGAAACAGTATGGAACTGATACAATCCTTCAGGTGAGTTCCACATTTGGTCTGATGTCTCTGCACAGCTATCAACTCAAGTCAGTTGATTTAACGAGTCAGTTATAAATTTATAATATTGATTAAGTGTTAATATTTTTATTTATTGTAGTCTTGATAATTGAGAAAATAGATATAATAGTATTAAATTTGTTAATAAATGCTACTACTATTTTGGTAAATTTTTTTCTGTTTTTGTTTCTAGTATGTGTTGGTTAGATATTTATTGATTACTGATTAGATTTCAGGCATTTAGTGTGAGATTTAACGGCCTAATAAATGTACTGCACAGTAGTAGCAGTTACATGTAATATATAAAAAAAATTAAGAAAATATCTATGGTTTTATTTTTTATTTTTCGAATTTCTAATACTATGATGATATTTGAAGGATTTTGAATTTGAAGAGGTGGAAGAAGTACTGCAGTATTATCCTCAAGGTTATCATGGAGTTGATAAGGAAGGTCGGCCGGTTTACATAGAGAGGCTTGGGAAAGCTTATCCTAGTCGCTTGATGCGGATAACCACGATGGATCGATATTTGAAATACCATGTTCAAGAGTTTGAAAGAGCTCTACATGAGAAATTCCCGGCGTGTTCCATTGCGTCGAAGAGATGGATTTCTTCAACCACAACAATATTAGATGTAAATGGTTTGGTATGTAGTTTGTAATTGTCTGTAATTGTTGGTTATTTATGCATTGTGCTTTAGGCATTGTGTTAATCAGTGTTGCTTGTGTGCATGTCGATGTCGTGTAATGCAGGGAATGAAGAATTTCTCGCCTACTGCTGCGAACCTGTTGGCAGCTATCACAAAAATAGATAACAGTTACTACCCTGAGGTTTTTATACTGTCCTTTCCTTAATTGTCCAAAAGTAACTTTGCTTTCAGTTCTCTTCTTATATAAACAAACCTCGTCAATGTTTATGTACAGACGTTAAATCGAATGTATATCGTCAATGCTGGTCCCGGGTTTAGAAAGATGCTTTGGCCTGCTGCTCAGAAGTTTCTTGATGCGAAGACTATTGCAAAGATACAGGTGAGTTAGGATAATATAACTCTTAGCTAGAAATATTTCATGCTCCCTCCGTAACAAAATACGGGTAAAAAGGTATATGTATATGATTCAAATTTAAACCAAATAGATGTACTGATAATACATTACTTTGATGAAATTTCAGGTTCTTGAACCAAAGTCTTTATCTAAATTACATGATATCATCGACTCTAGGTATGCATCTATGCCTTCATCGTATTGCAATATAGTATGTCGTTATTTCTATTGACATGGATGCTTACTTTGTGATTTGTAAATGCATCTAAACAGTCAGTTGCCGGATTTTTTGGGTGGCTCGTGTAAATGTCCCGGAGAAGGTGGATGTCTCAGGTCTGGCAAGGGGCCATGGAATGATCCTCATATAATGAAGGTAATGGAAATATCTGCATGTTAGAATCGATTACTCTGTTGAACTAGAGTATTATTGTGACTCTAATCTACGGATTATTATTATTTTAGTTGGTTCATAATGTGGAGGCCACATTTGTGAGACAAATCCCCAAAGTTCCCGATGAACAGCAGAAAATTGACCATTTTCCTAACCATCTACAGAAGGTAAGTTTGACTCAGAAATCTATTAACCACGACTTTCAGGTTTCAGCACCTTGTACTTAAAAGCTGTCCATTTTTTGTTGTTCAAATAATACAATTGATTTCCTTCTCTCATGTCTCAGGGAAGTAGTGATATGTCAATAGCGGAATCTTGCTTAGAAATTAATGATTCTTACACACTTATTAGACAAAGGAAACTTACATGTCCTCGTATATCTTCAGTTCATGAAGAAGTGAGTTTAGAAATTTTTGAACCCGATTCTTTTTAGAAGCCGTGCATTTACACACTTCTTTCATATCATGTATTGTGTCTTGATCCTTCAACCATTTAAAAGACTGGTTTTTCTACAGGTTAGCATATCGGATAGCAACGATAGTGGTAACGATAGTGCTCCTGCAGCAGAAAAATTGCTCAAAAGTGATAAATTTCAATTTTCCCGGGAACACTCATTGCGAAATGATGATATGGAGAACATTACTTGTACAGAAAGTTTCAAAGGTACTGTTAGGGTGTGTTTTGTAGGGTGTGTTCCGAAGTTTTGCTTAACAAACTATCATGTTTTCTTACAGGAACTTCGGTCAAAAATTGGTTCGGCTTTGCTAAGGAAAAAGTGGAGAGGCCAACTTTCATATATCTGTCAACTTTGCTGATATATCTTTTTGAAAGACTAGATATATTCTTCCACGGTTTAAGATTAGAATTTCGGAGAACACAGAACAATATTGTTATGCAAGATAACATCGTTAACCTTACAGAAGATATCGAAACACCTTCCGAAGAGGATCATATCCGTCCATGTATACAACGATTAGAGAAATTAGAAAAAGCAATTGAGGAACTTAGACATAAACGTGCTGATATACCTAAAGAAAAGGAGAAAATGCTTATGAGCTCTTTGGATAGGATAAAATTGGTCGAGTTTGACCTTGAAAATACTAAGAGGGTTGGTTTTTCTCTGAATTTTCTTCAGTCATATAGTCTTAGTTTTTCAGATGACATGATATTGAGTTGTTTATAACTTGATTTGATGCAGGTTCTACATGATACAGTGATGAAACAAGTTGAAATTTCTGCGAGAATGGAGAATTTGAAGGCATCAAAACATCAAGTAAGTTTCTTTTACAGTTTATGTAAATACTTTAATGATTTCATTATAGTACAATCTATTTGCAATTATCTTGCCTTCATAGGAATTATCTTGTTGCAGAAAAGAAGGCTATTTTGTTTAAGATGAGGAGGAATTGTTAGTCCCTATGAAGATTTCTGCCAACCAGTAGAAAAGTAAATGCAAACACATGTATTGGATCCATTGAAGACTCGGACGAGTATAATAGTCAATTTGTATCTGTTAATGTCACCTCTGGCTGTGATTGCTCCTTTCGTGGAACATAGATGGAGAATTTTCCTCCACGGAGATGGGGAGGACGGAGAATATATCCTCCGCCTTGCGGGATACCGACCCGTTTAGTTATTCTAATGTCTAATAAATATATAGTTTTTATTTTATAATACATGGTATATAGTGTAGTGTTTTTCTCTTCAGATAGTTTACCTTATTTTCAGGTATAGTTGGATGAGATGATCTTCGGTTTAGTTTTGGACAGTGCATTTACTTTATATGGAGACTTTGTATAATGTAGAGAGCCAACAATTACATTATGACAGGATTAAGAAACGTTGTGATTTTTTTTTCTAATTATGCACCAAATATATTCGGTTGCACCCAACAAAATTACAATTTAATCATAATATGATAAACAAAATTATAGCAATCCTCAAACTGAGAATTGGTGTTAACCAGTCCCAGATTTGAACATTGATGCTGCAGCAATAGAAGTTTCAAATCAGGAATATGTACACCACTTTCATAGAGGAGCTTCTAAAGGTTAATTGGAAAAAATTAATGTTTGATAATGGGGCTAGACAAGAGCTAAGCATGTTTTGGATGGCTTGTCATGAGAGAAGATATGATGAATCGCTTTGATTTGAATGATGATATTACTTGTTGTTTCTGCATAGTAGAAGAATCCATCCATCATTTGTTGTTTTCCTGCAGTAGGATGAAACAGATTTGGGGCCAGGTGCTCAGCTGACTTAAGATTAATCATGATCCTAAAGGGTGGCAGGAAGAGCTGAACTGGATCATTAACAGTTGCTAGGAAAAGGTTGGAAGAAAGCCCTCCTTAAAAGTGCTTTCACTGAGACTGTTTATGATTCTAAGTTGTTTTTTTTGGTAACAAGCTCAACAATAGTAGTATTGGTCCAAAGATTAGAGAATTTTTTATGGCACCCTTGAATTTCTTAGGAATCTAATATGTTTTCTTAAATGTCCCAGGTTCCAGAGATATATCTCTGGAAGTACCTATTTTTTTACTCAATATTGGATTGTTTCGGAGATGCATCTATGAAAATTTTCTGGAGATACATCTGCGAAATCTTATTATAACAATTTTTTTTTTAATTTTAAGAAATCATAATTTTGTTATTCACAGATGAAATTTAATTGTCGCAGATAAAATACGAAATAACATACATAAAGAAAAATAATATATATATATATATATATATATATATATATATATATATATATATATATATATATATATATATATATATATATATATATATATATATATATATATATATATATATATATATATATATATATATATATATATATATATATATAAACACACACGTACAATGTCATATGTCACAAGGTACAAAAAATAGTACATAAATAAAAAACACAACAGACACTACTGGGTGTGCCTGACAACCTCTCTCATCTCCTATGTCGCATCCTCTACCTCTATCGCCTACTCGACTGTCTGGTCTGCGATCTCGTCCATTGATCCCCCCATCCTCGCATGATGCATGTGGTACAAAAGTGCCATATGTGCCTCTGGAAGAATCCCATCCATTATACACCTACCACCAGACCCCTCAGGGAAGAAACCAGTTGCAATGCCTGACCGCACCATCTCCACTATGCGATGACAACGAGGCAGGATATCCTGAGTGTGATCAAGCTGAGACTGCTGCTCCTCTAGAATCTCTTGATAAGTTGGTCTAGGTGGTGATCCTTGAGCAGTGGGCACCATGTACGAGTGAGAGACGATAAATAACCAAGTGATGTAACCCTCAAATGGTGCCCCAGTCATTCGTCGCTATGATTGTCTGAGACTCATCAGGTACCAGGTGGCTCTCGTAGTCAGCAAACATCTGATCAACCTATAGACGGGTCAAGCCAAGAGGAGCGGACAAAGCAAGGTGCCTAGGTATCGTCTGGGTGTACCCGATCTTCCACATGACACGCTCGGGCAGGTAAGGAGCGGTGACCGTCGTAATGCATGCCAATCATCTGGAGTATAATGAAATGTCATCAAAAGGGCACGTCGGATGGTGATCAACATAGACATTGTAATGAATGTCCTCAGCAGCCAACAAATCGAGATAGACTCTGAAATGCTTGACCTCCTGGTTCTCTCTGAGAAGGGAAAAAGCACGGGCACACGACATGTCCTCGGTGTACTCATCAAAATCAGCCCAGCCGGCGATCCTCGGGAAGTGTTGGAGGATCCAAGTCTGAAATGAAAATAATAAACATTAGGTTCAAAGAATTAAAAGTAAAGTATCAAATTGAAGGATAAAAGATTTTTACCACAAGTAATGTCGTGTTGCCCGCCACAATCCCCGTCTTCCACATGCATCTCTCTCTCTCAACCTCACATACAGATACGCTAGTTTAGCCATCCCGAGTTGTACTCATGGATCCGTGTGAAATCCAAAAAGTATGTGAGGTAAGCAACATCGATATAAGTGGTGCTCGTATCCACAAACAGAACAGTGCCCACTAGATATAAAAAATAAGCCCTCAACACATGATTCCTTTGTATCTCGACCTGTATGGGATCACTTATAGGCTGGGTAGAAGCAAAGAGCTAAGGATCAAATACCTGCTCCTTTAGAAAGGAGAACCTGACATGAGCGTCTCAAGTCTTATCCACCTCCTCAAGCACCTTCAGTGGACCAAACCCCAGTTCCTCCACCAACATATATGTCGCCTCCTTCTTTGACATCCTACCATGACAGATGAGGGTACCCCAGATCAGGATATGCAACAAACAGGAGACATCGTCCAGTGTAATCAAGAGCTCACCATGTAGTAGATGAAAATAAGACGCATCGGAGTATTGTCGCTCAATGAATACCATAAGCATCTTGTGGTTGGCCACACTATAACCGGTCATGCACAGGTCCTTCAAACTAGAAGCGGCCATAACATCCTAAAACCAAGCATCTTGTGGTTGGGCCAAAGCTACGATCTCCTGCCCGTGGTTCAAAAACTTCTGAGGCTCATGTGTCTGAAAATTTCCAAAAATAATCAATGTTAATAAGAATCAATACAAATAATCAATTTCCAATGAAAAAAATAAGTTGAGTAATGTTACCTCTCCCTCCTAGACATATCTGGAAGTGTAGTCATGGTACAGTGGCAACAGGGACAAGTCTAATGGACCCCCTAGGTAACCTTCTGGCTCTCCGTCCGCTGATGGGACATCACCCTCCGGTGGTGGCACCTGATCAACAATGGGAGGTGGCACAGAAGCATCCTGACGCCTGCAGGAGGATGGAGGAAGTGATGCGTCATCTGTAGAATCCCAACGCCTTTGGGAAGAAATCGAAGGTGGAGGGTGATGCTATATGGATGGAGTGTCTTGAGGCTGAAGCAAAGGTCGAGCACCACGATAGGGATGCGATGTATAAGGCATGGTTTGGATTTTAGTAGTGGGCCGTGTCAGACTAGATGTACCTCCTACCTCCGTAACGGGTTGGCTTTGCTCATGCCTGACAAATGCATGATGTGAAAACCATACAAGTCTCAAACGGTCGGCTCTGTCTGCCATATGTCTGCAAGGTACAACAAATAAACTATTAAAATTATAAAACAAAAATGAAAAAAAATAAAACTGAGTTAGTTTCGGAGATATACCTATGGAAAATTTCAGCAAATGCATCTCCAGAGGCAATTTGAATACATTAACATAAGATGTTTCCGCATATGCTTCTCCAAAAACATCTAACGTTACATTTTTACTGCAGATGCATCTCCGGGAGTTTCTGAAACTCAGAGGATGCAAAAATGGTGCCTTTCACAATCATAATTTGAATTTTGGTGCCTTTCGCCAATTATGTACCTCGAATTTTAGTATCCAGACTGTACCAACCGGCATATGTATTCTCTGTGGACACTGTCACTGACAACAAGCCTTGGTTCCACGACATCAAATGCTTCTTGGAGACTCAGACATACCCACCTGGGGCATCATCAAATGATAAAAAGACATTGAGAAGGCTAGCCGGCAGTTTCTTCCTCAATGCTGATGGCTCTTTGTAAAAGCGAAACTTCGACATGGTCTTGCTCAGATGTGTTGACAAGAAGGAAGAAGACCTACTGATGCACGAAGTACATGAAGGTTCTTTCGGTACCCATGCCAGAGGACATGCAATGGCCAAGAAATTGTTAAGATCGGGTTACTATTGGATCACAATGGATGCAGACTGTTGTGCCTATGCCAGAAAATGCCACAAATGCCAGATCTACGCAGATAAAGTGCATGTGCCTCCGAATCCTTTGAATGTAATGTCTTCACCTTGGCCCTTCGCCATGTGGGGCATTGATATGATTGGAAAGATTGAACTGACTGCTTCAAATGGTCATAGATTCATCCTGGTATCCATTGATTACTTCACCAAATGGGTTGAAGCAGCTTCATATGCAAATGTCACCAGGAAAGTGGTAGCTCGATTTCTGAAAAGGGATATCATTTGTCGATATGGAGTTCCCGAGCGAATCATTACTGATAATGGTTCCAATTTGAACAACAAGATGATGGCAGAACTTTGTCGGGACTTCAAAATTCAACATCACAACTCTTCTCCTTACAGGCCAAAGATGAATGGTGTTGTTGAGGCCGCTAACAAGAACATCAAGAAGATTGTGCAAAAGATGGTAGTCACCTACAAAGACTGGCACGAAATGATACCATTTGCCTTGCATGGGTACCGAACCTCTATCAGAACATCTATTGGGGCAACACCTTATCAGCTTGTGTATGGTATGGAAGTTGTCCTACCTGTTGAAGTTGAACTACCCTCCTTACGGGTAATGATGGATGTGTTACTGGATGAAGCAGAATTGGTCCAATCTCGATATAATCAATTGAGTATGATTGAAGAAAAGAGATTAGCAGCCATCTGTCATGGGCAGTTATATCAGAAGCGAATGAAGAAAGCCTTCGATCAGAAAGTCAGACCTCGGGAATACCAAGTAGGAGAGCTTGTTCTGAAAAGACTTATTCCTCCTCATACAGACCACAGGGGCACATGGACGCCAAACTACGAAGGCCCATTCATAGTAAAGAATGTTTTCTCTGGTGGGGCACTGATGCTTACTACTATGGATGGTGAGGATTTCTTATCTCTTGTGAATTCAGATGCAGTTAAAAAATACTTCGCATAAAAGACCCGCTGGACATAAAAACAGAATGTAAGTCCAGGAAAAATAGGGCATCCCGGCGAGTCAAAAACAGAATAAAAGACTCGGGCAAAAATAAGGGAAAAATTGAAGAAAAAAAATGTACACCCACTGAGTTGAAAAGCCACATCATACATCTCATGCAAAAATGGGTATCCCGGTGGATTGAAAACCCGAAAGGGCGATCCATGCAAAATCAGGGAAAAAGCGAACAATTGCATTCTGAATTCGTTTATATCACTCACAACATGGCAAGCTTCGAAAGGATAAAGCGTCAGTCAGAATCAACCTTCTTCAGAAAGCAAGATAAGAAGGATGTCAAGGTCATAGCAAAGGAAGCTCACTGGAGCATCAACTTCAACATTGCCAACACCTTTATTTTCTCAATTTACAACAATCTCCTCCTTTCAGGGATTCGCTTCTTCACTGTACTTGCCCATTCAGGGCACACAAATTAATAAAATCAGAATTTTCAGTCACACTTTGTTTTGTACATTTTTGTTTCGTTTGCAAAATGTCCAAAGTTCATAATACAACACTTGCATGAAAACATATAAGCCATTTATAATATATGCCTGCAGGAAATATGCATTCTTGAGCAAATCTAACTCCTATGATGGAATCCGGTTGAGGATACCTCGGGACACTTGTGTGTTTCTCTTTTTAACAGGTTGTAGGTACTCAAGACAGACAATCTCACAGCATGGGGGATATCAAGCCTTGTATCCCCAGCCAAGTCAGCAATCACCTCATCAACAGGGTTACTTGACATGAGTTTTCCCCCACGAAGCTGTCATCCCTTCAGAAGACCCTTCGGGAAACTCATTAAATCCCCAGCATGTCGCTTGGACGAAGGAGTTACAACAAATTACTTCCCAGAAGTTCTCTTCTCCCCAAGCAGGATCTCCCGAGCAATGCCTGAACTGCTTTCCCCCAGCGAAGTTTCCAGGAACTCCTTCTCCCTAGCAAAGTCGCCAGGAATTTCATTTTCCCCAAAGAGTTGCCAGAGTCTTATTTTCCCCAGTGAGGCCGCCAGATTTTTTCCTCGGCTAAGTTTCCAAGATCCTCTCATCTCTAGCAAGTTGCCATAGTTTTCCTCGGCTAATCGCCAGGACTTTCTTTTCCCCAGTAGATTTGCCAGGATCTTCTTTTCCTCAACAAAATCGCCAGGATTTTCTCATCCTCAGCAGAGTGGGAAGAGTCACCTTCCGCAACCAGTCGCCAAAACTTTCTATTCCCTATCAGAGTTGCCAGGATTTTATCATCCTCAGCAGAGTCGACATAATCGCTTTCCCGCGGAGTTGCCAGTATCTCCCCAGTAGCATTGCCAGGATTTTCTATTCCCCATCAATTTGTCGAAGCCTCCTCATCCCCAGCATGAGTCTTTTCAACTGAAGCTTCCCCAGCTGAGATCCCCACAGAGTTCCCTAGGAAGATCGTCTGGTGATCCTCTTTCCCCACAGATCGGCCAATGATCTCTTTCCCCAGCGGATTTCTCCCTCTAGACAGATCGCCCAGAGATCTTTCTCCCCGCAGGATACGGATCTCGGATCAGTTCTCTCATTTTGCATAATCATCGCATTCGCATCATGTTCACCAAACAAAGCGTAACATTCCGTCTAATACGGAGCATTACGGCAAAAATCAAACATTTGCATGATCATAAGCCAGGTTCGAGCCAATCACCTGCAAACATCAGAATCACTTCACTAGCAATATACAAAACTTATCCCCCGCACACAAAGCCAGAATAATTTTTGCACTCCCAATACAAATACTTGTTTGTCACTCCCCTGAAAAGACACCAAGGTCCCAAGGTGCAGACGCGAATGGTCGGCGAAAGAGAAATGATGAGGTTGAATTGAATAGGGTCGCCAGCTAGGCATTTTTATCCCGAAGAAAAGGTAATGCTTCATAAACTTGGAAAGAGATGGATAAGACGGTTGCGAACCAGAGAAACTGAGAAAGGGGGTTGGTTACGACCTGAGAAGGTATTAGCACCCAGATCGTCTGTCATACTCGACGGGATCAACGCTTACAAGATTGTGTTTAAAACGGGTAGGTGTATGTGCTATCTGTGTGCAAAAGCTAAGGAAAGAAAGTACATGTGTCAATTCAAAAGGGTGAATTGCTCAGGAACTGAGGCTTTAAAAAAAAGAAGGCTGAAAGAGGGGGAAGACACAAAGACTTTTGTTCGATAACTGTTAAGTTATGCCTACGTATCCTCTCGTGCAATGAGGAAGTCAGAACACCGTAGTTGTCGCTCCCACCAAATGATACCCAGGTCAGAAGGGGTACAGACGCGAACGGTCGGCGAAAGGAGAGAGAACACACAAGGGTGAACTCAAAAGACAAGAGTCGCCAGCTAGGCATTTTTATCCCGGAGGAAAGGTAATGCTGCATAAACCTAGAAGAATATGGATAAGACGGTTGCGAACCAGAGAAACTGAGAAAGGGGGTTGGTTACAACCTGGGAAGGTATTAACACCCAGATTGTCCGTCGTACTCGACGGGATCCACGCTTAAAAGATTTGTGTTTTAAAGGGGTAGTGTCAGTGCAATCTGTGTATCAAAGCTGGAAAGAATGCAAGTGTCAGTGTAAAAGAAATGTGAGGTGTATAAGAGAAGTGTCAGTGTAAGGATGAGAATGAATTGCTCAAGACTATGAGGCTAAAAGAATAATGCTGGAAGAGGGGGAATATACATAGAATTTTGTTCGATAACTGTTAAGTTATGCCTACGTATCCTCTCGTGCAATGAGGAAGTCAGAACACCGTAGTTCGACTCAAAGGGACTGAAAGATAAATTGACTGATGAACTGCTTACTTGTCTATGCTCAAGTGTGTGACCTGTCTGACTCAGGTGCAAACTGTCTTGCATTAGACGGAAGAAGCAAGTTCTCGTTTGTGAGTGAATGAGATGAGAAAAGAATCCCGAAGGAGACGATTATTGTTTGTTTTTATGTTTTAAATCTTTTATTGCTTTTTGGGATTTGTCATAAGGAATGAGCTTAAGCCTAAACCAAGGGTTAGTAAACTCATCACATCCTCCCTCTGATTAGGGGTAATGAGAATACCTTAAGCATGAAGTAAACACCTCACACTTAATCACCATGATGTAGGATTAAGATCATTAACCTACTTGTAATTATTAGATGTTTTTGATGTTTTTGTTTAGTGTTAAGTAATGAGTTTAAGCCATAATCAAAGATTTAATGGACTCATTACACCATCCTAATAGAAGGATAATAGATGAGAACATTTAAGCTGAGGAAGACTCCTCAACTTAATCCATGATTAGGGATTAACCTCATGACAAAACAAAACCTTTATTAAATGGATTTTAGTTAATGATAAGATGAAGAAGTGATTTTTATGGTTTGTAAGACAACTTGAGGGGGACTTGTCCATTAACACTAGGGTTAGTCCTTCTTAACCAATTAAGGAAGAATTAGAACCCTAATGCAAGGCCCAAGTTACAAGTTTGATGTCTTAGTGATTATTAAATGAATTTATTAGAGGATTTAAACACATTAAGGGTTTAACACTTAGGATTAAAGTTATACACTCCATCCTAATAGAAGGATGCAGGCATAAGCTTAATCACAAAGCCTTAAAACCTTTAGGGTTTAGTCCTTGATTATGAGATGAGAAGAGAAGACTCAAAGATGACACAAAGGCAAAACTAAATGGGGGACTAACCAAACCCTAATTGTTATCATACTTGGTTGTTCCTAGGGTTTATGAGGCTTGCAAAAGATCTTCAGGAGAAAAGCCACCAGGAAAGAAGCAGATGGAAGGAAAAGAAGCAGAAGGAAGCAAGTCAACTTACTTCACTTAAGAAGATAAGTTGCTTGAAGGAAGAAAGAGGGGAGGGAACATGAATGAGAAAGCTCACTCCAATACAAAAGTAAGATGCAGCAATGAATGCATAAGAGAGATGAGAAGAGATTATGAGAAGTGAAGGCAAATTCACTTCTCAAAACAACTTACCACCTGAAAAGTTAGCAAAAGAAATGAAATGCAATGCAAATGAGATGAAATGTCATGATGAAAACCAAAGTCAGAAGCATAAACATGATGTTAATGATGCTAAGGGATGATGCAAACACATGTCAAGAGTTGTGGATGATCATACAAGGATGAGGATGCAAATGAAGCATGCTTGAACCATGGAAGTTCATGAAAGTTTATGAAATGATATGAATGCATAACATGGAAAATGAAAGATGCAATGATCAAACATGATTCTAATATGTCCTAAGATGTATTATGAATCATGTGGATGCACATAATGTCATGGCAAGTTATTAAATGCAAGCAAATAAGAGATGGATGCAAAGGAAGGCACAAATTAGGGTTTACATACAACACACAATGCAAAAATTCAAAACCAGAAGCAAATGATATGATAAAAAATTGAAAATGGGATCAAAGGAACCCTAACCCTACACAAGTTCACTTCCCAAAGGAGGGGACCTAACTCTTAACCTAGTGCAAGTTATGAATTTCTCAAGTCAATTAGGGTTTTGGGATACCTCACAATGAAAAATACAAAACAAATTGAAAATGAAATATGAATTCAAACCAATTTTACCCTAGAAACTACATGATGTGAAGGATACAATGCAAGAAGAACCATCATCAAACTCCCCATGGTTAGGCAGAAATAATTTTTCTAAGTTTGAACAAAAATATTGCCTTTAAATGAATTTAATTCCAATGAAAAAGGTCAAAATAGTTCAAGAACCAAAAAGAAATTTGTTTTGAGGGTTTGATAATGTTTCTAAATGTTTTAAAATGCAATGTGAATTTTTTTGTGATTTTTAAATACCTAAATGCATTTTTAATTAATTAATTTCCATTAACTAATTAAAAATAAACATTTAAATGATTTAAAAATAATTTTTAATGCAAAAAATAAAAATAAAAGTGTTTTTGGGTTCTGAAAATTAATGAAATGTTTGACAAAAATTTTCAGAATTTTTAAATGCTTTTTACTATTTTTAATAATTCGTAGAAGTTAAATGAAAAGAAAATTAAATAAAATGAAAAGTATGCAAATCCTGAGGCTCACATTCAAACTTGGAAATGGAGGGAAGACTGCGCGCGTTATCCAACGACCTAGGTTCAAACTGGCATTTTTAAACTAAACTTAATTAACTAATTTAATTAAACACAATTAGGGCTAAATGAAGTCATCTTGGCCCTCTAACACGCGCGGGAAGCCCAGATCCAACGCCCCACGTTTAAACTCAGCTAACCCTAATTATCAAACCCTAATGACTTTCAGGTCACCGGAGAAGAGCTCCGGTCGTCTTCTCCGGTGACACCCTCCCTGAGAAATCTCAATCCCACTCTCCAGGTCATTTTAAGAGCTGTAAAGCTCCAGATCAAACCTCCCAACCTTCCTTAACATGAATCCACCCTCAAAATCCATTTCTTTTCACTCAAAACCTAGATTCGAATCAAAAACCTAAAAATTACCAAACTTTCAGAGATGCAGTACATGCTCAATAATCAATCATTTTCAAAAATAAAAAGTGCAAAGCATTCAGGGGAGCATGTAGATCATTTCAATAACTTAAAACAAGGTTTTTGGAATAATGATTTCGTGAAGCTACCTGAGGTGAAGCTTTCAGTTTGGAGCTTTCAGACTGCCTCCTTGCTTCAAAGCTCCTCTAATGGCCTCCCTGAAGATGCTTTGAGGTTTAGTTGGAGTGTATGGTGGCTGGTTTGTGAGATTGATGAAGTTCTGTTCAGAAGGAGTGGAAAATCGTGTTTCTGCTTGGGGTGGTTTCAAGATCAAATGAGGATTGGGAAATGATCAGAGGAACATGGTGAGTGGTTTTGTGAAGTTTGTTTTGATGTTTGAAGCTTGTGTGTTTTGATTCGAAGCAAAATGCATAAGAGGAGAGTTTTGAGGATGCTAACTTGTGGGAGGTTTCAGCTTCCAAGATTGTGTGAGAAATGATCCATGAGGCATGTATGTGAAGTTGTGATTGGTCAGAGAGTTGTTGCTGGCCTAGCTTGATTGGTATGGCTCAACTTGCATAAAGTCAACTTTTGTGTAAGAGGAGGTATGGGCTGGTTCAGTCATGGTACAAGGGCATGGCTTGGATCAGCATGCTTCAAGGAGGTCCATGGAAGTCACTTTTGGCAGCTGGCACAAGTGGATGAGAAGCTTTGATCCATTTTGCAATTTTGGGGAAGTTTGGTCCCTTTTGAAATTTGTGAAATTCATGGCATGAAACTTGAGAAATTCTTGTGCAATTCTGAGTTTTGGGTCATGTGTGAGGTTTGTGTAATGCATAGAAGCCACTTTGAAGTCACAAATTGGTTTGGCAAAGGTTTTTGTAAGTTTCCTCTTTTGGTGCAAAAGTGAAAAATAAGTGATTTTTCCCAACTTTGACAAGCCATAACTTTTGATCCAAAATGAATTAGGATGAGTTCTTATACTTTTTGAAGATGGGAGGATCCATTCTACAACTTTCATGACCAAAGTTTTCTCATTTGAGGCATTTTTGAATCAAAAAGAGGAGGTTGAAAAACTTTCCCAAAATGGCAAGTTTTCATTACAAGTCACTTTCCCAAAAAGGCAACTTTGCAAATGACTTGAAATTTTCCAATTTTGTGAACTTCTAACACCTTCTATGATCAAATAAATATCATACACATTCAAAATGATGGAGAACACCCTTTGGTTGGGTCATTGGGGGCCTCAGATGCCCTGATTTTACACTGACTTGCTCAAGAAGTCACCTTTTCATCAGATGCCTTCCCCATGGAATTTCTTCATGAAAATTGATATGCATGATCCTCATAACATATAGAGACCAATAGAAACAAGAATGACCAAAAAATTTGGAGTTATGGCCTCTGAAACCAAAACCCTAATTTTAGGTCATCTGTGCAGTTAAACCTGGCTCTGCTTCCATGCCTTCCTCAATTCTTGTGATTTTCTGACTTTCTTGAACTTGTGAGGATACAATATGATGCTTGAACATACATGGACCCCTTTGAAATGATTTATGACCTTTGGAGTGGCTCAAATGGTTCAGGGATTGCTCAGATCACAAACCCTAGATGCAGATGACTTTGAAACAATGCAGTGAAGCAAAAGATGCAATATGAGATGCTATGGTTGAACTTATGCATATGAAAAGAATCACAAGCCATGGTGAAATGAGTGAGGGCAAATTATGGGGACGACCATCAAGCTCAAGGCATAAATGAAATAAATGATGAGGTACGGTCATCAAAGGTGAAGGACGATCACCTGGCAGGGTACGGCTGCTCTGTTGGGGAAATGATGAGGGACGGTCATCTAAGGTGAAGGACGATCACCTGGAAAGGTACGGTTGCCAAAAGTATCACGACATAGGACGAATGTCGGATGAGAAAGGTCGACGATGGGGGACGGCCATCGGATAAGCATGATGAAGGACGATCATCAAGAGGTGAAGGACGATCACCTAGCAGGGTACGGCTGCTCTCAGGGTTTATCATGACATAGGACGAAATCCAAATAACAAGATCCATGATGGGGACGGCCATCGGATAGAATGATGAAGGACGATCATCAAGAGGTGAAGGACGATCACCTAGCAGGGGACGACTGCTGAAAATATCACGACATAGGACGAATGTCGGATAAGAAGGGGTTCTAATGAATAGAGACTCCACTAGGGGTGATGAAGGACGATCACCTGGCAGGGTACGGCTGCCGAAAAGGTATCATGACATAGGACGAATGTCAGATAGAAAGAAAATAGTTCAACAAGATTTGTCGGGGATTCTTCTGGGGAAGGGTAGACACAGACGAGTGTTTAAATTTAAGAGGACATAAGTGTTTGACACGGTGTATAGATCAAAAGATGCGGACGAGCACCCTCAAGACTATGATACAGACGAGTATCAGATAGAAACAAACGCTTGACGCATGTTCAGAGATGATGATACGGACGAGTATCAACTGGTTAACAAAGAACACAGACGAGTGTTGATTCTGAGGGGATTTAAGTGGTATATACAAGATACGGACGAGTACCTGTATGAGTAAAAAGTAGGAGTGAGACTCAGACGAGTGTTTAACTTGCTGGAGAGAGCATGACACGAACGGGTGTCGGAAAGAGTGTACTATAAACAAGTATTTGATTTACCAAGTGTTTAGGTAACTATGCTGGGGAAGGTGACACAGACGAGTGTCAAAGAACTGTATATATACATGTAAACATGTGAGTGAGTGCAAAGGGGACGCTTTGGCTTTCCACTGGGGATATGGTACAGATGAGTGTCAAGAAGTATCGGTAATATGTAAGTATCTGTTTGGGTGATTTTACTGGGGAATGATGACACGGACGGATGTCGGAAGGAGCATGTATATATGTATCTGTACTTGTGAGGGTAAGGAAAATATTTTGGCTCTCTGGTGGGGAATTGGAAAATATTCTGTATATTGTTGATGGATTGTCAGTATTTACAAGTGTTTGATTCAGAACATGGCTTATGATTATGCAATATGTTTGATTTTTGCCGCAATGCCCCGTATTAGACGGAATGCTACGCTCTGTGGGGAAAATATGATGCGAATGCTATGATTATGCAAAGATACCGATCCGGGATTCGGATCCCGTTGCTGTGAAGATCTCTGGCTGATCTGCTTGAAGTGGATATCCCAGCTGGGGATAAGATCCTTAATAGATCTGACACTTATGACTCTATATGGGGAAGTAGGCCATTGATAAACATATCTTGGTAATGAGAGACCCAACTGGGATTTGTAGAAGCTTTCGTCACTCTGTTGTGAGATCTTCAGGCGTTGCTCTTCTGGATAGAGGCTGAAACTCTGTGGGGAGATGGCTCCCTGGTCTTTGCACTTGGCTAAGGAGGAATGATGACTGGCAACTCAGCTGGGGAGAAAGCACCTCCGGTGCTAATCGGAAGATAGACTGAGTAGATAATGATTTGACAGCTTGCTGGGGAGAAACTTTCATGCCCCATGTTGTGCTCTGAACACCTGCAATCCTGTAAAGACAAAGAAACGTACAAGCATCCCGAGATATTCCTTATTGGATTCCGTCATAGGAGTTTAGACAATCCTAGGAGAAAATATATTTCCTGTAAGCATGTATTTTTAGAAGGGAAACATCTGTATTTATGCAATCAATATCCTAATGACATCGGACATTTTGCAAATGAAGAATAAAACGTGCGAGACAAGATATGACTGAAAATCTGATTTTATTAATTTATGCGCCCTGAATTGGCAAGATACAGTCAAAGAAACGGACCCCATGAAATGAGGAAATCGTTACAAATTGAGAAACAAAAAGATGCTGGCAATGCTGATGACGCTTCAAGGAGCTTCCCTTTTGCTATGACTCGTATGACTTTTGTCGTTCTCCTCATCTTGCTTTTGAAGGAGGCTGATTCTGACCGACGCTCGGACATTTCGGAGCTTACCATGTTGCAAGTGATACAAATGAATTCAGAATACAGTTGTTCGCTTATTCCCTTATCTTGCGTGGATCGCCCTTTCGGGTTTTCAATCCACCGGGATACCCATTTTTGCCTGAGCTGTCCAATGCGGCTTTTCAACTCAGCGGGTGTACATTTCTTTTTTATTCATTTTCCCTTATTTTTGCCCGAGTCTTTTATTCTGTTTTTGACTCGCCGGGATGCCCTATTTTTGCCTGGACTTACATTCTGTGAACATATCAGCCATCTCCCTCTCTGACATGGGTGGCTGGACAGCAGCAGCAAGCTGTCTCCACCTCTGGGCGTACTCTCGGAAGCTTTCTCTGGATGATTGTGACATTCCCATCAGGAGGGTCCTGTTGGGAGCCATATCCAAATTGTACTGGTATTGTCTAATGAAGGCCTCAGCCAGGTCCTTCCAGCACCTGATGGTTGCTCTAGTCAAATGAGAGTACCATTCCCTTGAAGCTCCTGTTAAGCTATCCTCAAAATAAAACATTCATAGCTTTTCATCCATGGTATATGCCTTCAGCCTCCCCAGAAAGGATTGTAAGTGGGTTCGCGGACAGGAAGTTCCGTTGTACTTCTCAAAGCACGGAGGTTTAAACTTGTGGGGAATCCTGACCCCGTCCACTAAGCCCATGTCCATAACATCAAAGCCCAAGGAATTCTGAGACTCCAAGGATCTCAATTTTTCAGCAATTTCATCTAGCCTTCTGTCATAGGCTTCATCCCCAGCTCCCATCACTGTGAACTGATCTTCCTGGGGGTCTTCTTGCAGCACTCTACCTGCAGTGGCATTCCCTTGCACATTAGCTGGGATGTTGATCTCTGGATGAAGGTGGGGCCCATACACCGGAGGATTAACATGAGGCTGAACTCTCTCATTGTTGCTCGTTCCCCCAGTCCCTAGATGGGGGTCCTCCTGGGTCTGCCTTTCTACTAAGGCCCTTAATCTCTCCTGGCTCTGTGCCAATCCATTCATCACCTCCATAAACTGGGTCATCTGATTTCTCATTTCCAGTCTCTCATTGGTCATTTGATTCCTGACCTCTGTAAGGTCCTGCTGTACTTGGTCCATTTGTATGCCCGGAAGGTTGTTACGGGTGGGATATCTGTGTGGACGATTGAGTGGGAACACCCGTCGTCGAGCAATAGTTCCTGAATCACAACAGAGTTAGTAACAAAACAAAACCTACAAAACAAAATAAAGGGTTAGTATGCAATGCAGTATGCTTATTTGTTTCCAAGGTATCCGGCTTGGCATATAGTTTTGACCTTTCCAGACCCCGAGGAAGATGCTGTTTGATGTTGCTTAGGAGAGAGAGATCCAAATGAAACAAACTAATGAATATATTACAAAAAAGTGAATGATACACAGTTTGTTTTTTACAATACATGCCCTCTGAGGGGTCAAAAATACAACATAAGAAAAAGAAAAGTACATGAAAATGAAAGCAACAACAAGCAAAAGTCAGACACCAAGACCAAACTCATCCTCCTGGACCTCCTTCAAGAGTGCTTCAGTCACAGGATCAGCCGGATGTTCTGTGAGATTCCTGATGAGAAGATTCCTGGTGGCAATAGCTGCAGTTAGCTTCTTGTGTCTGCCCTGGTCCTTTGACCTCTTCACACCAGCTTTGAGTTTCAACTCCGAGATCTCCCTCTGGGCTGCTTCCAGGGCTTCCTGTTGCTCCTTTGCATTAGCCTCCAACTGCTCAATCTTATCCTGAGTTCTTTTATCCTCCTGAGTGCGAGCTTCAGTGATCCTGACCCACCTAGCTTGGCTCTCCTTCAGATAAAGATCAGTCCTAGCTTTCTGGAATTGGGCCTCTTTGCAGGCATTCTTCAAAATCTGTTCTCCAGCCCTTGACTTCTTGATGTAGTCTTCTGACTTTTCAATCCTGGCTAGATGCTCCACTTTGAGCTTTTCTAACCTTTCAATGTCCAGCCGACCATCACTCCTCTCCCAGAGGGTCTTATGTAGAGCCTGAGTTAGATTCTCATTCCTCTCTTTCAGTTTCTCAAACTCCTCCAGGCTGACAGTTGCTGGAGGTGGTGCTGTGGAAGGTCCAGGCACATCTTCAAGGGTGAAGGGCATCCCAGAAATTTGAGCCCTGGCATGAGACCACTCATAATATTGAGCTGAGGCCACATTATTGCATCTCCCCAGAATGGCCATCCCTTTAGTCTGGACATTGTCCCAAGCCCAGGATGCTTGCCTGACAATAGCCAGATTAGGCTTGATCTCGCAATAAAGGGTCTCAGCTAGATCTTGTACTCTAGGAGGGTGGACCAATGCATAGCCCAGTTGTCTTTTGAATAGTAGAGGGTTGTAGTTGATGCAACCCTTCACTCCTATCAGGGGTACATTAGGGAACTGCCCACAACTAGTAATGATGTCCCTGCCCTTAGTGCTCTGAGTGCACCACCTGATATCATCTGAGGTTAAAGCAACAAGCCTCCTAGCCCAATTCTTCTGCTGGTGAGGGTTCAAGAATGCATCAGTCTTGGGCAGGTGTTTGAGTAACCAGGTATGAAATAAGGGAGCACAGCATCTCACCAATCTTCCCCTTTGCTTTTCATTCCTTTGGTGAACAGAGTAGTAGAAATCTCCCAGTAAGGTGGGCACTGGGTTCCTCAGAATGAAAAGATGGATTGCACTCTTGCCAATAAACTTAGGCTCATCTGCAAATAATATAACCCCATATATGCTAAGGGCTAATAATGCACAGACTGCCTCCCACTCCCCCAAGGAGGCCTTTAGAATAGCCTGAGAGGTCAAGAAATCCAAGTGTAGACCAGAGATTCCAGCCTTTGCTGTCATGTTTTGCCCAATCAGAACTGGTTCCAGATACAATGCCTTTGCTACCTCTTCATTACTAGGAAAAGCCATCTCAGGGTTGAAGGGGATTCCACCCCTGATAGGTACACCAATCAGTGATGAATACTCCTCCAACAAGGGTCCCAACTGAAAATTCTGGAAGGTGAAGCACCTCAGAGGGGGATCATAGAACTGCAGGCAAGTATGAATCAAGCTCCTCTGGGAAGGGTCCAAATCCATAACCACATCAAGTATGCCTCCATAATGTTCTCTGAATAGTGGTATATGGTCTGGAGTAATCAGGGCTTGGACCTCCCTGATGCCAGCTAGCTCAGGCTCAAAGAAATGATAGGAGATGTTGCTCTTCTTAGGTGCCATGTTGCTGAAGAACAGATGCTGATGATGATGACTGATACTAGAAGATGGGCCACTAACAGGCTGAGACTGGTGGTGCAGGTAACTGAAGCAGGTAGCTGATGAGGAATAGCTGAAGCAGATACTGGTGAAGATAGGTCTATGCAGATGAAGGGGTCAAAACCAAGCCAAAATACAGTATGGATACCCTGAAAAACAAATAAGCAAATGTTAAATGATGCAATGATGATGTATGCAAATGATATGCAAGGGTTTGTGATCAAGCTGGATCTGATTACTGCCTTGATATAAGTCCATATATGTTCAAGAAATCCAGATGGAGGTTCATAAGTCCAGTAACCAAGGTGGGGGACTCAAATAAAGAGTCACATGTCCAGGGTTAAAAATCACAAGAACTGTTCCAAAATGGAGTACTCTTAATCAAAACAAAGTAACATGGTATGTTGAGGTCAAGGGTACCTGCAAACCTGTAAACAGCCCAACCCCCTCACAGGTGATGTTCTAAAACAAGGATCCTCAGACTTGGATCAGTTATGAGAAGTGTAAACACTTCTAACCCGGAGGTACAATGTTTACAATAACCATAAAAGATCCTCCTCTAATTCACCTCAGTTTCTGAAGGTCATAGTAAAGGTCATCCAGACTTAGCAGGCTTCCCAGATAGCCCTAGCACTACAGGAAATTTGTAGCACAGAGTTCTCAAGAAGAAACCCATATCTGAACCGTGTTTCATATTCCCGCACCAGACCGAAATGGAATGGGAAAGAACATGAACCACTCTAGCCTAGGTGTCACTCAGGTCCCAGGTATAGGACCTCAACTCTCAATAGAACACCCACCCACCAAAGCAGCAAAACCAGATCCAGCCAGAACAATATGACAGTATGATGTATATAAAGCTGTAAAGAAAGCAATAAATAACTGTACATAAAGCAAAAATAAAACAAATATACAAACACCAATAGCACATAACACCCCAGTAAACATAAATCAAACAAGCTCTAGGAGGAACCCACAAAAAGAACCAGAAGCCCTGGTTACAGTATAAGGGTCCCCAGCAGAGTCGCCAAGCTTTCGCTCCCACCAAATGACACCTGGTCAGAAGGGGTACAGACGCGAACGGTCGGCGAAAAGAGAAATGTGAGAACACATAGGAGTGAACTCACAGGGAATGAATAGAGTCGCCAGCTAGGCATTTTTATCCCGGAGGAAAGGTAATGCTGCATAAACCTAGAAAGATATGGATAAGACGGTCGCGAATCAGAGAGACTGAGAAAGGGGGTTGGTTACAACCTGGGAAGGTATTAGCACCCAGATTGTCCATCGTACTCGACGGGATCCACGCTTAAAAGATTTGTGTTTTAAAGGGGTAGTGTCAGTGCAATTTGTGTATAAAAGAGCTGGAAAAAGGATGTACAGGTGTCAGTGTAAGTGAAGTGAAGTGTATAAATGAAGTGTCAGTGTAAGAACAAAGATGAAATGCTCATGATAATGAGGCTAAAGAAAATAATGCTGGAAAGAGGGGGAATATACAGAGACTTTTGTTCGATAACTATTAAGTTATGCCTACGTATCCTCTCGTGCAATGAGGAAGTCAGAACACCGTAGTTCGACCCAAAGAGACTGAAAGATAAATTGACTGTGAACTGCTTGCTTGTCTATGCTCAAGTGTATGACCTGTCTGGCTCAGGTGCAAACTGTCTTGCATTAGACGGAAGAAGCAAGTTCTCGTTTATGAGTGAATGAAATGAGAAAAGAATCCCGGAGGAGACGATTATTGTTTGTTTTTGAGTTTTCAGTCTTTTATTGCCTTTTGAAGTTTGTCGTAAGTTAATGAGCTTAAGCCTAAACCAAATGGATTTAGTAAACTCATCACATCTTCCCTCTGATTAGGGGTAATGAGAATACCTTAAGTGTGAAGTCAGCTTCTCACACTTAATCACCATGATGTAGGATTGAGAGCATTAACCTATTTGTGATTATTTAGATGTTTTTGGTGTTTTTGTTTAGTGTTGAGTAATGAGGTTAAGCCATAATCAGGGATTAAACAGACTCATTACACCATCCTAATAGAAGGATAATAGATGAGAATGTTTAAGCTGAGGAAGACTCCTCAACTTAATCCATGATTAAGGATTAAACTCATGACAAAACAAAACCTTTATTAAGTGGATTTTAGTTAATGGTAAGATGATGAAGTGATTTTTAGGGTTTGTAAGACAACTTGAGGGGGACTTGTCCATTAACACTAGGGTTAGTCCTTCTTAACCAATTAAGGAAGAATTAGAACCCTAATGCAAGGCCCAAGTTACAAGTTTGGTGTCTTGATTGATTATTAAGTGAATTGATTAAGGGATTTAAACACATTAAGGGTTTAACACTTAGGATTAAAGTTATACACTCCATCCTAATAGAAGGATGCATGCATAAGCTTAATCACAAAGCCTTAAAGCCTTTAGGGTTTAGTCCCTGATTATGAGATGAGAAGAGGAGACTCAATGAGACACAAAGGTAAAACTAAGTGGGGAGACTAATCAAAACCCTAATCATTGTCATGCTTGGTTGTTCCTAAGGTTTGTGAGGTTTACAAGAGATATCTTCAGAGGAACCACCAGGAAGCAGATGAAAGGAGCAAAGAGAAGCAAAGTAACTTGCTTCATTTAAGAAGACAAGTCACTTGAAGAAAGAAAGTGAGATGAAGAAGAATGAGCAAGCTCAATCTCAAACACAAAACAAAATGCAGCAATGATGCATAAGAGGGATGAAAAAAGTGTGAGAAGTGAAGGCAAATTCACTTCTCAAAGTTACTTACCACCTGAAAAGTTAATGAAAGAAATGCAATGCAATGCAAAATGAGATGAAATGACATGATTCCAATCAAAACCAGAAGCATATACATGATGTTAATGATGCTATGAGAAGATGCAAACATGAAACAAGACATGGGGATGATCATACAAACTCATGGATGCAAATGAAGCAGGCCTAGAACCATGAACATACATGAAAAGTTATGAAATGCAAATGGCATACAACATGGCAAATGCAAGATGCAATGATCAAACATGATTCTAGTATGTCTTAAGATGTCTAATGAATCAAATGGATGCATAAAATGTCATGGCAAGTCATGGTATGCAAGCAAATGCAAGATGAATGCAAAAGGAAGCCCAAATTAGGGTTTATGATCAATGCAACAAACAAAAATCAAAACCAGGAGCAAACATCATGATAAAAAATTGAAAGTGCACTCAAGGGAAACCTAACCCTGCACAAACTCACTGCCCAAAGGAGGGGATCCAATTCTTAACCTATTGAAAGTTATGAAATTCCTAAGATTTCTAGGGTTTTAAGGTACCTTGTCAAGAAAAATGTCAAACAAATTGAAAATGCAAGATCAATTCATGCCAATTTAATCCTATAAACTACATGCTATGCAAGATGCAATGCAAAAAGAATCAAAGTCCAACTCTCAATGGTTAGGCAGAAATGAATTTTCAAAGATTGGATCAAAATAATGCCTTGAAATGATTTTAATTCCATGAAAAATTGTCAAAATGCATTAAGATCAAAAAAGAAATTTGGTTTGAGGGTTGGACAATGTTTCTAAATGATTTTAAAGGTTTCATGAATTTTTTGGTGATTTTTAAATACCTAAAAGTATTTTTAATTAATTAATTCTCATTAATTAATTAAAAATAAACTTTTAAATGATTTAAAAATATTTTTTATGCAAAAAATAAAAATAAAAATGTTTTTGGTTTCTGAAAATTCATAAAAGTTTGTACAAAAATTTTCAGAATTTTTAAAATTGTTTTACTATTTTAAATAAAATGGAGAAAAGAAATGAATTAAAATGAAAAATAAAAATGAATTAATGGGAAAGTATGCTGATCCTAAGGCTGTGGTTTAAACTGAGAACGCGCGCGTTGACTTGCGCCATATCCAAGGGTGGAAATTCAAACTGGCCAGATTAATTATAAAACTCAATTAATTAAGATAATGACGTGGATTAGGGTTAAGTGAGTGGATCTGGACCATCCAAACACGCGCCAGTCAAACAAAGTCAACCAATCCTACGCTCAGAATTCAAACTCTCATTAATTACAGGGATTAGCCCTAATTATTTTCAGGTGGCTGGAGAAGACTTCCGGTCGTCTTCTCCGGTGGGACTCCCACCTGAAAATTTCTAAAATCCTAAAAACTCCATGAAAATGAAAACTAAACACCCAGAAATCATCCCCATACAACATTGAATCAAAACCCCTAAACAAAACTCATTTTTCATTCATCAATCATGCGAATCGAAGCCAAACATGTTTAGGTCAGAGAAGTTTCAGAACAAGATTAAATGCTCATTTCTCCACCATTTTCAAAACTAAGGACATCAGAGTGATCAGCAAGGCATGAGGAACAAATTAGAAACTTAAAAACTCATTTCTGGAAAAAAAGTTCTTGAGATACCTGAGCTTTGAGCTTTCTCAGTTTGCAACTTTCTGACCTCCTCTCCTTGTGCAAACCACTCCCCTTAGGCCCCTGATGAAGTCTTGATGCTTAGAAAAAGTTTGTGGTGGCTGGTTTATGAGATGGCAGAGGTTCTGCTCCAAGTGGGGTGGAAATCGTGTTTGTGATTCTGGGAGTTTAAGGCAAGGGTGATGGGTGCTTTGTGATCAGGAAAGTGTGTTGAGTATGTTTGTGAAGTTGGTTTGTGTGTTTGTTGCTTGTACAATCAGTTTCGAAGGAAAATGCAAGTTGGAGCATAAACTTGAAACTAAGGCTTGGGCTTGTTTCAGCTTGCAATGTCTGGTGTGTTATGCTGGCTTTGGTCCATGTATCAAAAGGGGATAGGTCAGAAAGTTGTTGGTGGCCTATGGTGATTGGTATGGGTCTTTGGCCAAAATGTCAACTTGATGTGTACTTGAGGTATGGGCTATGGTACCACTTGCTTCTTGGCTTGCTTTTGCTCAACTTGAATCAAGGAATGCTGTGAAAAGAGTTTAGAGGCAAGGCAGCAAGTAGTTTGTAGCTTATGATGAGTTTTGCAAGTTGGTTCTAGTTTGGTTCCTTTGAGATTTCATGAATTTCAATGCATCAAAGTGCAAGCTTCTTTGGCCCATTCTGAATTTTAGGTGTTGTATGATCATGTTGTGAAGTTTAGAAGTCCATTTGATAACTTAATTTGCCTTGAGAAGTGAATTTGCAACTTTGCCTCTTTGGTAGAAACTTTGAAATTTTGTGATTTTAGCCAACTTTGACAAGCCATAACTTTTGATCCAAAATGAATTAGGTCATGTTCTTGTACTTTTTGAAAAGGGAATGATCCATTCTACAACTTTCATGACCAAAGTTTTTCCATTTGAAGCATTTTTGAATCAAAAAGTAAAGGTTGAAAAAGTTTCCTAAAATGGCAATTTCATTAAAAGTCAAACTTTCCCAAAAAGTCAACTTTGCAAAAGACTTGAAATTCTTCAATTTTGTGAAATTCCAACATCTTCCATGATCAAATAAAGATCATACATAATCAAAATGATGAAGAACACCCTTTGGTTGGGTCATTGGGGGCCTCAGATGCCCTGATTTTACACTGACTTGCTTGAAAAGTCAACTCTTGATCAGATGACTTCCCCATGGAATTTCTTTATGAAAATTGATATGCATACTCCCCATACCATATAGAGACCAATAGAAACAAGAATGACCAAAAAAATTGGAGTTATGGCCTCTGAAACCAAAACCCTAATTCTAGGTCATCTGTGCAGTCAAACCTGGCCCTGCTTCCATACCAATCCCAGTTCTTGTGATTCTTTGACTTCCTTGACCTTGTGAGGAATAATATGATGCTTGAATACACATGGACCCCTTTGAAGTGATTGATGACCTTTGGAGTGGCTCAAGAAGCTCTTGGATTGCTCAGATCACAAACCCTAGGTGCAGATGACTTTGAATCTATGCAGTGAATCAGAAATGTAATATGAGATGCTATGATTGTGTTTATGTATATGAAATGATCACAAACCATGGTGTGAATGGGTGAGGGCAAATTTGGAGTGTTTACAGCTGCCCCTATTCAAACATGAGTTAGCTGTGCAGGATGTAAGTGACGGCTTATCAGGCAAACAAGATAACTTGTGGTTGAATACCAAAGACAGTCCAAAATTTGCACTCACAGAATGAAGAAGAAAAGGGATATAGATTGTAAAAGAAAAATAAAGTATATTCTAAAGTTTAGGCGACGGAGGACGACCGTTGAGCAGAGGACGACTGCTGGGTAAAGAGTGATGACGGGGACGGCCGACATGCTGGAAAAGTGCGGAAAATAAAGCAATGACGGGGATGGCCGACATGCTGGGGATAAAAGGGATTACGAAGGGGATGGCCATCAAGTAAAGTTATAAGATTCTCTGGGGATTAATGAAAAATGACGGGGACGGCCATCAAGTTCATGAAGTAACCAACGGTGGGGACGGCCATCGGGCTAAACTGATGAAGGACGATCATCAGGAAAAGGAAAAGGGACCACGACGGGGACGGCCATCGGGTTAAAGAATAAATGAAATAAACAGATGATGAGGTACGGTCATCAAAGGTGAAGGACGATCACCTAGCAGGGGATGGCTGCTCTGTTGGGGACAAGATGAGGGACGGTCATCTAAGGCGAAGGACGATCACCTGGCAGGGGACGGCTGCCGAAAATATCGCGACATAGGACGAATGCCGGATAAAAGGTCAACGATGGGGACGGCCATCGGACGAGCATGATGAGGGACGGTCATCAAGAGGTGAAGGACGATCACCTAGCAGGGGACGACTGCTCTCAAGGTTTATCATGACGTAGGACGAACGCCAGATAACAAGTTCAACGATGGGGACGGCCATCGGATAAAATGATGAAGGACGGTCATCAAAAAGGTGAAGGACGATCACCTAGCAGGGGACAGCTGCTAAATATCACGACACAGGACAAGTGTCAGATAGAAAAGGTCAACGATGGGGACGGCCATCGGATGAGCATGATGAAGGACGATCATCAAGAGGTGAAGGACGATCACCTAGCAGGGTACGGCTGCTCTCAAGGTTTATCATGACATAGGACGAATGTCAGATAGAAAAGAAATTTGTTTTGCTGGCAATTTACTGGGGAATAGTAAACACGGACGAGTGTTTATATCCAAGAAATAAAAGGTATAAGTGTCTAGATGTTTGTGTATAGATTAAAGATGCGGACGAGCATCCTTAAGACTACGATACGGACGAGTATCGAGTAGAAACAAATACTGACACGCGTTCAGAGATGATGATACGGACGAGTATCAACTGGTTAACAGAGAACGCGGATGAGTGTTGAATCTGGGGGGACTCTTCTGGGGAATAGTAGGCACAGACGAGTGTCTATATTCAAGAAGACAAAAGTGTTTGACACAGTGTATGGATTAAAGATGCGGACGAGCATCCTTAAGCCTATGATACGGACGGGTATCGGGTAGAAACAAACGCTTGACATATGTTCTGAGATGATGGTACGGACGAGTACCAACTGGTTAACAAAGAACAAGGACGAGTGTCGAATCTGATGGGATATAAGTGGTGTATAAAAGATACGGACGAGTATCTGTATAAGTAAAATGAGAGTAAAAGTAGTGTATGTTTGAGTGTTCAACCTGCTGGAGAGAGTGACATGGACGAGTGTCAAAAGGAGAAGAGTATAGTATAAACAAGTATCTGATATACAAAGTGTTTATGTTACTGTGCTGGGGGAAATGACACGGACGAGTGTCAAGGAATTGTATATATAAGTATTCGTGAGTGCAAAGGGGACGCTTTGGCTTTCTGCTGGGGATATGACACGGACGGGTGTCAAGAAATACCTGAAATATGGATGGTCTGTTTGCAAAGAGTGCTCGGGCGACTTTACTGGGGAATGATGACACGGACGGGTGCCAAAAGGAGTGTGTATTCGTATTGGTGAATGTGAGGCAACTGCTTTAGCTCTTTGCTGGGGAATCTGGGGAATATTCTGTATATTGGTGGATTGTTATTATTCACTAGTGTTTGGTTCAGAACATGGCTTATGATTATGCAATATGTTTGATTTTTGCCGTAATGCTCCGTATTAGACGGAATGCTACGCTCTGTGGGGTGAATATGATGCGGATGCTATGATTATGCAAAGGTACCGATCCGGGATTCGGGTCCCGTTGCCGTGAAGATCCCTGGTCGATCTGCTTGAAATGGACATCCCAGCTGGGGGTGAGATCATTGGTAGATCTGATGAGACGCATCTGCTTGGGGAAATGGGTCAATGGTAGACCTAATCTAGTAAATGAGGGACCCAGCTGGGGTTTGCAGAAGCTCTCGTCACTCTGTTGTGATTCCTTCATGCGTTGCTCTTCTGGATGGAGGCTGAGGCTCTGTGGGGAAGTGGTTCCCTAGCTTTTGTACTTGGCTGAGGAGGAAGAATGATTGGTGCCTCTGCTGGGGAGAAAAATAGCAAGTGGCAACTCAGCTGGGGAGAAAGCACTTTAGGTGCTAGGACTGAGTGTTGATTTGCCAACTTGTTGGGATGAAGCTTACATGCCCCATGTTGTGCCTTGAATACCTGCAATCCTGTAAAGACAGAGAAACGCACAAGTAATCCCGAGGTATCCTTTACCGGATTCCGTCATAGGAGTTAGACACTCCCGAGAGTAAGTATATTCCCTGCAAGCACGTATTTTATTTTTGAAGATAAGCATCTGTATTCATGCAATCAGTATTTTAAAGACATCAGACATTTTTGCAAAATAACAATGAAGTGTACGAGATGAATCATGACTGAAAATCCGATTTTATTAATTCATGTGCCCTGAATTGGCAAGATACAGTCAAAGAAACATATCCCCTGAAATGAGGAGATTGTTACAAATTGAGAAACAAAATGCTGGCAATGTTGACTACACTTCAAGGAGCTTACTTCTTGCTATGACTCGTATGAGATTTGACGTTCTTCTCGTCTTGCTTTCTGAAGAAGGCTGATTCTGAAAGAAGCTTGATCCTTTCGAAGCTTACCAAGTTGTAAGTGATACAGACGAATTCAGAATGCAGTTGTTCGCTTATTCCCTTATTTTGCATGGATCGCCCTTTCGGGTTTTCAATCCATCGGGATACCCATTTTTGCCTGAGTTGTCCAATGTGGCTTTTCAACTCAGCAGGTGTACATTTTTTTGTTTATTTCCCTTATTTTTTCCCGAGTCTTTTATTCTGTTTTTGACTCTCCAGGATGCCCTATTTTTGCCTGGACTTTCATTCTGTTTTTATGTCCAGCGGGTCATTTTTATGCGAAGTATTTTTTAACTGCATCTGAATTCACAGGGGACGGGAAGTCCTCACCATCCATGGTGCTGAGCATCAGTGCTCCACCAGAGAAAACTTTCTTTACTACGAATGGTCCTTCATAGTTCGGAGTCCACTTGCCCCTGTGGTCTGTGTGAGGAGGGAGGATTCTTTTCAGCACAAGATTTCCTACTTGGTATTCTCGGAGCCTAACTTTCTGATCGAAGGCTTTCTTCATTCTTTTCTGATACAACTGCCCATGACAGATTGCAGCCAACCTTTTCTCTTCAATCAGACTCAGTTGTTCGTATCGGGATCGGACCCATTCTGCTTCGTTCAGCTTAACATCCATTAGTACCCGCAGGGAGGGTAGTTCAACTTCAACTGGTAGGACTGCCTCCATACCATACACCAGCTGATATGGTGTTGCCCCAGTAGATGTTCTGATTGACGTGCAGTACCCATGTAAGGCGAACGGTAGCATTTCATGCCAGTCCTTGTAGGTGACTACCATCTTCTGCACAATCTTCTTAATATTCTTGTTAGCTGCCTCAACAGCGCCATTCATCTTTGGCCTGTAAGGAGAAGAATTGTGGTGTTGGATCTTGAAGTCCCGGCATAGCTCTGCCATCATTTTGTTGTTCAAGTTAGAACCATTGTCAGTAATGATTCGCTCGGGCACTCCATACCGACATATGATGTCTCTCTTCAGAAATCGGGCTACCACTTGCCTGGTAACATTTGCATAGGAAGCTGCTTCAACCCACTTGGTGAAATAGTCAATAGCAACCAGGATGAATCTGTGGCCGTTCGAAGCAGTCGGTTCAATCTTGCCAATCATGTCAATGCCCCACATGGCAAAGGGCCAGGGTGAAGACATCACATTCAGAGGATTGGGAGGCACATGCACCTTATCCGCATAAATCTGGCATTTATGGCACTTTCTGGTGTAGGCACAACAGTCGACATCCATTGTGATCCAGTAATAACCTGATCTTAGCAATTTCTTGGCCATTGCATGCCCCCCTGCATGGGTACCAAAGGATCCTTCGTGCACCTCGTGCATCAACAAGTCTGCTTCTGTTCTATCAACACATCTGAGAAGTACCATATCAAAGTTTCTCTTGTACAGGGAACCATCAGTATTCAGGAAGAAACTACCAGCAAGCCTTCTCAAAGTCTTCTTATCATTGGAAGATGCCCCAGGTGGGTATGTTTGATCCTCCAAGAAGCACTTAATGTCATGGAACCAAGGCTTATCATCTTTGACAACATCTGCTGCGAACACATATGCTGGTCTGTCGAGTCTGGACACTGAAATCCGAGGCGCAAGGTTGGCCGCTTGAACTTTGATCATGGATGAAATGGTAGCAAGAGCATCTGCAAACTGATTCTCGTCCCGAGGGATATACTCAAGCTTGACCGTTGTGAAGAAAGTCAATAACCTCCTTGTGTAATCCCTGTAAGGTATCAGATGATCCTGGTGGGTGTACCATTTGCCGTTGGTTTGATTAACTACCATAGCTGAATCTCCGAATACAGTCAATGTTTTGATCCTGAGGTCAATGGCTTCCTCAAGACCCATAATGCAAGCTTCGTATTCAGCTTCGTTGTTAGTGCAGTTAAAGGTGAGTTTTGCCGAGAAAGGCATGTGAACTCCCTTAGGTGTAATGAGTACTGCACCAACACCACGACCATTCATATTAACAGCCCCATCAAACATCATAGTCCATTCTTCTTCCGGGTCAGGCCCTTCAGTGTGAATAGGCTCTTCATGATCTTTTGCTTTTATGAACATGATGTCCTCATCAGGGAAGTCAAATCTCATAGGCTGGTAATCATCAATAGGTTGCTCAGCAAGATAATCCGACAATACACTGCCCTTGATGGCTTTCTGAGAGGTGTACTGGATGTCATATTCTGTGAGGATCATTTGCCATCTTGCAACCCGTCCGGTAAGTGCTGGCTTCTCAAAAATGTACTTAACTGGGTCCATTTTTGATATCAACAAAGTGGTGTGGGTCAACATATACTGTCTCAGTCGGCGAGCAGCCCACGCTAAAGCACAGCAAGTTTTCTCGAGCAGTGAATAACGCTGTTCACAGTCGGTAAACTTTTTGCTTAGGTAGTAAATTGCATACTCTTTTCGACCAGACTCGTCATGTTGGCCCAGCACACACCCCATCGACTCTTCTAATACTGTCAAGTACATTATCAGAGGTCTTCCTTCGACTGGAGGCATAAGGATTGGAGGTTCTTGCAAGTACTCCTTAATCTTGTCAAAAGCCCTTTGGCAGTCTTCGTTCCACCTGACCGTTTGTTCTTTTCTTAATAGCTTGAACAAGGGTTCACAGGTTGCCGTAAGGTGAGATATGAACCTTGAGATGTAGTTCAATCTACCTAGAAACCCTCGAACTTCTTTCTCTGATTTCGGTGCAGGCATTTCTTGAATGGCTTTGACTTTATCAGGGTCAACTTCAATCCCTTTCTCGCTTACAATAAAGCCCAGCAGCTTACCAGATCGCACCCCGAATGTGCATTTGTTTGGGTTCAATTTCAGTTGGTACTTCCTCAGACGCTTGAATAGTTTCAACAGATTTACCAGGTGGTCTTCTTCTGTGAGGGACTTGGCAATCATGTCATCCACATAACACTCGATTTCTTTATGGATCATATCGTGGAATAATGTCACCATAGCCTGTTGATATGTTGCACCTGCATTCTTCAATCCGAATGGCATCACCTTATAACAGAAAGTGCCCCAGGGTGTGATGAAAGTTGTCTTCTCCATGTCTTCAGGTGACATTTTGATCTGATTGTATCCTGAAAATCCGTCCATGAAGGAGAATACCGAGAACTGAGCTGTATTATCAACCAAAACATCAATGTGAGGTAATGGGAAATCATCCTTTGGGCTGGCTCTGTTCAGATCCCGGTAGTCAACACACATTCTCACTTTGCCGTCTTTCTTAGGCACAGGCACTATATTAGCAACCCACGGTGGATAGCTAGTCACAGCAAGGAACCCGGAGTCCCACTGCTTTTGTACCTCTTCCTTTATCTTCATTGCCATATCTGGGCGAGTTCGGCGCAGCTTCTGTTTTACTGGCGGGCAGTCTTCTCTTAATGGCAGCTTGTGCATGACGATATCGGTGTCCAACCCTGGCATATCCTGGTAAGACCAAGCAAACACATCCGCATATTCCCGAAGCAGATCAATCAGTCGTTCTTTCACTGAGTTTTGTAGGCAGGCCCCGATCTTAACTTCTTTCACGTCTTCATCCGTACCAAGATTAATTGTTTCAATTTCCTCCTGATGAGGAGTGATAACCTTCTCCTCTTGCCTTAACAACCTGGCTAGCTCTTCAGGAAGCTCAAAATCTTCTTCAACCCCTTCATCGGCTTGATTGATTGGATTGTCAAAGTCATACGAAGTCATAGCTGTGCTGTTGTCGGTGCGGTCTGGAAGGCACTCTCTGCAAGGGTTTAGATTGTTCATTTTAGTGATTGATTTTAATCTTGTTTAGAAAAAGTGAAATGAAGTTATCATTTTGAACACATTGCCATTTATTTTTGTACAAAAAGAAAAATGGAAAAACAGTGAGCGGAAAAGAAAAAGACTCGTTTGCAAAAGATGTCTGATTATCATTGATTGATCTGTTTGCACAAAATTACAGATGGCCCGATTACAAAATGAGTCTTGTCATCTTGGGCAAGATGCAAGACTTGATGCATGCTTAAAATATACAGGAAATAATAATTACTCTGCAGGAGTAACCCTTATAATTTCCTGGGAAGACCAGTTTGAGATACGGCTCCCCGGGATCCTTGGACGTATCCAGCTCTCCAGGTTGCGTTCATCTTCTGACTCATCTTCCAAGTTGTTTACAGCATCAGGGGTGAGCATCCCCCCACTAACAAAACTGGGCTTCTTAGCAGCCTCTGATTGATCTTGTTGAGTTGGTTTGTAACCCAACCCAAATCTGTCCTCTTTCTTCTCTACAGGCAACAACTTGCCCCAGCCTTGAGCATTCCCCTCTTCAACAACCTTCCTGGCTTGCTGGTAGGATGTCATGGAAGTCCCAAATACAACAGATGTTTCATTAATGTTCAGGGCCTCAAATCCCTGGCTCATGGTTTCATGGATCTCCCCATCCATCTCAATATATTTGTATGTAGCCAGATGGCTAACAAAAATATCTTCCTCTCCACAAATAGTAACGACTTGGCCCTCCCACTCGAATTTTAACTTCTGGTGAAGGGTTGATGTCACGGCGCCAGCGGCGTGTATCCATGGTCTACCCAATAGACAGCTGTAGGCAGGCTGTATATCCATCACGAAGAAGGTCGTTTTGAAAGTCTGTGGGCCAATCGTTATAGGCAACTCAATTTCTCCCAGAACTGATCTCTTAGAACCGTCAAAGGCTCTTACTACCAAGTTGCTGGGGCGTAATGCCAATCCTTCATACTCCAGCTTCACAAGGGCTTTTTTAGGTAAGACATTGAGGGATGACCCTGTGTCTACCAGTACATGGGAAAGAACTGCACCCTTACACTCCATGGCAATGTGCAAAGCCTTGTTGTGATTGCGGCCTTCCGTTGTCAAATCAGTGTTGGTAAATCCTAGTCCATGACTAGCGTTAACATTTCCAACTACAGCTTCCAACTGATTGACGGTAATCTCCTCTGGCACATAAGTTGCGTGCAAGACCTTTAATAGTGCGTTCCGATGAGCCTCGGAGCACATTAGCAATGATAAAATGGAGATCTTGGAAGGTGTCTGGTGAAGCTGGTCCACTATCTTGTAATCACTTTTCTTGATGATTCTCATGAATTCATCAACCTCTTGATCAAAAGGGGTCTTTAAAGCTTCTTTAGCAACTTGTTCTTCTTGCACCATGCTCTTCCCTTTTGCCTTGGCAGCAGCTTCTGCTTCAGCAATGGGTCTTGGAATTTGCGGGGCAAAGAGACGTCCGCTTCGAGTGAAGCCTCCGCCTCCTCCCACATTGTCTATTTGTGGTGAAGAGGTTGATGATTAGAGAGTGATTTTCTGCCCCTCGCAGTATAAGTCAGAGCCATAATGCCAAGGAATGGCATTACTGCTTTCATATGGAATGGGCCCAGGTACCGTGATGGTAACCGGGCTGACTGCAGCAGATGAGGGTGTTGCAATAGTATGTGGATCATAGTAGATAGTGACTGGTGCTCTGACAGGAGCGGTATTCTGTGAGTTGTAGGCAGAATCATTTGCAGGATCATAATAAATTGTAACTGTTGAGACACTTCCATTATTTGCTGTTGATGTTGTGGGAGACACTGTTGACTGGATGAGTGTTGCTGTTGTAGGAGATTCTGAATGAAGGGGTGCTGAAGTTGTAGAAGTAATGTTTGTTGATAGGTGGCTTGTTGAAGTGATATTTGGAACATTTGTTGATGAAACTGAAGAATTGTTTGGAATAATTGTTGTTGCAGTTGTAGGAGACTCTGGAACTGTTGTTGGAGAAATTGCCGGATTTGAAGGTATTGATGTTGTGATTTGAAGTAGACCACTTTGGATGAGACCATCTATGCCATCTCTCAAGTTATCACACCCATTCACTGAAATGTTGCAATAAGCACATCCTAGCTCACATCCGGGGAACATTTGACATTCAAGGAGTTGAACTTTAATCTCTACCAAGGGTGTCCGAATCTGCCCCACACTGGTTATCAAGTAAGACGGCTTATCTTCCTCAATAGCATTGATTCTGGGTCCTCCGTGGTTGGGCATAGGGTTTTTGTTGACATTTGGTGGGGGTGCAAAGTTTAGAGCTTTGGAATCCACTAGGTCCTGTACTTTCATGTGCAAAGCTCTACACTTCTCTGTACTGTGGCCAGGTGCATTTGAGTGAAAAGCACATCTGGCGCTGGCGTCATAATTTCTGGGTAGACTGGCAGGATCTGGAGGTGCCAATGTCCTTAGCTCAACTAGGTTGAGTTTCAGGAGTTGTGGCAGTAATGTGGCATAAGGCATAGGGATCGGATCGATCACCCTATTGGCCTGAGATGGTCTCTGTTGATACGGTCTTTGCTGATTGTCGTTGCTGGTGTTGTTGTAGTTTCTCTGAGGAGGATACTGAGTTTGTTGCTGGTAATTTTGTTGCTGTGGTTGATAAGCTGGTTGTGGATGAATTGGAGCGGGAATGGTGACTGCTGCCACAGACCTATGAACATACTGGGGTCTGCCCCTGCTGGTATGGATAGCATTAGTCTCACCAGTTCTTCTTGGGCCCACAAAAGGCTTTCTTGGGTTGCTGGACGAGCTTGCACCGTTGTCGGAAATTTTGCCCATCTTTAATAGGCTTTCAATTCTTTCTCCAGCTATGACTACATCTGCAAAGCTGGTGGAAGAAAAGGCAGCTAGCCTATCAATGTATGTCCCTTGGAGGGTGTTCATGAACATATCAGCCATCTCCCTCTCTGACATGGGTGGCTGGACAGCAGCAGCAAGCTGTCTCCACCTCTGGGCGTACTCTCGGAAGCTTTCTCTGGATGATTGTGACATTCCCATCAGGAGGGTCCTGTTGGGAGCCATATCCAAATTGTACTGGTATTGTCTAATGAAGGCCTCAGCCAGGTCCTTCCAGCACCTGATGGTTGCTCTAGTCAAATGAGAGTACCATTCCCTTGAAGCTCCTGTTAAGCTATCCTCAAAATAAAACATCCATAGCTTTTCATCCATGGTATATGCCTTCAGCCTCCCCAGAAAGGATTGTAAGTGGGTTCGTGGACAGGAAGTTCCGTTGTACTTCTCAAAGCACGGAGGTTTAAACTTGTGGGGAATCCTGACCCCGTCCACTAAGCCCATGTCCATAACATCAAAGCCCAAGGAATCCTGAGACTCCAAGGATCTCAATTTTTCAGCAATTTCATCTAGCCTTCTGTCATAGGCTTCATCCCCAGCTCCCATCACTGTGAACTGATCTTCCTGGGGGTCTTCTTGCAGCACTCTACCTGCAGTGGCATTCCCTTGCACATTAGCTGGGATGTTGATCTCTGGATGAAGGTGGGGCCCATACACCGGAGGATTAACATGAGGCTGAACTCTCTCATTGTTGCTCGTTCCCCCAGTCCCTAGATGGGGGTCCTCCTGGGTCTGCCTTTCTACTAAGGCCCTTAATCTCTCCTGGCTCTGTGCCAATCCATTCATCACCTCCATAAACTGGGTCATCTGATTTCTCATTTCCAGTCTCTCATTGGTCATTTGATTCCTGACCTCTGTAAGGTCCTGCTGTACTTGGTCCATTTGTATGCCCGGAAGGTTGTTACGGGTGGGATATCTGTGTGGACGATTGAGTGGGAACACCCGTCGTCGAGCAATAGTTCCTGAATCACAACAGAGTTAGTAACAAAACAAAACAAAGGGTTAGTATGCAATGCAGTATGCTTATTTGTTTCCAAGGTATCCGGCTTGGCATATGGTTTTGACCTTTCCAGACCCCGAGGAAGATGCTGTTTGATGTTGCTTAGGAGAGAGAGATCCAAATGAAACAAACTAATGAATATATTACAAAAAAGTGAATGATACACAGTTTGTTTTTTACAATACATGCCCTCTGAGGGGTCAAAAATACAACATAAGAAAAAGAAAAGTACATGAAAATGAAAGCAACAACAAGCAAAAGTCAGACACCAAGACCAAACTCATCCTCCTGGACCTCCTTCAAGAGTGCTTCAGTCACAGGATCAGCCGGATGTTCTGTGAGATTCCTGATGAGAAGATTCCTGGTGGCAATAGCTGCAGTTAGCTTCTTGTGTCTGCCCTGGTCCTTTGACCTCTTCACACCAGCTTTGAGTTTCAACTCCGAGATCTCCCTCTGGGCTGCTTCCAGGGCTTCCTGTTGCTCCTTTGCATTAGCCTCCAACTGCTCAATCTTATCCTGAGTTCTTTTATCCTCCTGAGTGCGAGCTTCAGTGATCCTGACCCACCTAGCTTGGCTCTCCTTCAGATAAAGATCAGTCCTATCTTTCTGGAATTGGGCCTCTTTGCAGGCATTCTTCAAAATCTGTTCTCCAGCCCTTGACTTCTTGATGTAGTCTTCTGACTTTTCAATCCTGGCTAGATGCTCCACTTTGAGCTTTTCTAACCTTTCAATGTCCAGCCGACCATCACTCCTCTCCCAGAGGGTCTTCTGTAGAGCCTGAGTCAGATTCTCATTCCTCTCTTTCAGTTTCTCAAACTCCTCCAGGCTGACAGTTGCTGGAGGTGGTGCTGTGGAAGGTCCAGGCACATCTTCAAGGGTGAAGGGCATCCCAGAAATTTGAGCCCTGGCATGAGACCACTCATAATATTGAGCTGAGGCCACATTATTGCATCTCCCCAGAATGGCCATCCCTTTAGTCTGGACATTGTCCCAAGCCCAGGATGCTTGCCTGACAATAGCCAGATTAGGCTTGATCTCGCAATAAAGGGTCTCAGCTAGATCTTGTACTCTAGGAGGGTGGACCAATGCATAGCCCGGTTGTCTTTTGAATAGCAGAGGGTTGTAGTTGATGCAACCCTTCACTCCTATCAGGGGTACATTAGGGAACTGCCCACAACTAGTAATGATGTCCCTGCCCTTAGTGCTCTGAGTGCACCACCTGATATCATCTGAGGTTAAAGCAACAAGCCTCCTAGCCCAATTCTTCTGCTGGTGAGGGTTCAAGAATGCATCAGTCTTGGGCAGGTGTTTGAGTAACCAGGTATGAAATAAGGGAGCACAGCATCTCACCAATCTTCCCCTTTGCTTTTCATTCCTTTGGTGAACAGAGTAGTAGAAATCTCCCAGTAAGGTGGGCACTGGGTTCCTCAGAATGAAAAGATGGATTGCACTCTTGCCAATAAACTTAGGCTCATCTGCAAATAATATAACCCCATATATGCTAAGGGCTAATAATGCACAGACTGCCTCCCACTCCCCCAAGGAGGCCTTCAGAATAGCCTGAGAGGTCAAGAAATCCAAGTGTAGACCAGAGATTCCAGCCTTTGCTGTCATGTTTTGCCCAATCAGAACTGGTTCCAGATACAATGCCTTTGCTACCTCTTCATTACTAGGAAAAGCCATCTCAGGGTTGAAGGGGATTCCACCCCTGATAGGTACACCAATCAGTGATGAATACTCTTCCAACAAGGGTCCCAACTGAAAATTCTGGAAGGTGAAGCACCTCAGAGGGGGATCATAGAACTGCAGGCAAGTATGAATCAAGCTCCTCTGGGAAGGGTCCAAATCCATAACCACATCAAGTATGCCTCCATAATGTTCTCTGAATAGTGGTATATGGTCTGGAGTAATCAGGGCTTGGACCTCCCTGATGCCAGCTAGCTCAGGCTCAAAGAAATGATAGGAGATGTTGCTCTTCTTAGGTGCCATGTTGCTGAAGAACAGATGCTGATGATGATGACTGATACTAGAAGATGGGCCACTAACAGGCTGAGACTGGTGGTGCAGGTAACTGAAGCAGGTAGCTGATGAGGAATAGCTGAAGCAGATACTGGTGAAGATAGGTCTATGCAGATGAAGGGGTCAAAACCAAGCCAAAATACAGTATGGATACCCTGAAAAACAAATAAGCAAATGTTAAATGATGCAAT
Organism: Lathyrus aphaca; assembly: GCA_963966055.1. Taxonomy (NCBI): domain Eukaryota; kingdom Viridiplantae; phylum Streptophyta; class Magnoliopsida; order Fabales; family Fabaceae; genus Lathyrus; species Lathyrus aphaca. The sequence goes on along the minus strand of OZ014522.1, from coordinate 383,887,588 downwards.
GATGATGTATACAAATGATATGCAAGGGTTTGTGATCAAGCTGGATCTGATTACTGCCTTGATATAAGTCCATATATGTTCAAGAAATCCAGATGGAGGTTCATAAGTCCAGTAACCAAGGTGGGGGACTCAAATAAAGAGTCACATGTCCAGGGTTAAAAATCACAAGAACTGTTCCAAAATGGAGTACTCTTGATCAAAACAAAGTAACAGGGTATGTTGAGGTCAAGGGTACCTGCAAACCTGTAAACAGCCCAACCCCCTCACAGGTGATGTTCTAAAACAAGGATCCTCAGACTTGGATCAGTTATGAGAAGTGTAAACACTTCTAACCCGGAGGTACAATGTTTACAATAACCATAAAAGATCCTCCTCTAATTCACCTCAGTTTCTGAAGGTCATAGTAAAGGTCATCCAGACTTAGCAGGCTTCCCAGATAGCCCTAGCACTACAGGAAATCTGTAGCACAGAGTTCTCAAGAAGAAACCCATATCTGAACCGTGTTTCATATTCCCGCACCAGACCGAAATGGAATGGGAAAGAACATGAACCACTCTAGCCTAGGTGTCACTCAGGTCCCAGGTATAGGACCTCAACTCTCAATAGAACACCCACCCACCAAAGCAGCAAAACCAGATCCAGCCAGAACAATATGACAGTATGATGTATATAAAGCTGTAAAGAAAGCAATAAATAACTGTACATAAAGCAAAAATAAAACAAATATACAAACACCAATAGCACATAACACCCCAGTAAACATAAATCAAACAAGCGCTAGGAGGAACCCACAAAAAGAACCAGAAGCCCTGGTTACAGTATAAGGGTCCCCAGCAGAGTCGCCAAGCTGTCGCTCCCACCAAATGACACCTGGTCAGAAGGGGTACAGACGCGAACGGTCGGCGAAAAGAGAAATGTGAGAACACACAGGAGTGAACTCACAAGGAATGAATAGAGTCGCCAGCTAGGCATTTTTATCCCGGAGGAAAGGTAATGCTGCATAAACCTAGAAAGATATGGATAAGACGGTCGCGAATCAGAGAGACTGAGAAAGGGGGTTGGTTACAACCTGGGAAGGTATTAGCACCCAGATTGTCCATCGTACTCGACGGGATCCACGCTTAAAAGATTTGTGTTTTAAAGGGGTAGTGTCAGTGCAATTTGTGTATAAAAGAGCTGGAAAAAGGATGTACAGGTGTCAGTGTAAGTGAAGTGAAGTGTATAAATGAAGTGTCAGTGTAAGAACAAAGATGAAATGCTCATGATAATGAGGCTAAAGAAAATAATGCTGGAAAGAGGGGGAATATACAGAGACTTTTGTTCGATAACTATTAAGTTATGCCTACGTATCCTCTCGTGCAATGAGGAAGTCAGAACACCGTAGTTCGACCCAAAGAGACTGAAAGATAAATTGACTGTGAACTGCTTGCTTGTCTATGCTCAAGTGTATGACCTTTCTGGCTCAGGTGCAAACTGTCTTGCATTAGACGGAAGAAGCAAGTTCTCGTTTATGAGTGAATGAGATGAGAAAAGAATCCCGGAGGAGACGATTATTGTTTGTTTTTGAGTTTTCAGTCTTTTATTGCCTTTTGAAGTTTGTCGTAAGTTAATGAGCTTAAGCCTAAACCAAATGGATTTAGTAAACTCATCACATCTTCCCTCTGATTAGGGGTAATGAGAATACCTTAAGTGTGAAGTCAGCTTCTCACACTTAATCACCATGATGTAGGATTGAGAGCATTAACCTATTTGTGATTATTTAGATGTTTTTGGTGTTTTTGTTTAGTGTTGAGTAATGAGGTTAAGCCATAATCAGGGATTAAACAGACTCATTACACCATCCTAATAGAAGGATAATAGATGAGAATGTTTAAGCTGAGGAAGACTCCTCAACTTAATCCATGATTAAGGATTAAACTCATGACAAAACAAAACCTTTATTAAGTGGATTTTAGTTAATGGTAAGATGATGAAGTGATTTTTAGGGTTTGTAAGACAACTTGAGGGGGACTTGTCCATTAACACTAGGGTTAGTCCTTCTTAACCAATTAAGGAAGAATTAGAACCCTAATGCAAGGCCCAAGTTACAAGTTTGGTGTCTTGATTGATTATTAAGTGAATTGATTAAGGGATTTAAACACATTAAGGGTTTAACACTTAGGATTAAAGTTATACACTCCATCCTAATAGAAGGATGCATGCATAAGCTTAATCACAAAGCCTTAAAGCCTTTAGGGTTTAGTCCCTGATTATGAGATGAGAAGAGGAGACTCAATGAGACACAAAGGTAAAACTAAGTGGGGAGACTAATCAAAACCCTAATCATTGTCATGCTTGGTTGTTCCTAAGGTTTGTGAGGTTTACAAGAGATATCTTCAGAGGAACCACCAGGAAGCAGATGAAAGGAGCAAAGAGAAGCAAAGTAACTTGCTTCATTTAAGAAGACAAGTCACTTGAAGAAAGAAAGTGAGATGAAGAAGAATGAGCAAGCTCAATCTCAAACACAAAACAAAATGCAGCAATGATGCATAAGAGGGATGAAAAAAGTGTGAGAAGTGAAGGCAAATTCACTTCTCAAAGTTACTTACCACCTGAAAAGTTAATGAAAGAAATGCAATGCAATGCAAAATGAGATGAAATGACATGATGCCAATCAAAACCAGAAGCATATACATGATGTTAATGATGCTATGAGAAGATGCAAACATGAAACAAGGCATGGGGATGATCATACAAACTCATGGATGCAAATGAAGCAGGCCTAGAACCATGAACATACATGAAAAGTTATGAAATGCAAATGGCATACAACATGGCAAATGCAAGATGCAATGATCAAACATGATTCTAGTATGTCTTAAGATGTCTAATGAATCAAATGGATGCATAAAATGTCATGGCAAGTCATGGTATGCAAGCAAATGCAAGATGAATGCAAAAGGAAGCCCAAATTAGGGTTTATGATCAATGCAACAAACAAAAATCAAAACCAGGAGCAAACATCATGATAAAAAATTGAAAGTGCACTCAAGGGAAACCTAACCCTGCACAAACTCACTGCCCAAAGGAGGGGATCCAATTCTTAACCTATTGAAAGTTATGAAATTCCTAAGATTTCTAGGGTTTTAAGGTACCTTGTCAAGAAAAATGTCAAACAAATTGAAAATGCAAGATCAATTCATGCCAATTTAATCCTATAAACTACATGCTATGCAAGATGCAATGCAAAAAGAATCAAAGTCCAACTCTCAATGGTTAGGCAGAAATGAATTTTCAAAGATTGGATCAAAATAATGCCTTGAAATGATTTTAATTCCATGAAAAATTGTCAAAATGCATTAAGATCAAAAAAGAAATTTGGTTTGAGGGTTGGACAATGTTTCTAAATGATTTTAAAGGTTTCATGAATTTTTTGGTGATTTTTAAATACCTAAAAGTATTTTTAATTAATTAATTCTCATTAATTAATTAAAAATAAACTTTTAAATGATTTAAAAATATTTTTTATGCAAAAAATAAAAATAAAAATGTTTTTGGTTTCTGAAAATTCATAAAAGTTTGTACAAAAATTTTCAGAATTTTTAAAATTGTTTTACTATTTTAAATAAAATGGAGAAAAGAAATGAATTAAAATGAAAAATAAAAATGAATTAATGGGAAAGTATGCTGATCCTAAGGCTGTGGTTTAAACTGAGAACGCGCGCGTTGACTTGCGCCATATCCAAGGGTGGAAATTCAAACTGGCCAGATTAATTATAAAACTCAATTAATTAAGATAATGACGTGGATTAGGGTTAAGTGAGTGGATCTGGACCATCCAAACACGCGCCAGTCAAACAAAGTCAACCAATCCTACGCTCAGAATTCAAACTCTCATTAATTACAGGGATTAGCCCTAATTATTTTCAGGTGGCTGGAGAAGACTTCCGGTCGCCTTCTCCGGTGGGACTCCCACCTGAAAATTTCTAAAATCCTAAAAACTCCATGAAAATGAAAACTAAACACCCAGAAATCATCCCCATACAACATTGAATAAAAACCCCTAAACAAAACTCATTTTTCATTCATCAATCATGCGAATCGAAGCCAAACATGTTTAGGTCAGAGAAGTTTCAGAACAAGATTAAATGCTCATTTCTCCACCATTTTCAAAACTAAGGACATCAGAGTGATCAGCAAGGCATGAGGAACAAATTAGAAACTTAAAAACTCATTTCTGGAAAAAAAGTTCTTGAGATACCTGAGCTTTGAGCTTTCTCAGTTTGCAACTTTCTGACCTCCTCTCCTTGTGCAAACCACTCCCCTTAGGCCCCTGATGAAGTCTTGATGCTTAGAAAAAGTTTGTGGTGGCTGGTTTATGAGATGGCAGAGGTTCTGCTCCAAGTGGGGTGGAAATCGTGTTTGTGATTCTGGGAGTTTAAGGCAAGGGTGATGGGTGCTTTGTGATCAGGAAAGTGTGTTGAGTATGTTTGTGAAGTTGGTTTGTGTGTTTGTTGCTTGTACAATCAGTTTCGAAGGAAAATGCAAGTTGGAGCATAAACTTGAAACTAAGGCTTGGGCTTGTTTCAGCTTGCAATGTCTGGTGTGTTATGCTGGCTTTGGTCCATGTATCAAAAGGGGATAGGTCAGAAAGTTGTTGGTGGCCTATGGTGATTGGTATGGGTCTTTGGCCAAAATGTAAACTTGATGTGTACTTGAGGTATGGGCTATGGTACCACTTGCTTCTTGGCTTGCTTTTGCTCAGCTTGAATCAAGGAATGCTGTGAAAAGAGTTTAGAGGCAAGGCAGCAAGTAGTTTGTAGCTTATGATGAGTTTTGCAAGTTGGTTCTAGTTTGGTTCCTTTGAGATTTCATGAATTTCAATGCATCAAAGTGCAAGCTTCTTTGGCCCATTCTGAATTTTAGGTGTTGTATGATCATGTTGTGAAGTTTAGAAGTCCATTTGATAACTTAATTTGCCTTGAGAAGTGAATTTGCAACTTTGCCTCTTTGGTAGAAACTTTGAAATTTTGTGATTTTAGCCAACTTTGACAAGCCATAACTTTTGATCCAAAATGAATTAGGTCATGTTCTTGTACTTTTTGAAAAGGGAATGATCCATTCTACAACTTTCATGACCAAAGTTTTTCCATTTGAAGCATTTTTGAATCAAAAAGTAAAGGTTGAAAAAGTTTCCTAAAATGGCAATTTCATTAAAAGTCAAACTTTCCCAAAAAGTCAACTTTGCAAAAGACTTGAAATTCTTCAATTTTGTGAACTTCCAACATCTTCCATGATCAAATAAAGATCATACATAATCAAAATGATGAAGAACACCCTTTGGTTGGGTCATTGGGGGCCTCAGATGCCCTGATTTTACACTGACTTGCTTGAAAAGTCAACTCTTGATCAGATGACTTCCCCATGGAATTTCTTTATGAAAATTGATATGCATACTCCCCATACCATATAGAGACCAATAGAAACAAGAATGACCAAAAAATTGGAGTTATGGCCTCTGAAACCAAAACCCTAATTCTAGGTCATCTGTGCAGTCAAACCTGGCCCTGCTTCCATACCAATCCCAGTTCTTGTGATTCTTTGACTTCCTTGACCTTGTGAGGAATAATATGATGCTTGAATACACATGGACCCCTTTGAAGTGATTGATGACCTTTGGAGTGGCTCAAGAAGCTCTTGGATTGCTCAGATCACAAACCCTAGGTGCAGATGACTTTGAATCTATGCAGTGAATCATAAATGTAATATGAGATGCTATGATTGTGTTTATGTATATGAAATGATCACAAACCATGGTGTGAATGAGTGAGGGCAAATTTGGGGTGTTTACAACAAATCACTTTCCCAAAAAGGCAACTTTGCAAATGACTTGAAATTTTCCAATTTTGTGAACTTCTAACACCTTCTATGATCAAATAAAGATCATACACATTCAAAATGATGGAGAACACCCTTTGGTTGGGTCATTGGGGGCCTCAGATGCCCTGATTTTACACTGACTTGCTCAAGAAGTCACCTTTTGATCAGATGCCTTCCCCATGGAATTTCTTCATGAAAATTGATATGAATGATCCTCATAACATATAGAGACCAATAGAAACAAGAATGACCAAAAAATTTGGAGTTATGGCCTCTGAAACCAAAACCCTAATTTTAGGTCATCTGTGCAGTTAAACCTGGCTCTGCTTCCATGCCTTCCTCAATTCTTGTGATTTTCTGACTTTCTTGAACTTGTGAGGATACAATATGATGCTTGAACATACATGGACCCCTTTTAAATGATTGATGACCTTTGGAGTGGCTCAAATGGTTCAGGGATTGCTCAGATCACAAACCCTAGATGCAGATGACTTTGAAACAATGCAGTGAAGCAAAAGATGCAATATGAGATGCTATGGTTGAACTTATGCATATGAAAATAATCACAAGCCATGGTGAAATGAGTGAGGTCAAATTTGGGGTGTTTACAGTAGTTCGACTCAAAGAGACTGAAAATGAAATTGACTGTGAACTACTTACCTGCCTATGCTCAAGTGTATGACTCTTCTGGCTCGAGTGCTAACTGTCTTGCATTAGACGGAAGAAGCAAGTTCTAGTTTGTGAATGAGTGTGATGAGAAAAGAATCCCGGAGGAGACGATTATTGTTTGTTTTTTATGTTTTCAGTTTTTTATTGTTTTTGGTGTTTTGCATAGGATAATGAGCTTAAGCCTAAATCAAGGGCTTGTAAACTCATTATACCCTCCCTGATTAGGGATAATGAGCCTACTTAAGTATAAGATAAGCATCTCAACTTAATTACCATGATGATGTAGGATTAAGATCATTAACCTACTTGTGATTATTTAGATGTTTTTGGGTTTTTGTTTAGTGTTAAGTAATGAGTTTAATCTCTAATCACAGATTAGTGAACTCATTACACCATCCTAATAGAAGGATAATAGATGAGAACACTTAAGCTGAGGAAGATACCTCACTTAATCCATGGTTAGGGACTAAATTCATTATATAACAAGTCTTTATTAAATGGATTTAAATTAAAGGATGAGATTAAGAAGTGGATTTTATGGTTTGTAAGACAACTTGAGGGGGACTTGTCCATTAAACACTAGGGTTAGTCCCTCTTAACCATAAGGAAGAGATGGAACCCTAATGTAAGGCCCAAGTTACAAGATAAAGTCTTAGTGATTATTAATGTGATTTGATTAAGAGGTGTAAACAAATTAAAGGTTTAACACTTAGGATTAAAGTTATACACTCCATCGTAAGAGAAGGATGCAGGCATAACCCTAATTCAAAGTCCTAAAGATTTAAGAGTTTAGTCTCTGATTATTGAGATGAGAAGAGAGACTCAAGGGGACTCAAAGGTAAAAGACTAAGGGGGACTATATACAACTCTAAAACTTATCATGCTTGGGTATCTTATGGTTTGTGAGGCTTAAGAGAAAGGATCTTCAAGGCCACCAATGGAAGAAGCAGATGAAAAGAGAAGGAAGAAGAAGAATAAGTTACTTACTTCCTGAAGGAGATAAGTAACTTAAAAGAAAGAAAGTAAGAAGAATGGAACACAAGTGAAACAAATTCACTTCAGAGACAAGTAAATATGCATATGAATGATTAGAAGAGATGGGAAGTGAAGGCAAATCCACCTCCCAAATAACTTACCAAAACTTCCTGAAATGTTAGTATGAATGCATAAGACATAAAGTGAAAGGAAATGAAATGAAATGAAATGTGAAGACCAAAGTCAGAAGTGAAAATGCAATGTAAAAGGAATATGAGATGATGCAAAGTCATACAAGATGCTTATGAATGATCATAGAAAGATAAGATGCAATGAAAGCAAGTTTAGAAGCTTGAAAACACATGGATGTTCATGAAATGTAATGGATGCAAAGCATAGAAAATGAATGAAGAAATGATCAAGAAATGTTCAAGCATGTATTAAGATGTCTAAGATGTCATAAAAATGCTTGAAATGTCATGTCAAGTTCACATGATGATGATATGCTAAGATGAATGCAAATGAACATGAGAAATTAGGGTGTTATGAATGTATGAGATGCAAATGACCAAAACAGAAGCATGCATCATGATAAAAATTTGAAATCAAACTCAAACAAACCCTAAACCTATAAAAGATCAAATCCCTAAGGATAAGGTCAGAAGCTTAACCTAGTGAGAGTTATGAATTTTCTAAGTTTGCTAGGGTTTTTGGGTGATTCTTAAGGGAAAATTCAAATCAAATTTAAAATGCAAGATAAAATCATGAGAAAAATAACCTAGAAACCTAAATGCATTTTTAATTAATTAAAATCCATTAATTAATAAAAATTAACATTTAAATATTTTAAAAATACTTTTTTAATGCAAAAAATAAAATAAAAATTATTTTCAGGTTGATAAAATTATTTGGATCAGAAATGCAAAAGATCAGATTTTTTTGGATAAGTTTTGCTATTTTTAATAAAATGAGAAAGAAAATGCAAAGAAAATGAAATAAAAATAAAATAAAATGGAAGTATGTTGATCCAAGGGCCATGATTTGAACAGGGGTGGAGGGAATTGACTGCGCGCGCGTTTGGGTGGATGAGATTCAATTTGGAAAATTTAAATTAATCATAATTAATTAATCTAATTAAAAAAGATTAGGGTTTAAGTGGACACATCCTAGCCCTCCAATCACGCGCTAAACACAATTTGATGGCCTACATTCAAACTGGGAGGATTAGCCCTAATCAAAAACCCTAAGCATTTTCAGGTGACCAGAGCAAGCTCCGGTCATCTTCTTCGGCCAACTCTTCAACCTAACTTCTTCCCTAGGCTAACCCAGACCGTCTAAAGCTCCAGAAATGATCCTCTAACATCCCTAAGCATGAATCCAACATCAAACAACATTTATGTTCCACCAAAATCATGAATCGAAGCAAAACGGAAAAATATTCAAAACTTTCAGAAGTTAAATACATGCTTGATTCTTAACCATTTTGAAAACTCTACACATCACCATGATCAGAGAGACATATAGAATCATTTAGGAACTTAAAATAGGAGTTCTGGAAAAAATGTTCTTGATGATACCTGAGATGAAGCTTTCACTCCCTGAGCTTTCTGACCCTTTCTTTGGTGCAAAACAACTCTAGTGGCCCCTCTGAAGATAGTGTGATGCTTAGAACAAGTTTATATGGGCTATTTTGAGGTGTGTGGTTCTGGTTTTGTAGAAATCGTGTTTGTGAATGGGGAGCTTTCAGGCCAAAGTGAAGGTTGGTTTCTGTTCCCTATGATGTGTAGAGATGATTGGTGGAAAAAGATTTGAGGTTTGATGCTTGTGCTGAGGGAATCGAAGAGATGAAGATTTTTGTGATTTTTGGGCAAACTGACTTGTGGGAGGTTTTGAGCTTGTGTGTGTTGTGCTTTGGAGTGCTTGAGGTTTGTATAAACAAATGTGATTGGTTCAGAGAGTTGGTGTGGCATAGTTTGATTGGTATGGGTAAGTTGCAAAAAGGTCAACAACTTTGTACTTCAAGCATGGGCCAAGGCAGGAGCTGTTTCAAAGAGTGTCTGGCCTTAACCTGATTCATGGAGGGCCATAGGATTGATTTTATGCAGCTGGCACAAGTGGATGGAAGGTTCCAAGAGGTTTTGCAAAGTTTGTGCATTTTGGCCATTTTGAGATTTCTTAAGGATCAAGTCATGAGAACTATACCATCATATTCAAGCTTAACAAGGGCTTTCTTTGAAAAGACATTGAGTGAGGACCCAGTGTCAACCAGAACATGTAAAAGCACAGCCCCTTTACACTCTAGAGTGATGTGCAAAGCTTTATTATGGTGACGACCCTCTGTAGTCAAATCAACATTGGTAAAGCCTAGTCCATGACTAGTATTAACATTCAAAACCACCGTCTCTAATTGATTAACCGTAATCTCCTCAGGCACGTAGGTTGCGTGCAAGACTTTAAGTAATGTATCCCGATGAGCTTCGGAACACAATACCAATGATAGAATGGAGATCTTGGAGGGAGTCTGGTGGAGCTGATCCACAACCTTATAATTACTTTTCTTGATGATCCTCATAAACTCGTCTACATCCTGATCATAGGACATCATCTGAGCTTCTTTTACAACTGGTTCTTCAGGCACTACACTCTTGCCTTTTGCTTTGGCAGCAGCTTCTGCCTCAGCATTAACTCTCGGAACTTGTGACGCGAAGAGACGTCCGCTTCGAGTGAAGCCTCCGCCTCCCCCGACATTATCAACCTGTGGTGCATAAGTTGAAGAATCAAGAGAGACTCTCTTCCCGTTGCAGTAAAGATCTAAACCATAGTGCCATGGTACAACATTATCTTTTTCATATGGGATGGGTCTAGGTACCATGATGATGACTGGACTGACTGCGGCGGAAGTAGGAACTATTATTGTCTGTGGATCGTAGTAGATGGTAACAGGATTTCTGACTGGTGGTGGTTGTGAAAGACTGAAGCTAGGTTTTTATTGAGATTGTTATTGAAAGCTATTGGAATCGGGGACCATTGTCGGGTCATAATATATGGTGACTGTGGAGATGTCATCCTTAATGGTTGTTGTTGTTGTAGAAGCGAATGCGATTGAACTAATGTTTGTTGAAATGGTAGAAGGGATGGTTGTTGACTTTGTAGAAGAGTCTATTGGGATGATTGTTTTTGAAGTTGTAGGAGAGGCGTTTGCTGATGTTGTAGGAGCAAAAGTTGTTGATGTCGTAAAAGCTGAAATTGTCGAGGTGATTTGCAGAATACCTTCTCTGATAAGATCATTGATGCCACTTTTTAAACTTGCACAACCATTGGTGGAAATCTTGTAAGATTCACAGCAGGCCTCACAACCTGGGAACACCTGGCACTTTAAAAGTTGGGTTTTAACCTCGGCCAGAGGTGTTCGAATACTTGCAGTATCTTCAATTAGGTTTACCGGTTGATCCTCCTCAATTGCATTTATCCTAGGCCCGCCATGGCTAGGCATAAGATTATTTGTGACATTAGGAGGAGGTGCAAAATTTAAAGCCTTGGAATCAACTAAATCTTGGACTTTCATGTGCAAGGCTCTGCATTTTTCCGTTGTATGGCCAGGTGCATTAGAATGAAAGGCACATCTGGTGTTGACGTCATAATTCCTTGGGAGGTTCTGAGGATCTGGGGGAGCCAGAGTCCTCAATTCAACGAGGTTGAGCTTCAAAGGTTGTGGTAGTAAAGCGGAATAGGGCATCGGGATGGGATCAATTACCCTATTGACTTGAGAGGGCCTTTGCTGGAAAGGACTTTGCTGTTGGTTATTGTTGTTGTTGTAAGACCTTTGTTGAGGAAATTGTTGTTGCTGAGGGAAATGTTGTGGTTGTGGAGTGTATTGTTGTTGAGGTGCTGGAGTGGGAATAGTGACAACGACTATTGATCTCGGCATGTACTGGGGCCTACCTCTGCCCATGTGCACTAAGTTAGTTTCACCCGTCCTACGAGGCCCTGCAAAAGGTTTCCTTGTGTTGCTGGAGCTGGCGCCACTATCCGAAATCTTTCCCATCTTTAACAAACTTTCAATTCTCTCTCCTGCTATGACCACATCAGCAAAGCTAGTAGAAGAGAAAGCAGCAAGTCTATCAATGTATGTCCCCTGCAATGTGTTCATAAACATGTCATCCATTTCTCTTTCTGACATAGGTGGTTGAACAACAGCGGCAAGTTGTCTCCACCTTTGGGCATACTCCCGGAAACTTTCCCTCGAGGACTGAGACATACCCATCAACAAAGTCCGGTTGGGTGCCATATCCAGGTTGTATTAATATTGGCGTATGAAAGCTTCAGCTAAGTCTTTCCAATTTCTGACAGTAGCTCTGGATAGGTAAGAGTACCACTCACGGGATGCCCCGGTCAAACTATCCTCAAAGTAGAACATCCACAATTTTTCATCCATGGTATATGCTTTCAATCTCCCCAGAAAAGATTGAAGGTGGGTACGAGGACAGGAGGTACCGTTATATCTCTCAAAGCAAGGGGGTTTGAATTTGTGAGGAATCCAGACTCCCTCAACTAGTCCCATGTCCATAACTTTGAATCCCAAAGAGTTTTGGGACTCTAGAGATCTCAACTTTTCTGCTATTTCGTCCAAGCGACGATCATAGGCTTCATCCCCAGCACCAATTACAGTAAACTATTCCTCTTGGGGATCTTCTTGTAAGGCACGACCTCCAGTGTTACCTTGGGTATTCCTGATAGCATTAATCTCAGGATTGAGGTAAGGTCCAAACTCCAGGGGGTCAGTACGTGGCTGTACGTGATCATTGGTTCTAGTACCTCCTGTACCTGGATGATTCTCCTCAGGAGTTTGTCGCTCGACCAACTCTCTTAATCTTTCTTGGCTTTGGGCAAACCCAGTCATTACTGCCATGAACTGGTTCATCTGAGCCCTCATCTCATTTCTCTCATTAGCCATCTGAGTTCTCACGTCAGTCAAATCTTGCTGAACTTGGTCCATCTGTAAGCTCGGAAGGTTGTTTCTGGTTGGATACCAGTGAACTCTATTGATTGGGAAAACCCTCCTACGAGCAATGTTTCCTGAAACCAAAGCAAAGTGAGAAAACAACAACAAAAATACCTACAAAACAAAGAATGAGGTTAGCGTGCAATGCAGTATGTCTATTTGTCTTCCAAGGATATCTGGTTTGGTTCTTTAGTTTTGACCTTCCAGACCTCGAAGAATGATGATGCTAAAGAGAAATGAAGCCCAAAGGATAACACACAAACCATATATAAAAAATGCAAAGATACATAGTTTATGATTACAACAAGTTCCCATGGTGGGTCAAAATACAACAAAATCAACAAAAGTACAAACAAAATGAAGTACAAATACAAAGAAATCAAACATCTAGCCCAAAGTCATCCTCTTTGACTTCCTTCAGGAGAGCATCAGTCACTGGTCCAACTGGATGCTCTATGATGGTCCTGATAAGAAGGTTTCTGGTAGCAATGGCACTTGTCAACTTCTTATTCTTGTCTTGGTCCTTTGATCTCTTCAACCTGCCCAAAGTTTCAACTTGGAGATTTCCTTCTGTGCTGATGACAAGGCTTCCTGACTCTTCTTCTCATTAGCTTCCAGATGCTCTATCCTAGCCTGGGTCTTCTGATCTTCTTGTGAACAAGCCTTAGTAATTCTAATCCATCTGGCCTGACTCTCTTCCAAGTAATGCTCAGCTCTGGCTTTATGAATCTTAGCTTCTTTGCAAGCATTCTTCAATACCAACTCCCCTGCACGGGCCCTTCTGATGTAATCATCTTTCTTCTCAATCTTGGTCATATGCTCGATCCAGAGCTTCTCTAACCTTTCATTGTCCAGACGACTATCATTCCTCTACCAGAGGGTCTTCTATAGAGCTTCAGAAAGCTGAGCATTCCTCTCTTTTAGCTTCTCGAATTCCTCTAAATTGACTGTATCTATGGGCTCCACTGCTGATGGCCCTGGCACATCCTCCCAGGTGAATGGCATACGGGTGATCTGTCCTCTGATACGAGACCAATCAATATACTGAGCTGAAGCTATGTTGTTGCACTTGCCAAGAATGGCAGTCCCTTTTTTCTGAATGTTATCCCAAGCCCAAGTTGCTTGTCGGACGATGGCATGATTATTCTGAACATCATAGTAAAGGGTCTATGATAAATCCTGCTCTCTTGGTGGATATACTAAAGCATATCCTAGTTGCCTCTTGAACAACAAAGGATTGTAGTTGATGCAACCCTTCACTCCAATGAGAGGTACATTGGGATACTGCCCACAAATTGTGATTATGTCCCTGCCCTTGGTGCTCCGAGTACACCACTTGATGTCTTCTGAAGTGAGAGAAATCATTCTCTTAGCCCAATTTCTTGACTGATGAGGATTCAGGAAAGCTTCTGTCTTTGGCAAGTGTCTCAATAACTAATAGTAGAAGAGAGGTGCACAACATCTGACTAATCTTCCCCTCCGCTTCTAATTTCTCTGATGCACTGAGTAATAGAAATCCCCTAGCAAGGTAGGAACTGGATTCTTCAGCAGGAAGAGGTGGATAGCCCTTTTGCTTACAAACTTAGGCTCGTCTGCAAACAAGATGATTCCATATATGCTAAGGGCCAAGAGAGCACAAACAGTTTCCCACTTTCCTGCTGCAGCATGACTGGTAGCCTGGGTAATCAAGAAGTCCAAATGGAGGCCTGGAATTCCATCCTTGGTGGTCATATGTTGATCAATGATGTTGGCTTCCAAATAAAGAGCCTTAGCTATGTCTTCATTCCTAGGAGCAGTCGTCTCAGGGTTGAAAGGAATCCCTCTCCTGATGGGGACACCCAACAACATCGAAATTTCTTCTAACAAATGACCCAACTGGAAGTCTGGGAAAGTAAAGCATCTGAGAGGAGGGTCATAGAACTGAAGGAAAGTGTGAATCATGCTCCTCTGTGATGCATCCAAGTCCATGATCATGTCCATAATACCACCATAATGTTCCCTGAATAAAGGGACATGACCAGGAGTGATAAGTGCTTGAATCTGTCTGATGCCTGCCAGGGAGGGCTCAAAGAAATGGTAAGTGATGTTGCTCTTCCTGGATGAGTCCATACTAACAATGGATGCTGAAGAAAATAATTGAGGAGAAATGCTGATGAAGGTAACTGATGAAAATATCTGAAGAAGATCTCTGATAACTGAGGAATATGGTTGAGGAGCAGAACAGTCAAAACCAAACCAAAGATGATGTGGATACCCTGTAAAACAAATAGAAAAATGTTAAAATGATGCAAAATGATGTATGCAAAATGATATGCAAGGGTTTGTGATCAAGTGCTGGATCTGTTATTTTCTTTGATAAGGTCCATGAGTTCTCATAAGTCTGGATGAAAGTCTGAAAACCAGTAACCAGGTGGGGGACTCAAATAAAGAGTCACAAGTCCAAGGTTTAATAAGATCAGTCCAAAATAGTGTAACCTTAAAACAATATCAGTAACAGGGTATGTTGAGGCCAAGGGTTCCTGCAAACCTGTAAACATCCCACCCCATCACAGGTATTGTTCTAGAACAAGGATCCTCAGACTTGGATCAGTTATGAGAAGTGTAAACACTTCTAACCCAGAGGTACAGTGTTTACATTAATCATAAAGGACCCTCCTCTAATTCACCTCAGATGCTGAAGGTCATCTAAAAAGGTCATCCAGACTTAGCAGACTTCCCAAATAGCCCTAGTACTACAGGAAATCCGTAGCACAGAGTTCTCAAGAAGAAACCCATGTCTGAATCGTGTTTCATATTCCCGCACCAGAACGAAATGGAATGGGAAAGAATATGAAGCCACTCTAATCCTATGTGTCACTCAGGCTCCCGGTATGGAACCTTACTCACTGAGTATCCCTCCCACCAAGAAAAACAACAGATCCAACACATGATATGATGACAGTAATATGAAATGCATAAAAATAGCAAATGAAAGCAATAAATAAAGCTGTACAGAAAGCAATAAATAAAGCAATAAACAAAAGCACACATAACACATAACACCCCCATAAACACAAATAAAACAAGCACTAGGAGAAACCCACAAAAAGAACCAAGAACCTTGGTTGCAAAAGATAAGTCCCCAACAGAGTCGCCAAGTTGTCGCTCCCCTGAAAAGACACCAAGGTGCAGACGCGAACAGTCGGCGAAAGAGAAATGATGAGGTTGAATTGAATAGAGTCGCCAGCTAGGAATTTTTATCCCGAAGGAAAGGTAATGCTGCATAAACCTGGAAAGAGATGGATAAGACGGTTGCGAACCAGAGAAATTGAGAAAGGGAGTTGGTTACGACCTGGGAAGGTATTAGCACCCAGATCGTCCGTCGTACTCGACGGGATCCACGCTTACAAGATTGTGTTTAAAAGGGGTAGGTGTATGTGCTATCTGTGTGCAAAAGCTAAGGAAAGAAAGTACAGGTGTCAATGCAAAAGAGTGAATTGCTCAGGAACTGAGGCTTTAAAAAAAAGAAGGCTGAAAGAGGGGGAAGACACAGAGAATTTTGTTCGATAACTATTAAGTTATGCCTACGTATCCTCTCGTGCAATGAGGAAGTCAGAACACCGTAGTTCGACTCAATGATACTAAAAATGAAATTGATTGTGAACTGCTTACCTGCCTATGCTCAAGTGTATGACTCGTCTGGCTCGAGTGCTAACTGTCTTGCATTAGACGGAAGAAGCAAGTTCTCGTTTTTGAATGAGTGTGATGAGAAAAGAATCCCGGAGGGGATGATTATTGTTTGTCTTTGATGTTTTCAGTTTTTTATTGTTTTTGGTGTGTTGCATAGGATAATGAGCTTAAGCCTAAATCAAGGGCTTGTAAACTCATTATATCCTCCCTGATTAGGGATAATGAGCCTACTTAAGTATGAGATAAGCATCTCAACTTAATTACCATGATGATGTAGGATTAAGATCATTAACCTACATGTGATTATTTAGATGTTTTTGGGTTTTTGTTTAGTGTTAAGTAATGAGTTTAATCTCTAATCACAGATTAGTGAACTCATTACACCATCCTAATAGAAGGATAATATATGAGAACACTTAAGCTGAGGAAGATACCTCAACTTAATCCATGGTTAGGGACTAAATTCATTATATAACAAGCCTTTATTAAATGGATTTTAATTAAAGGATGATATTAAGAAGTGGATTTTATGGTTTGTAAGACAACTTGAGGGGGACTTGTCCATTAAACACTAGGGTTAGTCCCTCTTAACCATAAGGAAGAGATGGAACCCTAATGTAAGGCCCAAGTTACAAGATAAAGTCTTAGTGATTATTAATGTGATTTGATTAAAAGGTGTAAACAAATTAAAGGTTTAACACTTAGGATTAAAGTTATACACTCCATCCTAAGAGAAGGATGCAGACATAACCCTAATTCAAAGTCCTAAAGCTTTAAGAGTTTAGTCTCTGACTATTAAGATGAGAAGAGAGACTCAAGGAGACTCAAGGAGACTCAAAGGTAAAAGACTAAGGGGGACTATATAAAACCCTAAAAATTATCATGCTTGGGTATCCTATGGTTTGTGAGGCTTAAGAGAAAGGATCTTCAAGGCCGCCAATGGAAGAAGCAGATGAAAAGAGAAGGAAGAAGAAGAATAAGTTACTTACTTCCTGAAGGAGATAAGTAACTTAAAAGAAAGAAAGTAAGAAGAATGGAACAGAAGTGAAACAAATTCACTTCAGAGATAAGTAAATATGCATATGAATAATGAGAAGAGATGGGAAGTGAAGGCAAATCCACCTCCCAAATAACTTACCAAAACTTGCTGAAATGTTAGTATGAATGCATAAGACATAAAGTACAAGGAAATGAAATGAAATGAGATGTGAAGACCAAATTCAGAAGTGAAAATGCAATGTAAAAGGCATATGAGATGATGCAAAGTCATACACGATACTTATGAATGATCATACAAAGATGAGATGCAATGAAAGCATGATTAGAAGCTTGAAAACACATGGATGTTCATGAAATGTAATGGATGCAAACCATAGCAAATGAATGAAGAAATAATCAATCAATGTTCAAGCATATATTAAGATGTATAAGATGTCATACAAATGCTTGAAATGTCATGTCAAGTTCACATGATGATGATATGCAAAGATGAATGCAAATGAACATGAGAAATTAGGGTTTTATGAATGTATGAGATGCAAATGACCAAAACAGAAGCATACTTCATGATACAAATTTGAAATCAAACTCAAACAAACCCTAAACCTATACAAGATCAAATCCCAAAGGAGAAGGTCAGAAGCTTAACCTAGTGAGAGTTATGAATTTTCTAAGTTTGCTAGGGTTTTTGGGTGATTCTTAAGGGAAAATTCAAATCAAATTGAAAATGCAAGATAAAATCATGAGAAAAATAACCTAGAAACTATATGCAATATGGGAAACAATGCAAAAAGAATCAAGTTCAAACTCATCATGGTTAGGAAGAAGTGAATTTTTCAATTTAGGGTTAGAAAATGTGATTTTTTAAGAACCCTAATTCAAAGAAAATTGTGAAATTATGATCAAACCTAAAAAGCAATTTGTATGGTGAGTTTGAAAATGTTTCTAAATGTATTGGAATGGTTCATGATTTTTTTGGTGATTTTTAGAAACCTAAATGCATTTTTAATTAATTAAAATCCATTAATTAATAAAAAATAACATTTAAATATTTTAAAAATACTTTTTTAGTGCAAAAAATAAAATAAAAATTATTTTCAGGTTGAGAAAATTATTTGGATCAGAAATGCAAAAGATCAGATTTTTTTTGATAAGTTTTGCTATTTTTAATAAAATGAGAAAGAAAATGCAAAGAAAATGAAATAAAAATAAAATAAAATGGAAGTATGTTGATCCAAGGGCCAGGATTTGAACTGGGGTGGAGGGAATTGACTGCGCACGCGTTTGGGTGGATGAGATTCAATCTGGAAAATTTAAATTAATCCTAATTAATTAACCTAATTAAAAAAGATTAGGGTTTAAGTGGACACATCCTAGCCCTCCAATCACGCGCTAAACACAATCTGATGGCCTACATTAAACTGGGAGGATTAGCCCTAATCACAAACCCTAAGCATTTTCAGGTGACCGGAGCAAGCTCCGGCCATCTTCTTCAGCCAACTCTTCAACCTAACTTCTTCCCTAGGCTAACCCAGACCCTCTAAAGCTCCAGAAATGATCCTCTAACATCCCTAAGCATCAATCCAACATCAAACAACATTTATGTTCCACCAAAATCATGAATCG
The DNA here is from genome assembly GCA_963966055.1 of Lathyrus aphaca. NCBI lineage: Eukaryota > Viridiplantae > Streptophyta > Magnoliopsida > Fabales > Fabaceae > Lathyrus > Lathyrus aphaca. The sequence continues at coordinate 383,868,789 of OZ014522.1, read as the reverse complement.
AAGCAAAACGGAAAAATATTCAAAACTTTCAGAAGTTAAATACATGCTTGATTCTTAACCATTTTGAAAACTAAACACATCACCATGATCAGAGAGACATATAGAATCATTTAGGAACTTAAAATAAGAGTTCTGGAAAAAATGTTCTTGATGATACTTGAGATGAAGCTTTCACTCCCTGAGCTTTCGGACCCTTTCTTTGGTGCAAAACAACTCTAGTGGCCCCTCTGAAGATATTGTGATGCTTAGAACAAGTTTATATGGGCTATTTTGAGGTGTGTGGTTCTGGTTTTGCAGAAATCGTGTTTGTGAATGGGGAGCTTTCAGGTCAAAGTGAAAGGTGGTTTGTGTTCCCTATGATGTGTAGAGATGATTGGTGGAAAAAGATTTGAGGTTTGATGCTTGTGCTGAGGGAATCGAAGAGATGAAGATTTTTGTGATTTTTGAGAAAACTGACTTGTGGGAGGTTCTGAGCTTTTGTGCTTTGGAGTGCTTGAGGTTTGTATAAACAAATGTGATTGGTTCAGAGAGTTGGTGTGGTATAGTTTGATTGGTATGGGCAAGTTGCAAAAAGGTCAACAACTTTGTACTTCAAGCATGGGCCAAGGCAGGAGCTGTTTCAAAGGGTGTCTGGCCTCAGCCTGATTCATGGAGGGCCATAGGATTGATTTTATGTAGCTGGCACAAGTGGATGGAAGGTTCCAAGAGGTTTTGCAAAGTTTGTGCATTTTGGCCATTTTGAGATTTCTTAAGGATTAAGTCATGAGAACTATGAAATCTTGGGCCAATTCTGATCTTTGGAAGTTTCCTTGACATGTTATGATGCATAGAAGTTGATTAGAGGTCATAGAATGGCCTGGCAAGTGAAATTGCAAAATTCCCTCTTTGGCATGAACTTGAAAATTATAGGATTTTTGCCAACTTTGAAAGGCCATATCTTGAGTTCTAGGATGAATCAAGACATGTTCTTGTACTTTTTGAAAATGGGAAGACACAATCTACAACTTTCATGCCCAAGAATTTTTCATTTGAAGCATTTTTGGTCATGAAAGAATAGGTTAAATATCTTTCCCAAAATGGAAAGTTTCCATTACAAGTCATTTCCAAAAATAGCAAGTTTGCATTTGGCTCAAAATTCTTCAACTTTGTGAACTTCTAACCACTTCTAAGATCAAATAAAGATCATAGAGACCAAAAATGATGATGATGACCCTTTGGTACCCTTGATGGAGGCCTTAGATGCCTTGATTTTGACTTTACTTGCTCAAGAAGTTACCCAATGATCATATGACTTCCATAATGAATTTCTTCATCAAACTTGGCACACATGATCATTATAACATATTGAGATCATTAAAAACAAGAATGACCAAAAAATTTGGGATTAAGGCCTCTGAAACCAAAACCCTAATTTTGGTCATCTGTGCAGGAAAACCCTAGCTCTGCCTGGACCTCTGTGCAATCTTTTGACATTTTGTGCCTTCAAAGACTTCTTGGGGATACAATAAGACCATATACCACTCATGGACCCTCTTGGAATGCTTCAAGACCATTGGGATGGCTCAGATTGATTCTTGGATTGCTCAGATCACAAACCCTAGATGCAGATAAAAATGGACTATGTAGATGAAACAAATATGCAATGTGAGATGGTATGCTTATGCTTATGCAAAAAATGAAAAGATCACAAGCCATGGTGTGAGAAAAAGTGAGGGAAAATTTGGGGTGTTTATATTGTTCATACTTGTACATATTCTTTTTGACACTCGTCCATGTCATGCTTCCCCAGCAAGTCAAACACTTGTTTGTGTCCCTTGCTCAATCTTTTGACACTCGTCCGTGTCTTGCACATATTTCCCCAGAATGTCAAACACTTGTATATACTTATACATAATCCTCTGATACTCGTTCGTATCTTGTATGTATCATCTCCTCAGCAGATCAATACTCGTTTGTGTTCCTTGCTTAACCGATTGATACTCGTCCGTATCATCATCCTTAAAAACATGTCAGTGTTTGTTTTTATCGATACTCGTCCTATCATGGTCCTAAGGATGCTCGTCCTCATATTTAGTCTATACACACTGTCAAACACTTATATCGTTTATTTTAAAGCGTAAGCACTCGTCCATGTTTACCATTCCCTAGTAAATCACCAACAAAACAACTTTTCTATCCGACATTCGTCCTATGTCGTGATATTTTCGGCAGCCGTCCCCTGCCAGGTGATCGTCCTTCACCTTTCGATGACCGTCCCTCATTAATTATCCGATGGTCGTCCCTATCGTTGATCCTTTTATCCGGCATTCGTCCTATGTTGCGATATTTTCGGCAGTCGTCCCCTGCCAGGTGATCTTCTTTCACCTTTGGATGACCATCCCTCATCCTTTCCCCAGTGGAGTGCCCATTGTTGGAACTTTCTATTCGGCATTCTTCCTATGTTGCGATATCTTTTTAGCAGCCGTCCCCTTCTAGGTGATCGTCCTTCACCTTTTGATGATTGTCCCTCATCATTTTATCTGATGGCCGTCCCCATCGTCGATCCTTTTATCCGACGTTCGTTCTATGTCGAGATAATCACCAACAGAGCAGTCGTACCCTTCTAGGTGATCGTACCTCACCTCTTGATGATCATCCTTCATCATGCTTATTCGATGGTCGTCCCCATCGTTGATATTTTCTATCCGGCATTCGTCCTATGTCGTGATATTTTCAGCAGCCGTCCCCTGCTAGATGATCGTCCTTCAACTTTTGATGACCATCCCTCATCATTATTTCATTTATTCTTTTACCTGATGGTCGTCCCCGTCGCGGTTTATTTACCCCTTAAACCTGATGGCCGTCCCCGTCAGTGTTTTCCTCATTTCTTTAATCCCTAGAGAGTTTTATTAGTTCACCCGATGGTCGTCCTCGTCGTGGTCTTTTCCTTTATTTCTGATGATCATCCTTCATCAGTTTACCTGATGGGTGTCTCCATCGCGGTCTCTTTTTCCCAGCATGATGGTCGTCCCCGTCATTACTTTACTTACCGTTTTTCATCCCCAGCAGTCATCCTCTGCTCGATGGTCGTCATCCATTGCTTTCATTTGATACTCAGTCTATACTGCCTGTTAGAATTTATATCCCTTTTCTTCTTTTCCCCAGAGTGCAAATTTTGGACTGTTTCAGTATTCAACCACAAGTTATCTTGTTTGTCTGTTAAGCCAGGCGCTTACACCCTGCACAGCTAACTCATGCTTGAATAGGGGCAGCTGTAAACACCCCAAATTTACCCTCACTTTTTCTCACACCATGGATTATGATCTTTCATATTTCATTTGCATAAGTATATCATCTCCCACTGCATATTTATTTCACTACATAGGTTGCATAGTTATGGTTTGTGATCTGATGAATCCAAGAAGTGATCTGAGCCATCTCAAAGGCCTTGAAGCTTGGAAAGAGGTTCCATGTGTGTTCCATGATCATAATATGCTCCCCAGGGTTCTTAAAAGTCAAGAGATCACAAAGCATTGCAAAGGCATAGAGGCAGACTGAAGATTTCCTACACATATGACCTATAATTAGGGTTTTGGGTTTGAGGCCCTTAATCTCAAATTTTTTGGTCATTCTTGATTCCATTGGTCTTTATATGTTATAAGGAGCATGTGTACCAAATTTGATGAAGAGATTCATTGTGGAAGTCATTTGATCAACTGGTAACTTATTGTGCAAGAAAAGTCAGAATCAGGGCATCTGAGGCCACCACCAATGGTACCAAAGGGCCATCTTCATCATTTTGAGGTTCTATGATCTTTATTTGATCTTATAAGTGGTTATAAGTTCACAATATTGAAGAATTTCAAGCCATTTTCAAACTGTCCATTTTTGGACATGACTTGTAATGAAAACTTTCCATTTTGGGAAAGATTTTCAACCTCCTCTTTCTTGACCAAAAATGCTTCAAATGAAAAATCTTTAAACATGAAAGTTGTAGATTGGATCTTCCCATTTTAAAAAAGTACAAGAACTTATCTTGATTCATCTTAGAACTCATGATATGATGTTTCAAAGTTGGGAAAAATCTTATAATTTTCAAGTATGTGCCAAAGAGGGATTTTTGCAAAATCAAGTTTCAAGACTTCTAATGACCTCTAATCCACTTCTAAGCTTCATAACATGATAATGCAACATTGCAAGACCAAAGTTTTTCCTTGGATCACAAGATTTGATGCCTTGCTCTTCAAGAAAATCCAAAGAGGGAAAATTGCAAAATCCATGCCATCACATGAATCAAGCCATCCAGTTCATGAAATCTGATCCAAGTGCTCTCCATAATGCTAGCTGAGGCAGGACAAGCCATAATATCTTCTTTGACCCATGCTATACTCATAGTTGCCAACTTTTGACTTTTTTGCAAATTGGCCCATACCAATCACACTATGCCACAACAACTCTCTGGCCAATCAACATGACTTATATGAACCTCATGGACCTCAAACATAACAACATTCAAGCCTGAAACATCTCATAAGCTCAGATTTCCAAAAACTTGCAAAAACTTCAAGTCTTCGAATCTCACTGCCTAGCCACTCAAACTCACTCATTCTTTCACCATTCACCTCAAAATCATCCATAGAACACAAAGCACCCTCCATTTTCCCCTAAAAGCCACTCTAGCAAAAATACGATTTCTGCCAAACCAGAAATGTACTCATAAACCAAGCCATTTAAACTTCTTCTAAGCCTTTCAGAAGCTTCAGGGAGTCCATTGGGGTTGATTTGCATCAAAGAAAGGGTCAGAAAGCTCAAAAACCGCAAAGCTTCATCTCAGGTATCATCCAAGAACAAATTTTCCAAAACTCTCTTTTATTGTTATAATATGATTCTACATGTTTCCCTGATTACCATGATGTGATTATTTTTGAAAATAGTTGAAAAATGGCCATGTATTGATGATCTGAAAGTTTAACCCTAAAACTTGTTTGTTTCGATTCAGCCTGTTGATGAAAAATAAATGTGTTTTGCTTGTTGATTCTTGTTCTATGATGCTTGGGGTGAGATTCTGGGCAGAATTTGTGAGCTTTAATGGCTTATAGGAGAAGTAGAGTTTTTTGGTTCGCCGGAGAAGACGACTGGAGCTTGTCTCCGGTCACCTGAGTGTCATTAGGGTTAATTTAGGGTTAATTAGCCAGTTTGAATTCTGACCCTAGGATCTTTGCTTAGCTCGCATATGGATGGTCCAAATCACTCATTAAAACCCTAATCTTTAATTAATTAGTTTAATTAGGTTTAATTAATCAGATTAATTTGTGACCCTTAGATCACGCGCCAAGTGTAATTTCAAACCTGAGCCATTAGATCACCATACTCAAAGTCAAGCAGACTCTCCATCTGGGCCTTTGATCCACGCAACTTGCAATCCTGACCACCCATTTTCATTACTTTCATTTTTATTTTATTTTCTTTGCATTTTATTTTGCATAATTATTTAAAATAGCAAAAATATGTTTAAAAATCTCATTTTATGCATTTTCACTTTAAATATTTTTCTAAACTCAAAAATATTTTTATTTTTAATTTTTGCATTAAAAAAGTATTTTTAAATCATTTAAATGTTTTATTTAATTAATAAATTGATTTTAATTAATTAAAAATACATTTAGGTATCTAAAAATCACAAAAAAAAATCATGAAGCATTCTCATACATTTAGAAACATTTACAAACTCACCATACAAATTTCTTTTTAGGTTTGATCATATTTTCACAATTTTCTTTGAATTAGGGTTCATAAATTCACATTTTTCTAACCCTAACTTGAAAAAATCATTTCTGATCAACCATGATGAGTTTGCATTTGGTTCTTTTTGCATTCTTTCATACTTTGAATCTAGTATATAGGTTATTTAACTCATAATTTTGCATTGCATTTTCAATTTGTTTTGCATTTTTTCTATAGAACCATCCAAAAACCCTAGTTAACTTAGAAAAACCATAACTTCCTCTAGGTTTAGCTTCTGACCTCCACCTTTGGGGAGTGATCTTGTATGTGTTTAGGGTTTGTTTGATTTCATTTTCAATTTTTATCATGATGTATGCTTCTGTTTTGGTCATGTGCATCTCATACATTCATAAAACCCTAATTTCTCACGTTCATTTGCATTCATCTTTGCATATCTCAATCATATGAACTTGCCATGACATTCCATGCTCTTGTATGCCATCTTAGACATCTTAGAACATGTTTGAACATTTCTTGATTATTTCTTCATTCATTTGGTATTCTTTGCATTCATTACATTTCATGAACATCCATGTGTTTCTAAGCTTCTAATCTGTTTCTCTTTGCATCTCATCCTTTGTATGATCATTCATATGCATCATGTATGTCTTTGCATCACCTCATGACACATTTGCATCATGTTTACACTTCTGGTTTTTGTCTTTGCACCTTCATTTGCTTTATTGCCTTTTGCTTTGCATCTCATGCATTCACACTAACATTTCAGGGGCTTATGGTAAGTTGTTTGGGATGTGGATTTGCCTTCACATCCCACTTCTTCTCAACTCTTCATATGCATTCTTTACTTGTCTTTGAATTGAACTTTTTTCACTTGTGCTCTCTTGATCCTATATCTTTCTCTTAGGTTACTTATCTTCTTCAGGAAGTAAGTAACCTATTCTCCACTCTCTTCTCTTTTTCATCTGCTTCTCTTCCTTGGTGGCCTTCTGAAGATCTCTCTCTTAAGCCTCACAAACCATAGGAACATCCAAGCATGATAATTTTAGGGTTGTATATAGTCTCCCTTAGTTTTTACCTTTGAGTCTCCTTGAGTCTCTCTTCTCATCTCATAATCAGAGGCTAAACACTTAAAGCTTTAGGACTTTGAATTAGGGTTATGCCTACATCCTTATCTTAGGATGGAGTGTATAACTTTAATCCTTAGTATTAAACCTTTAATTTGTCTACACCTCTTAATTAAAACACCTAATAATGATCAAGACTTAAGCTTGTAACTTGGGCCTTATATTAGGGTTACATCTCTTCCTCTTGGTTAAGAGGGACTAACCCTAGTGTTTAATGGACAAGTCCCCCTCAAGTTAGTCTTACAAACTTAAAATCCACTTCTTAATCTCACCCTTTAATTAAAATCCACTTAATAAAGGCTTGTTATCTAATGAATTTAGTCCCTAACCATGGATTAAGTTGATGAGTCTTTCTCAGCTTAAGTGTTCTCATCTATCCTCCTTCTCTTAGGATGGTGTAATGAGTTCACTAATCCTTGATTATAGATTAAAATCATTACTTAACACTAAACAAAAACCCAAAAAACACTTAATAATTACCCAAGTAGGTTAATGATCTTAATCATATATCATCATTGTAATTAAGTTGAGATCTTCATCTCATGCTTAGGTAGGCTCATTATCCCTAATCAGGGAGGATATAATGAGTTTACAACCCTTGATTTAGGCTTAAGCTCATTATCTTATGCAAAACACCAAAAACTATAAAAAAAACTGAAAACACAAAAACAAACAATAAACGTCTCCTCCGGGATTCTTTTCTCATCACACTCACTCTGAAAACGAGAACTCGCTTCTTTCGTCTAATGCAAGACAGTTAGCACTCGAGCCAGACGAGTCACACACTTGAGCATAGACAAGTAAGCAGTTCACAACAAATCATTTAAGTCTCTTTAAGTCGAACTATGGTGTTCTGACTTCCTCATTGCACGAGAGGATACGTAGGCATAACTTAACAGTTATCGAACAAAAGTCTTTGTGTCTTCCCCCTCTTTCAGCTTTCTTTTCTAAGCCTTAGTCTTGAGCATCTCACTCTCTTTTTGCACTGACACTCTGTATATCCTTTTCTCCCTACCTTTTCATACACAGATAGCACATACACTACCCCTTTTAAACACAATCAAGTAAGCGTGGATCCCGTCGAGTACGACGGACGATCTGGGTGATAATACCTTCTCAGGTCGTAACCAACCCCCTTTCTCAGTCTCTCTGGTTCGCAACCGTCTTATCCATACCCTTCCAGGTTTATGCAGCATTACCTTTCCTTCGGGATAAAAATGCCTAGCTGGCGACTCTATTCAACCTCAACCTCCAACATCGTCGACCGTCCGCGTCTGCACCGGGATGAGAGTCAGGGGAGCGACAGCTAGCAAAGCCATTGCTCAGCACTGAGTTTCTAGAAATCTCTTCCTCAGCAAATCTCATTGAAGCATGGTTCGTCAGTAAGGTAGACCAACCTCTCCAGTAGAGCAAAAACAGAGAGACTGATATTGCCCGAGTGGAAAGATCATTATCTCTTATCCCCAACGGAGGATGCCTTATGTTTCTCATCCCCAACATGAGACGTCTTATCTCCTAGCAAGAGGTGATCAAAACTCTTATTTCCAGCTGGAAGTATCCCCAGCGGAGTTCTCCGTCATCCCCAGTAGAGTCGGAAAACGAATCTTCCTCCGCAGAGTAGTAGAAGGATGATGACTTCCTCAAGTAGAGAGTTTTCCTTTAACGAAGGAGTATTCCCCACCAGAGTCTTCATTATCCCAACAGCACAGGAAGATGCATTATTCCCTAGCAGTGGTGAAAATACAGAAGAGCCCGAGAGTTCTCTTCCTTGCCTAGCAGTGTCCGCAGTTTTCCCCAGTGAAGCTTCCAGATAAAGTCCAATCATCATTGGCATCTATTCCCCAAACAAAGTGTCTTCCCTAGCGGGAGAGGCTTTACATTTCTTGTCCCCGGCGGAAAGGTGATACTTAGTATCCTCAGCAGAACTACAATGTCGGTTGAACAATTTTCCCCCCAACTGAGTCAGAGTAGGCAGTGTCCTCAACAGAAGAGTGATACTCAGCATCCTCATCAGAGTTAAAGCGGAATATTCCCCAATTGAATCAGAACGGACAGTGTTCCCAGCAGAACTTCAAGATCAGTTGAATACTTCTTTTCCCAAGCGGAGTCTTCATTCCCAGCAAGCAGCTGAATGCAGTTTTCTCCATACAGAGTTAGAATTGTCAGAATTATCTCCCTAGCTAGGTCTGGGCAAATTGTTTCCCCAACTGAGTTAGAAGTTTGTCACTCCTCCGCAAAATTGTGCGATTGGAATTCAGCCCAATGATGAAATATTCCACCAGAGGTCTCCAATTTATTTTTGGTAGACATGACAAAGCAATGCATGCCCATATGCAGTTTTGTTCTTATCCCTCTCCAGCAGATTGCTATCTCCGGCTAGAGACACATATCTTAGTTCCTCAGTACAATGTCGCCCAGGTTGTTATCCCCAGTAGATGGTTATCTCCAGCCAGGATTTCCTGAGATCGGTTCAGCGATTGGTTTATTCCCCAGCAGGAATCTGTATTGACAGAATATGTGATCTCATTTCCCTAACATGTTTTCGCCCAGGACGTTATTATCCCCAGGAGGATTCAGGAGATGGTTATCTCGTTTCCTCAACATAATGTCGCCCAGGACGTTGTTATCCCTAGAAGATGGTTATCTTTAGTCAGAGTGTCGAGAATGATTATGTGTTTGTTGTATTCCCCAGCCAACGGTGGATATTAACAGGAGATGGTTATCTCATTTCCTCATCAGAATGTCGCCCAGGGCGTTTGCATCCCCAGTGGAGTTCTAGTAAGAATTCTCCCCAACAAGAATATATCTTTGTCCAACCCAATGGATAGATATTTGAAGAAGTACATACCTCCTTGTTAGGATGGTTATTCCGTTATTCAAAATCGAGATAGCGTATTTTTATAAGGGTTTTGAAGATCAGAATCAAGACAGCACGTTGTTACACGGATTCCGACAATGATCCAGCCCAGTGGATCTTTTATTGGAAATACATCCTTGTTAGGATGGTTATTTCGGTTCTCAAAATCAAGACAGCGTGTTGTTACACGGATTCTGGCGGCAATCCATCCCAGTAGATCTTTACTTGAAATACATATCTACTTGTTATAATGGTGAATTCATAGACCAAAATCAAGGCAGCGTATTGTTATACGGATTTTGAAGCAAAATCAAGATAGCATGTTGTTACATGGATTTTGAAGCTCGAAATCAATACAACATGTAGTTATACGGATTTTGAAGGAGGGTTAAGACAGTGCATGCCTGGTTGTAGATCCTGACAGTGGGTTATATTGTCAAAACAGTGCAGAAGATCAAGACAACACGTTGTTACGCAGATTTTCGTAATTGCACAATTGTTACCGTATACCTATAGGTTATACGAAAAGAATCAAGACAATGTATTGTTATACGGATTCTAATCAAGATCAAGACAGCGTATTTGTTAATACGGATCTTGAAGTCGTACATGTCTATCCCACATAACAAAGTGTACCAAGTCCATCGTCGCTATGACCAGCCAATAGTCTCCTGGATCCACAAAAGACACTTCTAAGCCAGTAGTCTCCAGGTTCCACAAAAGACACTTCTAAGCCAGTAGTCTCTTGGATCCACAAAAGACACTTCTAAGCCAGTAGTCTCCTGGTTCCACAAAAAACATTTCTAAGTCAGTAATCTCCTGGATCCACAAAAGACACTTCTAAGCCAGTAGTCTCTTGGTTCCACAAAAGACACTTCTAAGCCAGTAGTCTCCTGGTTCCACAAAAGACATTCTCTCGTTTTAGCGGTTACTTCTGGTTACCCTCATTCATCAGACAATTGTTTTCTTTTGACAGGTTTATTTCCCTGTTTTTCTCCATCAGAGTGCAAATTTCAGGGTCTTTTTTGGTATTCAACCACAGTTCATCTAGAACGGCCGACAACCGATGCTCTCTTCCTTTTCAGATTAACAGATGCTTGAATAGGGGAAGCTGTAACACCTCAAAATTTTCCCTCTCATTTTCATATCATATAGAATAGCATGTTGCATACATGATCAAGCATCCTTGCATAGAAAAATGAAGCATAACATCCATGGTTGCTAGCATAAGGCACATGATCAGCTATTCAGCAATTCGATCTTTAGAATCAATAAGAGCCAAGTGATTTTGCAAGGAGCTCAATTCCATACACAAAACCCTAGAAGGGATGAAAATCCAAATCAACTCAGAATGGACAATGCGGACGTATTCTTGAGGTTTCCCATGCAAAAAAGGAAAAATCGAGATTTTTAGTCTGTTAACCAGTTAACCTATAGCGTTAACCGGTTAACGCATGCGAAAATTGGGTAAAAAGCTTCAAAAATTAGTTGTATTCCCATTTTCCCTCCACTTTTTCCCTTCATTTTTTCTCACCTTTTTCACATTTGCCTTACACTTCGTTCCCGCTTCATTTTTCCTTGGAATTTTCCACCACCTTCTAGACCCTTTTAGCATATTCCAAGGAATATTCTAGAACCCTAACTAATTCCAACCCTAACTCCAAACCTCATTCTCCCAAGCCTAATGCCTATGCTATCTCCATGCCTAAGCTTCAATCCAAGCCTAACCTCTATATAATCTCAACTCACTCCAAACCTCACGAGTTCCAACTTCATTTTCATCATTTTCACTTTCCAAATCTCTCATTTCTCTCTCAATTCTCCTCTATTGCCAAATTCATCAAAGCTTCATCTTCATCACGATCTATCAAGTTTCACATCAAAACTCGATCGATCGTAAGCTTGGCCTCCATCTTCTTCACCAATTCAGTGGTTTATTGAAGATCCGACACAGTTACGATGTTTATTTCACCAATCGGAAGCAATTTGGAGTATCGCCATTTATTTTGCGTTCTTGCAAATTGAAGATCGAAGCTCACGGTTTTCTCTTCATTTTGCACACCGATAGAATCGCAACACTCACCAAAGCAATCCTCCACTTTGTAGGTTGGTGAATCTGACACTGTTTCTTCGCTTTTAACTTATTCTCTTCATCTCATCGTATGGCATTCTTCGATTGGTTATTGTTATGCTTGCGTTGATCGTTTTACGTTTGATTACGATTTGATTGCGATTTGGTTGCATTTTGCTAGTTTTGATTGTTAGTAGTTAGAATCATAGCTCATTCTAGGTGCTAATAGGTGTTAGAATACGTTAGTTAAGCAGTAAATTCGTGTTAGCATGTTCATGTATGTGTTAGGGGTTTTTAGAAGTAGGTTTAAGACCAAATGTGCTTCTGCATATCTGAATTTTTGCATTCTGTTCAGTGTTAACCGGTTAACGCATATGGATAACCGGTTAACACGTTGAAATTTGCTACTGGTTTTAAAACTTTGAGGTCGTTAACCGGTTAACCTATAGCGTTAACCGGTTAACGCTGTTTGATTTTGGAAAATCAGCTTGTTTCATTACATGTTTTCCTTGCATCATTCCTTTAATCTACTTGTAGTAATAGATCATGATTTTAGGGAATTTTCAAGACCACTTTAGGTGTGCGATTCCATCATTTCGAGTCGTTTCAACATGCGTTTCATTACTTTTGCATGTTTTGTGATTATTTGTTCATTAATGCATAAAGTGCTTTGTACATGTTGTTGCTAGGTTCAAATGCATCAATTAGCATGTAAATGAATGTTTCATATTCTTTTTTGCATCATTTTGCAATCCGTGCATGTTTCAATTGTTTGAGTGTTCCAATGCCATGCCATGAATTCTTGAAAAACACATAATCACATGTATGCATTTTCTTGCATTTTGTTTGCATTTTGATCACAAATCTTTGATATCAATTCTGATTTTTGCATCAAGTTGCATGTTTATTTTGTTGATGCTTGTTGATGCATGTTCACATTTCATGTTGTTGCACATTTGTTCAAAACTTAAATGCATACTTGTTGCATATTTGTTATCTTTGTGCTTTCTTTAATAAACAATTCATTGTAAATAATCATGTTCATAATCCATGTTATCCTTTCATGTTGATGTTGCATTTGATCATTTTATATGTTGTTTGTGCATTAAAACCATCCATTGTATGCATAATTGAAAATAAGCCAAATATGTTTTGCATTTAATAGCTGTGTTTCCATGCAGTAGCTGTAAAATATATGTTAAGTGTTGCATTTTCACACTTTTTACACCTATTTTGCATGATGATTTTTAGCTGTAGAAAGTTGTGTGCATTGTGCATTGCATTTCATTGTTGTTTGTGCACTTAGGAGTTGTAATAGGCTGCTGGATTTTTGCTTGGCATTAATTTTAGGTCCTTTAAACTTAGGATTGAGTCTAGTTTAGGTCCTAGACCCCTTAGGAATTGTTTGGTAATTGTTTACCTCATTTCTTATTCATGTTTATCATGATAATCCTTGTTTTGTAGGGAGGTAAAGGTAAGTTCACACAACTTCTTCCTTTTAATTCCTTTATGCTTTCAAAGTGTGTGTGTTTTAGCATTCCTTTTCTTACCCACACAACTTCATGCTAATCCCTTTAGAGTCAACTTATCTTCCTTAGGAAGTAAGTTGTATTCTATTTCCCTTCTTCTTTTCCTTTTCGCATTAGGAATAGAAACCGCACTAACCTAGGTTCATGCATACATGACAACACTAGGATATTTTAGTCTTCCCCTTAGACTTTTTCCCTTTGGCTCACTTTTGCTTTCTTTCTCATCTACATAGAAAAATAAAAAGCACCTAATAAAGGTTGGTCTTCTCGTACGACACGAGACTTTGTCGTGGGTTACTTATGCACGTCCTGTTTCGGGGCGAGGTGTAAGTCATCTACCACGATGAACAAGTCTTAGTATGAGAAGGTTCACAAACAAAATCAAAACACTTCTCTAAAAGACAAAATAACAAAGAAGAATCGTCTTTTCCTGCGGGAATTCTTTTCTCACCTTACTCACTCTCAACGCGAACTTGCGATGACTTGTCTCATTTGCAAGATGGTAAACGCACTTGTACCAGACGAGCCTGCAACACCTGAGTATACACATACACACTTCAGCTCTAAAAAACACAAAATAGTTTCCCCCTTAGTTAGGTGAACTACGTCGACTCTGATCCTCATTTTCCCGATGAGGTACGTAGGCAACGGGGTAGGGCCCATTCGAGCACATTCTTTATTTTCCCTACATTTTCCCCCTTTCTTTTCGATCTCCTTTTCCAGTTCCTTTTATCATTCCAGTTCTAGTTAGCAGTCCATTTGTGCAACACCATCTTATTTCTCACCCTTTGAAACAAGACAAACAAGCATGGATCCCGTCGGGTACGGAGGATGGTCTGGGGTGCTAATACCTTCCCAGGTTGTAACCGACTCCCGAACCCAGATATTTGGTTTACAGGACCTTGTCCTTTCCTTCTCTCTTAGGTTTGTGCAGCATTACCATTCCCACTCCTTGGGGATAAAAATGATTGGATGGAGACTCTACCTTTTTCGCGCCACTTTCGCGTATGTACTAGGATGAAAATCCCGGGAACGACATGTGGCTCTCAACATGAATTAATGTGTTACTTTACTTTAGAATTTACCAAAGTTGCCATGAACTGGAAGGAGTTATTAAAAGTATAAAATAAAACAAGTACTTCCCTCATTACATTGGTGGCTTGTGCCATCCTTAGTCATATCCATCATGGCTTGCGCCATGTTCATGTGAGAGAGGGGTGATGGTTTGTTCCATCCCCATGTGGCCACCACCATATTTTATTATTTTATTTTGGGTGGCCTGCGCCACCCCTATGCGTGTGGTGGGCGGCCTGCGCCACCCATGTACCTGCGAACAATGTTTTTCGTCCCAAAACAATTTTTCCCAGAAACAACAATTTCACTGCAACGTTTACAAAATCAATCCAATAATAAAATTCAACAACATCGATTTATCAGTCTTTTCACAGAAACAACAACATCGCAATAGTACAATCAAACAAATCAACAACAACAACACCATACAAACTACCTGATCCTAATTCATACGTATCGATTATCATAACCTAATTATAAAAGTTGAACCCCACCCTTACCTTGGATCAAAGGTAGCTCTAAGTTCAATCATATTCTGGGGATCTTGGCACAGGTAGTGGTTCTCTCTCGCAACTCCCTTCTCTCATGTTCTTGCTTTATTCCTCTTCCACTTACTGATTATTCTAAACCCCGACTTTTTTCTTCTTATTATTTATTTTTATCAAAATAATATTATTCAAATATATTATCTAATGGGCCTAAGTCATACACCCCCTTAATTCTTTAATTCTGACACGATTTCAAGCCCACTAAACCGAACACCCTCCTACAACTACAATATTAATTCTAATATTATATCTACGACTTTCCAACTTAAATACCGATTTAACGACTTAATTCACCGCAATACAAAATCAATCAATAATTTACAAATAATTACTTCCTCCCGACTAAATCGATTTAATTGGCTAATTATTGATTATCAAATAAACAGTCCAAACAACACATTCAACCTATTCTACAATAGCGGGAAAATATTAAATATCATTTTTCCACAACTTAAGTCGACTTGCTTAATTAATCCAACTCAAACTAACATTGAACATCAACGTAACATTCCGATATTTCAGAAATCAACCTAAATCATCATAAACGACACAAACCAACATAAATCAACACAAATACACAAATCAACGCAAATCAACACAACATAATACAATTATATTTAATTAAATAATTAATTAAATAAACGGGAATTACAAACCGGATCATTGAAGTCATACTTGGCCATAGAAAAATCGTTATCAGTGGAATCTAGGTGATCAAGTCTGCACGATTGAAGGATCATGCCTTATTTTATAATAATTTTTTTTAAGAAAAGAAAATAAACATTTCCATTTTGTTTTTTTTTTGTGAAAAATTAAAATGAAAGAAAAGGAACACAATTTTTGAATGCAAAACATCTTGTATTCATGATAAAATAAACTGCAAATGCAACAGGTGGCCCTACAATGGATCCTTACACCTTGGGCAGAGTGAAGGACTTGACATGCATATGATTATGAGAAAAACATAAAAAATTACTCTTTCTGAAGAGTAACTTAGACAACATCTTTAGCGAACCAGTTGTTGAGCTCTTCCCCAGGAACACGCGGGTGCACCCAGTTATCAAGATCACAGTCACTGTCAATATCATCTTCAATGGTAGCACACATCTAATTTAGATTGATGATAAATCCGTTGGAGAAGTTAATCGGCCATTGGCGCTCTGATGCAGCAGCTTGATACGGTTGATAACCCACACCAAACTTGTCTTCTTTCACAGAGACTTCAACCATCTTGCCCCAGCCTTAGGCGTTGCCAGCTTTAACCACTTCCAATGCCTGCTTGTAGGAAGTAATAGAAGTACCAGTCAACTCTTTACTTTGAACCACTGCTTCCAGAGATGCTTCACTGACGTTTACTGCTTCAAATTCTTGGCACAACATCTCATAGATTTCTCCATCCATCTCAACATACTTGAAAGTCGACAAGTGGATAACAAAAATATCCTCTTCCTTGCACACTGTCACCACCAGGCTATCAACCACATACTTCAATTTTTGGTGCAACGTGGATGTCACTGTGTCGCACCCCGAAAAATACAACCTCGCGATCTAAAGAGAGAACCGCACGCTGGGCTGACATGAGAGTCTCCACCTAATTCTAATTTATTCCCAAGAGGGTAAAGGGAAGATATAGATAAAACTCGTCTAGAATGAGGATGAAGACAAAGGTCTCGCAACCATTTCCTGAGTTCGGAAGTCGGTTATGCATGGGGTATTAGCACCCCCTACATCCATCGTACTCGATGGGAACCATCTAAGTTGTCACACGCGAAAGGATGTCTATGCTTAATGAGTTACTTGCTAGAGGGAAAAGAGTTTATGTCATAAGTTAGATTGATCCTAGGTGCTCGGCAAGGATTGAGATCCTTATGCCTACGTACTCCCTCATACAATGGGAAAGTCAGAGCCTCGTAGTTCGGCCTACTACGGTTAGTGGTTGTTGATTTTATTACCTTTATTCGGTGAAAAGGTTTAGGAGTCGAATTGCACTAAAGACTATGGGTAGAGGTGATTATTCCAAACCAACAAGCCAAATGTCTTGCGACGGAAATAATCGGAGTGAGTAACGAAAGCTCGTAGTCCTCCTTTCTACCACTTATGGCCCATGGCGTACAATTATTCTCGTATTATTAATGTATTTTATTTACCTACGACCGCTTGACGTTGGATCAAGGGTATGGATCTAAGAGAAACATTTTGGTTTTTTATTGAGGTTTAATGGCGATGCATGAAGCACTTGACTTACGGGTAAATGCAAATGGAGGTTTATTTGTTTATTAGCGAGGCACAATGCGCTCGACTCGCAAGGTTAGGTTGATCCTAGTAAACGAAATGATAAGTGAAAAATAAAGTGAAGTGTGTGTGAGTGCAACCACTTGGCGTTGAACCAAGGGTTCGCGAACTAAAGCGAGATCTAAACTAGTCCCTAAGGGTGCTCCTAGCGATCTAAACGATAAATGTGGAAAAAGAAAATGCGTAAAGGTAATGGGGGAGGGATACTAAATAAATTACATGGGATTGAATGAAATAAAAGGTCTCGTTGTATTTTTCCCAAGAGGAAACGTGTGTGCAGTGTACCAAACTATTCGGAGGCATTGGACCTTTTTATTTGATCGGGTGCGTCAAAATGTAGCTCTTTAACTACCTTAGAACTGATTCAATGTTTAGAATCGTTCTATGAGGAGTTGAGCGTTTATTTGTATTGAAATGCGAAAATAAAGTAAATTAAATAAAGTGAAATAAAATAAAATCATTTAATCGAGATTTCAAGTCGGCTTGCGACGAATCTCAAGATATTAGATGCTCATCGACCATAAATTAAAATTATGCGATTAAATAAACTAAACTAAATGGCCTCATATTCATCAAACTTTCCGATTTAATGAAATCAAATATAATTTGACCGTTTAATATATATCATCGGTCTAAAACAAAATCAAAATGAAAAGAAAAATATTAAAATAAAATAGTCAAATACTATTTAATCCAGACCAACTACTAAAAAATATTAGAAAGTTTTTTTAGGGTTTTTTCTTAAAAAGAAAAACAAAATCAAATTGAAAATGAAATAAATAATAAAAACAAATAATAAAAATACATGAGAGGTATAGCGCTACATGCTAGTGTGTGATGAGTGAATACAGTTTGGCTTAACCCTAGATCCACTTGAAGTCATAAACAAAACAACAACAAAAAACATTTAAAAAATGTGAATCAGGGAGGGTGAAGCGAATGTGTTCATGGTGTGTGCAGCAGAAAAATCGGTTGGGCTCAAGATAAAGTAATTTTAAAAAAAAACTAAAAAACTAAAAAACAAAGGTTTTATAAAATGATGGAAAGGAATCGGTACAGACTTCCTTCTCCCTTTTACGCACAAATATCGATTCAGAGAAAAATAAAAATAAAAGAGACCCACCCTCTGAGTTTTGTTCTGACTGCTCTCTGCCTTTGATTGCACGATGCTCCTTCTCGGTTTCTCTAATCACTCTCTCACGGCTATGAATCTCTCATAGTTCTCAGGTTCTCACTCTCAACTCTCAATCGCGCACATGTTTGGAACGGGTTTTGTCGCGGATCTGATTCGTGGTTTGCGGAGGTTTTGAGCGTGTTTCGGTGATGGAAGGATTCACGGCGGTGGTTGTGAAAGGGTTCGGCGGTTGAGGTTCGTGTTGTGATTTGATTCGAGTTTTTTGAATCGGTTTTCTCTTCTCCTTCTATTTCATTTTTAGTTTTTTTTTATCTGTGATTTTTGGTTCTGTTATGGTGTTGTTTTCAGTTTCCTGCGTATCAACGGTGGGGATCATGGATTGTGTTGAAGAATGTTATGGTTTTGAAAGGTGGATGGTGACAATGATGTCACGGCGCGGTGGCCGCCGGAGAGGAGGGAAGTGGTGGAGTTTGTTTAAAGTTTGCGTTGAGAGTGATGGTGGATATGGGGGATTTTGGTGGTTTCAGTGGTTCTATTTCGATACTGTATTATTGTTGTTATTGTTAGAAGGAGTGATTTATGGTTTTCACAAATTTTGGATAAGATTGAAGGTGAGTGAAAAATATGGTATGTGTTTGACGAAGAGAGGTTGTATGGATGTTCTCTTTTTGGTTAATTTTTCTGCAAGAGTTTTTTTGTTTTTTTTTTGTTATAGTTTGAAGGTTATTTGTGTAGGTATTTCTGCAGGGATTTAATGGTTTTTCAAACTTGGAATTATGATGAATGAAGAGTGGTTTTATAGGTGAGATTGATGAAGGGTATAGTAGAAATTGGAGAGAAAATTGGATAAGGATTAAGAAAAAATGAGATGTGAAATGGTTGTTATAAAATTGGTGAGTGGAGGTGTTTTTGTGCGTTGCAGTGTTGAGTGTAAAATTTGTGCATTGTATACTGAGTGATATTGTATTTCGTACATGGCATGTGCGTTTGGATTGTGTAGTAGGGTCTATCTGGAAAAAAAACAAAATTGGTTGATTTTCCTTTTGTGTGTGGAGGAAACATTGCTAATGGGTGTTGTGTTTGTGCTAGATGAAGAAAAAATAAAAGGTGGGTCACGTGATGACATATAGATAAGAAAACAGAAAAAATGTTACATAGAAAACTGAAGAGAAAACAAATTGACATGGTGGTCAATGAATTTATTTGGGAAATAATATGACAATAATAACAAAATATAATAATAATAATAATAATAATAATAATAATAATAAAATAAATAATAAAAAGTTAATAATAATAAAAATAAAAGAGATAATGATAGAAATGAAAAAAAAATAAGGAAAGATTAATAATAAAATAATAATAATAATAATAATTTGATTATGGATAAAAAATAAAAAGGAAATAAAAGAGGAATTTATAAATGGAGTTTTTAGTTTTTGTGTAGAAAATGAGAAACGGGCTTAAAAGAAAAAAGGGTAATGGGCCTAAAAACAAATTTGGATGATGAATTTTAGAATAAAAATAAAAGAAATATGGGATGGATTATGGAATTGAAACATGAATGAACTGCCACCGATTTTACCAATACATACTGAATTCTGAGAACAACACCTCACACCCACTCTGAACGGACAAACTCAAACGAACCCCGATTTCTCGCACAAACTCTGAAGAAAAAGAAATGACATATTTTTGGATTTTTCTTTTAATATGGTGACAGCAAAATAAAGTGGTACATAGGTAGGACAAATTTGGGGTATGACAGTTGCCCCTATCGAATTGGCATATACCGAGTAAGACGGACTGGCTCGCGTTCAAACTTTCAAGGTATAAGACAATTAGATACTAAAAGACTCGAATTTGTCTGAAAAGAAAGAAAAGGTAATGACAAGAGCTAACGATTAAAACTGGAAAGATGGGTGATACAAAAATGACGTAAGTCGACTGAAAATAAATAAATCGCTATCACCAGAAGGATGATAAGGCGACCCCGACACCAAAAGAATGTCGAGTGACAGAAATTTAAATAATCGCTACCACCAAAAGGATGATAAGACGACTCCGAAACCAAAAGGATGTCGAGTGACAGAAAATTAAATAATCCTTACCACCAAAAGGATGGTATGGCACTCCCGATACCAAAAGGATGTCGAGTGACAAAAATTAAATAATCGCTATCACCAAAAGGATCATAAGGCGACCCCGACACTCGATCTTCGATGATCGATCTGGATGTCGAGTGACAGAAAATTAAATAACTATTACCATCAAAAGGATGGTATGACGACCCCCGTCACCAAAAGGAATACCGAGTGACTGAAAATTAAAATGTCGCTACCACCAAAAGGATGATATGACGACCCCCTCCACCAAAAGGAATATCGGGTGAATGAAAATTAAATATCACTACCACCAAAAGGATGGTATGATGATGCCCTCCACCAAAAGGAATACCGGATAAATGAAAATTAAAATAATTGTTACCACCAAAAGGATGATAAGACGACCCCCTCCACCAAAAGGAATATCGGGTGAATGAAAATTAAAACAATTGTTACCACCAAAAGGATGATAAGACGACCCCTGTCACCAAAAGGAATACCGGGTGACAAAAAATTAAATAATAGTTACCACCAAAAGGATGATAAGACGACCCCGACACTCGATCTTCGACGATCGATCTGGATGTCGAGTGACAGAAAAATGTAAATAATTGCTATCACCAAAAGGATGATAAGGCGACCTGATAACACTAAATTTCACCGTATTTCTGACTCCGATTTCGCATGCATTCTAAGTTTTTATTGCTATTTTTTATGTTATTTCTTTGTTTTTCTTTATTTTCAGGTTTTTAATCTAATCGGGGGCTCGATCGAGAAAAGGGGCGAAAAAGGAACTGAAAAGAATAAAAATCAAGAAATTCAGCATTTTGCACTTACGAAACCCACTATGGCTGGCGCCATGGGGTCATCCATGACATGGCCACGTCTCAAGACCCTCCACAACTGCCATATACCCACGATCCCCACTTTCTCCACCATAATACACCCATGGCGGGCGCCATGAGCCTGTGGCGGACGCCACAAGGCTAAATGCTTTCCCTCCACTTTTTAGTGGTGGGGGCATCCTTGTCTTTTCCCATTTAATGTTTTCCTATAAATAGGACTTTAGAATTTCGTTTTTATGATCCAAACTTATAATCTCTTAGGCATATATCAGTTTTAAAGTAGTAATCATTTCACATCAGGGTGTTACTACAATCGAGTGATCGAGTCTTAGAGCACTTTGGGAGGAAGTTAATCCTGTCGCCATTTTAATTCCAGTTTGTATTTTATTTTTCCGTATTCGCTTTATTTTATTTACTTTCCGCATTGCTTTACTTTATTTATTACCCGCACTCACTTTACTTTATTTATTTCTCACACTCGCACTACTTTCGTTTATTTCTCGCACTCGTTTTACTTCGTTTATTTCTCGCACTCACACTACTTTCATTTATTTCTCGCACTCGCACTACTTTTATTTACTTTCCCGCACTCGCACTTTATTTAATTTACTTTCCGCACCCGCACTAAATACCTTTTATGAAAAATAATAAAATGAACTTTTACTTTACGATGTGTAACTAAATTTACAAAGGTTAGAATGTAAGGATCATAATTGAACCGGTAATCCATACAACTGTTTGTAGAAACGCTTAAGGGCTATTTTAACTTTCAATATAAGTTCCACGTTCTTTAAAGTTTTGTTGGGTAAGATCGAAAGTCGTCCAATGCCTATTTAACTTAATTGTTTTTAACTATTTCAAAAACAGCCAAAAGCGCTTTGTTTAGTTCATTAGGAATTTTTAGATTAAAAAGAAAAGAGATTTTAAAACCATTTTCGGACGCGTTAAGAAGTTTAGTGTCTGGTTCGTGAGAACCTCTTTTTGCTAAGAAATCCAGGTCAAAATACTTTTCAACTTAGTTAAGATACTATATTTCTTAAAAATAGGTTTACTACTATAATGCAGTACGCACCTTTTTATCCATGACAATAGGAGGATTTTATTAGGGAGTACAACTCGGTTCTGAATACGCAAAAGCGACAGTTCCCGTTAAATTAGTTCTTTTCAAAGTAGAAAATATTTCTCATAAGTAGTTCTATTAACAAGTACTTGATTATCAATTGATTATGTGAATTGCATTCGAACCTGTCTTTATCAATAAATTAAATTTACTATTTTATTTATCATTGCGCACCCTTTAAAACCATTATTTTCAATTGCCTTAGATACACACCATAACAACAGATACGATAGATTGACACTTGGTCTTTGTGGATTCGACAATCTTTTATATTACTCTGACGTGTTCGTACACTTGCAAAAAACACGCATCAAGTTTTTGGCGCCGTTCCCGGGGACCAATTTCGTCAAATTTCGTACCCTGTAGTTAAACCGTTTAGACTAAGGTTGTTACCTGTCGGTCAATGCGAAAGACTCACAGTACCAGAAGCTTAGTATACCCTCTAGCTGAACCTGAACGTTACGCTCGCACACGTTTATTTTTCCATAGAATTAGGAGAGCTATGGCCGAAGATCAAAACCGAAGACCTCTTAAGGACTTCGCCCAACCATCAAACGAGGAACCTAGTTCCAGTACAGTAAACCCCGTTATCCCAGCTAATAATTTTGAACTTAAACCATCCCTGCTACAATTAGTGCAGCAGAGACAATTCGCTGATCTTGCTACCGAGAACCCAAATCAACATTTAAAAAACTTTCTCCAGTTAGCAGACACCTTTAAAACCAATGGAGCTCCTCCTAAGGCGATCTGCTTAAGATTATATCCTTTTTTCCTCAGAGATAAAGCCCTATCATGGTTATATTCCCTTCCACCCAATTCTATAACAACTTGGGAAGCCCTTAGAAGAGTATTCCTTGCTAGATATTTTCCCCCAAGTAAGACTGTTGTTCTTCGAAACCAAATAACCAAATTTACCCAAAACTAAGGAGAATCGTTGTTCGAAGCCTGGGAGAGATATAAAGAGCTATTAAGAGCATGCCCACATCATGGTCTAGAGAATTGGCTAATCATTCAAACCTTCTATAATGGACTTCACTATAACACTAAGATGACCATCGACGCTGCCGCTGGTGGCGCATTGATGAACAAACCTTACCCTGAAGCTAGTGCCCTTATCGAGGATATGGCCCAAAACCATCAATCATGGGGAGTAGAAAGAGCGACAGTGGAAAAGAAGGAAGCCCAAGGAGGAATACACGAGTTAAGCTCTATAGACATGATGTAAGCTAAAATGGACACGTTGGCCCTTAAAGTCGAACATATGTATGCAACCCCGAATATTGTAGCTGCAGTTTCATCGAATTGTGAGATATGTGGGACGCAAGGACACCAATCCGCAGAATGCAGTTTGTTAAATGAGGCCAGCTCTGAACAAGTGAACTACACCCAAGGGAACCCATTTTCAAACACCTACAACCCATGATGGAGGAATCACCCGAACTTCTCTTATAAAAATAATAACTCTATCCAAAATACCGCACCTCCGAGACAACAAGGTTACCAAGCCCCGAGAACAAATCAACCTATGCAACTTGTACCCCCAAAACCGAGCCTTGAGAAATTTATGGAAAATTTTATCACTGCTCAAACACAACAAAACAAAGAGTTCATGAACCAAAACGTCCATGTTAACGAACTAATTACCCAGTTAGGGACCAAGGTTGACCAAATTATTACTCATAATAAGATGCTTGAAACCCAGATCTCTCAGGTAGCTTTAAACCAAGCCCCTCAGACTACACCTGGAGGACAGTTCCCTGGACAACCTCAACAGAACCCGAAAGGGCAAGCAAATTCCATTACTCTACAAAGTGGGACCTCCTATGAGGAACCTTTAAACCAAAGATTAAGTGAGCCCGAAACTTCCAAGAGAAATAAAGAGAAGGAACCAGAGGAATCTGAAAACCAGGGAAGTCAAGAAAAAGGAGAAGAACCTAAAAACAAAACCTATGTACCACCACCGCCATACAAACCACCAATACCATACCCGCAAAGACTAACGCAAACCCAAATCAATAACCAGTATCAAATTTTTTTTAAGGTTATAGAAAAACTTCACGTAGAAATCCCCTTTACAGAAGCCATCACCCAAATACCTTCTTACGCAAAGTTTCTCAAAGACCTACTTACAAATAAACGTAGACTTGAAGATCCAAAACTCGTGGAATGTAATTTTATTTCCGAGAATAAGTTAGCAAAGAAAGATAAAGATCCCAAATTTTTTCCATTCCTTGTATTTTAGGGAATCATGTCATCGAAAAAGCGTTTCTAGACTTAGGAGCTAGTGTGAGCTTAATGCCTTTGGCAGTTTGTGAAAGATTAAACTTAGGAAAATTACAACCTACTAAGATGTCACTTCAATTAGCCGATATATCCGTTAAATACCCTATAGGCATACTTGAAGACGTCCCTGTTAGGATAGGTCAGTTGTTTATCCCTACTGATTTTGTTGTCATGGACATTAAAGAAGATGACGACATACCAATCCTCCTAGGTAGACCGTTCTTATCAACCGTTGAAGCCATAATAGATGTTAAAAAAGGGAAACTAACCTTTGAGGTAGGTTACGAGAAGATATAATTTGTACTCTCGGAATTTTTTATGGCACCTGTAATAGGAGATGCTTATTATGCCTTAGATATCATTGAAGAATGCATTAGGGAATTAAAACAGGAAGAAGAAACTGAATCAATAAAATTGCCATCAACTTTTATTTGGGAAGATGACAGTTATAAGAAAACCTACATTGATGATAACCTTCACGAATGTTTATCTCTTACCCCAGATCCTATGCCTTGCCCTATGAAACCAACCGTAAAACTTAAGGAATTGCCTAAGAACTTGAGATATGAGTTTCTTGATGAAGAAATGGACCGTCCAGTTATAGGCAGTGCTACCTTGAACCAAGAGGAAACAAACCAATTGTTAGATGTTTTACGAAGGTACCCCTCAGCCTTAGGATATAAGATCTCTTATCTAAAAGGAATAAGCCCATCCATATGCATGCATCGGATTTTGCTCGAAGAAAATTCAAAACCCTCCAGAGAACACCAAAGAAGAATAAATTCTATGATGAGTGAAGTAGTTAAGACTGAAGTTCTTAAGTTACTAGAGGCAGGTATAATATATCAGATCTCGGAGAGTAAATGGGTAAGTCCTGTGCATGTACTACCTAAAAAGGGAGGCATCACAGTCGTGCAAAACGAGAAAGGTGAAACTGTAGAAAAAAGAACTAATGGAGTATGGCATATGTGTATAGACTATAGAAAATTAAATAAAGCAACCAGGAAGGACCATTTCCCTTTGCCTTTCATAAATCAAATGTTGGAGCGCCTAGTCAGACACTCTTACTTTTGTTACCTAGATGGATATTCAGGATTCTTCCAAATACCTATTCACCCCGAGGATCAAGAAAAAACTACCTTTACATGCCCTGTTAGAGCTTTTGCCTATAGACAAATGCCTTTTGGACTCTGTAATGCCCCAGCCACTTTCCAACGCTGCATGATGTATATCTTTGCAGACTATCTAGATGGAATCATGGAAGTATTTATGGATGATTTCTCAGTTTGTGGATTTGATTTCAAAAATTGTCTTATCAACCTTGAGAAAATCCTGGAAAGATGTGTAGAGGTAAACCTTGTACTAAATTGGGAAAAGTGTCATTTCATGGTTACCGAAGGGATTGTTTTAGGACATATAGTCTCCGAAAAAGGAATAGAGGTAGAAAAAGCTAAAATAGAAGTCATAGAGAATCTAAAACCGCCAAAGACTATCAGAGAAATAAGAAGTTTTCTTGGACATGCCGGATTCTACCGACGTTTTATCAAGGACTTCTCCAAAATAACAAAGCCCTTAACTGGCCTTTTAATGAAAGATGCTGAATTCATCTTCGATGAAAAATGTATGAAGCATTTAATCTCTTGAAACAAGCTCTGATTTCAGCACCTATAATGAAACCCCCTGATTGGTCAGAACCGTTTGAGATAATGTGTGACGCTAGTGACTATGCTGTTGGAGCCGTTCTAGGTCAGAGACAAGATAAGAAGTTGCACGTAATTTATTATGCCTGTAGAACCCTAGACGCTGCCCAGCTCAACTACGCAACAACTGAAAAAGAGCTCCTAGTTGTAGTTTTCGCCATAGAAAAATTTAGATCTTACCTAATAGGAGCCAAAATTATAGTTTACACTGACCATGCTTCCATTCGTTACTTACTAAGTAAAAAGGATGCCAAACCTAGGTTACTTCGATGGATTCTATAACTGCAAGAATTTGATTTAGATATCTGTGATAAGAAAGGCACAGATAATGTAGTAGCTGATCACCTTTCTAGGCTTGAATACCTGAAACCTGACTCAGTACCCATAAATGACGATTTTGCCTATGATACACTGATAGCCAAACTAGAAACTATCGAAAATGATAACCCAGGCCCTTATGAGCACTCTAAAAAATCCTTAGCTATAAGTAACGTGTCATGGTATGCAGACTTTGTTAATTATCTAGCCGCTGACGTCGTACCCCCCAATCTAAATTACCACCGGAAGAAGAAGTTCTACAATGATGTAAGAAAATTCTATTGGGACGAACCATTTCTTTTCAAGAGAGGTAAAGATGGCATTTTCCGCCGTTGCGTCCCGGAAGAGGAGGTACATAATATAATTGAGCATTGTCACTCTGCACCCTATGGTAGACATGCAAGAACCTCTAAGACATACGCCAAGATTCTTCAAGCTGGTCTATTCTGGCCCACCATGTGGCGTGATGTCCATGCTTTCATTGTCAAATGTGACAGATGCCAACGTACAGGAAATATTTCACGACGTAATGAAATGCCTCTAAGAAATATCCAAGAAGTAGAACTTTTCGACGTATGGGGTATAGACTTTATGGGACCGTTCCCACCATCTTTAGGAAACCAGTATATCTTAGTCGCTGTTGACTATGTGTCTAAGTGGATTGAAGTTATCTCCGCACCCACGAATGACACCAGAGTAGTCATCAAATTATTTAAAAATTATATATTTCCCAGATTTGGAACACCCTGTTTAGTCATAAGTGATGGAGGATCACACTTCATATCGAGAATATTTGATAAACTTTTAAGCAAGTATGGAGTTAAGCATAGAGTAGCAACACCATACCACCCATAGACTAATGGACAAGTGGAAGTATCTAATAGGGAGATTAAAAAAATTCTTGAGAAGACTGTCTCTATAT
This sequence comes from Lathyrus aphaca, assembly GCA_963966055.1. Taxonomy (NCBI): domain Eukaryota; kingdom Viridiplantae; phylum Streptophyta; class Magnoliopsida; order Fabales; family Fabaceae; genus Lathyrus; species Lathyrus aphaca. The sequence goes on along the minus strand of OZ014522.1, from coordinate 383,841,142 downwards.
CTAGAAAAGATTGGTCGCAGAAACTTCAAGAAGCGTTATGGGCCTACAAAACCACTTTCAAAACCCCTATAGGAACAACCCCCTATCAACTAGTCTATGGAAAATCATGTCACTTACCTTTTGAGTTAGAGCATAAAGCCTATTGGGCCATTAAAACATTGAATTTGGATTACCTAACTGCTGGTGAAAAACGTATCCTTGATATCCACAAATTAGAAGAGCTCAGACAATCAGCCTACGAAAATGCCATTATATACAAAGAAAGAACAAAAGCTTGGCATGACAAAAGAATCATAAGAAAAGACTTCAAAATAGGCGATCATGTTCTTCTGTCCAATTCTAGGTTACGACTTTTTCCAGGAAAGCTTCGTTCAAGATGGACTGGCCCTTTCGAAGTATCTAAGATTCTAAGATCTGGAGCTATTGAAATCAAGAACCAAGCATGTAAACCGTTCATCGTCAATAGACAGAGACTGAAGCCCTACGAAGGAGGCGACATTCCAACAACATACTCCAACTATACTCTAAGTGATCCACCAAATCCTTCGAATGATGTGTAAAATCCGGTCGTCAAGCTAACAACGTTAAACAAGCGCTGCATGGGTGGCAACCCATGGTTTTCTTATCTTACTTTTATTTATTTTTACTTTATTTTATTTTGTTTCCTTTATTATTCTGTTAGGACTAACGATTGGATGTTTTATGTGATTTCAGGACCCTTTTTGCTAACCTTGTGCAGAATGCAGAATCCCGACGACATGCACATGGACTACAGAGACGACGCACGGAGAGAGAGTTATTATGTCCACATGAGACACCCTATGGAACCTACACGGTACCCATACCAATATTGCATGGATGCCTTGGGGATAGAGCCAAGCGTCAGATTCTTATGCCACCAACTCTAGTGGGACCAGTTCGACGACATGAACAATACTTACAGGAACTTGACTCTAGAGTTCCTCAGCTCGTTTAATCATGACCCCTGGGCTGGACCCGATGGACATGCTATTTTCAGGTTGTTCGGGACTGAGTAATCTTTCTCTCACAAAGAGTTTGGTGATTTACTAGGATTTCAGACTACTCCTGATGCTATTCCAGAGACACCGATGGGGTACTTCATGAGCAGAGAAGTGGAGAAGTTTTAGAGTAACATCTCAGGTGGAGGGAGTCAGGATCCTTCCACTCAGTTTTCTTAGGTCATCCACAACCCTGCGTTAATGTACTTCCAGATGATTCTAGCACACTCTTTCCTCGGTTTTCCAGATACAGAGACTTTGATAAGTGAGGAGGAGATTTTCCTGTTGTTTTGTGCGACTCAGTCACGCCCAGTTGCTTGTGGCAACTTTCTGCTGAAGGACCTTGCCAGTGTCGCTAGGTCATCTATAGGCATTATACATGTCGGTGGGATTGTTACTCAGATCGCTAATGCATTGGGTTTGTCTTGCAAATTATTACATCTCAGGACCTTCTGCAGCTACACCACCATGGATGTCGACTTTTGCCTTGACAGAGGATTGATGAGGAGGGCCTCTTTTGAGCCCAACATGTTTAGATTACTGATTGACGGTGAAGTGATACACTACTTCACATTACCTGACCCGCTGATGACCAGTGTCCACGACCCGGCTAATTGGAGTTATGCTTTAGAGTGTTATGGGGAGACTGTCGAAGAGCCAAAATCACCTCTCGCCGCTGAGTACACTCATACACCTCCTTCTCCCTGAATCACTGTTATGTCTAACAATATGTCTTTGCATCCGCCTGATCTACAGACCCAGATTTATGAGCTCCGCAGGGAGAATGCCCGGCTCAAACAGGAAGTAGCGGATTTAGCATTACAGATTGAGATATCTGACCTCACCCACGCCACAGAGACAGACACTCTATATCAGGAGATTGGAGAGTTTCGGAGGGAGATTGTAGAGATTCGTGGATCGGACCAGGCAGAGAAGCCTACTACATGATTGTTTTACACTGACATTATTGCTCTAGTATTTAATATTTCATGCTTTATTTTATTTCTCGCATCTCCAGACATATTTTATTTTATCGCATATGCTACATTTTCCATGTATTTTTGTTGACAATCATTTTATATATATATATATATATATATGCCTTATTATATGCATGAGTATTTATTTTATATATGTGTCTCTAATAAACAAAAAAATAATAATAATCCAAAAAAATATATGTATTTCTCTTTATGTTTAATATTTATTCAAGGTATGCAAGCTTTATGCCTTAGAAGAAAGAAGAAAACGCTATCCAGACCCCCAAAGACAACCAGGTACGCGAAGCCCACTTGGGGGATTAAAAACAAATTGGCCCATAGGCAAAATGGCCTTATAGCGCCCGCCATAGCCCTATGGCGTCCGCCACGTCGTTCCACCTTATTTCGGGGCAGATTCATCTCCCCCACCATTTTCACACTTTCAAACTTCCAAAACCCTTTTTTACATCTTCCAAAAACCCCATTGAACCCCATTAAAGCTCCCACCATTCTCATTCATTCACCATCTATAAAACCCATCCAAAATCCATTTTTATTTCCATTCACTACAAACCATAAAAATCCAATCTTTACCATTTCTTACTTGAACCACTCTTCACCATATTCAACTTCTCAAGGAGCAACAACAATGGAGTTCAACGGATATATTCTTCACGATGGAAAACTGGGAGATAGGCAGAGAAAGATCATTCAAAGGCTTCAGAGTCGAGAAATTATCTCGACTAGGTACGTAGATGATAAATGTCTGTACTCTTTGGGTATGTATCATAGTGTTTTTCATTTATTAGATTTTCTAGGCTTGCATAATATTTTTGTGAATCAAGAACCTACCTTTGACAGGCTGAAAATTGAATTTTTGAGTTTGTTAATATATACTGTCAGTCCTAACACTTCTAGCACAGTCGGTACTGTTAATTTTAGACTGTTTGAAATTGAATATGAATACAGTACCGGCGAACTAACAGGCTTGTTATAAATCCCTCACCGGGAAGGTGCTATATGTGAGGCCCCTTTGGATTCGAAATAGTCGGCCGAAGTATTTTCCTTCTAGCAGAGGCTGTCAAGTACTTCAATAAATTCTTTTGAAGGAATACTCGCGTCGACCATCCATAACCCAACCATCAGAGTTTTCAGATATCTTTTGGCATGTACTATTTTTGGCTGGGAAAGTCCAAATAAGGTTAACGCTAAAGAGCTTCTATTTTTGCAAGGAAGCCTCACAAATAGTCATATCAATCCGGTCCCATTTATGCTTGCACACATGGCTTTAACTGTTAATAAAACAGGACCGATTGTTATTGGAGGACTTGTTACGTCTATTGTTCGGGCCCTTTAACCTGGACAATGAGATAGCTACACTTGAACCCCTACCCCCTCGCACAATTAACTTAAATTTTCTAAAAGACATGAAATTATGCCGAACAAGGAGAGCATGTGGTTATGAATTGATGGTTCATGGTGTAGCTATCCCATCTGTTGCTTTACCTTGCAGTAGATGTATCAATGTACGTCATGAAAGGAACTTGACCTATGATTTGAATGCTCCACCTGTTTTGGGTCCACTTTCTCCTAATGTTCCAGATAGGGAGGGACATGTCACTGATGAAGAATATGATCGGAGTGAGCATTCTCCCGTACCTCACGTGTCCCCCCATCATCCTTCACAATCACACACTGCACCATCTTCCTCTAACCCTGTTGCAGGTGCTAATCCTGGATTCTATATCACTGAGGAGATGTGGCGCGATATGACGGCTAGAGAGGAAAGGCGAGAAGGCCTACTCTCTACCATTTCACAACACCTGGCGGATAACATGCTCTATATGGAACAATCGCGATCGGTTTCAGATCGTGCCTACGGGAACATTTTCCGCACCTTGACTGATATCACAACAGAACAGGCCCGCCAGCGAGAAGTCAACCTACAGCACTACCAGCTTATGGAGGCCACTCAGGGTTCCATCCTAGGTAACCTTCGAGAGGTTCGGAGTGCCCAGGTTGCCTTATCGGCACGACTAGACCGGAGGGACCAGCAGCGTAGTAGATCCCATCGTTCCAGACCTTCACAGCAGGACGACGAGGGCATCAGTGGTCCTCCGCAGTAGTTTTCCAGGTTACTCTCCTTATCTTATTTCGAAACATTGAGGACAATGTTCGATTTAATTGTGGAAGGGGATTTTATTGCTTTCTGTTATTTCCCTTTTCTTAGTTATTTATTTGCTTTCTGTTATTTTCCCTTTTAGTTAGTTATTTAGTTTAAGTTTTTTTTAGATAATGCATGAGTCTGACGAGTCACCAGTATAGTGTATCTTTAGTACACCCTCATTTTCCCCATTTTCTTAGACTTACCAAAAATTTTCAAAAGAAAACAATGTTGTTCCACATGTTTTTTGGGCTTTAAGACAGGTTTGGATTAGGATGTGGTGACATAGGTAATCTTTTTGAAACATCAGTATCATTTTAGCACCATAGACTTCTTGAATATAGGAATCACTCCTAAACCCCGCATACCATGGCCTTTATTATCATTCAAAGAATTGTCCTAAGTAGTTTATTTTAGCAGTCAGCTCCGGCCTAAGTGTGCTCTACGTAGGGGAGCGATGAACATAAGTGAATGATCCAGTGCTAATAAAAAAGAGAAAAAGGTAAACTCTGGGATAGGTGACCCTCACAAAGTCATTTAAACCAAAAAGAGAAAAATTAATTCTTGCCACAAAAAGAAAAAAATTGCAGTCACCTATTGTTAGTTGGTTCAGAGGTATCTGGCACTGAACTTGGTAGGGCGGATTATGATCTGATCCCCCACAACTACATTTTAGGTTAAATAAAAAGGGTTTATACATGCTTATGTGCCAGAAACCCTATGTTTTGGATCAGAATCACTAACTGGTCACTCTACTATGAAGCATGTACGGATAACGGGCTTAATGTGATTGCGCCTGAATGAAAGGGACCCAAAAAGAAATGAAAAGATAGGCCTAGGTATTGTGGGATGATATGGGTTGGTTAATATAGGACTGAAGTTTATGTTTGTGTCATTATGATACCCTTGGTTCACTTAGTTAGTACCTATCAGTGCATCCTGGCCTGAACTTAGAAGCCCTTTTAGCCCAAATCACATGTTGACACTAGTTTTTCTTCGTTGAGCTTTAAATGTTTGCTTGAGGACAAGCAAAGGTCTAAGTGTGGGAGGATTTGAGAACACTAAATTTCACCGTATTTTTTACTCCGATTTCGCATGCATTCTAAGTTTTTATTGCTATTTTGTTATGTTATTTCTTTGTTTTTCTTTATTTTCAGGTTTTTAATCTAATCGGGGGCTCGATCGAGAAAAGGGGCAAAAAAGGAGCTGAAACGAATAAAAATCAAGAAATTCAGCATTTTGCACTTACAGCACCCACTGTGGTTGGCGCCATGGGGTCAGCCATGACGTAGCCACGTCTCAAGACCCTCCACAACTGCCATATACCCAGGATCCCCACTTTCTCCATCATAATACACCCATGGCGGGCGCCATGAGCCTGTGGCGGACGCCACAAAGCTAAATGCTTTCCCTCCACTTTTTAGTGGTGGGGGCATCCTTGTCTTTTCCCATTTAATGTTTGCCTATAAATAGGACTTTAGAATTTCGTTTTTATGATCCAAACATAGAATGTCTTAGGCATATATCATTTTTAAAGTAGTAATCACTTCACACCGGGGTGTTACTACAATCGAGTGACCGAGTCTGTATACGTCTGTGTGATCGAGTCTTGGAGCACTTTGGGAGGAAGTTAATCTTGTCGCCATTTTAATTCCAGTTCGTATTTTATTTTTCCGCACTCGCTTTATTTTATTTACTTTCCGAATTGCTTTACTTTATTTATTACCCGCACTCGCTTTACTTTATTTATTTCTCGCACTCGCACTCGCTTTACTTCGTTTATTTCTCGCACTCGCACTACTTTCATTTATTTCTCGCACTCACACTACTTTTATTTACTTTCCCGCACTCGCACTTTATTTAATTTACTTTCCGCACTCGCACTAAATACCTTTTATGAAAAATAATAAAATGAACTTTTACTTTACCATGTCTAACTAAATTTACAAAGGTTAGAATGTAAGGATCATAATTGTACCGGTAATTCGTACAACTGTTTGTAGAAACGCTTAAGGGCTATTTTAACTTTCAATATAAGTTCCACGTTCTTTAAATTCCGTTGGGTAAGATCGAAAGTCGTCCAACGCCTATTTAACTTAATTGTTTTTAACTATTTCAAAAACAGCCAAAAGCACTTTGTTTAGTTCATTAGGAGTTTTTATATTAAAAAGAAAAGAGATTTTAAAACCATTTTTGGACGCGTTAAGAAGTTTAGAGTCTGGTTCGTGAGAACCTCTTTTTGCTAAGAAATCCAGGTCAAAATACTTTTCAACTTAGTTAAGATACTATATTTCTTAAAAATAGGTTTACTGCTCTAACGCAGTACGCACCTTTTTATTCGTGACAATATGAAGGTTTGATTAGGGAGTTCAACTCGGTTATGAATACGCGAAAGTGACAGTTCCCGTTAAATTAGTTCTTTTCAAAGTAGAAAACATTGCCCATAAGTAGTTCTATTAACAAGTACTTGATTATCAATTGATTATGTGAATTGCATTCGAACCTGTCTTTATCAATAAATTAAATTTACTATTTTATTTATTATTGCGCACCCTTTAAAACCATTATTTTCAATTGCCTTAGATACACACCATAACAACATATACGATAGATTGACACTTGGTCTCTGTGGATTCGACAATCTTTTATATTACTCTGACGTGTTCGTACACTTGCGAAAAACTCGCATCATGACCCCGACACTCGATCTTCGACGATCGATCTGGATGTCGAGTGACAAAAAATTAAATAACCGCTATCACCAAAACGATAATAAGGCGACCCCGACACTCGATCTGGATGTCGAGTGATAGAAAAAATAAATAATCAATATCACCAAAAGGATGATAAGGCGACCCCGACACTCGATCTTCGATGATCGATCTGGATGTCGAGTGACAGAAAAATTAAATAATCGTTACCACCAAAAGGATGATAAGGCGACCCCGATACTCGATCTTTGACGATTGATCTGGATGTCGAGTGATAGAAAAATTAAATAATCGTTACCACCAAAAGGATGGTATGATGACCTGGTCGATAAATGCTGGTAAAATTGCTTGGGGAAATCAACAAAAGGTTGAAGAGAATTATCCAATGGGGGACGACCACTGAATAACACTTGATAAAAAGCCTTGAGAAAAAAACTAAATAACTGAGAAATGGAGTTTCAATAACAAAAGTTTGAAGAGAAAAGCTCCATGGGGAACGCCCACTGGAATTGCTGAGAAGATGTCGGGAATCTTCGATTGATCCTGGATCCTGACTCATGCATGTATGCTTGATTGACTTTTTTAAATGGTATTCCATAATGATGGAAATACAATGCAAATGTTTATGCAATGAGCTGAAAGTTGAAACGTAAATATTGGGGATATGAAAATTTGATTTGTTTATGACTGAAAGTGATGCATAATGATGCATATGAGGTATTGATGTGTTTAATGATGCATATGAGTTATTGCAATGATGAAAGGTGCCAGTTTGGTGGACATTTTGTCTGGTAGTTGCCAATAATGATTGGACTTTGGGTAGGTGGAGGGTTCGATTCCCCGACACTCGATCTTCGACGATGTATTGTCAGAAGATAGATTTGAATGCTCCAAGTTCAGTCACTTGCTGATGAGCGAAGCGACTTGATTGACGCATGAAGAATACTTTTGCTTTGAAAGGTTTCTAACGTTTGGCAAAATCTGCTTGTTCAGCTGGGGAGTAGAGATAGGAAGATTTGCTCCTTGTTTGCTTGCCCCTGTTTGTAGGGTATTAAAAGAAATCTGATGGGGAAGCTTTGAAAGTGACCATGACATGATTTGCCCCGGTGTCTGGATTTGGTAGTAGTCTGCCCCTGATTGAGCTGTTGAAGATGATTTGCCCCTGATTGAGCTGTTGAGGGTTATTTTCCTCTGATTGAAAGGATTTTGAGGAAGTCTTGATTCATGTTAGTACCAATGAAGTTCAAGTTCGCTTTTTGATTTCCCCTTATTGGGATTGCTTTGATGTCAAGCACTGATTTGTGATTAAATTGTTCATACACAAATGGTAGTGTTAATGCAACGTTCATGCAAGTTTTGAAAAAGTCAATTATTTGAATGATAGTGATAGTGTGACGAATGGACCGTTATTCCAAACGTGGTGCTGATTTAGCAAGTGAGTGAAAAATGCAACAAGAAGAATGTCCTATCAAGATTGAAAATTAGCAAATATATGGGAGTCAGTTTATGCAACCTTGATAGTAGCATGCTTTAAGAATAAACTTCGCCTTAATTAGGTCTTTTGAGGGTTGTAATGTGGTTTGGTTCATGGTTTGAGAAACAAAAGTATAAGGCTCAAAGTTTGATTTGTATTCACCCCTTCTTCCTAATGTTCTACAGTCCTACGTTCAGTTAACTCTACACATGCATTTGTTTTCGACTTTGCAAGAGTGAATATGAAGCTTCAAGGCTTGCTTGGAATTGGCAATCATCTTATTTGAATTAATTGGATATCGGTGACCCTTTAATTCTTGATTTGGTGGTCACATGTGTAACACCCCAAAATTTTCCCTCTTATTTATTATCAACCTCGAGCGGTTTGCGCTTCATTCCCGGATCAATATGCATATCATTGCATCGCATTCAAAAAATAAATAAATAAATAAATCATCCTTTGCATGCGTATGTGGCATGTGGTCGATCGAGGCTTGCCAAACATTGGAGTTCAAGAGAGAAATAACATCCCAAAAATAATCCAAATCACTTCCAAGCTAACCAACCAAAAAAGGGAAGAATTCATATTTTTCTACCGTTAACCGGTTAACACATTGGTTAACCGGTTAACGAGGGAGAAATTTGAATAAAAACTTTAAATTTTGGTTGCTTTCACCATTTCCCTCCATTTTTTCCTTTCCTTTGCCTTGTTCCACACTCTTCACATTTCCTTTTCCCTTGTATTACTCTACCACATTCTAGAGTCTTCTACAACCTTCCAAGGAATATTCCAAAGAACACTCTAGAAATCTCTAGAACCCCAACTAACTCCAACCCTAACTCCTAAGCAACCTCCAAACCCAAACCTCATACCAATCCTACACATTATATAAACCCATTTCATCCTAAAGCAAAGCCTCCCTCATTTTTTCCCACCACATTTTCACCATTTTCACTTCATCTCTTTCATTCTTCTCTCAAACTTTTCCACCATTTTCAACCTCTCACCAAAGCTTCTTCCTAGAAGTTCTTCAAATTATTCATTGGAATTTGAAGAACTTGAAGCTAAAACCTTCATCAATCATCTCCTTATGAAGCTTATTTGAAGAATCAATTCTGATTTTGGAGGAATTTTGAGCTTATTGGAGGTTATTTATCAAGTGTTCATCAAGATCGAATCGCATTTATTTTGCATTCGCGGATTTTCGGTTTCCTTCTCCATTTGCATTTTGATCTACATCGCAACACTCACCGAAGCAATCCTCCGCTTCGTAGGTTGGTGATCTAAATCTGCTTCTTGATTTAAGTTATTTCTCTTCATCTCGCCATGACGACATTCTTCGTGTGTTTATCATTGTGTATGCGCTTTACCGTTTAATTTCGTTTTGATTACGATTTGATCACTTTGTTGTTCGTAGCTAGAATTATAGCTTATTCTAGGTGCCATTAAGGTTTAGATTATGGCTTTTAGGTGTAGAATTCGTGTTCAATTGATAGGTTAATCATAGGAACTTTCGGAAATAAGTTGGTAGGATACAAGTGCTTTATCTAAACTGTTTTTTCCTTTCTGTTCAATGTTAACCAGTTAACCATTTGGTTAACTGGTTAACGTGTCTGTTATCTGCGCTATTTTCCCATTTTTGCAGTCTGTTATAAGGTTAACCAATTGGTTAACCTGTTAATGCTGTAGGAATTTGTGAATATTGTTTGTTTGCATGCATGTTTGGCTGCCATTGCTTCTCTAACATTTGTGGACTTGTATATCATGATTTTAGAGAATTATTAGGCTTACTTTTGGTGCAAGATTCTGGATTTTAGGTGGCTTTCGACATGAGTTTCGTTAGTTTCCGGTTTATGTGCTTAAATGTTAATCTTGTACTCTTAATGAATTGTGAAGTTGATGACATGTTTGAACCTCTTCCTTTGCATGCTAATAATGATCTAAAATCATGTTTTGAATTGTGTTTGTGATCAATGCAAGTTTTGGCCATAGGAGCATATAATTGCATGTTATGTTGTTGCTTAAAAATGAAAGAATTCATGCATTCTTGTTTGCTTAATTTCCACACTTCCATTATAATGCTTAATTCTGAATTTTGTATATCATGATACATGTTTTATTTGGTTGCTTGATTGCAATGTATGCATGTTCACTTTGTGCTTGTTTGCCAATAAGTGTTTATCATGAAAAATACTCATTTGTGCCCCTTTGTGAATATTCTTTGAATTAATTCTTTAATATGTTCACATGCTTGTAAATCCATGCCAATCTAATGCTTATTGGTTTTCTTCAATGTTGAAATGATATATGTTCATGAATGGTCACTTGTGTATGCACAATTGAAAATGAGTCAAATCTGCCTTGTTTTTCATAGCTGTGGTGTGAAGCAATAGCTGTTAAATGTGTGTTGTTTGTTGCTTGTTCATACTTTTTACACCTATTTTTGCATGTTGTGTGTTAGCTGCATTAGATTGTTTGTGTTCTGCAATGTTTTCATAGTTATTTGTGCATTTGAGAGCTGTAAAAAGCTGCTGGATTTTAGCTTAGCATGATTTTTAAACCCCTTTAGACTTAGGATTGAGTCTAGTTTAGGTCCTAGTTGCCTTAGGAATTATTTGGATTGTGTTTACCTCATTCCTTTTTATCAAATGCAATATTAACATTTGTTTTGTAGGGAGGTTGAGGTATGTTTCTTTCAACTTATTATTTTACTTCCTTTATGCATTTAATTTGCATTTAATTTCCTTTACCTTTCATACTTGTGTTTGGTAGGATTTCCCCCTCTTGTGTAGAATCAACTTAACTTCCTTAGGAAGTAAGTTGCATTCTATTCCTTTTATTTTCCTTCACATTAGGACTAGAAACCGCACTAACCATTAGGATCTCCTTTGGTATTGAATAAAGCAACTTAGGGTTGGTCTTAGCCCCCCTTAGTTTTGTCCTTTTCTGATTTGAGTCCTCTTTCTCACCTCAAAAGATAAACAACAAAATATCTTAGAAATTCCACCAACAATACACTCAAAACACTTCTCATAAAAGACAACAAACAAAGACATCGTGTATTCTCTTCTCATCTCATACTCTTTGCGGACGGATACGACTTACCACGACAGTTCGGACAGCGATACGGTAAACGCCCTCGAGTCAGAGCCGGTAACACCTGAGCTAGTTCTATGGTAACGTCATCTTAAAAAAACAAATAGTTTTCGCCTTAGTTAGGCGAACTACGTCGACTCTGATCCTCATTTTCCCAATGAGGTACGTAGGTAGCGGGGTAGGTCCCATGTGAGCACATTCTTTATTTTCCCTACATTTTCCACATTCTTTATTTTCATTCTCTTTTTCCATTTACCACTCTTATTCCAATTCCATTTAGCAGTACTTATGTTCGGCAGCTTTATTCTTTCTCACGCTTTGAAACAAACAAACAAGCGTGGATCCCGTCGGGTACGGCGGACGGTCTGGGGTGTTAATACCTTCCCAGGTTGTAACCGACTCCCAAACCCAGATCTTTGGTTCGAATGACCTCGTCCTTTCCTTCTTCCTTAGGTTTGTGCAGCATTAGCTTTCCCATTCCTTCGGGATAAAAATGTCTGGCTGGCGACTCTACCTTTTCCGCGCCACTTTCGCGTTTGTACTAGGATGAAAATCCCGGGAGCGACAATATGATCTTCTTCTTCTTCTTCTTTTGAGGACATGAGCTCCTCTTCTTGCTTGATTCTTCTTTTTTGTTCTCTCTTAAATATCCCTTTGGGTGCTCGATTTAGCGATTTTCTTGATTTCTTCTTTTTTGTTCTCGCTTAAGTCTCCCTTTGGGTGCTCGACTTAGCGGTTTTCTCTTTTTTTTTTCTTTTTTTGTTGTATTTTATTGAATGTTGTGACTGCCAAGTCATTTGTTGATGGTCCTCCGACAGAATGTCTCATCTTGCGATTTGAAGGTATAGCTAGGTTAACTGAACACTACCCTGCCCCGGGTTAAGCGTAAGGGTTTGTATCCGAAAGAAACTCCTACTTCTAGACTCAAAGTGGTTGACTAGGGATTAACTCCTTATCTCTCCAGTGTTTGGAGATTTGAAAAAAATGCATGTACATCATTGACGAGGTTTTATCCGAATGCATACCACAACAGTTATGGGTATTCGGTTTTCATCATCCTCCCTCAAATATTTACTAAAGTGAAGTGAGGAAATATTTTAATGATTTTTATGTTAAATGATAAATGATGAGCAAATGCAAATAGACTGATTCAAAACATGCATAAACATAATATTAACAAAACCAAGTACAAACGACAATGTTCAAATCAAATGGTACTTAAACAAACAATACAAAATAACAAGAATGCGAAAATGATAAATGGCATATGATGGCCTTGATTTGAGGAATGAACTTCTCTTGATTTGACTTGCTTCTTCAAAGTTGGAGACTACTCAGCTTGGTCTTCGACAACCCCTTCAAAATCTTTCACTTGCGGGCCCCGTGCGGTAGCATTGGATTTTTCTGAACATTTGGATTCCTTTGAGTGAAGGTGAGATCCTTAGAGTCAACCAGATCTTGAACTTTGTGTTTGAAGGCTTTGTGGTTCTCAATTGTGTGACCTGGAGCACCTTTGTGAAACTCACAATGAGAATTGGCATCGTAGTCTCGGGGGGTACCAATTAGAGGTGGCATATCCCTCAAAACAATAGATCCATTTTCCATTAACCCATTGAAGATTTCGCCATATGACATAGGCAATGGATCAATGTTTCTATCGGGTCTCCTTTGCTGATTTGGCGAGCGCTGTTGAGGAGTGCGTTGCTGTTGTTGTTGACCGGGATGTTGTGGATAAGTTGGTTGCTAGTATAGATTGGGTGCAACATTAGCAATTAGAGGATATGGATGTGGTTGGTAAGGCATCTGAAGCGGAAATGGAGCTTGAATAGCTGGTTGATAAGGCATTAGAGGAATTGGCTGATATGGCACGGGAGCATATTGCACAGCAGCAACATATGGGTACTGGTAATAGGGTATTGAAGTAGGTGCACTCTGTTGAGGTTTCCCACTTGCAGTAGTCATGGAATTTGTTTCGCCCTTTTTGTACCCGTTGAAAGGCTTTTTGACTCCAACTTGGCTGCTAGAACCTCCTTGAATTTTTCCACTTTTCAAGCCCTTTTCAATTCATTCTCCAACAATCACCATGTCTGAGAATCCATAAGACACACTACTAATCAGCTTTTCATAATATTGCCCTTGTAAGGTACCCATGAAGATATCGATCAATTCACGGTCAACCAATGGCGGATGAACTCTGGCATCTAACTCCCTCCAGCGTTGTGCGTACTCTTTGAAAAATTTGTTCTCCTTTTAAGTCATACTCTGAAGTTGAGTACGGTTAGGAGCAAGGTTTGTGTTGTACTTGTATTTCTTTTTAAATGCATCAGACAATTCAAGCCAAGTACGCACATTGCTACGCTCAAGTTGCATGTACCATTCTAGAGACGCTCCAGACAGACTGTCTTGGAAGCAATGGATCATGAGCTTATCATCTTTAGCATGAGCGGCCATTTTTTTTTCAATACATCCTCAAATGGAGTTCAGGACAGCTGAGGCCTTTGTATTTCTCGAATTCTGGCAACCTGAACTTAACAGGAATCACAACATGCGGAACTAGGCACAAGTCTGAAGCACTCAGAGAGGTTGAATTGTGTCCTTCCATAACTCGAAGTTTTTCAGCTAACTTGCGACACATCTTCCTTGCTTCAGATTCTTGAACAACATGAGTTTTGGTGATTAGAACAGCAGTATGCATCTCGTACTCAACTTGTTGATCCTCTTCAGCAGAAGGAATCTGGACATGAGTTGGAATAGGTTGAGCTTGAGGAATAACACCAATAGTAACGCTAGAGGTAGGTATTGGTTGAGAAGTGACTTCTTCAATAGCAGGAGTGAAGCTTGGAGGAAAACCATAGACCAAAGGATTTGGAACTGGAATTCAGTGCTTTGTGTGCGAGGTAGATCCCTTCACGAGAACATTGTTCCTTGCAGCAGCAGCTTCACGATGTTCTTCCATTCTGGCCAAGGCTTGTATAGTCTCATAAATATGGTCGATCTTTCTCTTGACCGAGTCAATATCTTCCCTCATAGCAGCTTGCTCTTGTTGAATCTGATCCATCAGTCTTTTAGTATTGGCTCGAGTTAGATACGGACGTCAAATTAGATACGGGCTTCGGGAAACCAGCTTGATTTACTGAATATGAAGGAACATGAAATGAGTTTTCATATTTGGAATGAAATGCAAGATGAACAATTAGTGCAAATGAAATGATATGCAATGTCAAAATCCAGGATCACAAGATCATGATCTTGAGTTAATCCAGAATTTTGATAACAGGAATTCACGAGTCCGAGGTACGAATGGAGGATAATCTGATCAGGAACTCACTGAGTAGACTCTAAAGTTTAGGAACCCCAAAGTTATCAATTCATATGGTTGTTCATCACACACGCCATAAGCATGACGGTTGATTGACTCCCCCATATGAATCTATTTTGGGTGAGATCTTCGTACCGACAACCCAAGAGAGCAAATTTTCTCGGGAGCCCATACTACGCGATCATCGACACGAGGTTTAAACAAAGGCCTCAAAGTTATGGAATTTTCTCAACTTTATGATGCACATGTCAGCTCTTGACAGTCAATCAATTCCATTGAGAAAGTCTATTCTGAGTGAGATCTTCGTATCAACAACCCACGAAAGAAAATTTCTTGGGAGTCCATACTACGCGACCATCAATCGATGTTTAGACCAAAATGGTTCTAAAGGTCCTCAGAGTCGATGACCCTAATGAAAACAAATGAGTACACACGCCAAGAGCTTGATGGTCGTCAATATTCTCATTAGAATCTACTCCAAGTGAGGTTTTCGTATCAACAACCCACGAGAGCGGTTCCCTCGGGAGCCCATACTACACAACCTTGCTAACTTATGTTTATACTCATAAGCCCGGGTATAGAGCCTTTCCCTCAAGTTTCTTTTACAATGTATCGATCCAAATCATAGTACCAAGGAGCCATAAGATGTATAATATGGAATGCGATAAAGAAAGTAATAAAAAGACAAGTAAGACATAAAAGGAAACATCCAAACAAGCATGGAAACCTAGACTAGGCTTGACTTGCATAGGGGTGAACCAGTCCCCAGCAGAGTTGCCAACTGTCGCACCCCGAAAAATACGACCTCGCGATCTAAAGAGAGAACCGCTCTCTGGGATGACATGAGAGTCGCCACCTAATTCTGATTTATTCCCAAGAGGGGAAAGGGAAGATATAGATAAAAACCCGTCTAGAATGAGGATGAAGACAAAGGTCTCGCAACCATTGCATGGGTTCGGAAGTCGGTTATGTAGGGGGAGGTATTAGCACCCCCTACATCCATATACTCGATGATAACCATCTAAGTTGTCATGTGCAAAAGGATATCTATGCTTAATGAGTTACTTGCTAGAGGGAAAAGAGTTTATGTCATAAGTTAGATTGATCCTAGGTGCTCGGCAAGGATTGAGATCCTTATGCCTATGTATTCCCTCGTGCAATGGGAAAGTCAGAGCCTCGTAGTTCGGCCTACTATGGTTGGTGGTTTTTGATTTTATTACCTTTCTTCAATGAAAGGTTTTAGGAGTCGAATTGCACTAAAGACTATGGGTAGAGGTGATTATTCTGAACCAACAAGTCGAACGTCTTGCGATGGAAATAATCGGAGCGAGTAACGAAAGCTCGTAGTCCTCCTTTCTACCACTTAAGGCTCATGGCGTACAATTATTCTTGTATTATTAATGTATTTTATTTACCTACGACCGCTTGACGTTGGATCAAGGGTTTGGATCTAAGAGAAACATTTTGGTTGTTTATTGAGGTTTGATGGCGATGCGTGAAGCACTCGACTTACGGGTAAATGCAAATGGAGGTTTATTTGTTTATTAGCGAGGCACAATGCGCTCGGCTCGCAAGGTTAGGTGGATCCTAGTAAACAAAATGATAACTGAAAAATAAAGTGAAGTGTGTGTGAGTGCAACCACTTGGCGTTAAACCAAAGGTTTGCGAACTAAAGCGAGATCTAAACTAGTCCCTAAGGGTGCTCCTGGCGATCTAAACGATAAATGCGGAAAAAGAAAATGCGTACAAGGTAATGGGGGAGAGATACAAAATAAATTACACGGGATTGCATGAAATAAAAGGTCTCGTTGTATTTTTCCCAAGAGGAAGCGTGTGTGCAGTGTACCAAACTATTCGGAGGCGTTGGACCTTTTTATTTGATCGGATGCGTCGAAATGTAGCTTTTTAACTACCTTAGAACCGATTCAATGTTTAGAACCGTTCTATGAGGAGTTGAGCGTTTATTTGTATTAAAATGAGAAAATAAAGTAAATTGAATAGAGTGAAATAAAATAACATGGTCTCATCATTTAATCGAGATTTTAAGTCGGCTTGCGACGAATCTCAAGATATTAGATGCTCATCAATCATAAATTAAAATAAATCGATTAAATAAACTAAACTAAATGGCCTCATATTGATAAAACTTTCCGATTTAATAAAATCGAATATAATTTGATCGTTTAATATATCATCGGACCAAAACAAAATCAAAATGAAAAGAAAAATATTAAAATAAAATAAAGTTAAATACTATTTAATCTAGACCAACTACTAAAAAATATTAGAAAGTTTTTTTAGGGTTTTTTCTTAAAAAGAAAAACAAAATCAAATTGAAAATGAAATAAATAATAAAAACAAATAATAAAAATACAGGAGAGGTGTAGCGCTACATGCTAGTGTGTGATGAGTGAATACAGTTGGGATTAACCCTAGATCCACTTGAAGTCATAAACAAAACAACAACAAAAAACATTAAAAAAAAATGGTGAATCAGGGAGGGTGAAGCGAATGTGTTCATGGTGTGTGCAGCAGAAAAATCGGTTGGGCTCAAGATAAAGTAATTTAAAAAAACAAAAAAACAAAGGTTTTATAAAATGATGGAAAGGAATCGGTACATACTTCCTTCTCCCTTTTACGCACAAATATCGATTCAGAGAAAAATAAAAATAAAAGAGACCCACCCTCTGAGTTTTGTTCTGACTGCTTTCTTCCTTTGATCGCACGATGCTCCTTCTCGGTTTCTCTAATCACTCTCTCACGGCTTTGAATATCTCATGGTTCTCAGGTTCTCACTCTCAATCGCGCACAGGTTTTGGACGGGTTTGGTCGCGGATCTGGTTCGTGGTTTGCGGAGGTTTTGAGCGTGTTTCGGTGATGGAAGGATTCATGGCGGTGGTTGTGAAAGGGTTTGGAGGTTAAGGTTCGTGTTTTGATTTGGTTCGAGTTTTTTGAATCGGTTCTCTCTTCTCCTTTTATTTATTTTTTAGTTTTTTTTATCTGTGATTTTGGTTCTGTTATGGTGTTGTTTTTAGTTTCCTGTGTATCAAAGGTGGGGGTCGTGGTTTGTGTTGAAGAATGTTATGGTTTTGAAACGTGGATGGTGACGATGATGTCACGGCGCGATAGCCGCCGGAGAGGAAGGAAGTGGTGGAGTTTGTTTAAATTTTGCGTTGAGAGTGATGGTGGATATGGGGGATTTTGGTGGTTTCAGTGGTTCTGTTTCGATACTGTATTATTGTTGTTGTTGTTAGAATGAGTGATTTATGGTTTTCACAAATTTTGGATAAGATTGAAGGTGAGTGAAAAATATGGTCTGTGTTTGACGAAGAGAGGTTGTATGGATGTTCTTTTTTTGGTTAATTTTCTGCAAGAGTTTTTTATTTTTTTTGTTGAAGTTTGAAGGTTATTTGTGTAGGTATTTCTGCAGGGATTTAATGGTTTTTCAAACTTGGAATTATGATGAATGAAGAGTGGTTTTATAGGTGAGATTGATGAAGGGTATAATGGAAATTGGAGAGAAAATTGGATAAGGATTAAGCAAAAATGAGATGTGAAACGGTTGTTATAAAATTGGTGAGTGGAGGTGTTTTTGTGCATTGCAGTGTTGAGTGTAAAATTGGTGCATTGTATATTGAGTGATATTGTATTTTGTACATGGCATGTGTGTTTGGCTTGTGTAGTAGGGTCCATTGAAAAAACAAAATTGTTGGATTTTCCTTTTGTGTGTGGAGGAAACGTTGCTAATGGGTATTGTGTTTGTGCTAGATGAAGAAAAAATAAAAGGTGGGTCACGTGATGACATATAAATAAGAAAACTGAAAAAATGTTACATAGAAAACTTAAGAGAGAGAAACAAATTGACATGGTGGTCAATGAATTTGTTTGGGAAATAATATGACAATAATAACAAAATATAATAATAATAATAAAATAAATAATAAAAAGTTAATAATAATAAAAATAAAAGAGATAACGATAGAAATGAAAAAATAATAATGAAGATTAATAATAAAATAATAATAATAATAAAAATGTGATTATGGATAAAAAAATAAAAAAGGAAATAAAAGAGGAATTTATAAATGGATTTTTTAGTTTTTGTGTCGAAAATGAGAAATGGGCTTAAAAGAAAAAAGGGTAATGGCCTAAAAACAAATTTGGATGATGAATTTTGGAATAAAAATAAAAGAAATATGGGATGGATTATGGAACTGAAACATGAATGAACTGCCACCGATTTTACCAATACACACTGAATTCTGAGAACAACACCTCACACCCACTCTGAATTGAAAAACTCAAACGAACCATGATTTCTCGCACAAACCCTGAAGAAAAAGAAATGACATATTTTTGGATTTTTCTTTTAATATGGTTAGGCAGCAAAATAAAGTGGTACATAGGTAGGAAAAATTTGGGGTATGACACACTGCACCTGATTACTTCATTAGACATAACAATATTAACAGGTGGTGGCCTAACTGGAACTTGAATCTCCATAGGCGTGTAATAAATGGTGACAGTTGATACATCATCATTCTCTCTATTCATCTAATCAAACTGTAAACACCCTTCATCAATCAAACCCTGAATACCATCTCTCAGCTTATCACATTCATTGCTCTGATTAGCACAGTCAATACAATCCTCATTACATCCGGGGAACACCTACCCCTTCAATAACCTGGCCTTCACCACCATAAAAGGAGTCCTCACTTGGTTCACATTCACTACCAGATTTAAAACTTCACCATCCTCAACAGCATTATCCCTAGCCCCGCCATGATTTGGCATAGGGTTCTGAAGCACATTCGAAGAGCGGGAGAAGTTAATGGCCTTTACATCAATCAAGTCCTGAACTTTCTGTAGATTTAGAGTACGCCTAAGAGGGGGTGAATTAGGTCTTATAAAATTTTCTCGATTATTTTCTTGATGGATGGATTTTTCTCTTTTACTTGTGTATGATAAGAAAGCGATAAAGCAAGGAATAAAAGATACACAACAATTTACCTGTCATATGCTTTGAACAACCGCTATCAAGATACCATTGATTAGAAGTTGTCTTCAAGCATACCTACAAAACAAAATCAAGTATTTTTAGGTACCCAAATTTCATTGGGTCCTTGATAGTTAGTACCCTTTTCAACCCACGCATAATGCCCTTTAGCAACACCAATGTTGCGCACATAGCAAGCATTAGGTGTATGGCCTTTGATTCCACAATAAAAACAAGTAGGTTGAAAGTGACTTTTATATCTAGGAACATACTTCTTTTTCTTAATAATTATTTTATTTTTATGAATTTGATGCATAGTTTTAGAATTGTTTGCCTTTTTCTTTAACAACTTGTTCACTAGCTTTTACAAAAATGGTTTCATTTGTGCTTGGTTCGGAAAACTTAGAATATCCTAAACCACTTTTGTCATTAGGATATCTTTGGTGCCTAAGAATTTCCTCCAAGCCAATTTGACCTTTTTCATATCTTTCTAAAACTCATTTAAGTTGAACAATTTGAAAAGATAATGACTCACAATTTTTGCATACAAGACTTTGTTTTTCATCCATCAATTTTTGTTTTTCACTTTCAATGTACTTTCCAAAAGCGGTATTTTGTTCTTCTAAAGATAGAATTCGTTTCTTTTGGGATGAAATGCTTTTATACAAAGTCTTGCATTCTTTTAGAAGTTCATCTATAAATTCTTGTGCATCATTCTCATAAATTGAAAAATTGCTAATAACCTCATCATTTTCTTCATCGGAGTGATGTGAAGCCATTAGAGCCATATTTGCACATTCATCGCTTTTCGATTCCGATGAGGAACTAATTTCATTATCGTCCCAAGCAACATAAGCCTTTTTATTCTTGAAATCCTTCTTGCCTTTGAATCCTCCTTTCTTTGCAAGTTTCGGGCAATTCGGCTTTATGTGACCTTGCTTTCCACATTCGTAACATGTGACTTCTTGAATCGATGTGGATGCATCCTTTTTCCTGAAATGTTTATTCATTTTAGGAAAAGAGGAATTTTTATTTTTGTTAAAAAACTTACCAAGCTTCTTAACAAGAAGCATGAAGTTCTCATCTTCGGAAGTCTCGTCGTCTTTGTCATCCTTCGTGTCAATCTTCAAGGCAATTCCCTTGGACTTCTTTTCTTGACTTTCGTGCTTCTCGAGCCTTCCAAGTTCCAATTCATGCTCTTGAAGTTTGCCAAATAGAGACGTGGATGTCATCGTTGAGAGACTCTTCTTTTCCGAAATAGCGGTCACTTTCGGTTGCCATTCCCTTGTCAAGGATCTTAGGACTTTCAAGTTGAGATCGTCGTTGGTGAAGGTCTTCCCGAGAGAAATCAAGTGATTTGTTAGATGAACGAATTTTTTTTGTAAGGCAACAATAGATTCCATGGGCTGCATACGGAACATCTCATATTCTTGACTCAAAGTATTAAGCCTTGATCTTCTTACTTCTGTTGTTCCTTCATGCGTTTCTACCAAGGTATCCCAAATCTCCTTTTCCGATTTACACTGTGATACACGAAAGAACTCGTCCATACTGAGAGCGCTTTGGAGTATGTTTATTGCCTTCTTCCCATTTAGAATATTCTTCTTATCATCTTCATCATATGTATTTTTTAACTTTGCGGTTCCAACACCATTGATCACGTTTACAGGATTATGTGGACCTTCTTCGATCGCTTCCTGTAAACACCCCAAATTTTCCCTCACCCATTCACACCATGGCTTGTGGTCATTTCATATGCATAAATACAATCATATCATCTCATATCTCATTTTTGATTCACTGCATAGTTTCTAAGTCATCTGCACCTAGGGTTTGTGATCTGAGCAATCCAAGGGCATCTTGAGCCACTCCAAAGGCCATCAATAACTCCAAAGGGATCCATGAGTGTTCTTATATCATATCACATCCTCTCCAAGTCAAGAATGCAAAAGAATCACAAGAACTGGAAATGGTGTGGATGCAGAGCCAGGCTAGACTGCACAGTTGACCTAAAATTAGGGTTTTGGTTTCAGAGGCCATAACTCCAAATTTTTTGGTCATTCTTGTTTCCATTGGTCTCTATATGGTATAGGGAGTATGCATATCAATTTTCATGAAGAGATTCCATGGGGAAGTCATCTGATCAAGAGTTGACTTTTCAGACAAGTCAGTGCAAAATCAGGGCATCTGAGGCCCCCAATGACCCAACCAATGGGCGATCTTCATCATTTTGAGTGCATATGATATTTATTTGATCATGGAAGAGGGTTGAAGTTCACAAAAATCAAGAATTTGGAGTTTTTGCAAATGTTGACTTTTTGGGCATAGTTGACTTTTCAAGAATGCATCATTTTAGGTCATTTTTCAAGCCTTGATTCTTGATCCAAAAATGCTTCAAATGGAAAAACTTTGGTCATGAAAGTTGTAGAACACATCTTTCCCTTTTCAAAAAGTACAAGAACATGATCTAATTCTTCTTGGATCAAAAGTTATGGTGTGACAAAGTTGGCTAAAATCATTGATTTTCAAGACATGCTTCAAATGGAAATTTTGCAAAATCATGAACCAAGGCAAATTGTAACTTCTAGATGGCATCAAACCATTACACAAACATTCTATGAGCCTTAAAAATCAGAATTGGACCAAGGTTTCACATGGTTATGGTTTGTGTAACAAGACTTTTCCATGAAGTTTCAAAAGTGTGCCAACTTGCAAAACCATCATTATGCTTCTCACCACTTGCTGCCTTGGCCTTTGAACCAGCCATAGTCTCTCACCACACCATGCTGCGCCAGCCCTAGCCCTTGTACCAAGCTAGAACCAAGCCCATGCCTCTCTTACAAACAAGTTGACATTTTGCAAAAGTGGACATCCCAATCACAGCAG